>CM024589.1:5634657-6834657 GCA_014182565.1 Eucalyptus marginata
ATATTTTTAAAATGCACAAAGCCTAAAACTTCACAAGACCTGAACCAATTTGTTTGCTCGACAATATACAAACTGGGAAAATATAATGCTTCTTTTTATAAGACTGCAAATCACTTATGAACCTTAATATACTAAAGAAAAATTCTACAGCAAATAGTATGACAATTATATTGCACAAGAAAAAAAGTTTAACTGATCTCTGAGAAATTTGACATGATGGTAGATTTTTATTCCTTGATAAGAAGAATTTACAGTAATTTGAAGTTTGGAAATGTAATTTCTTCATCATAATATTTCAATACATAATCTAGACAATTTTGAAATGATGAAATAAAATGTCTATTTTTAGAAATTAACACGTAAGTTTGCCAAATTTATCCTTGAAATATTTACTTATGTAAATAATTACTAAAAAGATTTGCACAAAATTAGTACAGTGTTAACATTTTTTTTTTAATTTTGAAAAATAACCGAAATTAATCCTTCAATTCCCGTGCATATCCCGGACTATTTAGGTAATATAAAATGATGTTGGGGGTACAAACACCCAGTTTATGTAAAACTTTCTCCCCCGGGAAGAAGTGGGTATTGATAATGTCATGGGCATGTGGCCACATATATAAAGACGGAGGACCAAACAGAAAGGTTCTTTTCAATTAAAGCTAAAATTTTAAAACTCTGCCAAAACAAGCATGAAGATGTTAGTTTTCTCTTCTTTATTGGTAGGCCAGCAGTTGAGTGCCCATTACGAGTTTTCAATTTTATTCCACGAAAATATTTTAGTATATGTATCATACCCTAAATTCATGCTTAAATTATAGATGATCATCCGTCCTATAAAGGACGAAGCCTTTAGCGAAAATCCATCATTTCATAAAAATATATGAAGATGTTAGTTTTCTCTCTCTGTGTTTTTTTTTTTTTTTTTTTGGTAGACCAGCAGTTAATTAGAATTTTGAATTTTATTTCACGGAAATATTTTAGTACATGTATCATACCCTAAATTTATACTTGAATTATAGAGAATGATCAGCCGTCTTATGAAGACGAAGCCTTTAGTGAAAACCAACCATTTAATAAAAATTTAACTTCATAAAAATATCATTCATCTGTCAAAACTTGTATTCACAAACTTAAGAAACAGACGGCTCAACAAGTGATGATAATCATTATTTCTATAACATCAAGTTACGGATGATGCAATTTTATAAATATGTATTGATTATATGCAACGTAGAAGTCATATGAAAGTATATCAAGAAACCCTATGGTCCCATTTCGCCAGATGACAAAGTTTGGAATCCATATATATGTACTTGCACAACAAGTTTTTATTTCTCTCAAGCATATTATTATAAAAGCCATTAATTTATTGCGTGCAAACTTCTATAGCCATTAACATATTGGGTGCTTATCGGATGTTTTATGGGCCTTTAGGTAGTTATGATTATAAAAAATAAATAATAAAAGAGGGTTGGACCAATCATATACTTAAATTGTGAACGCCAATTCGAGGAAGCCAGCAAAATTGTCTGTCTATAACAAAAGCTAACCTAATGAAAGCGAATACTTAAGAAAAAGAAAATTGAAGACTAAGCGGTGGAAAGCCATTTCCTCAAGCCGGCACATCAATTAAAAAATTTTCTTAAGTTGAATGTCATACTCATCTAAAATCTAACAATAAATTTAACATCAAACAAAGAAACTTTTGTCAATAAGACAAATGTGTTCACACCTATTAGGTATATTGGTCCATCCTAAAGCACCATCATCCAAAGTTATAATATTATTAATAGATCTAATATTATTGTTTGTTAACCCTAACCCAAAGAAAGTCATGCATCTGTGTCCTCTAGTGCAATCACAAATCAACAAGATCAAATAGTGAACACACTACCTGAATATATAATCAATTGTGGCTGACGAGGGTCGCTGGCCTAGCCGTAAGCGAGGCTACCTTCGCTTGCGGCTGGCTAGGCTAGCCTCACCTGTGATTCTTGCCCAGAAGGCCAACATGGCCGCAAGTGAGGCCGCCTTCACCCTCGATTGAGGAGGTTGGCCTGGCCTATATCTAGGTGAGACCAAGCGAGGGCCGTGCAACCCTTGCCGAAAGCTAGCCAAGTTCTGGTGGCCCTCGTTAGCCTCACCTAGTGGTTGGGGAGGACTTGACTTTGGTGAGGGCTTGACGGCCCTCGCAAGCCACAATTGGGAAAAAAAAGGAAAAGAGAATAAAAATGTAAAAAGAAGAAAATAAAAATAAAAAATCGCAAAAACATTAAAACATTATTAAAAATTATTCACGTTCGTGTCAGCTGTGCTACATAAGATAGCCAGCGTCCACATCAACGAAGTCCGGCCAAAATTAGATGGGTGGATGTAATTGGTAAAATGTGAAAAAGTTTATGATTCAATAAGAAAAATTGAAAGGTTTAGAACTGAATTGGTACAAGTGTAATTAGTTTATAACTTTTTTTGATGATTTGAGCCTGTGAGCCATATGACAAAGAACCCACCACCCTTAAGTTGTCGTCACTTTGTTCAATAATTGAGTCTACTAGAACCAACGGTGATCTATACTAGTCCTTGCTTTTGTCGGCCATAAAGAAGATTGTGCCAATTAGATAATCTGAATGACGTGGTGGTAAGTGTTTTCAACGAAAATAAGTCCATGTGTTCACATATTTAGATATCTTAGTCCATTCTTAAGCACCGTCATTTTCCAAACTTCTAATATTTTTCTTTGTTGACCCCACCTGAAAATAGTCATGCACCCCTCTCCTCTAGTATAAGAATAAATCAATGAAAAGATCAAGTGGTGAGCGAACCACCTGAAATTACAGTTTCAAACCTTCAGCTGATGGTTGTTGTTGATTACTAAATTCCTTCTTCAAATGGCTTCTTCATCATAGTGAAGAAACCTTTGTTCAGTGCATAGCAGGACTAATAGTAATGGTACACTCAAAATGTTCGAACTTGACTTGGATTTGAAGACAAGAAATTTGAGGTCGAGAATTTATAATGAGAATTTATTCCACGGGTTAAGTTTAATTTTTGTGGTACTTTACTGAGCAAAGTCCTCTGACACCTACAAATAGATCACGAGAATTAGAACTCATTCTTTGTCCACAAGATCATCTACTACGATCGAGGAATTAGGAACATGGCTAAAAATCTTATCCACTTGCAACATTATGATGATCCCTCTCATTTCACAAATTCATTTAACAAATCCAATTTGTAAAGGATGATTGGATCGTACACATTAGATTAGGTGGTCTTATGCAATATTCATGCATTAAACTGAGAAGATTTAGCAGATCAAGATTAAATAAGTGGTACTATTTTCGTTGAATTGTCAAAAAGGATAGTTAAAAAGTAATGGCACGGTTATCTATCTAGAACAATTATTGGGTGAACTTAGTGTATAAACTGAATTGATTTTGAACTATTAAAAACAGTGGACTTCATAAGAATTTCTTCAACTTTTCCAATTTAGATTGAGTTTATCATGTATATTTTTTATTTAATAATTTCTTACTTATTAGACGCAAGTAACAGCCTCCAAGATTGGATTTTTGGTTGTGAAAAGCACCTAGGACTTCGAAGCAAAGAAGATTGAAGACGGGATAATTACAGTGGGGAAATGCATGCGGAAATAGACCAAATAATTGCAGTAGGTGGTTGATGCTTCGAAAGCATCTAACATTTTCTCACGAAAAAACATACAATTGTGGATTAGCTATTGCTAGCTCATTAATTTAATAAATCGGTTGAAACTGCACATCCATTTATAAAATATCAATACGCGTCACTTTATGCAAGTCTGATTTATCTTCTTGCCCATCACATTCATATAATTGAAAATGGAGAATTTAAAAATAAACGGAAGTAAAGCCTACAGATTGTCAACAATGTTGATCCACCTAATTCAGCATAAGACATTATGTATGATTAACAATCTAGTTGTACCGATTTCTATATGAGTCTATAGTATTTTTATTATTTGAAATTTCAATCTCCAAAAGATTTGAATTATGTGATAAAGCAAATGTAAACTATTTATACACCACTTATAGAGACAACTCCAATGAGATTTATTCTAACCAATACAGAAATTTTTATACATCGTATATTTTTAATTTGTTTGAAGCCTAAAATTTTCACAAGGCTTGAACACCAACTTGATTGCTTGATCATGTGCACCATGGAAATACATATTGCTTCAGTTTTTAAGACTGCAAATCCCTCACAGACACTAATATATTAAAGACAATTCCTACAACAAAGAGTATGTATACTATATAATACATAAGGAAGATGTTGAAATGATTTTTGCGAAATTCAATATGATGGTAAATTTCCTATATCATAAGAAGAACTTATTATGATTTTAAGTTTCGATATATAATTTCTATGCTTTAATTTTTCAATAAATATTTAGATCATTGTGAACGATGCAACAAAATGTTTAACATGTATCGAATTTCAGGTCAAAACAGAGTGACAAACGAACTGTGGAATCTATAAACAAGTATAGAAATTTCGAACTCGTGCAATTTCACACGAATACCTTAGTATTCACGCATGGCTTTTGGTCTCTGCAAATAAATTGCAAGAGCGGCAAACATGGAATTAGATTCTGATCAAATGAAAAAATGAACAAAAAGGGGAAGGATCAGCACGCTTTACCATGATGAGTGGATGGCCGAGTGTGTGGACTCTTGTTCCTCCTCAAGATCACCGAATCCTACACCTTTTGACTCCCCACCTTTTTCTTCCACTCACGACGTTCGAATCTTGTCTCATTCTGGTTTTCCATTACTTTCCAACTCACACTCAAATCTCTCTTTTTTGAAATTCCCCACCCACCGAAAGCCATCCCGCGCTCGAAGCTCACGATCAATTTTACTTTTTCAAAGGGTCCCCATCTCACGTATTTATCCCTATTTTCTAAAAGAACCACTGAATCCTTTTCTCATTCTGTCTCCAAAGCTCACGGACATATTTTCCTTAATCAATCACCAAATAACCCGCTTTCTGTTTTTCCACGACCAGCTCACTTAATCGAATCAATCTTTTCAAACTCCAGATTGTCTGGTTTGCTCTGTCTTTTGACCATCAACTGCGGTTCCTCTCTGAGTGCTTGCCCATGTTTGATTTTTGTGTAATCTCTCTTGACCGTATCGTGCTCCTTCAAAAATCCTCTACAAAAACCGGTTGATTTTTTGTAACAATCTGCTCTCTTGGCCGGCCTCGACTCATCTAAGCCTCATGTTGAAGGTCTTTGAGCCAAACTTCCCCAATTCTTGGAGTCGCCGTCCAACTTGTCCGAATCATTTCTTACTCCACAGCAAGGAGTTAGGACCAATTCCACTGTCTTGGAATCATGTCCAGTCTCACTATCTTAGAGTTAAGTCCATCTCCCGTAATCTTGGATTTGGTTCCAATCGTGGTATCATAAAATTGAAGCTAACTCCCTCGATTTTAGAATTTTGAATTCTAGTTCATCTCGCAAATCGAATTGTCCATCGAGCCGATTAAAATGAAGTTTGTAGTGGAGCCCCTGCTTTATTAGATGCAAACAAGCTTCGTTTAATTTGAATGCATTGAGCCAAAGAATAATGTATCTATTGTCTGAATGTAGAGAAATGTAATAAAAGATGCGAGTATCAGACTGAGCTAAACAAATGTTGTTGTTCAAGTATCCAATCACACTTCTATAGGCGAACTCAATTTTTAGTTTTCTCATGAAATGAATGAAAAGTCTCTTAAGTAAAAATTTATGTGTTAACACAAGGTTAGAGGTGTAAATATAAAAAACCGACTCTTTTGACATGAACGTTGTGATTATCTAACTATTAGAAAGTATTGTTGTCATATGTATTGTATATCGTTTGAATATTCATGTGTTAAATTATTAATTCGTAAAGAAGAAACCACTCAAAGGTCATGGATGCCATTTCGATGAAGCCAGCAAAGTTTTAGTGAGCCTATGACCACATCACAATAATCCACCATCCTGAAATTGTATCTCCACTACTTTTGTTGGCCGCAAAAAGAGCTTTTGTCAATTAGAGAATTCGAATATCGCAGTGGTGAAAATAAGTCCATGTGTTCACACCTATTACATATCTTGTTCCATACTTAGGCACCATGTTTTTCCAAAGCTCTACTATTATTAATAGATCAGATTTTTTTTTTTTTTTGTTGGTACACTTGATTGTGCATGAAAGTATATATATATCTTGAGCGGTAATGTGGTATATTATATAGCAAGGAAAAAACTACTTCTCGGAGGTTGGGGATGAAATTTCAACGAAGAAACACCAAAGTTGCTTTTATGGATGAGCCTATGACCTAGACTGTGTGAATCCACCACCTTAGAGTTGTTTGTTGGAAGTTGATTTTATGGATGAGCCTATGACCTAGACTGTGTGAATCCACCGCCTTAGAGTTGTTTGTTGGTTCGTGCAACAATTTTATTGGCGTTAGAAAAGCTTGTGTCAATAAGATAATCCAAATGATGTAGTGGTACGCGGTCTTCAGTGGAAATAAGTCCATGCGTTCCCACATTTAAAGGTCTGGGTCCATCCTTAAGCACCATCATTTGCTAAAGTACAAAAAAAGTCATGCATCTCTGTCCTCTAGTATAAGAATAAATCAATAAGAAGAACAAGTAGTGAATGACCTACCTGAAAGCACAATTTCAAACCTTCAGCTAATACTCATTGTTGTTTGTTAAAATCCATCATTTGATGGCTTCTTCGCTGAAATCCAAAAGTATTTACGACGTCTTCTTGAGTTTCAGAGGCGCGGATGTGCGTAAGAGCTTCCTTAGCCATCTCTACCAAGCTTTAGATCAGAATGGAATATACACTTTCCGAGATAGCGAGGAACTGAGAAAGGGAGACCAAATATCGGCGACGCTTATGAAGGCCATTGAAGAATCGTGCATCGCAATCATCATTTTTTCGGAGGACTACGCTTCCTCATGGTGGTGCTTGGAAGAGATGGCAAAGATTATGGAGTGCAAGGAGCAAAAGGACCTCACTGTTCTACCGGTGTTTTACAAAGTGGACCCAAGAGAAGTGAGAGAGGGGAGAGAGAGTTATAGGAAAGCTCTGGATAAGCATGAGTATAAGTTCAGAAAGGATCTGGAGAAAGTGAAGAAATGGAAAAAAGCTCTTTTTGATGCTGGTAACTTGTCTGGGTGGCATTTGAATGATGAGTAAGTTCAAAGTAGCTCAATTTTTGTGTAAGAAGCTGATCTTTGCAAGAAAGTATAAAGATTGTTTGCATTAAAATCAAATAAAAAAACGACACATAGATAACTGTAGTATAAAATGTTAAAACTTGATCTACCAATGGACAAAATGTTAAGTGGCGTTATTGCACTTAAACCCATTTCTTTGAACGAAGTAAGAAAGTTCACAGCAACAGATAATTAGTGCTTACAGCATGTAAGGCAATAACATTGTGCTTTAGGTATTTAATAGTTTTTGAATCAAAATCTTAACCACCGTTTAAAGTCCTAAATAGCTCTTTTTGATGAAGCATATAAATATATTACATATAGCAGTCAAAAGGAAAAGTAAATCATCATATATAAATCAACAAAGCATGAATCACTTGACTGACCAAAAGTTGAACCCCATAATGGTTGTTTCGATTGGTTTTCTAATTCGACTCGGTGAGAATTTTTTTTTTTTTGTTTTGGCTGTGATTATTTGAAAATGTGATGTTGTATTTTTTCATTGTTAGCTTATGATTGCTCGTTATTTGCTTATTCAAATTGCTCAAAAGATGATCCAACCTCTTTTTCCATTTTTGACAGAGATGAGTCAAAGCTTATACTGCAAATTGTGAAGGAGATTTCCACTCACCTTAACCTAACACCGTTGTATGTTACTAAGCATTTGGTTGGGATAGAGTCTCTAGTTGTTAAGTTGAAAGAGATGTTAAACCTTGCGTCTGATAATGATGTTGTCATGGTGGGGTTATGGGGACAAGGAGGGATAGGGAAAACAACGTTAGCAAAAGTTCTTTACAATTCTATGTTTAGACAATTTGACGGTTCATGTTTTCTCGAAAATGTTCGAGAAGCTTCAAAAGATTCCAAGGATTTAGTTCCATTGCAAAACAAATTACTATCCGATGTCTTATCACAGCAAAATGGATCGATAGTGACCAATGTTAATAGAGGTATCAATATCATACAACATAGACTTCGTCACAAAAAAGTTCTCCTTGTCCTTGATGATGTGGATGACTTGCACCAATTACATGCTTTAGCAGGAGAAGGCAAATGTTTTCATAATGGAAGTAGGATCATTGTTACTACAAGAGATAAACATTTGCTAACTTGTTATGGAATTGATCAAGATCATGTGTATGAAGTTAAACCACTGAGTTACCATGAAGCTCGTGAGCTACTTAGCAATCATGCTTTTCTGACGCTCCAAAAATTAGAAATCAAGACAAATTTGGTGGATAGTGTTCTGAATCATGCTGGAGGACTTCCTTTAGCACTTGAGGTTCTCGGTTCCTGCTTACGTGGTAAAAGAGAAGATGTATGGGAAAGTACACTGAAGAAAGTTTCTAGGATTCCCAACAAAACCATTAATGATGTTCTCTTAATAAGTTATGATGGACTAGAGGAAAATGAGAAAGAGATTTTTCTTGACATTGCCTGCTTTTTTAAGGGGAAGGATAGTGAGTACATAAAGAAAGTCCTCGATAGTTGCGATCTTGAGACAACCGCAGGATTCGATATACTCATTGAGAGGTCCTTGATAAGTATTGACTGTAGAATACTACAAATGCATGACTTGATTCAATCGATGGGTATGGATATTGTGAGACAAGAATGTCGTGATGATCCTAGAAGCCGCAGCAGACTATGGCGGTATGATGATGTTACTGATGCTTTGTCAAGCGATGTGGTAAGACTTGCGAACATGACCAAACTATTGCTCCTTATTTTTTGCTCTAATTATTGAAAATGCATAAGCTGAAATACTCTTATATATACAGGGAGATTGTGCTGTAAAAGCCATTGTGTTCGAGCCACCTGAGCTAAAAGAGCTTAGTATCCATCCTAATGCTTTTCCAAAACTGAGAAAGTTGAAATTGCTCATCATACGCAATGTTCATATTTCTTTCCATGGCCCTATATGTCTTCCTAATCAGCTAAGATGGATGGAATTTGCTGGAAGTGGTCCTTGGATTCCAAAATTTCCTTCTGGTCAAAAGAAATTAGTAAGTATTGATATGAGGAAAGGCAGTATCACAGAAGTCGTAAAACACTTTAAGGTGAGCATTTATCTACATAGACTATCGTACTTCATTTGTATGGGCATATACATGTTAGATGTACTATTATTTGTATGGAAATGGTGTTCCACTGTTTTAGATGCCACTTCTCTATTTTCTTTCAAAATGATGTTAACTACTTGCGTTGGAAATAACATGCAGCAAACTGGCATTTGAAAAACTGAGGGAAACAACTTTACTAGAAATATCCAATGGAAACATTTTGCTGATAAAACAAACAATACAAAGAAATTTTATTATAATATGCAGAAAGAGCATATTTGAAATTTTTTTATGAAGGTCATTGAATCATGAGTAAATTCAAATTTTAGTATATTGAAATATGTGAGAGATAAAATAAAGTAACCAATTTCATGTAGTTATCCATGGGTATTATATTTGTAAAATAAGCGATTGAGGCTCATGGATGGAAGGAATAAAAAAGAGGTTGAAATCCCTCCCAATTAGAAGGATTTTATTACGTTATGTACAAGGACAAATATATACACATGTATGTATGTATGTATGTATGTATGTATGTATGTATGTATGTATGTAGATGAATCTCAAATACTTTCTAAACCTAATATCTCTAACTATTGATGTAGTTTTATTTCAAAATCAAATCCACCTAGGGAAGAAATTCAAAATGCAAATATGCTAGTATAAGCTATTTCACCTAATTCTAACTATGTCACTAGTTTACATATGAACAATTTTATATACAAAAAGAATTGTTTAATGATCAAATAAAAGGAAACAAAAACATGATGAACCAACCCATTGTCATATATACAAAAGAAAATGCACCCAAGGAATAGCTGGCTGAATAGTCAAGCATTTGATTTAGATGTGGTTGGTCGGATACCTTAATCACAATATGTCACATTCAAAATAACCTTGGAGGCCACGTAGTCTCTAAGTTATGGAGGCTTATTCAATGTATGTCATAAAGGGCGGGATTTGTCTTGCACCGTGCTGTAAAAAAGGCATCATTAATTGCTCAAATCAGTTATGAAGAAGAAGGATTTCTAAGTGCATGTAATTAAATATATATTAGACATCTTGCTAGTAATGCGTGTACAAATAATTCGATATAAGTGATCCCGTAGGGGCATGCCACCAGGAATTGTCACCAATTATAAGGTGATATAAATTATAACTAATTCATTCTAAAACTTTTGGCAATCCATAATTCAATATTTGTTCTCCCCAATTATACAGTGATATAAATTTTCTCCATCAACTATATAGTAATAGGAGTTGTCTTTGATCATATCGGAGTAATTTAGAAATTTAAATTAACTAGCCCTTAATTTTTTTCCATGTTTGTTAACGCGCAATTCTTTAATATGGAATGTAATTATCTGAAGTAAATATAAAAATAATTGTCATATTTAATGTATCGAAACATCATATGGTATGATTATGTTATTTGTTAGAATTATTTTTTGTTTGATATAGTATTTCTTTGTTTGTAAAACCGACATTTAATTTTCTAGTAATCACATATATCTTTATCGGTCAAGTATGGAGTATCATGTTGTATCATGTTATATCTAACTGTTTTGATGATTGTCTAGAATAATTTATTTGAAATCTTTTTAATAATGATAAGAGTTGTCTCTTATTCGCTAATGTGATCATAAAAACTAAATTGCTAGGTAGAACTCACTTGTGAGCATGCCATATGACTTAATCTCTCATAAGCTTTACTGTATATACATAAAAATTTGTATTTACTGGTAAAGTTTCAAAGGGTTTAGTAATTTCACAATACTATATATATGGTAACTTTGAATGAAAAGTTATTAATAGGTTAAGAAATTTACTGAGAACCCTGAATAGTAGGTTCCAAGTTGCCTGATTTGACGATGCTCCTTGCTTCCTTCCACAGGAAGAGAATTGTCACCTAAGGATGAAAATCCATAAAGTGGCAACGGCATTATACAAATACCCTTATTCCTACCCTTATTACCCTTTTAGAGTGTTAACGTTAGCTGGTTTTGTTGTTTTTGCAGGACTTCCAACGATTGAGGTACCTTAAATTGAGTGACTGTGAGTCGCTCGTTAGTACACCCAACCTCTCATTAACTCCAAATCTCGAAGAATTGAAACTCTGGAATTGCAAAAACTTGGTAGAAGCCCACGAGTCAATTGCAAATCATGACAAGCTCCAAGTCTTGCATTTTAAATGGTGCCCTGAACTTCGTGTCTTTCCAAATGTGCTCAAGTCAAAAAATCTTCAAGATCTCAACTTTTCTGTTTGCTCAAAATTTGAAAGTTTTCCCGATATCCCACATGAACTCGGATGCCTGAAAAAACTTTCCATACTTCATACCGCTATTAAAGAACTTCCTACATCAATAGAAAATCTTTTCTCTCTAGAGGAAATGCTTTTAGATATTTGCGAAAACTCGGTAAGCATTCCGTCTAACATTTACAAGTTACAAAGACTTCAATGCTTCAAATCTGCTTTTGGCCCAATCATGTTTCCAAACCTCATGGATTTAGCTAATCCGTGCATGAAGGTTGGACTTTCAAATTTAAAAGTCTTAGACCTTCTCAATTGTAATCTGTCCGAAGTAGAGTTTCTTGAGGATCTTTCTTGTTTTCCCTTGTTGGAAAAGTTAATTCTATCGGGGAACAATATTATTAGCCTCCCTATATCCATCAGTAAGCGTGATCGTTTGTCTGAATTGTCAATTAGTTATTGCCATCAATTACAAGAGATTCCCAAGCTTCCGCCATTTTTAAATTTACTGCTCGCGAATGGGTGCGAATCTCTGCAAACAAATGGACATTTAACTTCAATTGATCAGTGGGTCCATCGAGGGTTGAACGTCGTTGACACTGCTTCAATTGCCAAGGTCAGATTCTCTCTCTTGTGCGCACACATATTGGTGTGGAGAATATGCTCAAAACAATTTGTGCTTTTATATTGCAATAGCTGAAAATGCAAAACCAGAGGTTTGAGAAAACCAAACAAATATAAAGTGATCCTACACTAATATGCACGTAATGAAGGTGGCTAGCATAGTTTTCATGGGAATGATTTTTATCACATGAGACTTCTATCTTAACGCAAGCTGGGATCAATAAATCCCTACTCATTTATGGAACTCTTTATTCACTAGGATTACTTACTGAACTCAAATTGATTCTTCTATGGTGCTTTCTAATGATCTATTTTTGTAATAGAATTCTCCTTGCGATATTTATCTCCCTAAAGGAGAGATGCCAAAGTGGTTTCAACCAGTTGAAGACGGTTCTATATCTTTCATGGCTTCAAAGGACTTATATGACAAGTTTCTTGGATTGATTTTCTGTGCTGTATGTAACAATAAAGGTGGTCATTGCGGAATGGACTTTAAGGTATATTTTAATGGCAAAAACGAGGGTACCTACTATACAGACACCTACATATCGGATCCAGGTGGCATCTTGATAAAGTTTTTCACACCATCTCACTTATGGAAAGCACTCCATTTTGATCAAATTGATGGGAGTTATGCACAATTCAGCATTACATTTGAATGCTTTACATTAGATAGCTTTATATTACCGGGTGAGCGCATGGAAAAGTGGGGATTCCGAATAATATCCAAGCAACTGGATGACAATTTAAAGGCTGCGATCCAAGACTACAAGTTAATTGATCCAGTTTTCCTCTATGAGGTTGGCCATGACTTGACAGACCCGGAAGCCCAGAGTTCACATATAAATGAAGACAATCCAACCGAAATAGGTCTATCAAGAAACTTGCAAGAGAGTTCACATATGCTCGAAAACACACTGATCGAATTTGATCTAGATTGTCCACCGAGTTCTTACGAGCGTGGTGGAGAGATAAACATGAGCCATCGTGAGGGGTTTATTCCTGGATCCCTGCTTCCTGGAGACCCGCGCAGCCACGGGAACAAAAAGTGGAAGCTTGTCTTGGAAGAATGATGGAAACTTGCTAAGTAATTCGTACGGTGAGTGAACTCCCGCTGATCTTCATTACAGTGCCTTCTTTCTTCTCGTTCCTTCTCGTTTTCCTTTCTCCCGGGAAAAAAAAATTATAAATAAAATTCTGTAATTCTGCCTTCTCTTTTATCTCTTTTCTTTGTTTGTAGTTCTTCCTTTCGACTAAATCCTCTTTTCTCCGCCCTAGGCAAAAACTTCGAGCTCCACCATCTTCCGTCAGACACTAGCGATCTCTGACAAATGCAAGATCGCCGCTTGCCAGCCGAGGCGACCGACAGAAGAAGTCCCTAAAGAATCGACGGGTGACGGAGGCCAGCGAGCGCAAGCGACTGACTACCGCTACCGCCGACCAACGCCGTGGGAACCGGTGTCCCTGCTCGACGGGTGGGTCTTGCAGTCAAGCTCCCTTCTGCCTTTGCACTCGAGGGCCAATCTTTGTAGCTTCCATAAGAATTTTCCTGATATGAGTCACATTAATTAAGATCATAATTATCCGTTTTATGGAGTTGATCTAATAAAGTGAGATATAAAGTTTCTTAATAGTCGAATATGGGTCTGGCTTGTGTGGGCCGAATTGGGCTCGGCCCGTGATGGGAGGGCCCGTCCAATATTCTATAAATAAGCTAAGGTCCCTTCTCTAGCCCTCAATTGTTGCAATTACAAAGCATACACCCACTCTCTCACATAAGGAACACCAGTGAGAGGCGGTCTCATTGAGCCAGGGTATCGAGGGTCATAGGGGAGAAGATCTTTAGCGTTGAAAGCTTGGATTCCTATCACTTAACTCCAAGAACCATGGATTCAAAATCGGGTGCACAAATCTTCGTCTTCTCCTATAGGATGCTTTGAGATTCTAGCTATGTCGGTCTTGGGATGTGACATCCTGAATTTCGACCCCGTTCTGAATAATATGAAATGGGCATCTCGTCGACATGCCGATAGTCCTTTTTCTCTGAGCTGATCACTCACGAGTTAACCAATCTATTGGGTGAAGCCGTTAAGGGATATAACCGCGGTAAAATCCCTAAAAGCTACTTAATAGGTCGGATCAGACTAAATCGCGTTCGGTCGATTTTAACCACGAAATTGAATTCGGTTTCGGAAATCGGACGTTCGAGTATGTCATGGTTCATTTATAGCGCGTCATTTTGTCTTTCGGAGAAATTCCGTCAAGTTAGGGATTTTCACGGAAAACCGATTCGGATGATTCGGAAATTAACGGAATTTCGATCGGGCCGAATCGAAGGGAATTTTGGCTTCCAAACTGAGCTATTTGGTATTGGGGACTTGCAGAAAATTTTATGGGCTCTTTCCTTGGAAAATTTGGACATCAATTGTGGAAATTTGAGTAGAAGTTGAAACTCAAATTGAAGTAAATTCGGACCTAGGCTTGGGGTTGCAACTTTTGCTACCAAATTGGGATATTTGTGAGATATTATTACAAGAAAGTATTTGGAACTTGAGGATATGCTTGTAGGCTTTTGGGGGACCAATTCATGATGAAAATGGAGATAATTATTGACTTTTGTTGCTCTCTCTCCTAGACTTCTCTTGCACGCCACTCTCCCTCATCCATTTTCTCCCTTATCTTTATTTTTCCCTCATCTATTTACTCTCTTCTCCTTCTCACTTTGAATCTTGGAATTCTTCTTCTTATTGGTTCCGTCGAAACACCCCACCCCCTCACCAAAATTCTTTCCCCTCTCTTGTGCTGCCACTTCCACCATGGCTTGCTTTCATTTTTCTTTTTCGGATCCCCACAGCTGCTCCACTCACCGAATCCCCATCGCCAACTCACGGTCAACATCCACAAATTCTTCTTTCTTCATTGACTCCGCAGACACCAACGAGCCACCCTCCTCTGCCACGCGTGAGTCAACAAACCGAAGCAAAGCCGATTTCTCCAGCTCCATCTTTGCCCGTGCGTCGTCCAGCGGCTTCTTCGTGCAAGCCCAGCTTCTTTTGGTCAGCGAGTCCCACGCCAGCGAAGCAGTTTCTTCAACGCCTCTTGAAGACCAACGAAGCCACGCGTCTTCGTCCTCAGCTCCATGGCCCGCATCTCCATCTTCAATCGCCAGCAAATTTCGAAGACCTACAGTTCCGTTTCTGCCTCGGTTAGAAGCGCTCAGTCCAACGAATTTCACGGCCCGTTCAAAGCCCATCTTCGACTGCATCAACGGCCTAGTAATTTGGCCAGCAAATCCAGCAACTTCGGCCCTTATTCAACAGCTTAGTCCAGACAACTCAGCCAAGTTTTGGGCCCAACAGTAAGCCCAATTCAGCAGTCCAAGCCCGCAAGCTAAGCCCGTTAATTTCAGCAATTCGGCCCAAAGTCCTCAACAGCAGCCCGTCTCAATTGAGTCCACAAAGCCAGCTAAGCCCAACTTGAGTTCAGCCCATTTCCAGCTCACTTGAGGCCCGTGCAGTCAAGCCCAGTTCAGCCCAAGCCCGCGAAGTTAGGCCCGGCCCGAGTATCCGCCGACGCCGCCGAAAATTTGGATTTCGGCCGCCGTCGCGGTGTTCCGGACTTCGCTTTTATCAAGTGAGTTTTACTCACTAATGCTTTCTTAGTTTGTTAATTATACTTAGGGTTGGTTAGATTTAATTAAATGCAATTAGGTGATTAGATTAATTTAGATAAATTAAATTAGAGACTTAATGATGCATAGTAGGTGGTTAGCAATAGACATTAGCAAGTAGGCATGCCATGTTATTTATTGAACGAGTCTCGGTAATTTTCCGGGCCTGCCGTCTCGCCAATCCAATCGAATACGGGCCTAAATTGGATTTTTAATAATTATTTATTTAATTTTCGAAATTAATTATTTAATTATTTATTTTTCCGGAAATTCAACCGAGATGGCCGGTGGCCGGAATTTTGTGCTGATGATCGTGGTGTAGTCCGTTTATTTAATTGAGCTTTATTTTGTGTTAAATTGATTCATGAGTGATTTTAGGATTTATTCCTAAATTGAATAATCTTTGGTTATTAATTGAAAAATAACCGGGCATCGGTTGACAATGCCAAAAATGTTTTGGTAGACTACAGAAAATTTTGGGATTTATAGAAAATGAAATTATTATTTTGGCTAAAAGTTCTATCGTGTCCATACACGATATTTTATCGAGTATCTTTGATATCAACTAGGCCAAGAATATTATGAAATTGAGGAATTTAATTACAAGGTGCAATATCGTTGGCCATAGTTGAAAGGGTCGGGTGGGACCGTAAAGCCACTAGCTTTTGAGAGGGTCGGGTGGGACTGTAAAGCCATTAGATCTTGAGAGGGTCGGGTGGGACCGTAAAGCCACTAGATCTTGAGAGGGTCGGGTGGGACCGTAAGCCACTAGATCTTGAGAGGGTCGGGTGGGACCATGCCCATCAATCTTGAGAGTGGCATCTAAAAGGGCACGTGCCGGTGACTTGATCGTCACTTTGGTGAACGAGTGCTTGCAGAGAATGCACGTGGCCCGCATCGTAAAAAGGGCATGTGGGCTCGGTGACTTGATGCATCACTTTGGTGAACGAGTGCCTTAGAGAATACACGTGGCCCCAGGCATCGTAAAAAGGGCACTCGGTGAATTGATGCATCACTTTGGTGAACTAGTGCCTTAGAGAATGCACGTGGGCCCATGGAATTAAGTGAGGCATCTTAGAAGAGACACGTGGGCTCGGTGATTTGATGCATCACTTTGGTGAACTAATGCCTTAGAGAATGCACGTGTGCTCTATGACATGTAATCGACTAATTCGATTTGTTATTAGTAGTTGGGTGCCTATTATGAATTGTACTGATTTGGAGGTGGAATCTAAGGCCAAGGTAAGTCCTCTGACCTATGCGTGTTTAGGCAGCCCATAGTGTATTGGCTTACTAATCGGGTCTTAGGGGATAGAACTTGCTGAGACGTAGTCTCATTGGTTATTGAATAACCATTTCAGGTCCCTAGATGCAGTAGACTTGGATGTTGAAGATCTCGAAGTCCAGTGCAGTCTACTGAAGGCTCCATTTGGAGTGTGGAGAATGATGAAGAGGAGGATGGGGACCCGTAGCTTGTAGAACCCCGCTTCTGTTTGTAGACCTTGTGTTTTTAAACTGGTTTAATGTGAATTAAAATTTATAGTTCACCATGTATATAAGAGTGAAGGTTTGAAATTTAATCCTACTGTTCTATCCCAATGTTTTATTGTCTGAAGATTTTATATGCTTCCGCTTGCGCAATAAAAAGAAAGGGTCGGCGATACGTAGTCCTGGGATATCGCTTTTATAATCGACCAAGGTAAGGGATGGGTGCGTGCCCGAGGGTCGGGGCGTGACATGGGAGGCCGTTTAGTCGACCTACATTTGGTATCAAAGCCTGCATAAACTAGAACTCGAACATAGGGAGTTTGCCCGTTTTGAAGAATTTATCCGCATGAAACTTGATTTTGACTGTATATTCGGATTAATCTTGTCGAGCCGAGTGCTTCAGTATAAGTTATGCTTCTCGCCAAGGCCAAACCAACCACCTATGGCGATTTCGTACTTGACCCGAGCTTTGAAGGTTTTGCTTGTCTTTTCATGATTTTTGGTTCGATGAAAGTGATTTTTTATTGTACGAATAGCTTCTACTCTTCCATACGAACATTTTGGTGGGTAGAACGTCGTCAGACGATGCCAGAAACGGCCTCACATGCCACCACGCACCCAGGCGGTGCTAGGAGTCAGCGACACGCACCGCCACGCGACCTCACGCACCCGCATGCGTGCACGTGTGCGCCAACGCGTCGGCCGCCTTAGCTAGCATGACGTCATCCGTGATGTCATCCCACCGCCTTCACCACTGCCATGGACAGGTGTCTGGATGACGTCATGGTGACGTCACGTAAACTGCCTTATGTGTGAGTGCCACGTGGCATGTGACGTCACCTCGAACTCGACCTTGGTTTGACCGGGTCGACTCGACCTGAGTTGACTGGGTTGACCCAACCCGAGTTGACCGTTGACCAGTTCGACCTGTCGACCGGTTTGACCAGTCGAACCATTGACCGGTTCAACCCGTTTACCAGTTGGATAGGCTTCAGGCCGATTTCTGGGCGCCAGCGCGTGCAGCTCACGCACCACACACACTAGCAGCACGTGAGGGCGCGTGTGACATCCGTTTGGCGCGTGGTTGTATGGGCGCGCTCGTATGTCAATTTCCTACCTTGTGGTGTATTTATTTGCATTTTTTGATGCCTTTAAGGATATGAAATTGTGCGTGAAGTGATAAAGATGTGATTTTTTATGTAATTTTGGAATATTTCTACATGGTTTGGGAAATACAATTGCATGCTTATGATTATATCATCACTTAAGGAATATGTATAATGTTGTTATATTAGTAGTGTGTATTAGTGGATGGAGCAATGCAATTAGCATGACTTGTGATTTTAGTGACATACAGCCCCTGTCATCAAGTCTAAAATCACTTGTGAAAGGTGAATGTGAGTCATAAAGTTATATCCCTGATATGAGAGAATTTTCATTATTCAGTTGGTTTGTAACCGCCAAAGTGGCACACTTGATTGGATTTGAGAAACATCGGTCTCACATTGTAATGGGATATCTCCTATCTGATGCATGATTATACTCCCAAATGAGGTAATCGTGCGTTAGTTTATGGAGGGATACATGTACAACATATGGTTGAAAAGTGACTAACCCTAGTGGTTCATACACCCAAAGGTGATGAATTCGCGAAAGGTTAGAGTGTATTTTCATGGACCGCTGTCATGTGAAGAGTATACAATTACGTCATGTATGCTGCCCAAAGGTGCTTATATGATGATATATGTAGCTCTTGAGATGTATGTTTAGTACTCATGATGCTAATTACATGTATTGCTTGTAAAATCAGTCACATTCTCTGTAAATGGCAATTCCATTACGATTGAGGTTCTTACTGGATCAAACTTCAAGACATGGAAAGAGGATTTTCAGTTTGGGATGGAGTTGGCAGATGTTCATGTTGCTCTTACTAAGAATAGGCCGGCAGACCTTACTGATGCCAGTACAAAAGTCCAAAAAGTGTGTTTTGTTGCATGGGAAAAGAGTAATAGAATTTGCTTGCTCATTATGAAACGGTAAATTCAGGAGCATTTGTTGAGTGGCTTGCCAACTAACTATATTGTTAAGGATATGATGGAAGCCTTGGAGGCTAGGTATCGTGTCTCTTCCAATGCTGAGATAGGTACACTTATGCAATCACTCTTCAATACGACTGGAGTTAGAGATTATGTGCTTAGGATGGTAGATCTTTTGTCAAAACTCCGAATTCTTCAAGTTGATATCCCTGAAACTTGCATTGTGCATCAAGCATTAAACACTCTTCCTCCTGACTTTGGAATTATCAAGACGAACTATAGTTCGCAAAATGAGGCTTGGTCAATCAATGACCTTATAGTTAGAGTGGTGGCAAAGGAAGAGAAACTGAAGAAAGAAAGAGGGCATATTGCCTTGTGTGCCTCTAGTTCTGCCAGCATAAAGGGTAAATGGATTGCACATCCCAGAGGAAATCCTAAACCCATAGGTGCTTATAACAATATAGCTCTTAAGAGAGGAAATCCTGAAGTTGTTGGCCCCTCCACCACTATGGCTCCTAGAAAGGCACCTTTTAAAAGGGAGGGTGTCCTTTGCTATTTTTATAGGAAGAGGGGACACATAAAGAAACACTACGATAAATATAAAGCTTGGTTGTCTAAAAATGAGCATACATGTAATGGTTCTTTGGCACTTGTCTGTGAATTTAACCTATCCGAAGCCCCATCCAATTCTTGGTGGCTAGATAGTGGTGCAACTAATCATGTTGCATTTACCATACAGGGATTTACAAACAGAAGGATGCCAAATCAGGATGAATTAAAGCTCATTGTGGGAAACAACGATAAAATCGACGTTAAGTTTGTGGGAGATGTCATTTTGATTTTAGATGCTGGTTTTAATGTGATATTAAGAAACACTTTTTATGTACCTTCTTTCAGACGAAACTTTGTCTCCGTATCATGTTTGGATATGTGTGGTTACTCTTTTGAAATAAAGAACAGTACTATATCTATTGTTGACACCTAAATTTTGGGCAACCCATTTAGTCATTTATGGCACAAAAATTAGGGATTAAATTTTAACCCCTAAAAAAAAAAAAAGATTAATTAATTGCATAGCATATAGTTTTAGGTGCATTTATTTTTAATTTGCATTTACATTGGGTCGGTGATAGATGAGTTCAAATTTATGGTTTAGAATTTTAATTAGACGAGTTGGATTAAGCCCGCGGCAAAAGGAAATTGGCCCAAGCTTGCTATTATTTGATGATCGAAAATTGACTTATCGGAATGGTGATTTGATATATTCGTCGAATCTTTCATCCATTAAGTGATATATTCCTTGGCATGGGAAAGTTTAAGATGAAACATGGAACAATTGAAAGAGGATCTTTTTATGCAAGGTTATATATTGTCAATCAAAAACGAAGGAAAAAGGAAATTGGCAGAATATTTCAATATGAGCGTAACCCTTTGAGTATTCGCGGCGGCCGATTCTCTTGTTTACAGGAAATAAAGGACGTTGCTTGGGCCTAAAAGGAAAATAAATATATTTGCATAGCTAAAGGTACAAGTCCCAAAAGGAAAAAAAAATCAAAGGAATATATTTCAATGCACGAAAGCAGATCACCTTCTCTTCCGGGGGATCCCATGTAGTCTTGCATTTAAAAGGAATAGCTCTCATGCATGTTAGGGGGAGGCCGGCAAATCAAAATTTCAGAGCACGTTCATTAACGAGAAAAGAGAGGATTGTGTTCAGTCAAGCTTTGTCTCTACTTGTGTCATTCTTCTTTGCTGTTGGCGAACTAGCTGCGATCGTGCCGAGCCTCACCCATGAGACAACACGATTGAGATTACATGGTTACAACATAAAGATAAACGAGAGAGAGAGAGAGAGCTGAAGGAGTTAGGGTCGAGACCCCTTCACGGCCGTGATTTTGCTGAGTTCGTGGCTGCACCTTGACACCGACCTTGCTGCCGATTGTCCATTGTATTGACAACAACCAACTTTCCAGTGATCCTCCCCGGTGATGGAGCAACAGCATTCACTTCCTGCCAAGCCGTGATCAACAGCCACAAAGTTTTGGGGGCTCTTATCGGTTTTGAAAGGTTAAAAAAAATCAACAAAAGAAGGAGAGAAAGAAGTCTGGGGAGGGAGAGAAAAGTGCAAAAAGAAAAGAAAAAGAGACACCCCCCTCTCCACCGTACAAAGTCAAAAAGGGGGGAGTCATTTGCTTTCTTTTTCCTCTCTGACCACTTTGCAGAGAAGAAGGAAATCAGCGGCGGTAAAGAGAAGGAGCAGAAAAATTATTTAAAAAGGTTGTCTTCTTCCTTGGTTTCAACCCAACGCCCAGCACCTGCGATTATTTGCGCCCCTGCCTTCGCCGGTTCCTGCTGCTCCGGCGCTCTGACGCCGGTGATTCCCCTTGCCGCACCAAGGAACGTGCTGCCCTTTATTTTCCTTAGGTAGTTTTTCTCAGATTTTTATTTTTTATTTTTTATTTTATGTTATTTTACTTTACTTTTAGTTAATTTTATTATTATTGTTTAAGTTGAATATTGTGAGTTTTTTTTTAGTTATAATTGCTGTAGGCATTATCCATAGGAATTATCCTTAAAGTTATTATAATTATTTAATTTGACCTGTAAGACGTCGGGTCATTTTTTTTAATTATGATATTTTTGGGGTTTTGTTTGCGATATATTAATTGTTGAATTAATTTAATTATTAATTTGATCCGTAAGATTTCGGATCAGATTTTTAATTATTTTGATTTCTTATCTCGATGTTCAGCGTTAAAAGTAGTCGTTAATTTGACTCGTGAGATAACGGGTTATTTTTTTTCGTCTATTTTAATCCTTTGTTTGTTGAATATCTTGCTTGTTTAGATTTAAGATTTAGTTGATAATTGCTTGCTTTAGAAAATCACTAAGAAAAAAATCAAAAAGATATTCGAATTAGGTTTCAATTTGGTTTTAGAATATTTCTTGTTATTTTGCATATCTAGAATATAGATTTTATTTTAGATTTAAAAAATATAAAAACAAAAAAAAAAAAAGGTGCATTCATTTAGGTTGTTAGTTTTTATTTATTTATTTAAGTTGCATGTTTAATTACGTGGCATTGTTAAATTTCGAACATTGTTAGAAATAAAAAATATCATACATATGTCATGTAGAATTAGGGCATGCTCCGCACGTCATTGCATATTAAATAGATTGCATGTTAGGTTGAGATAATGTCTTAATTTAAATTAGGATTTAATGTGACCTAATCCTTATTTTAAATTAGATAGAATTTTAATCTAGCTAGATCATTTTTGCATTCGAATTTCATGAAAGAAAATACAAAATTTGTCTTTGCATAAGTTAATTTCAATTTTTAGGATAGATTGCATTTTTAAAAATAGAAACATCAAATGCACGTCATCTAGTTTTCATTAAGTTCATTTAATTAGAACTTTCTTGTCATTAGACTAAGTCATTCAATAAATGTCACGTGACATATAGCTCGCATATTAAGTTGCATGAGGCATGTCATTTTAGTTTAAATAATTTTGTATGTCATTGCATCGCATTGCATGTTATTATAATTAGATCATTTAGATTGCATTTCTTCATGTCATATAGTTTAGGTCATGTCGTCATGTCATATTAGATTATTAGCATGCATCGCATGATTTTCATTAAATAAAGTGAAAACAAAAAAAAATTTGAAATTGTGTGTTAATTAGAAATCATATCTAGGATTGTCTATATGATTTTTGATCTAACAATGCAGATGCTTTCGTTGCTTTAAGGTATGTTTTTGCATTATTTAATTGCTTTCTTGATGTGTTAAATTGGTGGTATGCGCACATGAATGATCACCTCACATGTTAGGAAGCTCAATTAAAATCAAATCAAGCTGCCTGCAAAACATTTTTAAAATTAAAAAGAAATGGTACCAAAAGGGCACTAGGATAGTCTAGTGTAACCAAGTCCCCGTACCCAAAATCTCTGGTTCGTAGAAGTAAGATAATCCTCCCGTTATTTTACTTAGGTGTCTAATCGACCTACCCTAAACCGATTAGTGGCGACTCCTAGTTAATAATCTTTTGCATGTCAAAATCCTAAGTCGCGATTTGGTATGGGCTTGGGAGAGCCCGAGCTAAGCTTAAAGGCTTAGTAGTCCATCAACCTAGTTTTAGGTGGCAAACCCGAAAAAATTAGGTCGCGACAGCTTGGCGACTCCGCTGGGGACTTGTGTTAAAACACTTAGTGGACTTAGGCCAATTTTTCTTTTCTTTTGAAAAATGTTTTTGTTTGGCAGCAAGGATCCCAGGTATGTCCCTAACATTTTTAAGGTGTTAAATGTTTTTGCAGATGGGAGGTATAAGGGGAGTAGTCTTTGCTAACCTTTGTCTTGCAGGTTGGAGTGTGGGATGAATGCTTTATTTTTCCCAATTAGAAGTGCTGTTTGCATTTAAACTGTAGTGCATGCTTTATTGCTTTAGCACTACACTATTTGCACACACAACCTGCGCGGTCCGACTGGGCTGCGATAGGATTTCTAGGATGGTGTTGAGAAGTATTCTTCCTCCAAAGCGAGACTGCTGTGTAGAGGTTGACCTTCTCTTTCCCCCGAAAGTTTTTCATGGTGTCGAAATGTGTTTTGTCCATATCCGCGAGACTGCGTGATTATTGGACATTCCATTTGACTGAGCCCGGAGTTAAGGGGACCTGAAGTTAATGCGAGACTGCAACGATCAGATCACCCTCTTAGCTCCACTTTGTTAAGCCTTTTAGATAGAAATCGAGCCTCACATTTCATGCGTGTGTCTATGTGATTGCCATTGATTTTATTTGGTAAAGTAAGTCTTCTATCCCTATACCATGCAATTTATTTTGTCGTACCTTTGGGTCGGTCCATGACAATTTAGGTCAATCATTAATTTAATTTCTTTGTCAATTAGAAATGAAATTGCTAGGGAATGAGGCATTTTAAAAAAAACTTTAGCAAGTTTGTTTTCATATCATGTTTAGGAAATTTGGATGTCCATTTCTTAAGAAATTCCCTTTTAATACGAACTTCTCATGAATAAATAAATAAAAAGTGAAAAAATCGATTAGACCATTATCATGGGCCATTTTCCTATATTGTCACTAATTCTTACACTATCTTATTTTCCTTAGGTGACAACGGATCCTCCACGTTCACCCATTATCACGCGATTAAGAGCTAGAATGGCCGACCAATCAGAAATGCGTGATCGTATGTCCGCTGTGGAAACTCAACTCCAACAAATGCTCGCCTCTCTACAGCTTGTGACGGATCAACTCCAATTCCTCCAAGTAAATCCTACAAATGCACCTGCTCTTCCTCAAATAACTATCCCGAAGCAAACAAACAAGGTTGACGATGACATGCCCGAGTTGGACGATGACTTGATCCTTGTTAGAAAGACCAAGCTCGACAAAGATTCCAAAGACTCGATCATGATGAACGCTTCACAAAGCTGGAAGAAAATTGAAACAACTGCAAGAGTCGCAGAATTCACTCCCGTTCGACCTGTCGGTGTAAGAGAAGGTCAACATGCCAAAGAAATTCAAGATGCCGGATTTTGAGAAGTATGATGGTACTTCCTGCCAAAAAGCTCATTTGCAGATGTATCACGTGCGTATGGCCCAATATGTCAAGAACGAGCCCCTCATGATCCAATCGTTCCATGCGAGTTTGACTGGACCTGCACTAAACTGGTATGTCATGAAAAATGTGAACCTTCTCGACACTTGGAATGAAGTGACCGACGCATTTCTCAAGCAATACAAGTTCAACATGGATATTGCACCTTCCCGAGAGGATCTTGAGAGGATGGAGAAAAAGAGGAACGAGTCGTTCAAAGAGTATGCCGTGAGATGGCGAAATCTGGCGGCTCAAATCACTCCCGAGCCTACTGATAAGGAGTTGATGAAGTTGTTTGTCAAAACCCTCCCATCTGAGTTCCGTAACCGGATGGCCAGCACATACGTTGAAAACTTCAATAAGCTTATTCCCGTAGGAGAACAACTCGAAGTAGGGATAAGGGAAGGATGGTTTACTGAGCCATCTAGTAAAAGGTTCACTCCCAAGAAGGAGAAGGAAGCGGCTGAGGATGTGAACATGACTTATAGTGCCAAACATGCCTCCCCGGTTATCCAAATGAATCCAAGACAGCCCCACAACTGGCTGGCCGTCAACCATTTGCCCAAGCAAATAATAGAAGACAATTCTCTCCTCTCCCTGGGTCTCCATCCCAAGTGCTGACAATCCTCCGAAAGAATGATTTGCTAACTAGTGAACCAAAGCGTCCTAATCGTGAAAGCAATCGCGAGCTACGACCCGACGAAGAAGTGTGACTACCATAGCGGTGAATTGGGGCATTCAACTGATGAGTGTTTCACCCTCAAGCACAAGATCCAAAATCTTTTGGACACGAAAGCCTTCTCATTTCAAACTGCTCAGCCGAACGTCCAGAAAGATCCGCCACTAAAGCATGAGGATACAGTCAATGCTATCCTGGAACCAGACATTGAATCTGAATCAAGTTACCACTCATTTGAGTTGGTGTCTACCATACATGCATCTCAAGGCTCACCACCACCCACTTCTGAAGCTTCAAATGCTACCTTTATGATGGAAAGGATGATGGATGTGAATGGTTTTGTTCCTGGTAGTGGCCTTGGAAGAAATAGTCAGAGTATTCAAAGTCTAAATGAAGTCCCTCAGAGGCCCCATGCTGCTGGAAGAGGAGGACGAAGACAGGGAGGGCGGAACCCGCCACTTGACCAAAGGCGAGGGAGGCAAAACCCACTACCTCCAAGCATTCACGAAATATTCCCCGGTCCTCCAAGAATGATGCAGGATGAAGCTGAAGTGATAGACACTCTAGGGCAGCCTAGTGGCAAGTTCGATTACTTGGTGAAGTATTTGGCCCCTCCCAGTTACTACATTGATCCTCGTGAGATAATCCCAGATGGATGGGGTGGCATGGATGATCCGATACCCTCGAAGGTAGAAAACCCTGATAATGAGCTGGAAGGAGTTGCAAGCTTGTTCGACGATCTCATCATAGGAGCTATCGATGAAGGACCCTTAGAAGAGATGGGCTTTGGCCCACAAGAGTAACTCTCTTACTGTTTTTGCATATTCCCCTGCGTGGGAATTTTTATTGTTTTTAGAGAGATGTTTCCACTTTCCTTTTAATTCTTGAGTGTTGCATTTTTTTTATTTAATAAATGTAATTTATTGATGAATTTCAATAAAATTACAAATTTTATTTTGAGGACATGATGGGGTATACCAAACCAGTCCAATGACGATGTCCAACCATGAAAAAATATCATCCACGGAGAAATCCCGAGGGTTGGACTTTCTCATGCTTCCTCCTAAAAATTTTTCAAAAACAAAAAAAAAAAAAAACACTTCATTATGTTTTTTAAAAAAAAAAAATCATTTTTCAAGCAATTTCCAAAAGCATGCATTAAGTTACCCTTGTTTGTTTTTCTAACTCATTTACTTCATGTCTCGAGCATTACAGTGAGGCATTTGAAAATAATGTGTCAATTTCCAGTGATAGTTCGCCCGTTGATTTGGGAACATGCATCCGAAGGAAAATAGACATGAGGGCAAATGATCATTTCCTAGCCGATTGTAATGACATCTCCCAAGAGTGAAGAAAATCATCTTGATTCCAAAGTGTGATATGTGGCACATCTCATAACAATTTGTGTGAGATGTCATTCTCGAAGGCCAAATGAAGTTTCTCATTTCCGTGAGAAAATGATGGAATAAGTCAAAAGAGGATCATCTATTTTGGATGAAATGGATATATTGCATTCATGAATATAATTAATTTCGGAATTGACACTTTTGTTCTTTTTCTTGCAAATGAAGAATTGTGGCACTACAGATTCTAGTAGTGACATGATTGAGACAAAATCTCGATCCGAGCAAAAATGATTGTGCAATTTGAATTTACTCTGATGTTGCATAGTATCCTATTCATGCACGTTCTCTTGTGCAGGGGAAAAGCGGATCTCCACTTTTGATGGATAGAGATGATCCAAGGACATCCATTGTTGAGACAATTCTTTTGTGGAGCAATTCCCCTGAATGAGTGCTTAAAACCATGTTTTGAGTGCAATAAATTGTTTGTGACAAACTCTTTTCATGCTTAAAGTTGCTAGACTCTTTTGAAAAGGGAATTTTCATATTGATTTAGCTCACCAATTTCATGCGGAGATCTGTCAAGATAGACAATTCAATAGAGTGACATCAATGCTTAAGAATGCTAAATGAGATGTGTCAGGATGATGAAAGGCAAGCCCTATTCTATATACAGTCCCATACTTATACACTTGTGAGATGAGTGTAGGAAGTTCCATATCTGCAAGGTAAAGAGTTCTCTCGCAAAAGGTACGATGACCAAAATGATGAGGGGCAATTCATTTTTCTATCCCAAACACTACAGGTGATCCATTGCTTAACCTTTTTGAGCCTATACACTTATGGATATTCTTTCAAATTATCCCTGTCAAGAACCACCCCCACATCGGGGCAACTAAGAGATCAAATGGCATCATGAGGTGAGGAACATGAATTGAAATTTTCTTGCTCTCACTTGCATCAATCTTCAAGTTATGCTATTACATTTTATTCATGTGTTAATTTAAGTGCCTTAGGATGACGAAGAGCATTTCTTTCTCTATCCTATACACTTATATCCTTTGCATAGCCCACTTGAGCCTGCAATTTCATTTCTTTAAACCCAGTTGATGATCATCCCCCACACTGGGGCAAGGCAAAACCAGTTGATGATCAACCCCCACATTGGGGCAAGGCAAAAGGCAGATGAAGACTCTTGAAAAGTTATAGTGTCATTTAAAGTGTAATTGCTTGACGCATGCATTATGCGCAAGAATTGAATTCAAAATAGAACTAATGGGCATGAAAAGCAGTGTGCCTGGTAAAAGCAAGGCCGATGCCTATGAAAAAAGAAGTGAAGAAAAAATGCATGAGAACTAGGGGCATAAAAAGCAGTGTGCCTAGTAAAAGCAAGGCCAATGCCCATAGATGAAAAAAGAAAGTCAAGATAGGTGATTGTCAATTGCAAGAATTGAATCCCAATGGAGCAATACTTAAAGAACTCAAATTGCCGAGTTTTTACAATCAATGAGGCACTTCATGAAGACAATCCCCGATGGTGAAAAAGAAAACTGGTGGCAATGCCAAGATGATCATCAACTCTCACCCTTTACACACTTTTTGAGCCTAATGATCTTTTCATTTCTCAACCCATGAACTTAACCTACGTTACGTCCCTTACAAAGTCTCTTCAGATTAGGGCACTTGAATTAACGTAGGAGTTCATATGTTTATAAGCATCGCTCGAAGAAGTGCGAGCAGGATTATTTCTTTCTCATTTTTGCAGGGTTCTTGACTTGTAAACCCGGAGATGATTGTGGAATTGTTCTTTCAAATAGCCTTGACTCAAAGAGTCCCCTTGTTAAAACCGTTGACCGAGCCCACATTACGGTCCCTATTAAAGACCTCTCAGATTGGTAAGGTCGTACCGCTTGCGAGAATACTCGGACCCTTGTCGATATGATGATATTGAGATTGAGTGATTATCATAAAATAGCCATTCTAAATGAGAGTGAGTGAAAGTCCTTTCTAACCGAAAGTCTCTCATTTGGTATTCTTAAGAAATTCATGTCATGAGTGAAAATTGTCTTGAATGATAATTCTCTCTAGTGGAAATTCAGATGATGCAAAAGTCATTATGCATGAATCTTGATTGAATTGATAAAAGTTTCAATAGATTTTGAAGTCTGCATTCCAGAATAGCTTTAATTGCTTATTTCTTTGGTGAATGCATTTTTGCTCTAATCATGTCTGACAGATAATATTTTCTCAAAGACTCAAGAGCTCCTAACATTCAGGTTCTTTTCAAGATGCCTCATGATACGAGGAGATGAGAAACCATCATGAACATTCAAGGTGCATCCTTAATGTTCCAAAATTTATTTCTACCAGGAGATGAGAGGCCTCCACAGGATATCTAAGTTCCAAAAGACATATCCCAAAGAATCAGAGATATCATCAGGTAAGTATATCTCTACCCATTCTCGACACTTGACTCGGTCAAGCTGTTCTTTTATATTATCCTGACGTGCTTTCGTAGCCCAAGTCCCATCTTTACAGGAGAAATATCCCCAATGAGTAGAGATGTCATCAGGTAAGTATATCTCTATCTACACCTTAAATACTTGTCGTTGTACAAGTATTTTCCCTTTTGAGTACACTGACACTCGATGGAGTTGTCCCCAAAGATATTTCCCTATTCAGGCGACCGTAGAATGGTACGGGTCCTGAAAGGTAAATCCCCGTTTAGGCGACCGTAGAATGGTACGGGTCCTAGACAAAACTTATTTCCCTATTCAGGCGACCGTAGAATGGTACGGGTCCTGGAAGGTAAACCCCCGTTTAGGCGACCGTAGAATGGTACGGGTCCTAGACAAAACTTATTTCTTTATTCAGGCGACCGTAGAATGGTACGGGTCCTGGAAAATGAATTCCTGTTTAGGCGACCGTAGAATGGTACGGGTCCTAGATAAAACCTTTCTGCCGTACTGGGCGACCGTAGAATGGTACGGGTCCTGAGAAAGCAATTCCTTACAAAGCTTTTCTGCCGTATTGGGCGACCGTAGAATGGTACGGGTCCTGAGAAAGCAGCTCCTTTCTGCCATACTGGGCGACCGTAGAATGGTACGGGTCCTAGGAAAGCAGTATTGTCACAAAGTCGTGTCACTATTCTAGGCGACCGTAGAATGGTACGGGTCCTGGATAGGTAATACCCACTACCTCGAATTACTTTATCCTCCTCAAAGGTAAGTTATCCCAGGTAGGTTCATCTATCATTTGCATTGGTATTTCCATGCATCATAAAAATTGCATTACAAAATGGAATCATGTTCCAACAAAAAATCATTCATTGCATGTGCATGATCAAAATTTAGGTCTCAATTTATCTTTGAAGGCAACCTCTACGAGCTCACCTTCAAAGAGGGGCAGCTGTTGACACCTAAATTTTGGGCAACCCATTTAGTCATTTATGGCACAAAAATTAGGGATTAAATTTTAACCCCTAAAAAAAAAAAAAGATTAATTAATTGCATAGCATATAGTTTTAGGTGCATTTATTTTTAATTTGCATTTACATTGGGTCGGTGATAGATGAGTTCAAATTTATGGTTTAGAATTTTAATTAGATGAGTTGGATTAAGCCCGCGGCAAAAGGAAATTGGCCCAAGCTTGCTATTATTTGATGATCGAAAATTGACTTATCAGGAATGGTGATTTGATATATTCGTCGAATCTTTCATCCATTAAGTGATATATTCCTTGGCATGGGAAAGTTTAAGATGAAACATGGAACAATTGAAAGAGGATCTTTTTATGCAAGGTTATATATTGTCAATCAAAAACGAAGGAAAAAGGAAATTGGCAGAATATTTCAATATGAGCGTAACCCTTTGAGTATTCGCGGCGGCCGATTCTCTTGTTTACAGGAAATAAAGGACGTTGCTTGGGCCTAAAAGGAAACTAAGTATATTTGCATGTTTAAAAAGTACAAGTCCCAAAAGGAAAAAAAATCAAAGGAATATATTTCAATGCACGAAAGCAGATCACCTTCTCTTCCGGGGGATCCCATGTAGTCTTGCATTTTAAAAGAATAGCTCTCATGCAAGAAAAGGAGGCCGGCAAATCAAAATTTCAGAGCACGTTCATTCACGAGAAAAGAGAGGATTGTGTTCAGTGAAGCTTTGTCTCAACTTGTGTCATTCTTCTTTGCTGTTGGCGAACTAGCTGCGATCGTGCCGAGCCTCACCCATGAGACAACACGATTGAGATTACATGGTTACAACATAAAGATAAACGAGAGAGAGAGAGAGAGAGCTGAAGGAGTTAGGGTCGAGACCCCTTCACGGCCGTGATTTTGCTGAGTTCGTGGCTGCACCTTGACACCGACCTTGCTGCCGATTGTCCATTGTATTGACAACAACCAACTTTCCAGTGATCCTCCCCGGTGATGGAGCAACAGCATTCACTTCCTGCCAAGCCGTGATCAACAGCCACAAAGTTTTGGGGGCTCTTATCGGTTTTGAAAGGTTAAAAAAAATCAACAAAAGAAGGAGAGAAAGAAGTCTGGGGAGGGAGAGAAAAGTGCAAAAAGAAAAGAAAAAGAGACACCCCCTCTCCACCGTACAAAGTCAAAAAGGGGGAGTCATTTGCTTTCTTTTTCCTCTCTGACCACTTTGCAGAGAAGAAGGAAATCAGCGGCGGTAAAGAGAAGGAGCAGAAAAATTATTTAAAAAGGTTGTCTTCTTCCTTGGTTTCAACCCAACGCCCAGCACCTGCGATTATTTGCGCCCCTGCCTTCGCCGGTTCCTGCTGCTCCGGCGCTCTGACGCCGGTGATTCCCCTTGCCGCACCAAGGAACGTGCTGCCCTTTATTTTCCTTAGGTAGTTTTTCTCAGATTTTTATTTTTTATTTTTTATTTTATGTTATTTTACTTTACTTTTAGTTAATTTTATTATTATTGTTTAAGTTGAATATTGTGAGTTTTTTTTTTTTTTTTTTAGTTATAATTGCTGTAGGCATTATCCATAGGAATTGTCCTTAAAGTTATTGTAATTATTTAATTTGACCTGTAAGACGTCGGGTCATTTTTTTTAATTATGATATTTTTGGGGTTTTGTTTGCGATATATTAATTGTTGAATTAATTTAATTATTAATTTGATCCGTAAGATTTCGGATCAGATTTTTAATTATTTTGATTTCTTATCTGATGTTCAGCGTTAAAAGTAGTCGTTAATTTGACTCGTGAGATAACGGGTTATTTTTTCGTCTATTTTAATCCTTTGTTTGTTGAATATCTTGCTTGTTTAGATTTAAGATTTAGTTGATAATTGCTTGCTTTAGAAAATCACTAAGAAAAAAATCAAAAAGATATTCGAATTAGGTTTCAATTTGGTTTTAGAATATTTCTTGTTATTTTGCATATCTAGAATATAGATTTTATTTTAGATTTAAAAAATATAAAAACAAAAAAAAGGTGCATTCATTTAGGTTGTTAGTTTTTATTTATTTATTTAAGTTGCATGTTTAATTACGTGGCATTGTTAAATTTCGAACATTGTTAGAAATAAAAAATATCATACATATGTCATGTAGAATTAGGGCATGCTCCGCACGTCATTGCATATTAAATAGATTGCATGTTAGGTTGAGATAATGTCTTAATTTAAATTAGGATTTAATGTGACCTAATCCTTATTTTAAATTAGATAGAATTTTAATCTAGCTAGATCATTTTTGCATTCGAATTTCATGAAAGAAAATACAAAATTTGTCTTTGCATAAGTTAATTTCAATTTTTAGGATAGATTGCATTTTTAAAAATAGAAACATCAAATGCACGTCATCTAGTTTTCATTAAGTTCATTTAATTAGAACTTTCTTGTCATTAGACTAAGTCATTCAATAAATGTCACGTGACATATAGCTCGCATATTAAGTTGCATGAGGCATGTCATTTTAGTTTAAATAATTTTGTATGTCATTGCATCGCATTGCATGTTATTATAATTAGATCATTTAGATTGCATTTCTTCATGTCATATAGTTTAGGTCATGTCGTCATGTCATATTAGATTATTAGCATGCATCGCATGATTTTCATTAAATAAAGTGAAAACAAAAAAAAAATTTGAAATTGTGTGTTAATTAGAAATCATATCTAGGATTGTCTATATGATTTTTGATCTAACAATGCAGATGCTTTCGTTGCTTTAAGGTATGTTTTTGCATTATTTAATTGCTTTCTTGATGTGTTAAATTGGTGGTATGCGCACATGAATGATCACCTCACATGTTAGGAAGCTCAATTAAAATCAAATCAAGCTGCCTCGCAAAACATTTTTAAAATTAAAAAGAAATGGTACCGAAAGGGCACTAGGATAGTCTAGTGTAACCAAGTCCCCGTACCCAAAATCTCTGGTTCGTAGAAGTAAGATAATCCTCCCGTTATTTTACTTAGGTGTCTAATCGACCTACCCTAAACTGATTAGTGGCGACTCCTAGTTAATAAGCTTTTGCATGTCAAAATCCTAAGTCGCGATTTGGTATGGGCTTGGGAGAGCCCGAGCTAAGCTTAAAGGCTTAGTAGTCCATCAACCTAGTTTTAGGTGGCAAACCCGAAAAAATTAGGTCGCGACATCTATGTTCATTAGCTCAAATAAGGTTGGGTGCTGCAACATGTTCAATGGATAGTACAGATTGTGTTTATCTCCCAATGATATATACGTCGCTAATACAGTTGAAAATGTTGTTCCCAAAAGACCTCTACCTAAGGAACAGTCTTATGCATTATGGCATAAACGACTAGGTCATATATCTAAAGAAAGAGTAGAAAGGCTGATAAAGACACACATCCTGCCTACTCTTAAAGGTGACCTAGAGACTTGCATAGACTGTTGTAGAGAAAAAATGACTAAGATAAAGAAGAAAACCGCAGTTCGAAGTTCTGGTTTACTAGAAGTCATTCACACCGATATCAGTGGACCCTATACTGCAACTTCGTGTAGAAAAGTTTATTTCATCACGTTTATTGATGATTATTCTCAATATGGTTAACTTTTCCTGATTAAGGAAAAGTCTGAATCTCTTGACAAATTCAAGATTTATCAGACTGAAGTTGAGAAACAGTTAGGAAAGGTAATAAAGGTGGTTAGATCTTATCAAGGTGGAGAATATTATGGTAGACATGGTAATGTTGGGCAAATTAAAGGGCCATTTGCTAAATACTTAGAGGATTCTGGGATAGTGGCTCAGTTCACTATGCCTGGAAGTCCTGAACAAAATAGTGTGGCTGAAAGGCGCAATCGTACTCTCATGGATATGGTAAGGTGTATGATGAGTAGGACTAATTTGGTTGATTTTTTATGGGGTGAGGCTTTAAAAACAGCCCTTTATATATTAAATCGTGTTCCTACCAAAGCTGTTACATTGACTCCTTTTGAGTTATGGACTGGACGCAAACCAAGTCTGAATCATTTCAAGGTCTAGGGATGTCCTACAGAAGTAAGATTGTATAATCCAACATTGGATAAGTTGAAGGCTAAAACCAGTCGATGCTACTTTGTATCTTACCTAGAACATTCAAAGGGATATCGTTTTTATAATCCAAGTGGAGGAACAAGGATTGTGGAATCACAAACGGCCAAGTTTCTAGAATTTGATGAAGTCGAAGAGCGTGATTGCTCACAAATTAGTGAACATGACAACATGACGAGACCTGCTATGTCTTTCTCCTTACCTATGCGGACGACTATGGAGCCCACTGTGCCACAAACTGAACCTGTTAACATTGAAGATCCTATTGATGAAATGGCCACAGATGTAGTCCTTCAAGTTCCTCAGGCTCAAAATGAGCTTACAGTGGCTCCACTTAGGAGGTCTGCTAGGGAAAGGCGTTCAGCTATACCACTGAACTATATAGTCCTTTTAGGAGAACATGATTACGATATAGGTTGCATTACAGATCCAGTGACCTATATGGACGCTGTTTCCTGTCCTTAATCAAATTTGTGGTTGGATGCAATGAGAGATGAGATGCAATCTATGAAATATAATGGTGTTTGGGAGCTTGTTGATTTACTGGAAGGTTGTAAACTCATAGGTTGCAAGTGGGTTTATAAGACTAAAAGAGATTCAAAAGGAAAGATTGAGAAATTTAAAGCCAGACTTGTAGCCAAGGGGTTCACTCAAAGAGAAGGGATAGACTTTGAAGCAACCTTTTCTCCAATTTCTTCTAAAGACTCCTTTAGAGTAATCATGGCGTTAGTAGCTCATTTTGACATGGAATTACACCAGATGGATGTTAAGACTGCTTTTCTAAATGGAGATCTTGGTGAGGAGGTTTATATGGTGCAACCCGAAGGTTTTATAGCAAATGATTCAGATAAGTTTGTATGTAAACTGAAGAAGGCTATTTATGGTCTCAAACAAGCTTCTAGACAACAGTACTTGAAGTTTCACAATGTTGTTACTTCTTTTGGCTTTGTTGAGAACAAAGTAGATCAATGCATATACTGTAAGGTTAGTGGGAGGAAATTTATTTTTCTTATACTTTATGTGGATGACATTTTGATTGCAAGTAGCGATATTGGATTGCTACGTGAAACAAAACAAATGTTGTCAAAGAATTTTGACATGAAAGACCTAGGTGAGGCATCCTTTGTTCTTGGCATTGAAATCCATAGGGATCATTCTCGTTGTGTGTTAGGTTTATCTCAAAAGGCATATGTTGATCTTATTTTAGAGAGATTCAACATGCAGGATTGCAAGCTAGGAAACGCTCCTGTAGTTAAGGGTGACAAGCTGAGTCTCTCACAGTGTCCTCAATCAGATTTTGAGAAAAACCAAATGAAGGATGTGCCTTATGCTGATGCACTTGGAAGTATCATGTATACTCAAGTTTGCACTAGACTAGATATTGCCTTTGTAACAGGGCTTTTGGGCAAATATAAGTCGAATCCAAGACACGATTATTGGGTTGCTGCCAAAAGGTCTTAAGATACTTAAAAAGAACAAGAGAGTATATGCTGATTTATAGATATGTCAATGATTTGCGATTATTGGCATATTTAGATGCAGACTTTGCTGGTTGTGAGGATGATAGAAAGTCGACAACAGGATATATATTCATGTTAGTAGGAGGCGCAGTATCGTGGAAAAGTGAGAAACAGAAATCTATATCTTCCTCTACCATGCAAGCGGAGTTTATAGCATGCTTTTCAACTGCTACTCAAGCAATTTGGCTTCGGAACCTCATTAGGGAATTGACCGTATTTGATTTTGTGGATAGACCCATGCATTTATACTGTGATAACAATTCTGCTGTGTTATTTGTTAATAACAACAGAAGTCTCAAAGGGTTTAAGCATATGTAGGTCAAGTTTTTGACCATAAAGGAAATAGTATGGAATGGTGACATTATAATAAAGCATGTTCCCACAGACGATATGTTGGCAAATCTACTAACTAAAGGCCTATGCCCTTGTGTATTTGAGCGACATGTCATGAACATGGGCTTGGGAAAATTGGTGGATACTATCATTTAGTGGGAGCTATTTCAGGTTTGCTCTAATAAAGTTTACGTCTAGATTTTGTTACTTTTTTGTGGGATAAGTACACTATTGGTGCCATAAGTTGTGTACGGTGCTCACTTTGGTGCCAAAAGTTTCCTCCGGATCACTTAAGTGCCAAATCGGAGAAAAAATGATTACTTTGGTGCCACCGGCGAGAAATTCCGACCAAAATAATTACGTGGCATTTATATTTAAAAAAAAAAGTTGCTCGGCTTTTAAACGACATCGTTTTCCATCCTCTTCAAGAAATGACATCGTTTTGCCCTTATACGTGGACACCCTCGCAAAAACGATGCCATTTAGCTCGTACGTGGATTGAAATTAGGGTTAGGGTTTCTTCCTCGCCGCTCGGCCATCGTTGTTCACCCGCCAACGCTCGGCCACCGTTGCTCGGCCACCATTGTAGATGCTCGACCAGGTGAGTGAGGAGAGAATGAGATTGTTGCTCAAGCAAGAAGTGGCAGAGAGAATAGGAGGCGAGGGCGGAGGAGGAGGAGGAAGAAGAGGGGTCGAAGGTGTCTCTACTGGTGCGCCGCCACCGCCGCCACTGGTGCCGTTGTTGGTGCTGCTACTGGTGCGCTGCTGGTGTTGCTGCTAGTGCCATTCGCTGCTGGTGTCGTTCTTCAGGGAAGAAGACGACGTGCCTCCTCTCTCTCCCTCTCTCTCTCTCTCTCTCTCTCAATTTGGGGATTTAGGGTTTCAATTTGGAGGAAAGAAGCCAAACGACGTCGTTTTTGTGGTTTAGATGCTAATTGTGCTCTTCGGCGAGCCACGTTAGCCTAAAAAATTAATAAAAAAATGTCACGTCGGATTTCCGGTCAATCTTATCAGAGTTGGCACTAAAATGATCGTTTTTCAAATTTTTTGGCACTTAAGTGATCCGACGGAAACTTTTGGCACTAAAGTGAGCGCCGTACACAACTTTTGGCACTGTTAGTGTACTTATCCCATTTTTTGTAACATTTCAATATATGTCAACTCCTTATGTATAAATAGTTATTGAGTTGTGTACATATATCTAAGGAAAATCTCAAGGTACTATGTAAATCTTGAGTAAAGACTAGGGGCATCCAGTTGTTAGCCTTGTACATATGTCTCAATTACACATAAAGAAAAGTTAACCATAAAGATAAGACATATGTGGGTTCATTAGAACCATAAAAATATTCTCTAGTGCCACATCCGGTTTTCTATGACACTTAAGGTAAGAGAATAGTGACCGACAAATGGGGTAACACATAAGGTAAAACTCTTTATGAGGTGTTATCAATTTGTCACACAACTATATTAAATCAATATCAATAAAGTTAATAGCATTTGTGACCATGGAAGGCTCTGTATATGCATATGCAGTTACCACCATGATCCGGTGTTGGAGACTTTATGGAATCGGATTGACTGTTGAGGATTATCTCTAGATCAACATAAAGTTGTGCACATACAATATGATCTCAATTAATATAGCCCAAGTGGGAGAATGTAAGAATTTTCTTGATATGGGACACATTAATTAAGATCATAATTATCCGTTTTACGGAGTTGATCTAATAAAGTGAGATATAAAGTTTCTTAACAGTCGAATATGGGCCTGGCTTGTGTGGGCCGAATTGGGCCCGGCCCGTGATGAGAGGGCCCGTCCAATATTCTATAAATAGGCTAAGGTCCCTCCTCTAGCCCTCAGTTGTTGCAATTACAAAGCATACACCCACTCTCTCACATAAGGAACACCAGTGAGAGGCGGTCTCATTGAGTCAGTGTTTCGAGGGTCATAGGGGAGAAGATCTTCAGCGTTGAAAGCTCGGATTCCTGTCGCTTAACTCCAAGAACTATGGATTCAAAATCAGGTGCACAAATCTTCGTCTTCTCCTATAGGATGCTTTGAGATTCTAGCTATGTCGGTCTTGGGAGGCCGTTTAGTCGGCCTACAGCTTCTTCGGGGGAACGATTCTCTCCTGAGGTTCTTGGCTTCGTGCAGCTTGCTATATAGATCAGGTAACGCCTAGCACATCCAGATTGTATCGAGTCGATGCAATACCTGAGCTGGATTTTGAATTCAATTCGTTTGGTGCTGGAGTTGCGCGGGAACTTGAAGAATGTGTCGTTGAATTTGTTCAAGAGACACTGAATGAGTGTTCTCTTCGAAAGTTTAGTCTGTGGATGCTTGGTAGTGAATTCAATGGTAAGCGACGTTGCCTTTCTTTCTTTTCATAGGGTGTACAGAGAGAGAGAGAGAGAGAGAGAGAGAGAGAGAGAGAGAGAGAGTTGTGAGACACTTCGACCACTGAGGTAGGACTCTGTCGCTAACTTTTATGAGGTACTTGAAGAGGCATAGCCATAGAGGAATAAGAAGTGAGATGTCAAGCCACAAGGAAAGGTTGATCGACAGTCAGAGAGTCCTCTTACCACTTGTTGACTTTGGCAACTAGGGAGAATTGAAAACCAAATTTACTTGGAGCATGAGAGTAACATGAACATTGGTTGTGCTCATGGAAAACTAGTTAGGTGCTTATTTTCTTTGGCCCTGTGGCCTCTAGATATAAAAATGAAAAAATCACGAGAAACACGGAGTTTAAATTATTAGTTAGTCAGTAGAATAGAGACAAAAGCACAAGAAGCTGATTGTGAATTCTGATTTTTGATGCCTTCGCAACAGTTTAGGGTTCCCTTTTTTATCCTTATTTGCCATAGCTTTTATGAAGGAAAATGACCTTGAAGCTAAAAATCCTGGAAGTTTCTTAAACTTTTTAAAACCTAATAATGAAACATAAGCTCTGAGGTACCAATGATAACACTGGAATGAGCAACTTGTAGTTTCTCAAATTAGTTGCTGTTCTCGCTTTAGTGTCGTTAGAGCTATATCAGTCTAACAGAAGGTGGGATTTGTATCTGAATAGAGGTTGAGTGTGTGGTGACAATCATTTCTGGAAGTTTGTGACCAGAATATCATAGAGGACTTGCAAGATATATATCATATAGCCATGAGACATGCATTCATCCATAAGTAGCTGCATATTGATAATGAAATATGTCTACTGCTGGCAACTTGATGCTGATTTCCTCTTGAATTGCCTATATGCATGCATGCATCCATGAGATAATTTCTGGTTCTTATCCTCATATTGTTTTCTCCAAACAAGTAACAAGACCTATTTGCTTTTCTTATATAAGGTGAAACTTGCTTTGGACAGCCTTGAAGTTCCAACTGGGTAAGAAACTGGTTTTTGGTAAACAGGTGCATTTCAAATATGTTATGTTATTTGCTAATTAAAACAATTGGTATTTCAGGCTTAATTGGTGAATGATTTCAGATTGTGCTTTATTTGTATATACTTTGATTGAACAGCTGTGTGATTGTTGAGGCTGGGAATGTTATCGCAGCTAGAAGAAACTTGACTATTGAGACACGAAATGTATGTTTATCATTGCCTCCCCATCCCCTTGTTTAAATTTTGGCCCAGCAGCACCTTGTTATTGCTGTGGATTGATACCCTCAAATTATCCACTCGTAGTTTATTGTTGATCATTTTATGTTTCTCTCTTAAGTATTTATTTAATAAATGATAAGACAGTATATCAGACAAAATCTGTTAAGGAGTGGATTCTTTTTTTCTTTTTCTTTTTTTTCTTTTTTTTTTTTTGCATTATTAGGCTGTAAAGGGTTATGTTCCCATTATTCCTTCATAAAATATACTGCTAACAGTGACTATAATCTTGCCTTATTTTGCCTAATATTTCATGTTTTTCATTTGCCATCGTTTTCTTTCTGGATCAATAATATGGTCTTTATCCACTTTTGTGAAGTTCCTAACATTGTTTTCATGTCAGCTAGACTATTGGTATACATATTTGGTATAAAAATGCAATGTGAGCATTGTATTGCTTTTTAAGATGTAAGAACCTGCTCCTTTGGAGATTTCTTCATACAATGACCATATTTACACATATTTAGGGTCCGTTCGTTTCGCGGAAAATGACTTCCAGGAAAATGTTTTCCGGATTTTCCGGTGTTCGTTTCACGGAAAATGAACTAGTCAAGGAAAATGTTTTCCATCATTAGAAAAAACAACCTTTAAAGTGGGGAAAACATTTTCCATGGCTTCTTCCCTCTTACTTCTTTTTATCAATACATTTTCGTTTTATTTTTATGCTTTCTTTTTATTTTTTATTTTTTTTAAATCAAGTTTTTAATTTCTTTTCTTTTCTTTTCTTTTCTTTTTTTTTTTTTTTTTTTTTCATCTTCTTCTTTGGCGGTGCCGGCGACCGGCCACGGCGGCGTCGGCGGCGACCGGCCGCAAGCCGGCCGGCCGACCTCGCCGCCTCGCCGCCTCGCCCTAGGCCGGCGAGGCTCCGCCTAGCCCGATCCGGCGAAGCCGAGATCGGGCCTCCCGCCGACGGGCGAGGCAAAGCTCTCGCCGGCCTGGGCGGAGATCGCGGCTCGCTAGATCCGGCGAGCCGGGCGGGGCTCGAGCCTCGCCCGAGCTCACCGCGAAGCCCGGCCCAGGCTCGCGAGCCGCGAGCTCGCCGGATCTGGCGGTGGAGCCCGGCTCCCGATCCAGGCGAGCCCGAGCTCCGCCGCGCCAGATCCGGCGAGCTCGCGGCTCGCCCGAGCCCGACGAAGCTCGCGGCGAGCTCGGCGAGATCGGCCGAGCCTCGAGCTCGCCGGATCCGGCCACCGGGTCTTGGTCGGGCGCGGGCAGCCGGCCATCATCGGGGAGGAAGGAGGCACCGGCGGCGGAAGGAGGAGGAAGAAGGAGGAGGAAGGAGCGCCGGGGGAGGAAGAAGGAGGAAGGAAAAGAAAAAGAAAAAAAGAAAAAGAAAAAGAAAAAAAGAAAAAGAAAAAGAAAGAAAAAATAATAAATAATAAAAATTTCGATTTTTTAAAAATATAAATAATTAAAAATTCATTTTAAAAAAAAATATAAAAAAATAAAATTAATTTTTTGGTCAATTAAAAATATTAAAATTCAATTTTTGATAATTTTTCCAAACAATTAAATGAGCTAACGAACGGTGGAAAATGTTTTCCACTCAAATTTTAGGTTTTAGCCGAACACCGGAAAATAGAGTCATTTTCCTGAAAATGACTTCCCGAGGAAGATGTTTTCCGAAAATATGATATTTTCCGCGAAACGAACGGACCCTTAAGCCTTGTTTCTGGTAGGGATCATCTCTTCTGTAATAGTTTATTGCTGTAATCATTGATAGTTAAGTGGTGACAGTACAGTACTATAAATGACTTTGTGGATGGTAAGAATAGTTGATGCAAAGAATATTTGGCCCTTCTAGTGTCTTCTGGAGCATAATAAAAACAAAGGTGCCTTGCTACAGGGGTATATATGAAAATACTGTTAGAAAAGTTGGAGGTGGCTAATCCAATAGAAGCCTCTTTTTCCATGTGAGATTCTCAGCGGCTTCAAGTGAGCAAAACTTATTTAATTCATGTCGTATATGCCTTGATCAATCTCATATATACTCTCAATCAGTTAGCTTGAAGCAGAAGACATTTCTCATGAAATGTATTTTCAGAATTTATGTCGAAACTACGCTGAGGGCAAATGTCTCTCTGACAAAGCGAGCTCCTGTTTGATATGCTTGTGTTGTTTTTCACTTGTGCTTTCATAAGCAACAAGACATGCAGAGACTGAAGCTCTTGATGTTCTTCTTGAATAGTGGCAAAGGACTGGATTATTGGCTACAGAAGTTGCAGAGAAGTTTTCAATATGCTCCCTTTATGTGACATGTGAACCATGCATAATGAAAATAAATGGAGGTTTGTGGAACTGATTTTCCATCTTTTCTGACCTTTTCCTAGTTTAAATGGAAGAAAGCGGAGTTTCTGAAAGCGTCAAGAAGCCAAGTTTATATTACTTCTTTCTTTCCCTGCTTTATTTCCTTTTTCTTAAATTCTTGGCAACTTGTTTGACATTTTTGTATTCTTTTTATTTGCCTTAAAGGTTACAGTTTTGGGACTTACTACTTTTTGAGTGCAGTGAGATTTTTGATGTCTTAACTGATATAATGATTAAATCGAGAAATATAGTATCTTCAAGGAAATGCGATATTTCAAGTGTGAGGAAATTATGCTTTCTGATATACCAAGGGCCATGTACTTGATAAGGAAATCTCTTTTCTTGTTTGCTAGTTGCAGTTGTTCTTCTTGCATACATGAGAGCATGTGTTTGCTTGATTGTGGTGTATGGCTTTTGTTTCCAGTATAATTTTTCTTCTGTCTGATGCTGCCATGTTCTAACATTATGTGTTAGAAGCTTGTTTAGAAGTCATCAATTTTTCCCTCAAGATTTTGTAGACGTAAAAGTTAAAACGTAGCAAAACAGGATCTCATTCATTGTTATTGTGCAGTACACGAAATAGCTAATATAGCTTGTGGACATTGTTTTTCTGTTTAAGGATTAGATTTAAAAGAACAAGCTCAATTACGGGGGGAAGAAGCAAGAGATTACTGAGGATGCAATTAATAAAAAATTTAGGGAAAAAACCAACCATGAAAACTCTGGCTTTTAGAGCTTGAAATTTGTAGTTATGCTGCTCTTAGTAATCTGATCATGAGTCAAAAGTATTGTGGGAAACATGAGCTAGCTCATTGCCTTTCTGAATACGACATCAAGCAAGAGGATTCATCTTATAAAGGACTGCCTAGCTCAAGTTCCTTTCTCTGGAGCTTAAAAACTAGCCCTAATTATTGAATAGTTTCATGATGGAGAGAATGAGACAGTTGTTATAACGGTGAGTGTGGTTCATATGCAATGTTTGGAATTTATAGCTAATTGAAACCCATCCTAGCGAATACTAGTAAAGAAGTCATCCCCAAATTTTCTCTCAATCAGTCACCGGTGCCAATATCTCTCTGAACAGAAGTTGCCCATCCATATTAAGAGCCCAGATGTATCACCTCTTTTTACAAAGTGTTGTTTGTTCTTCAAGGACATTAGGTTTTATGTCAATGATAAATTATAGAACAACCCTAAGGCATCATTAAGGTAGAAAATTATAAGCCATAGTTACGCCGAACACGCACCTCTTTAAAATCTGATGCTAGAATTTTGCCAAGGTCAACACCACTTAATAGAGTTTAATTACTGTCAATTGAATCAAATGGTACACTTCATAGATAATTTGCTTGCATGAAAAGCTATCTCCTGGAGTAGGCATTTGGCGAATTTGATATTCTTAGGACCGAAATGTATGCAATGTTTGGAATTTATAGCTGATTGAAACCATCCTAGCCACTACGAGTAAACAATTCATCTACAAATCTTCTCTCAATCAGATCACTAGTGCCAAGATCTCTCTAAACAGAATTTGCCCATCCATATTAAGAGCCTCGATGTATCACCCAGTTTACAAAGTGTTGTTTTGTGACATCTCAGATTTTCAGTCCTGTTTTCTACTAAATAAATCGGGTATTTCATTGACGCGCCTAAAGGGCTGTTCTCAAAGCTGATTACTCTAGAGATAACTAGACTATCTAGGGAAGCCATTAAGAATTTTAAGGCAAATAGACTTAAGAATTCGACCAAGAATCGGCTTCTCGACCGTGTCCATCTTTAGAGGTCATTACGACACAGATATAAATCGATTTGAGATCAGAGATAGGTCGGTTCGACTAAGATGTGTGGCTAATCGTGGGTGACACCACTAAATTAGAAAATTCTTGTCGACCAACACTAGACTGATTTTCTTATTGTTTTGGTACCCAGTGTCCGTATTTGAATCCTCAAGATTTTCACGACAACCAAGAGTCGCCAATGAGTCGAGTGGGTTCATAGTGGTTCGAAGAAAATCGACCACAAGTCATTTGCACTAAAAAATCTGAAAGTTATACCCGGTAGCCTAGGTCACGCTAAAAACACGTCGAATAGAAATTAACCGTGAATTCAAACCCAATTTCAGAAATTGAAAGTTTTGTGGTGTCACGAGCTATTTTAGGAAAGTCGACTCATCTTCCGAAGTTTTTTCGGAGATTCCGATATTTTTACAGAAAATGGAATCGAATGTTGCGGAAAAATAACGGAAATTCAGATGAGCTAAGTCGAAGGAAATTTGGACTTCCAAGCCGAGCCTTTGAGTGTCGGGGGATTATAGAAAATTGTTTGGGATTTTTCTTTGGGAAAATTGGACATCGATTTGAAGAATCGGTGAAGAAACTTAAGAGAATTGGAGCGAAATTCGGATTTATACATGGGCTGGAATTTTGACACCAAAATTGGATTATTTTGTGATATTTAAACTAGAAAGTATTTGGGGAACATTGAGATGATTATGCAAACTTAAGGGAGACCAAGCATTTATGATCTAGGATATTTTATCTTGACTTTTGGCCCTTTCTCTCTCACTTATCCTTTCCCTTTCTCCTTGCTACGCACGCCTCAACCCTCCTGCATTTTTGTGCAAAGCCTCTCACTCCCCTTCTCGGCAACCTCACCGAACCAACAGCTCTCTTTCATTCAATTTCTATCCCTTCGTCTCTGCCTCCATCCACCGAAGTCTTCATCTCCATTCTCCTCTTCGAGCCACGTATTCCTTGGTCAACCATCAACAACTGAAGTCCCTTGGTTGACTGCATGCAGCCCACGTCCACGCGTTCCATCATCCACCGAATCAACCGCCCTCACCTTTCTTTCCTTTTCATTTGAACCGAAGCAAAGCCACCGAGCTGCCTGCTGCCATTCCACCGTCTTCGTGTCTTCTCTCCTTCGCCGCACGAAGCAAGTCAACCGAAACTGCCGCACGACCAGCTCGTCTTTAGCTTCTTCCATCCACGAAGCAACAGCCCAGCAACCGAAGCAGCTGCTGCTTCCTTGTCCGCAGCTCCACCGTTTGTGCAGCTCGTCTCACGCGTGGGTCAACAACCCACCGAAGCAGCCCCCATCGTTGACTGCACGCCTCAAATTCAGTGAAGCCGCGCGTCTCCCAGCTCCGTTTCTGCTTCAATCTTGCCGCGCCAACGCCCATCGAAGACCCAGCGCACGCCAGCTGCTTCTCCAGTCAACCGTTTGCGAGGAGCCCATCGAGTCAATCCGTTCGGCCACGATTTGGCCGAGTTTCGGCCCAGCTTGCTAAGTCAGCCCACGGTTGGGCCTTCCTTCAGGCCACGTGATAGCAGCTCCTTTGGGCCGTGTCTTCAGCCCAGCGAAGAAGTCAGGCCAGCCATGTGAATGTCATCTTCAGCCCAGCAAAATTTTAAAGTGCAGCCCAAGAGAACAGCCCATTAGTTGAGTCTTCAGCCCAATTCAGGCGCGCCCAATTCCACCAAGTCAATCGAAGCCCCAGCCCAAAGTTCCGCCGCCGTCGCGCCGCCGTCATAATGATTTGGTCTCTCGCTTTTAATCAGTGAGTTTTCTTCACTAACGCTTCTTAGTTTCTTGGTTATTCTTAAGAGTTGGTTAGATTTAATTAAGTGCAATTATGTGGTTAGATTAGATTAGAACAATTAAATTAGTGACTTAATGAGGCGTGTTAGGTGGTTAGACATAGTCATTAGCAAGTAGAGAGCTTCTGATATTTATTGAATGCATCTCGGGATTTTTCCCGACCCGTCTCGGGCTCCAATCAAGCATTATAGGCCTAAATTGGATTTTTAATATTTATTTATTTATTTTTCGAAATTAATTATTTTTCTGGAAATTCAACCGGGATAGCCGGTGACCGGAATTTCGTCTTGTGATGATCGGTGCAATCCGTTTATTTAATTGAGCTTTATTTTGTCTTAAATTGATTTATAAGTGATTTTAGGATTTATTCCTAAATTGAATAATCTTTTGTTATTAATTGAAAAATAACCGAGCATCGGTTGACAACGCCAAAAATGTTTTGGTAGACTACAAAAATAGTGGGATTTATAGAAAGGAAACTATTCTATTTTGGCTAAGCGCCGATCGTGTCCACACACGATATTTTATCGGGTATCTTTGATACTAAGGAATTAGGCCAAGATATTATGAAATTGAGGAATTTAATTATAAAGTGCATGAATATCGTTGGCATGCGGTTGAAAGGGTCGAGTGGGGCCATAAAGTCATTGAATTTTGAAAAGGGTTGAGTGGGACCGTAAAGCCATTGAATTTTGAAAAGGTCGAGTGGGATCGTAAAGCCATTGAATATTGAAAGTGCCGAGTGGGGCCGTGAAGCCACTAAATCTAAGGAAGTTGCTTGGTGGGGCTGCGATTACCACCTATTATTAAGTTGTGTCCTAAGGAACGTGATTCATAATTGGGGATTGAGTTGGAATAGTTGAAATGACCGGTATTGAGACGTAATCGACTAGGTCAATTTGATCGATGCTTTGATCTGTGATGTGATTGCTTGGGTGCCTATTTGATCTGCGTGCTAATATGTAGGTGGAATCTGAGGCCAAGGTAAGTCATCTTACTTGTGTTGTGCATAGGCAGCCCTGAGGCGTATTGGTTTACTAATCGGATCTTAAGGGGTAGAACTTGCTGAGACGTTGTCTCATTAGTTATTGAATAACTATTTCAGGTCCCTAGATGCAGTAGACTTGGATTTTGAAGATCTCGAAAGTCCGGTGCAATCTGCTAAAGGCTCCAGTTGGAGTATGGAGGATGATGAAGAGGATGATGGGGACCGTAACTTGTAGAACCCCACTTCTACTTGTAGACCTTGTTTTAAACTGGCTTAATGTGAATTGAACTTAATTGTTTACTTTGTATATATATGTGCACTAGTTTGCAATGTATATAAGAGTGAAGGTTTGAAATTTAGTCCTACTATTCTATCCCAATGTTTTATTATTTGGGGATTTTTAATTGCTTCCGCATGTGCATATGAAATTGAAAGGGGCGGCGATACGTCATGGGATATCGCAAATTTTAAATCGACCAAGGTGAGGGATGGGCGCGTGCTCGAGAATTGGGGCGTGACATGTTTGTTCTTCAAGGACGTTAGGTTTTATGTTGACAATAAATTATAGAACAATGCTAAGGCATCGTTAAAGTAAAAAATTTTAAGCCATAGTTACCCCAAACACACACCTCTTTTAAATCTGATGCAGGAATTTTGCCAAGGTCAACACCACTTAGTAGAGTCTAGTTACTGTCAATTGAATCAAATGGTACACTTCACTGATAATTTGCTTGCGTGAAAAGCTATTTCCTGGAGTGGGCATTTGTATACATCCTAAGCTAGACACATTCCTTTGTTGGTAAATTTGTTTTTGTTCAGATGGTACCTTTTTTTGCAAAGTGCTTTGTCAATTAGTCTACTAAATTATCTCCCGCATGAAATTTGGAAATGTTTCGCACATGGAACCTGTCTCTGGTTTCAAGCTGATGAGCTAGGTAAAAATGCAGAATCATTGAAAATATTGGTTGGTTTCCACAGAAATTTCATCTATGTTCCCCCTTTCAAGTGTCTGCCTAATTTATGAATGTTTCCAACTTTATTCTTATTTTTTCTCTTGCAGTAATGGGAATTCTGGATCAAAGGGTTTCAAATGTTGTGGAGGTATAATGGCATTAGAAGCAATTTCTCCTTTGTGAGATTTTTATGAACGAGGAAAACCTGATGGTATGAATGGTGATTGACCATTTTAACCAGTTGAATTATCTGTAAAAATGTTATAATAATGCCGGTAGCACCTATTTACATGGGATAACTTAAGGGAAATGATAGTTCTTTTTCAATGGACCCACAGTAAATTACACTTTTTAAGAGGTTTCTATGAGCACAATAGAGCAATTCTACTTTTTGAACCAAGCTTTGCCTTTTCAATCAGTGAAGTTGACCATTGTGTCTGCTAGCAACATCTTCCTGAAAGACCCTTCCTCGGAATAAGTTCTCTTTTAAACTCAATTACTGGGGTCTTCCTCGCACTCATCCTCTTCCATATTGATTAAAAAGAATTTGGGAAGCCTCTTTCTGTTTGTACTTTTTAACCAATTCTCTCAAATAGCTGGAAAAGAATTGTCACTGGGCCTTTCAGTGATTGCATATTATGCTAAACAACTCTCTCTCTCTCTCTCTCTCTCTCTCTCTCTCTCTCTCTCTCTAGATCATTTGCTGTACTGAAGATATGTTGTTGTGTCCTTACATCCAGGAGAAATGAAGCTGGCCTAGTGGAATATCATGTAATGACGGGGTTAATGAAATTGCAAGCATCCATCAAGCATAAGGTGTTTATATTGAGATGGTAAGTACACTTATCTAGACCGACGCTAAGAGTGCTCAGCCATTTAATAATTGCTATGCAAATGTGTAGAATTGGCCCAGGAAACAAAAGGTTGAGTTGCAGATGCGCCATCTCTCTTTTTGCTAATTTTCAGATGCCCTGTTTATCACGTGTGGCTTTACTTTAGACTAGGTATTCCTAGCCAAATTGCCATATGAGAAATGGGATGTCATGTCCTTGGTTAAGGAAAAAGACGAAGTGTAGTATCTTAATAGTTGAGAATTCTTTGATTAGACTTGTTTGAGAGAGATATCTTCTTCCTTGATCCCTAACTGCTATACATACATGGTTCTTGGTCGAGCAATTCTTAAGTAAGAGCTCTTCAGTTGCAGTCAGATCATAATCTTTACATGCATCTGAGATAATTAGTACGCTTTGGAAACTCATTGCATACAGAAAACATGGCCTTGAAATAATTTGTCTTTGTAATGATAAAATCAATTTGGTTCATGTTTCTTCTCTGTTTTGGAGAACCCTGTTCCATGTATATCATTTCTCTTTGCCTTTCTTCCCCTTCTTTTCCATAAATTTTTGTTAATGACGTTGTGGAATCTGTGATTTGTTTAAGTATCTTACAGATATGCTAAATGCTAATATTTGATTTTCAGCTTCAAAGCCTCACACGTCATGCGTAAATCATGCTTCTCATTAGATCTGCCTGCATTGATTCATTCTGTTGAACTCACTCATGCCTTTTCACAACTAGGTAAAACCTTTAAACTTATGATTCCTTTCTTTTATGAACATCATGTACATCATGTATGGTGATATGATGCACCTCTGATGCATATCGAATGATTATCAGTTACTCATGCATATAACTAGTGTGTGCATGGTGTGACCTTTTATATCATAGGTTGTGCCAAATTAGGGCGCCGTGGCAATGATTCTTGCTGTGACAGTTTGATGGGAGCTCATGTTAAGATCAAGTATACCTATAGCTATAGATTTACTTGTATGATTATAGTCAATCACAATGAGGAAGAACATAAGTCATTGCTCTTCATTATTGATTCTTGGTTTATTCAGATCATATTGTTCATTATTCTTATTCCTGTCAGTTAATCTGTTTATTTGACTATAAGCTAAGTCAAACTTTCACTTCAAGGTAGCTCCCACTCTTGAAGTGAACTATTTGCAAGATAACTTCTGAACTGTAGTTTTGTGATAAAGCACAAATCTGAATGTGACACTATTGGTGCTGGTTCTAGCATAGTAAGATTCTCTCTAGTTTGCGATATGGCAGAAACAATTAGTGCTAATTATTTTGTCTCAAGATGTTAAAACATTTTGGAAACAGCCCTTTTAAGTGTAGAGATCTGTGTAATGTTGTTAGCATCCCACTAAGTGTCTTCAAATGATTCGATGCACTCCGACTGATAATGCATGTGCCATTTACTGCTCTTCTAATCGCAGAATTTCATCAAGGGATCTGAGGAGGAAGCGTGATGCATGTCCATATCAGTTTTTGCCAGGATGTTCATGTGTCTCCAGAGGGTTGCAGATGTGATCACCAGTGATTTCGTGCTCTAACTTGATTATCAGATTGTTTAGATAATTTTACAGCATAAACCTGTGCAAGCATTAGTTTTCTGAGGTTAATTTTTGTCTACATATTTTGTGATGTAGTTTGATATGAGTTTTTCGAACTTTGAGGTAATTCCAGGCGCACTATTGATAATTTTGAGCTTTATAGTTCTGGACTATGTCATGTGTGATCCCTAATGATGATCGTGGATTTCCTGGGAAAGAATTGCATTGACTGGATTTGAGCTTCCCAATTATACCAATTATGTCCTAAATAGTTGAATCTATGGTATTGATCAGTCAATTAATGTCTTGATTGTTGTTGACTGAGAAAATCTCAGTGATTTGATAAGTCACGTGGAGACCATGTTAGTCACGTGTGGCTCCACGAGTATGTTAAAATCTTAATTATTTGCTCGGTCCAGAGGCAATTGGCAGTTGCTTCTTACCTGAACGTGCTTTTCTTATTCTTCAATTGGGAACAAGATGCCTCTTTCCTTCTGGTAATGAGAAGTCCAAATTTGAGTTTTTTTACAATCAATTCTGGTAAAAACTTGAAATACCAGAACCTTTGCCGAAAAGAAGATGGTAATTTTGGATCATAATCTGTTTATATATTCTTCTAAATTCGGGTATATGTTAGAAAAATAGATAATCGACCATGTGAGAAGCTGAAGTTGACCGCCAGTTATCCATCAAAAGTAAATTTGTGGAAGATAACAAGACCTTGGATGAATGCTTGTCTACTTTTAGGAGAAATGTGAAGAAATGGTCGGATGACATGTAAATATTGATACATCAAATATAGACTTTATTTGTTTTGAGAAAAATGAATAATTTGAAAAATATTTTCCAAAAAGTGATTGCTTACATTTCTTCAAATAATTAGTCAATGAGAAATGTTTTCATTATAAATAGTAATTTATATCTAAACATTATCGTTGACGATGAAATATTTTCATTCATTTATTTTTATAAGTAATACAAGCAATCATTTTTAAGAAGATAATTCAAAATCATTCATTTTCTGCAAAACAAACGAATTATTAATTTCTTTACATATGGGGCCCACCGTCAATTTAGCAACCCGTTAAATAGTTTTAAAAAGAAAAACAATTTAATATATCTTGATTGTTAAATGGACAGTCTGAACATGTCTTGTGTAAAGTGCTTTATTAAATTCAAGCAAAAAAAATGCTTTATTAAATGTAATTTAGCTAACCACTAGGATTCGCCCTAGTGGCCACCCTTCCAACATACAAGGGGGGGATGTGAGGGTTCAAATCCCCACCTTCTGGGGGATGGGGTAGGACGTGTAAGTTTCAAGAAGTGGGTTTCGACTCCCACGCCCGCAAAGAGGCAGGGCAAAAGTCTGAGAGTGAGTGTAGCATAGGAATAGAGTAGGACTGACCCAAAAAAAAATGTAATTTAGCTGTTGTGGCTTTACTCATTAATTGATGTGCTTTATAAGTTAGCATCATTATTTAAATGCAATTAAATAATAAAGTTAACAAAATAACAAACTTAAACTCTTTTCCTCTTTTTTTTTTTTTTTTTGGCTTAATTTGTGGAAGAACTCGATGTTCCACAAAACTCGATGTCCATGTCAGATTACATGGAAACAATTTACAATTGTAATACCTTACCAAAGTATAACAATGGCTGGTGTAAATATTAGTCGGGGAAGAACTCTATTAGGAAAATGCTTTGAAGTATACTCACACGTGATTTTCAATAAAAAAAAAAAATTGTCTCCAATGCATCAAACTTACGGAAAAAATACTCGCACTATTAGAGCGAAGCAAACCAATTATGCACGTGTAGACAACATGTCATATTATATTCGGTTGAAAATACTTCAATGATGATTTTGTTTAATACATTTTCCTGAGTCAATTAATAATGTGACATGTTGCTTGAAATATGATTATTTTATTTTACATTCACGTAGACAAATATAATATTCTTGTGATTTTTCACTGAATAGCACAACAGTTAGTACCAAAGTCACTTATTATGACGTTTCTGTAAAATCTTATAATTCAAGCATTGCTTCACAATGTCAATTCTTTCTAGTTTACTTCGTGATAACATTGTTCTGCGATTCTATTATAATAACGTTGAACGTTTTTTGTGTGCTTTAAGGAAAATAATGATGATCACAATCCTCTCTAGTACTTGGCCCCGGCCTAAAGGAGTCGGCACAAGTGGCTCTCATATATTTCTCTTTTTCTTTCTTTTCTATTGATTGAAAATCCGCACAGTGCGCGGCAACTTTTAAAATAAAATATGATGATTTTCCAAATACAGTTTCTTTTTTCACTAGATCAATTTATACTACATAATTTCCATGAATCATGATAACAATAGAAGCTGTTATCATATCAAACATTCATAAAACATCACAAGATGGCATGATTGAAAAACATAAAATTTGTGAGTCTACAGAGACGACACAATCAATAAAAACAAGTATGAATGAGCGAATTAAATATGCAATTTCGTACAATCAATAATATCACAAAAGAATCTAATCCCTCGTCTTTTTTAAGCACATCAACATTTTGGCTACGGTCATAGGGGATGTTGGAATTAATCTAGTATGATGGTTGTGTAGCCAAACATTCTTTATACCTTCAAAAACAAATAAAGGATAAATGACTCACCCGATGAGGCTTCGTCCAATTCCAAGTGAGGGCTTTCTCGCATAGCTAGAGCTTCTCCCACAAGAGCCAATTGGCATCTAACTAGGCATAGTTAGATTACTCAAAGAAATGAATAAGCAATGCTAGGCATCTGCAAAATTTACTCTATGAAATTCTACAAATGCAATTCTAAATAAGTACAACTATTTCATTTCGTGAATTTATTGTAATATAGCCCTAAATTCCGGCTTGTTCTGCTCCTCATTTTTAAGCAGTAAAGACCTAGCTTTTTGTGTTCCTCTCTTTTTCCCTGTTGGGTTACAACACATCGATCCAATAATAACATGAAAATAAAGATATTAAAGTGGAATTTTGAAAATTTTGAAAAGGGACACGAGTATTTAAAAATCTCAACAGGGTCTATTGCTGAATATGGCGATCACCCATCTCCATCGTCGACAAGCTCACAAACTCCTCAATCACAAAACCGCTATGCTTTCACTTTCTCGCCCTCTCTTTTATCGTCCACATGCTTTAGGTTCGAATTTACCGATCCATGTGAATGTTTGGTTTGCATGAATGAGTAGGAAAGTGATCACAATTCTAATGGCCAATCCCTTTTCGTATGTTTAGATTTATATTGGAACCAAATAATGGTGATTCCATCAACTTCCTGGAATTGCCATTTCCATTACTTAGGCCATGCAATCATCATTATCATTCCTAAGTAGGCTAGAGCCATTTGGGCTGATGAAATCAGATTATATTGCAAGATTGACATCAGGGCTACCAAATATGTTACACATGCCCAACTGCAGTAGAAACATGAAACGGGTCCTCCTAGTTAAACACAGACCAAAAAGTCTCAGAAAGATTGAAATTCAGACCCAGGTGCCCCTGAGGAGGGCATCCACGGGTGCAGTTTCCCCAAACGTCTCGAGCAGATCGGAACAGGAGGGATCGGCCTCTCCTTCCACTTTGAGCTCTAACCCCAGCTCCTCCTCTATGTCGTCCGATGCCGATATCAGCAGCAACTCACACCCTTCGTAGTTCAGGAAGTCGGGCGGGTCAGCCGGGCTGTACCTCAGCTGCCCGAACTGCCCTTGCAGGTGGGCGGGGAACACCGCCTTGCGCTTGCTCTGGAGTCCCCTGAACTGGGAAGGGCCGGCACCGTGCTGGTCGGGGTTCTTGATCTGGATGAGGAAGGACCCTTCTCTTTCGACGTTGAGCGACTCCTGAGGCTCCTGCTTCTCATCTTCCGGAGGGAATTCGAGCTTGTATATGAGATGCGTGTGCGCTTTCTTCCCCTTGGATTTGTGTCTAAGTATGCGGTACACTCCCTCCCCCAACGCTCTGGCCGCAGCCACGTAGCGGTGTCCCCTTGTGGAAGTGTCGTATTCCTCTGTAAGAAGCAACAAGTCCTACTTCAATCAGAGAGAGAGAGAGAGAGAGAGAGAGAGGAGGAGGAGGAGAAGAAGCAGTGCACCTGCTTTAAGAGCCGACTTGACATCATTGATCTTAGTGGTGACCATCTCCACAAATCCCCACTGGGGTCGGCTCCGTTTGCTCGGGTCCGGAAGACTCTTCTTCCCCATCACTATCAACCTCAACAGCGCCTGCTTCTCGATGTTCACCTCCTGCGTTCGGCATTTACAAAGAGCCTGTGATATCGCAACGTGATCATAGGAAGTTGTCGGGTCGTGTGGTTCTCGTGACCATCATTACCTGGCTACCGTGGCCACCTTCCACGGTGGCCTTGTCGCTGGAATTGAGGTCGGAGCCTTCCTTGCCGGAGTGGGGATCTTGCTTCTCCTCGACAGGCCTCTCGCCGGACTCGGGGCGGAGGACTATGTAAAGGCGCTGTACGTCGTCGGCGCCATGAGCTGCTTCTCTCTCCACCTTAGGCCTATAGAAGAAGAATATCTCCCCTCTTTCCTGCAATAAAAAATCCACAACAAGCTCCTTCGCTCACTCCACTCCGTCACCAACTAGCAAACCCCATTTGATTAACAGTAAAAAAGGAGACAAAGCAGGTTTCGAACCTGAATTTCGACTTGGGGATCATTTCTGGTCTTCACTTCCTGGCCTTGACCCATTTCCAGCGCCACTGCCGCAACACAGACATGCAGCAGATGCAAATGGAGGAGAAGTTGAGGGCAAACCAGAGAGAGGACCCGGACGCGTTCGCTTTGTGGATAACCCACGTTTCAGCACCGAAGCCTGCCACGTCTCTGTGTGTGCTGCTGTCGCCGACCGAATAGCAGACATGCCGGCGGAACAATGCATTGCAGAGGAACTTCACACATGTCCCAACGTTTTCTAAGTCCATGGAAACACCACGTGTTTTATAGCAGTTTTAACAGCGTTTATTTCCGAATGTTATGGGCACGTTAAAAGTTACTAGCTTTTATGAAAAAGTAACTGCTTTTATGGGAGTCCACTTATCAATATTTACTTGTAATTCTTATATGCTGGAAAGCTCCCAACTGAGGTGGTTGAATGAATGAGACATATGCTATATTTTTGTTGAGCTAACAATACAACCTAGAAGAGGGTAGAATAAGTAGTATGCGGATTATGAAAAACATTCCTCCACTATAAGTCAACAATAATAGAAGCAAATTATGATAGTTGTATAGTTGTATGCATAAGATATTGATAAGATATATTATGTAATAGTGGTGTTAGTAATTAGTAGTTGACAATAATGAATTGAGGAAGTAAAACACATAACAATTTATAATAATTTGGCTTTATCCCCAAACGTATATCTACTATCCAGATAATAATCATAACACAGGTTGAATTTCATTAATATTCATAGCAAGTTACAATCAACAAGTGTCTATCAACTGATAGATCACGCTATCAGAATGTAATGACTATTTTGGCACTTCGTCTAGACTACAAAGAAGCTTAACCTTAGAGGAGGAATGCCAGATGGAGAACAAAGACACTTCATAATTACATATGAGAGAGATGAAGTACAGTGATGGTATTTTCAATTTCTCGGTCCAACCCTTTTTGTGACTTCCTTGATCCTTTATATAGACATCATCAATCGCAACTTTGGAGAATCTAATCAGAAGGAAAGAGTAGTTCAGGATTATTGGATGCTTTTGCAAAAATCAGTGTCGCCATATAATCGTTTCTTCCATTATCAGCAGATTTCTCAAAATGGAGTCTACTGTAATTGTCACTTCGATAATTCTCGATTTGCTACCCCAAAAAGCTGTCATCACTGTTTTGTAAGTATTTTCCTATTTTTCTGCCATGTATTCTTAGCTTGTATGGGCTATTTCTTATACAGTCCAACGGTCATCTTTAAATGAATACCACACCAGCATCACTTGAGACTTGATATCAACACATCCCGACACTCGTTATCAACATGTGCTCATTATGACTAGTCTATAGATGCTTTCCAGTAATTTGCTTGAATGGAGTAAATTGCGATTGCATATCCAATAACCTTTTGAGTATATCAGCATACAAAGACTTCTCAATAACCCAAGATTGACCTTGGTATCTGCAAGTCACCATGAGCCACTTGTCACTGGACACTTGCTCTCCTCTTGGCACGACTTTGTCCTAGTCTTCACTAATCTCATTTTTCATCGATATCAACACAATTAAACTTGATCTCAACATATGTACTTATCATAACAGATACTAATATCAAATATAGTTTTGGAATCATCAAAACACCATAAGGATGTCTTCCCAACGTTTTTCAATATTCAAATAAAATTTTGTATGTATCCTAAAAAAGAGTTAGGTAATTTAAGCTCCACAAATATATATTGATAAAAATAAAAATGTTGTTGATAATTTTCAAAAGGGAACCTAATTTCGTAAAAGACTTTAACATGTTGGTAAGCTCTTCCCATTAGCACTAGTAAATTATCGAAATAGTTGATACTTCCAAAACAATCAAGTAAACATTAGTAACTAATTCAAGTAAAAGTCGACAATTTTAGGTTGGATTTGTTAACCTTTCTGTGTGGTAATTGCCTTAAAGATTAGTTAATCAATATCAGTAAATTATTCAAAATCAAATAAGCATTGGTTATATAGCTCCGCCAATAAATATTGATAAATTATTGGAGCAATGAGTAATTTTTCGCCAGAATAAGTAACTTTAACACGTTGGTAACTTTAAAAAGTGGTTAAATACCAAAACGGTTATTAATTTCTAAACATATTTGATAAACGTTGGTAATAAAATAGACTCTTGGTAATTTCTAAAAGAGTTAGTAAAATGAACAAACTGGTAGGCGGTATGTTCCAAGCTATCAAACAATAGAAATCCACTCTCCACAAGATGGAAGCTCTTTCATTAACTTTTAGTAATCCGAATGGCTACCATCGAGGAAAATAAACTATATTATCGTTATTATAAAGTAATATAGATAGAGGAATGAAGCACAACAATGCCATCCACAATGGTAAAAGAGTCCAATCATAACAAAATAGAATCTTTGATTGACCAATTAGATCGCCAGCATCACCGAGGTCCTAGATCGATTGGGGTCCAACGCGCTTAGGATATGTTTGATTCGGTATTTCTAAGGGGCTTTTAGGCTCCCAAACCCTTTGAGGAAATCCTACACCGTTTAACTACCATTTTGAAGTAGCTTTAAAGTGAAAGCGCATCGTCCCTAACTAGCATTTGGTCAAATATTGAAACTCATTTTTCCTTTTCCATACTACCCCACACTCATTCTTCAAATTTTCGATTTTGCCCTCGTTATTATTTTTTAAATGCTAAAATAATGCTAAAAAAGCCAAATATATTTTGGTCTTTTTTTTTTAAAAAAAAAATTATATATATTTAATTTTTTTTTTATCATCATTGTCAAAATTTATATTTAAAAAGTTGCATAAATTATTTTTTCAATTTTAAACAAATAAAAATTTAAAAATTCTAACAAAGGGTTTGGTCTTTTATTTTTAAATATATATGTATTTTATTTTTTAACATTATTGTCAAAATTTATATTTAAAAAGTTGAATTCATTATTATTTTTAATTTTAAACAAATAAAAATTAAAAAAATTAATATTACTTACCCAAAGAGTTTTTCAAATGTGTTTTCTACCAAACGGCATTTCTCTTAAAACTGCTTTTCAAGCATAATTTACCAAATGGCCTTTGCATCTACCCAAAATTTAATTTTACTTTGCATTTTCCTAATAGATTTTCAAAATACTGAACTAAAAGCAGCCTTAGGGCATCGGGGTCACAAGGCTAGCCTACAGTCTCCAAATCGGGGTGTCGAGGTTACAAGCCTGACCTTGCGGTCATAGGTATTGCAAGGTATAGTACTAATGACATTTCTCTCGCACAAAGTAGATATACTAAGACCAAGCTGGCACTCAAGGTCCTTGGGGACTCGTTCATTTCATGATTTTGAAGGTGATGTATATAATTGCGATGGTAGTGAAATTTCAGTAACAAGTATTACTTAATAATATAATTTAACTTTCTTTTAAGGAAACATAATCCACGAATCAGCCAATTTGAAGTTTAGATTTCTTTTCGAAAATGAGAAATCTAGATTTTTGAATGGCCAATTCTTTAGGTAATATAATTCCACAGCCAACCGAAAAAGACCTAAAAATAGAATTCTATTACTCGCATAAGTGGATATCTATGATGCGTTTATTGCTCAATGGTTTTCCTTTGTTTTCGGGCCATTTTCTTTTCCTCACCATTGTCGGGCCTAACTTTTTCATCGTGGCTAGCCCGCTATTAAATGAATTAATACAACATTTGCACCGGACCTCATCCTTAGTGGGCCAAGCTTTTCTATGTAGGATAATGACCCAATTCTCTAGAAAACCGCCACTTTTAGGTCGAGTCCTAACTTTATTCTAATTTTCGTCTCATGAAAAATCAATAACTTTTACCTCATGCCCAAATCCATCTCCTGTTTACACATGCCAACTCACTTGTTGACGTGGATTTTAAGGTTCTAATATATTAATTTAAGGATTTTAAAATCAAAACAAAATACTTTTCCATGATAAAAAATATATATCCGCAACTCATCTTCATCCTCAACTAAACAAACCCCTCACACCGACCAAAAACCTCCCCCTCTACCTTTCGTCCACTCTTTCAATGGAGCTTGTGCTTGTGGCCTTAGAAACTTGAGCTCACAAGAGTGTTGAGGTGGACGTGTGACTCATATTGTAAAATTGGTGCAATCTGAAATAATTAATACATTCTAATCAGTTCATGATTTATTAGCTTAAGCTCTTCTATGAATATGAATTTAACTAAAATATATTGACAAGCTTGAGATTGAACTCTTCCTTAATAATCTTCTTAAGTAAAGATATCAAGTTTTTGCAGTGTACTCCCAACAAATAATAGTAAAGTCAGTGATTGATTGGTGCACCACCCGTAATTTGTTATGGTGTTTGGTGAATATGCAAGTTAAGTAAATTTCGATATAGAAGGATATTTAAATTAAGAGGGAGCAAATTTAACACTGAGTTTATTTGCATGGAAGATATTGTTTATATACATGTGTGAAGAATTTACAATAATTGGCAAAAATCTAAGGAAACTAAAAAGTCATATGAGATCAAATTGTACTTTTTGTACCGTAATAAAGGATGAGATGAGGAATTTAAAAAATACGGACGAATAGAAGGGTGAGGTGACGGAAGCAAGACCTCAAAAGAAGGTTCTAGAAGATGTTGCGTGGCTGGAGACGAGAGATTCTCTGTAACGGCATGGGAGGAGCACGTCACTTCACTGAGAGATTAACAGATTTCGGTTCGAGGAGATAAAGAGAATCGGCCGATGGGGCCGAAGACGATCAAGCTACTGTTCCGTCGCCGCCGTCCGCCGCCGTCCGCCGCCGTTCCTGATCTCAGCTGCGTTGGCTAATGAGCCGGACTCGCGTTGGTACCGTTTTGCCTCTGTTCTTGGCCGAGCTGATTCGAAGGTTGGAATCCTTTGCGAAGCCAGGATTTCGTTCGTTGGTTGAATCGCGAAAGGTCCTGTTGCCGATTGGAGCGTTCGTCGCGATGCAAACGTCACGGGCCAGGTAATATCTATTATTATCCTTGCTATCGAGATCGATGTTCTTTCTTTTGGGATCAAAGCACGCGTTGGGCGCGAATGGATTGTTGCCTTGCTTCGAGTGCTGCTGGTTGATCTTACTTCGAATCAGGCCGTGAATTCGAGCATGAGACAGCGTAATTTTACTTCACGATTTGTTGACCACCGAGTGTTTGATAATATGCCTCCTAGTCACTGACATTGAATGGATTGCGGTTTCGTTCGAACTGAAGATGCGCGGACGTAGACTCATTATTTTCTTGGTGCATTGATTCGATTCGGGTTATGTTTCATCATCATCAGGATTGATTCTGAACGTGTTCTGTTCTGTTCGTCTCTTCTTTGTATCTGGCATGTTTCTTTGCTGCGTTCAATGACAATGGCCGCTGACGAGAGGAATCGGGATTCAAACTGATGGTCCAAGTATCTGTCTCTAAGCTCAGAGGCTCGGCGCTTGTTTATCCAAGTATGTTTCGGTTCCTATGCTCTGCGTTTGAGTGATTATGGCCTGCGTGAGTGACGGTGATCTGGTAGGGAATGGAGAGGCCGATAATGAAATTGAATTGGTTCCGTGGTGAACCGAGACTGTGATGAAGATCCGGAGATGGTTGCCGGCATCGACGGCAGACGTTGAGGGGAAGGAGGTCTCCGGGAAGGAAGTTGACATCTCTGGATCTCAAGGTTTCACTGGCAATATAGTTTTGTCGTATTTATTGCTGACGCTTCATTCAGCTTTTTGAATTAGGGAAGAAATCATCGACTCTGTAAAATCTGACAGCATATGAGTGGTTTTAAATATTGGAAGAGTTCGATTTGATGCTCCCTTCCTCCAAGTTCTTTACAACTTGTCAAGTACCAAATTATATTTAATACGTTTCTCTAAATAGCATTGTATATTTATAAAGGATGATGTTTATGAAATGAAACTCAGGTTGTTAGAAAGAAAGTTTGTTGGCTGACCACCTTTTCTAAAAGGTTTGATGTTTTGCGAAAAATATGGTAAGTTTAAAAGTCAGCAGTACTTCTCAAAATTTAATTTGAATTTGGGTCAAAACCAGAACCAATGATTATTTGGATTTAATGTGATCACTAAATTCAACCTTTTGACGAACCTACATTTGGTATATTTTTAGTAGGCTCGGCTTGCTAACTTGCATGTTTTGCAGTATGTTAAATATTTGACATAGCAAGAGTCAATATTTGAAGATTCTCAAAGGGTATTCATGCATATCTTTGGTAACAGTGGTTACCGATGTAAAAAAATAAAGTATTTTGAAATGTAAGTTGTGACATGCTTTCAAATCGAAAGCTTCAACACCATTAACGTTTTCGGCTGCTTCTTTTAACATTCTTTACGAGTATAGTAAAGTGTTGTATAGAATTGCTCTTATCAGTGGGAGTTACTTATATTATCATGCTAGTTATTATGTTTTGACGTTTCATAGTTGGTTCCATCTAGAAGGTACTGAAAATCAATTAAAATCATTTTATGGCATATTTTCTCGTAGAAACAATGAGAAATCTTTGCAGGTGCATTACAATGCCAAAAGATTAATGATTGGATAGCGGGAACCTGAGAATTTATTTTTTATTTGAAGATTTTGGACATGTTAATTGATTTTGATTAAAGGACTAGAGTACATTATTGATTTTGTGAGATTTTGTGGGACAATTGCACCATTAGTAAGGTCTAGAATATTTAAACTTATGAATTCTTGCTCTGATATAATGTGAGATTTTGTGGGATTATTGTAATTGTTCTAAAAGCTTAAATTATTAGATAAATACGTTGTTAATATTTATTCATTTTGATCTTTTTTTTTTTTTTAATGTGTAAAAAGGAATTACTAATTCTAGTAAGAAGTCTCGAGATTGGATGGCCATCTTGGTTATGACGCTTTTGCTAAAAGGATATCTTTCAAGGAAAATAACATAAAATATTTCCGCAAGGTTAATATCATAAGACACGTATGAGGCATAAGTGTCAATTGAGTCTCTCTGACTTTTTTTGAAGTATACAGTTTAACATAGAAATCAAAGGAGGACCGGACTTTAAAATAGCTTTAATGGATCACATAAATACATGTTATTTTCGGCTATGTCATCACATTGACCCATCCCGATAGAATAGTTGTAGTCATGGTTGTCTGACATTGATTGAGAGAGGGGTTATGATGGCTATGGTTCGATGTTGTTGTTTTTTGTTGGTGGTGGTTGTTTAATGTTTTAGGAGCCTTCGAGTTATTTTATAAAATTTAGTTTTTTCAAAAATGTCTTGCAATTAACGTTTCCGAAGTGAAAGAATGTTGAAAATACTTATGAATGTGGGTTAACATTAATTGCACAATATTTTAGTTTGTGAAATAGATTGTTATAAAGTTAATAAAACGAGACAATGCTAAATCACCAAGTTCGTTCATGTAATTATATTATATTGGGCTTACCACATCTTAGTTACAGTGATTGTAGTTGAATGGTCAATATAGGTCAGTATTTTAATAATGACCCGTGATAGATGACTCTCTTAGAATATGCTATGTAAATATGTTATAGTCCTCTCTCCTCACCTAATTTCATACGCTTACTGTTTATCCAATGAGACCGTCCAAAGGAGAAGAAGGACAAGAAGACCTACTCTCGAATTCGTACAATTTCATTTGTTTTAATCAGTTCGAGAATGATGTTTGGCTAAACCAGCTACATGTTTTTTATTTAAGGATAGGTACTTCTAATTATGTATACCAATTTTAGATTGTTGAATCTCTTACATTATCAAACCCAAAACATGGAGTGAAATGGCAAACTATTTTTTCAAGCCTAGCCCTAAAAAATATTGTGAGAATTTCTTTCATCAATATTCCTACCTTGATGCATGAAAATTTAAAGACAAAAAGAAAAAAAGGGGCCAAATTCTTATATGAAAAAGAAAAAAAAAATACGTCACATATGGGCATAGTAACGTAAAACACCACTAATTCTCTGGTAATTATTTACACTCATGTTTCGTTTTTTTATTGTCAATTAAAAATATAAATAAATGTTGCGTATCTGGGCAAGCTTCGGAAACACGTGTTTTTGCATTGGGCGGGCTTGGGCCTAGGGAAGGTCCCTGGAAAGTCCGGACACGAGTCGCTTTGGCCCGAGCCCGTCTAGGTCCGCACGGTGATCAGGTCCAGTTCAAACTTTAAACCCACGGCACATCAAAGACAATTCCTACGTTAGTAGCTGTACGTCGACTGACTTAGCAAAGTTTGGTGATATAAAATGATTACACGCAATTTTGACATGTTTATTGAATATTGGATTATTTGTCACTCCTCCCATATATTTGGAAATCCATTGTGATTTTTCACGGTCTAACCGATGTGGTGAATGAAACTATTTCTTTAACTTTTTTGTGCATGTAAAAGCCATTTTGTTCATTAGATTTGATGACTTGCTAGCCGAAAATCACCAAAAATCAAAAAAGAAAAACAAAATTGTGGTGACATCAGGAGTAGGGGTGAGCGGTTCCCGGTTCCCTTACAGTTTCCACCCGGAACCCTGAACCTACCCCTCGGGTACAGGTTCCTAATTTTTTGAACCTGGAACCTACCCGTTGAATTGAACCCGAACCTACCCTATTACGGTTCTAGGGTTGGTTCCGTGTTCTTACAAGTGTTCTTTTTTTTTTTTTTTTTTTTCATCTTTAGTTAAGAAAACTTTCACAATACTTATCTCGAGAAATAGCTACGCCAACTTATCACGACACTTTCACTTCCAAGACGTACTTCTCCATAACAGACCCATAATGCCATCACTCCGAAATGAAGTATAAGCATCCATTGAACTATACAAGAAGTTTCATTAGCATAAGACCATTTTTCTGAAGCTCTATGTTGGGAAAGTCTCTCTGTCGCAGCTCAATGGGACTTCCTAACAACTATGCATTGGAAAAGTTCAGATCGTCTGCTTAGGAAGACCCGTCAAATATGCAGTTGTTTGTCAACTCATCCTCAAGAAGTCTTTCTAACCTACAAATTTTTAAAACATGTATATGAAGAGCTATTGTGTACTTAATAAATATATTCATTACTTTGCGAAACAAGAGCTTTTCAGTCACACTTACCTTGGTAGACCATAAAAGAACAAGAATGGCTGTAACTTCGCATTTCCTTGTCAATTTCTGGGGTTGAGTTTTCATTCCAACAAGCTCGTGGCCTCCAAGTCTCGGGCCTTCGTGAACCCGAATACAAAAGCAATGAAACGAGTGTAAAATTGAATAGGTGAATCTTGCTCAAGGATTTACTCGATTTCCCGAAAGCAAAATCGGTAGATGTCCAATATCATACACTAGACACGGTTTGCTCATCGGAAAGACATAAACCTCTTGTCTCAGGCATGTGATGGTGGCCCCGCAGAAAACTAGCATCGAAATGGCGCTCCAACTTTGAAAGAAAACCCAAACCTCATACCATGTCGTACATTTTTTTCTCCAACAATAGCCTCATTAAGTGCTTGTCTTTCAACCAAAAGCATTGGAATTTGCTGATCCAATTTCATGTTCATTCCTTCATAGTAGTCTCTGATCGCATGATAAAGTGGTTGACAGTCACTAGTGTCCATGATAGCAGATTCCATTCACTCGAGGCATAAACTTCGTCCATCTCCCAAAGATATGTATGTTGTGTTCCACGACTGTCAATAGGTAAAATAAATATCAAAAGAAAGAAAAACAAAAAAATGAGTATAGTTGATTCAATGCATTTAAAATATACAATCCACAATATTGTGGGAACAAAGCATGGCATTGCATTTACTTGTGCTAGCCTAGACCACTACCTCCAAACGCCGCAACTACAACATCGAGCTGTGTTGTCATGCTCATGCGACGGACAAGACTTCTCTGGACTAGAAAGGATGGCATATATACTCAATCAAACCAGCTCCATTTGTTGAGATCTGTGAAATGAAATAGAAGCTTACAATAGAATCAAAAGGTAAAAGACTAAAGTTAAATTAATGCCATACTCCCTTGAAATTGCATAAACATAATAGACAAGAACAACTTGCTTCTCTCACTTCAGTAGCATGCTATTTTAACAAATCCCAGGTCTACATACGGAAGGCTCAATGAGAAAAATATGGTCCACTTGTCACTAAAATGAACATAACATGGTCGAGTTAAATGACTTAAGTTAAATTCAACTGTCATACGTCCTACAAAAACATTTTGCAAGCTAAAAATCCAAATAAACTGAGATAAATCCAACCCTACCGTCTCGTCGTCGATCAGCCGATAGGCCCCACCGGAGTCTCCAAGGGTCTCCCACATTGCCCCCGACCAGACAGGCGGAAGGAGAGAGAGAGTGGGGGTGCGATTGAGCTGGAGGTGGAGGCGAAGGCGGAGGCGGAGGCGGAGGCGAAGGGGTGTGGAGTTAAGGCTGATTAGGCGGCTGGGCGAGCGGCGAGTGGCGTCGGGGTGAGCAGCAAGCGGCTTCGAGGCGACTGGGCGAGTGGCAAGCGCCGTCAGGGCGGCTGGGCGAGCGAGAGCGCGTTGGGGCGGCTGGGCGAGCGAGCAGCCTCCACCGTGGGGACAAGCGACGTCCTAACGGCGACGTCGACGGCAAGCGGTTGAGCGGCGAGGCGAGTGAGGGGTGATGGCATCCAGCGGCAGTGTCGAGGGAGGTGCCTCTCGGCGGCGAGCGGCGGCATGGACGACGCGACAGCTCGTCGGGCTCAACGGCGAGACAGCTCGTCGGACGAGCGGTGGGTGGTGGTGGTTCAGTGGCCAAGAGGTGGTGGTGAGTAGGGCGTGGGGCGGCGGTGTGGTGGTGGGTGACCGTGAAGCAGCAGCCAAGAAGAAGAAGAAGAAGAAGAAGAAGAAGGGGGTTCCGTCCGAGAGAGGGGGAGAGAAAGAGAGAGAGAGAAGAAAAGAAAAAAGTGGGTGGGAGTGGGGGAGCAGGAAGTGACGTGAGGAGAGGAAAAAGGGAAGAAAAGACAGAGAGAGAAAGAAAGGGGAAGGGGGAAATCGTGGGGTACTCTAGAGTTTATTTATTTTTTTTTTTTTTAAATTAACCGGTTCCGGTTCCCATGGGAACCGGAACCGAACCGGGAACGCCGATTCCTAGAAAAATGGAACCGGGAACCGGAACCGGTCTTCTTAGAACACCCCTAATCAGGAGAAATGCTAATCTTTGCAAACAGATGGAACACTGATTCCTTTTTTTTTTACCACCCCTTTAAAATTTTAATGTTATATGCTTTCACAGACAGCTTTCTAAACCTGGGAAAAATTATTCAGGCTTAAGAGAGAGAGATCTATGCAAAGATGCAATGAAAATACAAGCTCCTGCACATTGAAGCATAAATAATCTTTCTTGCTTCGATACTTCCTTGGCATTTTATTGATTCGTATATTTATAGATGAGGAAAAAAGAAAACCACTCCCCCAGACAGTCGTATTGTTGTCTTAGTCACATGATTGATTGAATTAATATGCCATGCTTTGGTGCTAATGTTGGTTCTACGACAATGGTCTCATACTGTGACATTATATACACCTCCCAAACTTAATCCATAGACTGGCCAAGTAGGATCTCGAAGAAAGCATTGAAGTATGATTGCTCCCTCACCACATTGAGGTCCAACACAAACCCGCACCTTAGCCCATTGCAAAACTCCAGAGAATGTGCCGTCATGGTGTACCATCGTTCCATCTAGAACCAGACCCTCACTGGTGGCCAACTCGCTCAGAGCGACAGGCCTTGCCTAGAATGACGGGACCTCTCACATTTTTGCAGAAGAGGTGAGCAAAGGATCATGACTTCAGAGACCTTACCTAGTTGTGTGCAAAGGCAAAAGGAGATTCAACGGGAAGAATGGATGCACCTAGATCTAATGAGAAGCCTAAGTCAACCCGTGATATGTGAAGCTTATGTTAGTGATCTAGGTTTAAACTTGATCCAAGCCACTTGCATAACATTTTTGAATTAAAAATAAAATGTACTGAAAGTGCATTTGATTTTTCTAGCATAAGTAAGACCCATATTTATGAATATCTGGTTCATACAAGTAAAATAAATGAATGATGATTCCTAATTGAATTGAATTGTATAATAAATCGATTAAATTAAACCCTAAAGTTACAATTGGTATAAGTTTGGGATATTTTGCGATAAGTCTTTGACTTAGTAAACCCATTAACTTTCCTTTTAATAGGTAGCCTTAATAAAGGTCGCCATAGTACTCCTCCATGATAATCTAAAGTTCAATGACTTTATATCTAGAATTTATGCGTAAGTGTAAATATAAAAACAAAAGAAAAGAAAAAGCAGCATGTTGAGCTTGAATGGAGAGCGACTGTGACCATGCAAAAGCCCATGAAAGAGACTCAGCCCATGTTTTCACCGCGAGGATTTCCTCTTAACCGTTTGCACAATTCCTGTCTAACATGCTAGTTACACGCTCGGGTTTAGGGAACGCCATTTTCGTCGTTCACATCCGAGAAAGAGAGAGAGAGCAGAGAGATTTTTCAAACGAAAGTTCGCCCTTGGGAGAAACATTTCACCGTCTTAGCTGCACCACTGGCGAAAAAAATCCCGTGAGCGAAATAATCTCTCCCCTCTATCTTGTTGGTTTTAACTCTTCCGAACGCCACTCACCATTTCTATCTGTGCTTTGCATTCCGGTTCGCCCGTAGAGCCATGTCGAGACTCCCCTGTTTGACTCTGTTTCGGGATCTAGGAGCTTGAATTGTTGAGTTCCCGCTCACTCTACTCTTATCGGTGTGCTTCTTCGTCATTGACACCTCACAGGATCTCTACTCTTATATTTTCTCACTGGCCAAGGGGGTATATTCGTTTCGAACAAAGTTACAATCGTGTCTCTTGTTACGGTTCTTCTTATATGTAAAGAAATAGGTATAGATATAAGGTCGTGATTATTCGAAAAATGGCATCTAATGAGTCTGTTTTGATTATTTGGGTCTGATGTTTGTTGATTGAAATGATCAGAAACAAGTCGCACTTGAAATCTCATACATGAGTCCCCTTTAGCTGAGAATCGCTTCACCTATTCGATAATTGCCTGAACGAAGCTTGTTTGGATTTGCCTAAGATTTTGGTTTGTTCCGAGATTATATGAAAGCGTATCATAGGATAGAAATCTTTCATTGATTGTGAACCACTATCCTCTTATTATCCTGCCATTGCTGAGGCCAAATCTAAGTGTGCTTTTGTTATGTGTTTCCTGCACATTATTGCTCTATTCTGTTAACCAGAGTCCATGAGTTGTTGTTTAGGCTCGAATGAAATTCGAACCGTGATTAAGTATTGGTTAGTAGTTGTAACTCCTGAAGATGTTGTCTCCTTTGTTTGGATTGAGATAAGCACTTTGTTAATGTCTCCGTGAGTTGCGTTAAAAACGGACACCATATGTTTGTGAAAATACTTAAATGAAACGACGGACATACTCGAGGAATTTCTTCTGGATTATAATCATTCATACGTTCATAGCATGATTCAAATCATGATTGGTAATTTCGACACCCATTTCAACCCTGTTTCTTAAGTTTTGGATGTGTTGCCGATAGTACCTCCGATTTTTCTTGTGTAGTTCTATGTTTTCATGTGTGTCCTGGTGCTGTTCAGTGGCGATTGCCTGAGAGGAAATAACTCAAGATCGATGACTTGAACGTAATCTCTTTCATTTGTTTGTCCATAGAATTCCTTCTATCTGCTTGATTCGGTGGTATTTGGATGTGACCACGAGTATTGGGTGACTGTTGATTGAAATGATGACTGGCGGTGGCCACTAACAACGGTGGCGGCGGCAGCATCGTCTAGTGACTGGAGGTTGTTGATGGGGAAGCGTGTCATTTTCCGTTCAAGAAACAATAGACATGAATCATTGTTGAAGTTTTGGTTTTCTCGCATGCTTGGGTTCCAAGGTTGCTAGGAAGAAGACGATGGGGGCAAGAAAACAAAGTAAAAAAATTGTAATATTTATCGTTCAATTCTTATGGGGTTACTTCTCTGCACTGTATCTTTTACTCTTTCTTCATTACCTTCTTAGATTAATTGATTGTGATTCTTTTATATTTATTTTCCTATGTTGTGATTTGCTTTCTTTAGTTGAATGGTTAGGTTACCTTTTTTCAGATCATAATAAACACCGATAAAAACATTACATGGACACCTCTAGTGGGTGAGGACTTTATGACTCATAATTGGTAAACAGATTGCATGGACACATTAGTCGTGAAACTAGCCAACCATAGAGTGTACATTCTTTTTCTTATATTCAAATTTCACTATCATTTTGTATGTTGGCAATGGCTTTTCATTAAAATCTCAAAAAAATGCCAGAGAGACGTCATCCACAACTACTGATATTGACAATTGAAACGTAATCACAAACTCCAGATTAAACGAAAGATGCAAGGCTGCATCTACAATCCGATCATCCAACCCTTCTTTCCTACTCATGTCTGACAAAGCCATGCAAATGAGGCCACTTCAAGAAATTATAAAGGAGCCTTCACAAATCTATGCCAAGAAGCAAAATCACACCAGATGCCAAAAGAGCAGTCGGATCTATCAAATACAATTAATTCTGACACCTCCACTAGGTCTTTACGTGGAGGAAAAAAACAAAGCGGATTCACAATTCCAACAAATCAGTGGAATGGTTGTTAACAAAACATATGCTAAAAAAGACAATACGAAAACAGTAACAAATTGCGAAACAGGGACCTAGTGGAGCTGTCATTTTGGAACTTTTCTCCCGTTGGAAAATGTCATTTTTGCTTTTTTATCTTCCGATTGCCTACTTAAGCGAGCCACATCAGGAATTTGTCCATGTCAACAATACAACTTCCGCAGGATATGGAAACTTAGAGAAGGGAATTGCAAAAGCAAGAATAAAATTGGGGACCGGCATAAAGGAAGCAGAACAATGCAGACTTTGATCATATCCGGATTCACATCCTGGAGTATCCATCAGGGCTCGAGGCCAAAAGTTTGATGTCCCAAAGGACCAACCTAATGCGATCATCATTGGCAAAGTCTCACCGACAGGTTCGCTCAAAAATATATTCTCCTTGGTCTCCTTCTTCATCTTCATCTCTGCTAATCATTCTGTCTCCTCTGCAATTGAAGCCGAAGCTCCACCAAATGTGAGGGCGATAGGTACAGAGAAAAGGATGCGTGTGCTTTTACGATGTAGAACCATTCATGATGGACAAAAGTGATGATGAACATGCCAATGCCATGATATGGATGAGACTTTGCCACTACTTGCGACAAAAGGACAACCAAGTATAACCTTCATGCCGCTTCGAGCAATGTTCAGGGATCAACTGACTCCAAGATTCCCGTTTTTTAGCTTTGTGCATCTTAGCCGTGGTTGCTATCTTCTCCAAAGCACTTGAACAATGGAGAAGAAAGCTAACCAGAAGAAGCCACTGTGTTAGCTCCAAACGCATGTAGCACTGAAACTAACAATGTCTACACTCCCAAGATGCTATGCCAAATACTGAGATTCTTTGTTTTCTGACACAAAAAACTTCTTCTCTATCACAGTAATGGTAAATCTATATCAAGCTCAAGCTGCAAATAGTGGAGTACTAAGACCGAGCAACTTAAAAGTTACATGGGCATAACTGTCACAATAGTGATCAAGCTGCAACTGGTTTTTCTTCACAGTCGTGACGGATCAAAAGCAGTTACTTGAAAATTCTTTTTCTTTGTTTTCATTCATATCAATATTACAAACTTAGTCGCTTGTAGCAATGTAAATTATTCTTCTTTTATGTTATTAATATATATATATATATATGTATGTATGTATGTATGTATGTATGCATGATTGCTCTATCAACTGATTTTTCTTTTTAGAGGGGTGATTGGATTGAATAGGACATATCAGTGGCTATATGCTGCAATATAGTTTTAAATCTTGTTAGTTAATTTTTCCTTTTCCACTAATTCTTAGATGATTAGAATGGGAGATGTGCAACCTCAATCTCTTAAAGTTTTAAATACCCGTCTTCTTCTTATAATTTTATGTGGAAGATAACTCGATGACAACAATGTATGTGTGTGAGTGTCATCTATGTGCATTTACATTTATTTGGTTTATGTGGGTGTCCTTTTGTTTCGAGTGGACTTATTTTACATCTATGTCATGATGTAATTACTAATCTTATTTAGATATTGGCACTTGGTTACTAGTAATATAGACAGCAAAAACATTGTAAGTGCCATAATTAGAAGAGAGAGGAATAACTGTATGCCTCGTTCCAAAAATGATAATGGCGATTATTCATATCCATGAAAATGGCGGGCAAGAATAGGGAGACTAATGCAGGATTAGAATTTACTGTTAAAAAATTGGCATATCTGTATCTATAAGGATTTCAAGAAAAAAGGTTATTACAAACAAAAGTTGTAATGACACCATAGTGACTCGGGACTTCTACTCGTTTTCCAATCATGTATGTGGATCTGTTTTGTTTCATCAAATACATTAACTTTTCAAATGCAGTTGAATGCAATGTCTCCGTTTAAAATCATGGACTAAAAATGCCGGCGTCTGATGTGGAATCAACTCAATTGGGCTAAAGAAGTTACTAGCTTAGCAACAACCCTCGATGTTCCATTGACCGATATGTCCTCCGTGTTCTGTCCTCATCGACCGCACCCATGAGCTCTCCTTCCTTGAGGACCTTGCCTCGTGACCTGCGAGTTGGGCTGCAACTGAATTTAGGGGCTAAGGTTTCCTTTAAAAAACCAATTGAACCCCAGTTTATCAAATTAGGGCAATTTGTTGCCTCAACCGAATGTGTTCTATATGTATATTTTAAGTGAACATATCTCCAATGAGTCAAGTCAATTAATTTATTCTTAAAATAATGTACCTTGAATTCTCAAGCGACCTAAATCGCCAATATCCCTTAAATAATGACTTTATGAAGTAGATAGATTAGAGATATATTGCCATGTAAAAATCAATGGATTTGCTTTATAGATATAATATCAAGATGTAAATTCGCAGGCTATTCCCACGCTGTTAAAAAAGTCTAGTGATTCATTAAGCAGGGGCATGGCCCCATCCTTGAATCAGTTGTTCCTCTTGATGCGGTAAATTAGGATGCAGATTTTTTTTTTCCTCCAAGAGACATGAGAAGCCCATTGCTGCGTTATAACAAGATGAACATGAGTCAAAACAGGAACTTTATTAACTAATTCTAAAATTAAGGGAAAGAAAAGGGAACTATATTCCCGACACGGGTGAGTTTACCCCCAGCCCCCCAAGTTTTTTAAATTGCAACTAAGGTCCGAGTAGGGAAACAAAAGTTCACGTATAGATCCACAAGGGTGGACCCCCCAAATTAATATTTTTTTTTTAAAATTCCAATGTTTAAGGAACTATTAGGAATTTCTAGTAAAAAAAATTCTGGATTAAGATCTATATTTCCTTACAGCGATATTGATTCTAGGCTAACTTACTTGGACAAACATTCTGTGATCCATGTTCTTTAAACAAAAGAAAAATGTCATAAATGAGTCTCATGCGTCAAACAAGCATGGATGAATCTGTATCAAAGCAGTGAATAAAAAGGGGCTTGAATCTGATGCCATGTCAAATAAACTAAAGCAAATTCGGAGAAAATGTTTGAATGTTGATCGTGAATTCCACATACGCAACTCAAATAACTAAGACAAATCCTGTCCAATCAGAGCAGCGCACATGAATCTGTTGGGGATGATTCAAATAACAACATCGAATTCAATCATGACGGCATGCATGAGTCCAGTACAAATGTTTTTCATAGTTAAAAAAAAGAAAAAGTGAATCTCATAAAAATATCGAACCAAATGTTCTTTGCGCTTCTTGATATATCAAACTTCTTCCTACCCTCGGGACCTTTCAATAATGTGCAAAGTAGAGTATTGCATCTCTATTAGTAGAGGAGCAGTGGATTGGGGGAGAAAGATTTTTTTTTTTCTAAATTCGCTTTCAATGTTTCTTCTGCTGCCTGCACCATTCTTCCTTTCCCCCAATTTTGATTGGGTGGTTGTGATAATTTATAGTTTGGAATAATGACACAGATAATCATTGAACTTTAACTCAATGTGGCCCCGAATTTTTAATTTGTTTAATGTGATCCTAGAACTTCAGTCCAATGTGTAATATGATCCTTAAACTTTCAATTTGTACAATGCAATCTTAATTTTTGGTACACGTTCAACTTAATCCTTTAACTATATGAAAATATTTAATATTTTCATTTCATTATTTCACATGCAAGCACTACATTGAACATTTTCATATAGTTCAAGGATTAAACTGATTATGTACCAAAAATTCAGGAATCATATTGAACAAATTAAAAGTTTATGGACCACATGCACATTGGCTTAAAATGCAAAATGGCATGCTTTGGTCCTACATGCAGCATAGATGATATGAATTAACACAAGAGATATAGAAACCAGAAATTCTAAAACTTATTACGAAAATACAATTGAGTTTTAAAACTTAAAAAAAAAAAAATGCAATCAAATCCTAAAACTTATTTAATTGATGCAATCAAGTCTTTTAGTTAATATTATTAATTTGTCTAACATAAAATGTTGACGTGACATTTTTAAATAAATTTCTCTTTCCTACGTGGCATTCTTTATTATACTTTCTTCAAATTTTATTTAAATTAGATTTTTATATTTAAAATAGTCTTTAAAAAAAAGCTAAAATTATATTTAAAAAACAATAACGACAATGGAAATAAATAAAAATAAAAAGGGGGCTACCCTTACCGATAGGGTGCTGCTGCTGTTGCCCATCATCAGAGGGGCCAGTGACCTTTGCCTACCCCTAGGTGAGGATGGCTAGCGAGGCTTTCCCAAATCAGGGTGACGCTAGCCCTCCTTTGGGGCCATCGACCATCGTTCGCCTCGGCAAGGTCTAATCGGCCCTTGCTTGAGGCTAGCACGCCTAGCCTAGATCTGGCGATTTCGACCCTTGTTAGCCCCAAGTGAGGCCTCATTGGCCCTAGATGAAGGCTAGCGACCCTTGCTAGGTTATTGTTAGCCCAAGCAAGGGCTAGAGGCACCCAAATCTGGGCAACCCTCACTTAGGCCTAGCGAGGGTTGCTGGCCCTTGCTTATGGCCAATGAGCATTGGCCGCCCTTGTCTAGGGCTAGTGACTTCGTAGGCCCCTTCGGTGATGGGCGGCGATGGCGCCCTACCAGTGCGGTCTCCCCTTATTTTTTGTTGTTTTTGTTAAAAAAAAAATTCCTTTTTTAGTTTTTAATTTAATTTAAACAATTTTGAAGAATAAAATAATAAAAAATGCCACATAAGAGAGATAAATTAATTTAAAAATGTCACATTATCATTTGTCATTAAACAAATTGACCATGTTAATAGAAGGACTCAATCATACAAATTTGACAAGTTTTATAATTTAATTGCACTTTCGCGATAAAATTTAGGACTTCTAATGCATGTATCCCTTAACATAAATAAATATTCAAGTGTCCATTCATGGCACAAGTTTCACGACATAACAAGGATGAGTCCACATAAGCAACACTATTCGATGCATGTTGCACATGATCGAGATATGAAATCTCTTTTTCCATTATTTTCAAAATGCTTGTGGACACCTAATTTTTTAGCAAAAGGTTTGACAAAAATTGACTGAGAATATTACTTCCTTTAAAATTCAATCCGAGGATATAATTAAATTGCACTTGTTAATAGTTTACCAACAATATCCAATTTGTTGAAATTGAATAGCTAGTCCTCAAGTTATTGCAATTTTTAACCACAAATGCCCGATTGTGAAGCATCAAGAATTTTGTAATTTGACCTCATCGATTAACTTCATGTTATGTATCAATTCATAATTTTTACGAAGCCCTAAAAATCACATAGAGTGGATTTTTAATGACGATAATATCTTAACTTTTCACTACAATCATATTTTTGGCCCGATTTTGAGAAATCCGATCTGAGTCACAATTTTTATGTGGACGCGAAAATCGGATCAACAAGACGTCCAATGAAAATTCTATGCACAGTTATAGTGGCCAGTGGTCCTTTTGTCAGAGACAGGTCGGCGCTTTGTAACAACCCACTCATTGCTAACCAAGGCACAGGGTGCGCCTTCCTCTACGCAGGGCACAAATGGCCATAGTCAGGCTTTTTAGCCTTTTAGGAGGGTTCTTCTTAATTTAGAATGTTTGCATGGAGCTAATTAATAAATCTTGCCCAGTACAGATCAAACTATCTCTACAAATTAGGTGACACTCACCCCACTTAGTCAAAGACTTAGCCAAAGATATCAAACCCCATCTGACTTTTCCCCAGCATCTCTCTATTGGTTTCAAGGCAAGAAATAATTGAAATTTGAATTAATTCAATTTAGAGCTAGGTCTTCTTTTCCTGGTACTTGGAGTATTGTCTACTCCATCAATAATGTAATCTTCCTTCCAAGTATATTGATGTACTTATATTATTGAAATTGTTCTCCATGTATTTGGTTTGTCCAAGCACCTTGATGATCCCATGTCCCTTGCTTGTTCACCGAAATCTAAAGGATCTTCCGAGTTGAACACATTCCACTGAGTATCTTGTTCTCTGTAAGCAGAGTAAGAAATTCTTCAATAACAGATACATTATCTACATATAAACTTGTATATGCAGAGGATAATCCGTCTACACACTCACACACACACTCACATATTTATTTATTTATTTATTTATATCTTCAAAATACATAATGAGTCTTATTAACACGATTTACCTTGAAAAAATGAGCATTTGACCCCCTATTTAATCGGAAGCAGGCAAGGGAAAAGCTGCGCAAGGGACCTCGGACCTTACTGAAGGTTATTGGACCACTGCAAGTGCACACCGTCGTGGGGATATTTGTACAGGGCCCTCGGCCTGCTGCTTAGCAAGCTCGGTCCTCTAGGCAGAAAAGAAACAAGCGCGGGCTCTGGGCCTGGTGCTGCAAACGCCATGCGGCATGCGCTTGTTAGGAGTTGCCACCACCTAGCACAAATTTTTTCTCCTCTTTTTGAAAAACCATTTATTTTATTCTTATATTTATGCGAACTTTGACCCCTCATTTCTCTTCCATCCTTTTCACCCGTCATTCACGTCCACGTAAAGCTCATGACTTAAATTTTCCAAAAGTTATGTCTGATATTTGGCAAAGTGTCAAGATTATGGATTTCCGCAAACTTGGTTAAATGAATGGTCATGGAGAAAAGTCAAAATATCTTCCTCATTGAAATTCTGATTGACCTAATTCTCGAGGCATTAATTGTGACTAAATATGCTTGAATTCAACACTTAATATGGGAAATCACAATTTCCTCGACACCCTCAAGATTACACGGTCGTGCTTAAAAGTCGTGATATCTGTTATTTGGTCATCCAATGTGGGCATGTTGGGCGTTGCTGCTCTTGTAGAGCACAACCCAATTACACCAATCAATTGTGATTTCAACAAGATTTATTTATTTTTCAACACTAAAGGTTTTGATACCTTTGAAATCGAGAAATTTTTTACTGGAGCAAGTGCTAACGGAGATAGTTGCAATGAGAGAAGTGCTTGCGTCCGTTCAGGAAATCTCAACCCTCGTGCAAAGCAAATGGTAAAGAATGCAAAAGTAAATTGAAGACCACCAAGAGTCTATAACAATGAACTTTTGAATATACAACTTCATACATCTGGCTTGAAGTTATCGCTCTTGATTTTGAGAAGAGCTTCTTGAAATTTGAGACACAGACTTCCGTACAACACTTGATGAGGATAAAAACCGACCAGCTTTCCATATTTGATACGTTTCCTTCTGTAGGGGTTGTTTGGACGTTAAATAGGAAGTATTAAGTATTTATGCATAATATAGATGAATGAGAAGAGAAAGGGGCAAGGAAGAATATGACCAAATCTCTTACCATAGAGTAGTCCGTGATGCATCTAGGAAAATTGTAGAAAATTAGGAGATTTCTAGAAAGCCACTTCCCCAATATTAGATGCTATTTCATGAACTTTTAGTAATCCAAATGGCTACCATTTGAGGATAATACACTAGATTAGTTTGTAAACATATAATAATATAGATAAAGGAATGGAGCACGACAATGCCAACAATAGTGGTAGAACAATCCATTCATACCTAAAATGAATCTTTGATTGACCAATTGGGCCTGCCCACTAGTGTCGAGATCCTGGGTCAACCGCCAAGGTCTTAGGCTTAAGCATTAGGGTCACGAGATTGGCAAGGATTCCCCAGACCAGGGTGTCAAGGTTATGAGCCCAACCCTTGGGTCCTAGGTGTTTCAAAGTATAATATTCTCAACATCTCTATCACAAAACCTCATAGATGATCTCAATTGGGTGAAGAGAAGCAAATATAAGAACACTAAGCTAGCCCTCGAGGTCCATGGTGACTCGGTTGTCCCATGATTTTGATGGTGACATAGTACAACTACAGTGTTGGTGAAAAAAACATATCAAGTATCAAAACTTGGCTCAATGAGATAATTAAGTGTCAAAAAGTTAGGAAAGTGACACTTAAATACCACATTTTTTAAAAAATAGGACACTTGAGTGCCACATATGGTAAACCCCACCTAAAATTCTACATGGCAATTTTTTTTATTAAACTTGCTCGTTTGTGTGACTTACCGAAAGGCTAACTCAACAAAGAAACACAAAACAACGTCTTTTTAGCACAATTCAATTTTAATATAAAAATTAATTAAACTAAATTTAAAACCAACTTTAAAAAAAGAAATAAATAAATGAGGAAGATGAAATGTGGCCCAGGCGGCTAAGGGCTAAGCCCTCGCTGTCGCCGCCACCGTCGCCCTGCCATCGCTGGGAAGGTGGGGGCAGGGTGTGACATCCCAGATTTTTTATCCTGTTTTCTACTGAATTAATCGGGTATTTCATTGACGCGTCTCTAGAGCTGTTCTCAAAGCCAATCAGTCTTGAGATAACTAGACTATCCAGGAAAACCATTAAGGAATTTTAAGGCAATAAACTTGAGAATTCAACTAGGAACTGACTTCTCGATCGTGCTTTCATCTTTAGAGGCCATTCTGACAGTATAAAATCGATTTGAGATCAAAGATAAGTCTATTTTTGACTTGCAAACCGAGCTATATGATGAAGGGGACTTGCAGAAATTATGTGGACTTTTTCTACGTCAAAATTTGACGTCGAGTTTGAGAAATTTCATGAAGAAATTGAAGCCAAAACTTATGAAATTCGGAGCTAGGCCTAGGGTGCATCATTTGCATTCAAATTGGATTATTTTGGTGGATATTAGGTTGGAAAGTAATAGGGGGACATCCCATTAATGGAGTGGCTAATGTTGTTGACCTTTTCTTCCTTTCCTTCGGCTTATCCAGCAAGCTTTGCCAGCTGCTCAGCCCATCTCACACGCCTCTCCTTCCCTTATCCGATCATCACCTGCTCCTGCTTTGCTTTTGTTTTTTTTGTCCCTTCGGCAGTTGCAAGTCCACCGAAGCCCTTCTTTTTCTTCTGGGTTTGCATGTTGTCCAGAGCCACCGATCGAAGTAGCTCACGGCAGAAGCTGCTTCACCGAGTGTTCTCTCTGCCATCACTGCCTACAGCCACGTTCTTTACCCACCAGTGGCCGAATCCCCACGCCTAGTCAACCTTAGCAAGTTTGTTGACCCTTTGCTCGCAACTCCTCCACCGAAGCAGTGCTCCCCACTTCGTTCTCACCCCCAAGCAGCAAACCGAGTCAACGATCTCCTCTCGTGTTGACTGCCAGGCGTCCTGCGAAGTCCACGTCTTCAAGCCCCGGTGCCAGCAGCTGCTTCTCGTCTCTCAGCTTTGCCACGTTCAGCCACTAGTAGAGTCAGCCGAAGTTGCACGCCAGCGAAGCCCGTGAAATCCAACGTCTTCAGCCCAAGCCACAGCGCCACACGTCCTCAGCGTCGTCACCCTCGGTCAGCAAACGAACCAGCAGAAGCCCTCCGTTGACCCGCGCTTCTCCCTCACGCTGGCAGCACCGAACGAAGCAGCTCTCCACGGTTCTTCGTCGCCAACTACCACGTTGAAGCTCATTTCCCCCAGCTCGAGCATCGCCAGCGCCGTCTTCAGTCACGCGTGCGTCTCAACCCAGCGAAGCCCAGCATCTTCGGCCCATCTCCAGTCGCAAGTCCAGTCCGTTCTCTGCAGCAGTCAGCCCGCAACTTCAGTTCATCGGGCCCTTGCTGTTTCTCTCGCCAGGCCCAAGCTGCAGCCCATGCGAAATTCAGCCCTTGAAGCCCAACACAGTAAGCTCAATTCAGCATCCCAAGCCTGCAAGCCAAGCCTGCGATTCAGCCCATTGGAATTCGGCCCAACTCCAGCCCATTTCGAGCAGAGTTTCAGCCCGCGGAGCAAGTCAGCCCAAGTTCGACCCAAGCCCAGCTTTTGTTGTGGGCTTGTGAGGCTTTTGGGCCCGGCCTAAGTGTCCGCCAACGCCGCCGAAAATTTGGATTTCGGCCGCGTCGCGTCGTCGTCGCGGTGTTCTAGTCTCCGCTTTTAATCAAGTGAATTTTATTCACTAATGCTTTTTTAGTTTGCTAATTATGCTTAAGGATTAATTAGATTTAATTAAGTACAATTAAGTGGTTAGATTAGAATGGATTAGTGATTATTAGTTAATTGTATTGCATATTAGTTAGGTGGTTAGTGTAATTAGCTCGAGGATAGCTTATACTATTTATTGAATGCATCTCGGGATTTTTTCCGACCCTTATCAGGCTTCAATTAGGCATTATGGGCATAAATTGGATTTTTATTATTTATTTATTAATTTAATTAATTAATTATTTTTCGGAAATTAGGCAGGGATAGCCAACGACCGAAATTTCGTGTTGATTGTCGTGTGCGAATTTGTTTATTCATTTGAGCTCTACGTTGTGCTAAATTGAATTGATTGCGCAAATTGAGGAATTATTCCTAAATTGATTGAAATTGAGTGAAATTGAATAATCGATTGGTAGATGTCAGAGTATGATTATTTAGCATTAATAATGCCTTGATGAGTTGTAAAGTGGAGAGAATTGTGAGATTGAACTGGGAATGCTCTTGGCTGAAACCGATCAGGTACGAGGTATAGACATACGTGGTTCAGTGATAAGGAAATCACTGGTGAAAATGGCATATTAAAGAACGCACAAGTGCTGTCTATTACCTGCATCGGAATAGACATACGTGGTTCGATGATAAGGAAATCACTAGTGAAAACGGCGCCTTAAAGAACGCACGAGTGTTGTCTATTGCATGCATCATTATGGACATATGTGGTTCGGTGATTAAGGATATCACTGATGAAAATGGCGGCTTAAAGAACACACGAGTGCTGTCCATTGCATACATCACCTTAGCAAAAACGGCGCTCAAGAGAGTACATGTGATTTGGTGATTGAAAATGACCTAGAAATGGTCTGGCTGACATGGAGTCAACTAGGTCAATTGATCATTACTTTGAACTGATGTTGTGAATTGGTTGATTGAATGGGAATGACCGGTGAATGGTCCGATTGGCATGTAATTGACTAAGTCAATTGATTGAGATATCGATCTATGATGTGATTGCTTGGGTGCCTATTGAACTGTGTTAATATGCAGGTGGAATCTGAGGTCAAGGTAAGTTCTCTGACCCGTGCATGTATAGGCAGCCCGGTTAGCGTATTGGTTTACTAATCGAGTCTTAGGAGGTAGAACTTGCTGAGACGTGGTCTCAATGGTTATTGTATAACCATTTCAGAACCCTGATGAGGAGTCTGAGGAGGAGGAATCTAAAGAGGAGAACCCTGATGTGAAACCTGAAGAGGAGGGAGATTTTGAAGAAGAAGATGATCTAGAGGAGGATCCCGAGTACGACCTGGATGAGGACTAAATCCCATCCTGTTTTGCAAACTTTGGGTTTTGATTGGATATATAATAGGTCAGACTTGTGACTAGTATTATATGATACTATAGTTTGCCGTGTATAAAAGTGTGGTTATGTGTTTTCATGTTGTGAAAATTATGGCTTACTTTTCTATCCCAATGTTTTATTGTCTAAGGATTATTATTTGCTTCCAAATGCGTATGAAAATTAAAAGGGTCGGCGATGCGTCCTGGGGCGTTGCTATTAATCAACCAAGAGAGGGATGGGCACGCGATCGAGGATCGGGTTGTGACACGGGGTCGGCTAGGGTCACCCTCGCTTGCCGGCTCTTGTTCATCTTCCTCCTTCGGTGTTTTTTTTTTTTTTTTTTATATATAAATAATTTGGTTCTAAATTTAATTTAATTAATTTTTATATTTATTATTTACTAACATCAGTAGCAAAACGACGTCGTTTTGCACTTATCTAGCTATGTTAGCATGCAAAATGACGTTGTTTTGCACTTGGTTCACCGGAAAATCGCTATGTCAGCATTTTGGTTGAATTTTCTTGCTATTGGCACTTAACTGATCCATTTTACTCCGATTTTAGCACTTAAGTGTCACTTTCCTAACTTTTGGCACTTAAGTGTCCTATCGCGTCAAGTTTTGGCACTCTAGGTGTCCTAGACTCGTTTACTCCTCAATGCTTTTCCTTGCCATTGTTGGCCTAACCTTTTCATCTTAACAAAGTTGGAAGTATGGTCTCTCGATCACCTCCCGGTTGTTCACATTCTTCATAACTAGGTGTCCCATCGTGCCAAATTTTGGCACTTTAAGTGTCCTGGACTCATTTATTCCTCAATGCTTTTCCTTACCGTTGTTGGCCTAACCTTTTCATCTTATCCAAGCTAGAAGTATGGTCTCCCGATCGCCTCTTGGTTGTTCACATTCTTCATAACTATCTCAAAGTATCATTCTCGGTAACTAGTAAAGTTGGAAACTTTTTCCTTGAACTTTGGAAAAATTTCATAGGATTGACTTAAAAGTCGTCACTCTTCTTTTCTTTTAGTGCTAAGAGAAAAGAAGATGCCATGCCTCATGGTGAAGAAAGTCTTGCTAAGTGGGTAGTGGGACCGATAGTACATTCAAAACGTTTGAACTTGACTTGGATTCGACAATAGTATGCATTTTTAGGCTTTTCTTCTGATAATTATAGTATACATCATTAGTGTAAAAAATGATTTACGCAAGTGGCCTCATAGTTACACCACTAACTTAAGAAAGAGGTATTATATATAATCCTAACATCGATTGTGGATAGATTGATTTTGTAAAATATTTTATAAACCCACGGTCTCTTTTTCTTTGTTCTCATTTCTTCGATATAATTAAGATTCAAGATTACTTCATTTATACAATGATTTCCAAATATGATTTTGGGAGGGGCAGAGACCATGATTGTAGAGGACTTGTCCTGAGGCCCGCACGCTATTCTTTTACCAAGAGAATTTATACGATGGCTTCCATATATCCATTTTTGGGAGGGGGAAGAGACCGATGATTGTAGAGGAGCTTGTCCCGAAGTTCTTACGCGATTCTTTTCGCAATAGAGGATAAGTTTTACTCACGGTAATATCAATCAATTGGAACCGGTGATTATAGACGACCTTATCTTGAAGTTCACACGTAATCTTTTTAGCTAGAGAGGGTAAGTGTTTCACCTAAGTAATAACATTATCCGAATGAATGAAGTAGAGAATGTGTGAAGGAGATTCGGGCAATGTTGAGGGACTTCAATGCAAGGTGAAGGGTGAGAGTTTGATAGATCGATATTGGAGAGACTAAAGCTATAGTCCTTCCATTGTGAAATTAACTATTAAATAATTGGTTTAGGGCATTTTATAGTGAAGAACAAGAAATTTCATGTTAAACATGATGGTGTATTAAAGAAAGAAACAAGTCAGAAGTAGCCCATGTCATAGGGTGACATCCCGATTTTCTTCTAGGCATTCACATTCTTCATGACTATCTCGAAGTGTCCTTGCACCTCTAATTAGTAAAGCCAGACAATTTTTCCCTCCTCTTTAGAAAATTTTATAGGCTTAACTTAAAAGTCGTCACTCTTGTTTTCTTTTGGTGCTAAGAGAAAAAGAAGATGCCTTGTTTCATGGTCCACCTTGGAAAAAAAATTCATAGGCTTGACTTAAAAGTCGTCACTCTTGTTTTCTTTTGGTGCTAAGAGAAAAAAAAGATGCCTTGTCTCATGGTCCACTTTGGAAAAAATTTTAGTCTTGACTTAAAAGTCGTCACTTCCGTTTTCTGTTGGTGCTAAGAGAAAATGAAGATGCATTGTTTCATGGTCCACTTTGGAAAAAAATTCATAGGCTTGACTTAAAAATCGTCACTCTTGTTTTCTTTTGGTGCTAAGAGAAAAAGAAGATGCCTTGTGTTGTCACGCCCCGATCCTCCGAACACGTGCCCATCTCTCTGTGGTCGATTAAAAGCGACGTCCCAGGACGCATCACCAACCCATTCTTTTTAATAAGCATGTGGAAACAAATAAAAACTCTCTAGACAATAAAACAATGGGATAGGAAATTAGGACCATAAATTTTGAACCTGAAACAACCACACATACATACATTGCACACCATAATGTATATAGTACGATACAAACTATTAAAGTCGAGTTCTACTCAAGCCAATTCAAAACAAAGTTTAGACAGGGGTGGGGGTTCCCGATCTACTCCGGGTCATCATCATCCTCAATCTCTCCTTCTTCCACACTCCAGCCGGAGCCTTCAGCAGACTGTACCGAGGACTCTAATACTACAAGAGCCGGGTCTACTGCATCTATTATTGAACCTTGAGGAGGATCAGCCGTGCCCTTCCTAAAAGCGGCCTCCAGGATGTACAGAGGAATCTCAGATTCCAGATTATGACCCTCTCTCTAGCCATCTTGAGCATGGCAGTACCACGATCTGTATCGGTGGGGCACCTTATGGGTGAGACTCGCATTAACCCAAACTGTGGACCTCACTAGCTCATAGGTCCAACCCCTAGGGCTCTTAAGCAACGAAAAATAAGATGCCTGCTTTGTAACAGTCTTGGGTCATCCAAAAAATTCTCAAGCCGTCATCTAAGGACCTGAAATGTTATACCACAACGGGGTGAGACGACATCTCAGCGAGTTCTACCCCTTAAGACTCGATTAGGAAGAAAATATGCCCTAAGACTACCTAAGTACAAACACGAGTCGGAGGTCTTACCTTTGCCTCTGCTCCTTCCTGCAAATCAGTATATCTCATAGATACACAAATCACATCAAGCAATCAATTCAATCAATCGGATCAAACTATTGATCAATCGACTCAGTCGATTACATGTCATCACGACCTTCTCTCGGTTGGCCCAATCAATACTATCTATAAAGTCCGACCACCTTGCAGACAGCTTCCTCTAAGCTGAAAATAGATAGTAGTTTGCCTCATGACTAATAAATAGTATACTGTTCCTTCTATAAGATGACATATGGAGTCATCGAGCTGATATGTATACTATTTGTGTCGAAGGTCTTATCTTTGCCTCTGTTCCTTCATGCAAATCAGTATATCTTATAGATACACAAATCACATCAACCAATCAATTCAATCATTCGGATCGAACTATCGATCAATCGACCCAGTCGATTACATGTCATTACGACCTTCTCTTAGTCGGCCTAATCAATACTATCTACAAAGTCGGACCACCTTGCGGACAGCTGACTCTAAACTGAAAATAGATAGTAGCTTGCCCCATGGCTAATAAATAGTATACTGTTCCTTTTCTAAGATGACATATAGAGTCATCGAGCTGATATGCATATTATTCCTTCTCCAAGATGACATATAGAGTCATCGAGCCGATATGCATATTCGATAAAAATACTCGTGCATGGGTGCACAATCGGCTTTAGCCAAAATACAATAATTTATTTTCCTTAAATCCTACCATTTTATATGGTTCACCAAAATATTTTTGGCATTGTAAATTGACACTCGGTTATTTTCCAATTAATTACTAAAATTAAATAAATTTAGGAATAAATTCATAAAATACAAATCACACAAATTAAAGCTCAATTAAATAAACAGATCACACCATTGCAATCAACATAAAATTCTGGTCATCGACTATTCCGGTTAATTTTCGAAAAATAATTAATTAATTAAATAATTATGGAAATTAATTAAATAATGCCAATAAATACAAAGAACGCATACTTAGGCCTGTAAAGCCTAATTATATGCCAGAACGGGCCTGGAAAAATTCCGAGACTCGTTAAATAAATATTAGAGTCTATCTACTCGCTAATTACATAAAACTAACCACCTAACATGCATCGGTAATTAACTAATTTACTAAATCGTTCTAATTATCCACTAAACTAATCTTAGTCTAAACTAAACAACCCTTAAGCGTCATTAACCTACTAAGTGAGGATTAGTGAGTTAAACTCACTTGATTAACGAACTGCTCGGTTCGAAACAACGGGGACACGGCGGGGCTCAACTAACTCCAAAGCAGGCCTAGCTTTCGGGGTTGGGAAGCAGGCCAAAATATGCCTACATTGAGCTGGAAACGCACTGATTTTAGCCTATGTTCGGTGTTGGTTGAGGGCTGATCCGGTGGTTGGACGGCAAGGCAAGAGCGGCGGAGGTAGCAAGGCACTCGGCAACCAACGGCAGGGACTGACGGCGGTTGAACAGAGGCAGCACGATGAGGTAGCATGCTAGAATGGGGGAACAGGCGACACGAGGTGGAGGCATGCGTGAGCGAGGCGGAGGCGCGTGCGGCACGCAGGCGGGGTAGAAACGGCGAACGGCGGCAGTGTGCGGTCCGGTGGTGAGGGCTGGCTTCGACAGCTCTTCTCTGGGCTGCTGGAAGTCCGAGTGGTGCAATGAAGAGGGAATGGAGGTGTTCGGCCAGCTGAGGGAGAGAGAGGGAGAGATAAGGGGATAAGGGGGGTCACCAAGCTTCAATCCTCATCAACTTGGTCCCCTTGACCAATCTCCTCCACCAGCTACCTTTCTAGGCTAGAAATCAGCCACCAATGCTCCTTTTTGAACCCTTGAAATGGTTCAAAAGCCATAGGTGGTGGGGAGTTACGAATTTTGGAAGATTTCCTCTCAATTGGACACTTAATCCTCCTTAAACTAACACAAATCGGCCTCTATAAAGTCAACCAACACCTCATTGATCCAATTGGCATTTTTCCTCACCAATTGATCCCACTTGCGACCTAATTGTGCAATAAAAAATGGTCCTCGGACTTTTCTGAACAAAAACGGCCTTACGACGACTTTTTCCCAAAAGTCTCAATTTGCAGAAAAATATTTGGAGACTGAGTTGACGTTCCTAAAATGACCTATGACATGACAGAACTTTCAATTTCTGAAATCGGATTCAAATTCGCGGTTAATTTTACTCTGGCGCGTTTTTAGCGTGACCTAGGTTACTGGGTAGCTTTCATAAATTTTTAGTGCAAATAACCCTTGGTCGATTTTCTTCGAGCCATAATGAACCTATTCAACACATTGGTGACTCTCGATTGTCGTGAAAATCTCGATGATTCAAATACGGACATAGGATACCAAAATGATAGAAAAATCAATCTAGTGTCGATCAACGAGAATTTCTCAATTTGGTGGAATCACCCACGTTTAACCACACATCTCAATCGAACCGACCTATTTCTTATCTCTAAACGATTTTTAACTATGCCGTAATGATTTCTGTAGATGAGCATGGTCAAGTAGCCGAGTCCTGGTTAAATCCTCAAGTCTATTGCATTAAAATCCCTTAATGACTTCTCCAGATAGTCTAGTTATCTCGGGAGTGATCAGCTTTGAGAATAACACTATAGGCGCGTCGATGAAAAGCCCAATTAATTTAATTGAAAGCAAAACTGTAAAATTTAGGATGTCACATGTCTCATGGTTCACTTGGGAAAAAATTTCATAGGCTAGACTTAAAAGTCGTCACTCTTGTTTTCTTTCAGTGCCAAGAGAAAAAGAACATGCCATGTCATGGTCCACTTTGGAAAAAATTTCATAGACTTGACTTAAGAGGCATCACTCTTGTTTTCTTTTGGTGCTAAGATAAAAAGAAGATGTCTTGTCTCATGGTGAAGAAAAGCTTTGTTCAATGCACAACCGGACTAATAGTACACTCAAAACATTCGAGCTTGACTTGGATTTGACCACAAGAAATTTGAGGTTGAGAATTTATAATGAGAATTTTTTTATCTTCCACAGATTAAGTTCAATTTTTGAGGTACTCGTTGAGCAAAGTCCTCTTACACCTATAAATAGATCATGAGAATTAGAACTCATTCTTTGCCCACAAATCATCTACTACGATCGAGGGATTAGGATCATTCCTAAACATTTTATTTGCTTGCAACATTATGGCGATCCCTCTCATTTCACAAATTCATTTAATGAATCCGGTTTACAATGGATGATTGGATCGTACACATTAGATAAGGTGGGTCCTATGCGATATCCATCCTTTCAACAAAGGGGATTTAGCATATCTAGATTAGACAAGTGCTATTATTTCCGTCGAATTGTCAAAAGGACAGTTAAGAAGTAGTGGCAGGGTTATTCATGTAGAAAAATTATTGAGTGAACTTAGTGTATAAACTTAATTGAATTTGAACCATTAAAAATAGTTGACTTCATAAGAATCTCTTCAACTTTTCGGATTCAGATTTAGTTTACCACATATATATATACTTTTCATTTAATAATTTCTTATTTATTAGACGCAAGTAACAGCCTCCAAGATTGGACTTTGGTCATGAAAAGCACCTAGGACTTGGAACGAAGAAGATCGAAGACGGAATAATTGCAGTGGGGAGATGCACGCGGAAATCGACTGAATAATTGCAGTAGAGAAAAGCATGTGGAAACAAACTGAATTATTGGAGAAGGTGATTGATGAATGATGCTTTGAAAATATCTAGCATTTTCTCACAAAAAAGAAACAATTGTTGATGAGCAATTGCTGGCTCAGTAAGTTCATAAATTGGTTGAAACAACACATCCATGTATAAAATATCAACATGGGTCACTTTGTGCAAGTTTGATTTATCTTCTTGCCCGTTTCATTTATATGATTGAGAATGGAGAATTTAAATATAAACCGGAGTAAAAACTACAAATTGTCAACAATATTTATTCATATAATTCAACATTAGAGATTATGTATGCTTAAGAATTTGGCTATACCAATTTCTGTATCAGTCCACCATACTTTTATTATTTGGAATTTTAATCTCCAAAAGATTTGAGTTATGTGATAAAGCAAATAAACTATTTATACACCACATAAAGAGACAACTTTAATGAGATTTTGTTAACCAATACAGAAATTTTTATTTATATCATATATTTTAATATGCCTGAAGCCTAAAATTTTCACAAAGCTTGAACACCAACTTAATTGCTTGATCATGTGTAATATGGGAATACATACTGCTTCCTTTTTAAAGACTGATCCCTCACAGACACTATATATCAAAGACAAATCCTACAACAAAGAGTATGGATACTATAATACATAAGGAAGATGTTGAAATGACTTTTGAGAAATTTGATATGATGGTAAATTTTCTATACCATGATAAGAACTTAATGTGATTTTAAGTTTTGATATGTAATTTCTATGTTTTGATTTTTCGGTATACATCTAGCTTATTTTGAATGATGCAATGAAATGTTCATTATTACAAGGTTTAACACATAGCAAAATTCAGCTCAAAACAAAGTGAGAAACGAATCATGGAATTTAGAAACAAGCATGGAAATTCCAAACTCGTGCTATTTTACACAAACACCTTAGTATCCACATATGGATGGCTTTGGGACTCTGCAAATAAATCACAAGAGTAGGAAACATGGAATTTGGTTCTGATCAAATGAAAACTCAAAAGGAAAAGGGAAGGAATCAGCAAGCTTTACCACGATGAGGAGATGGCCGAGTGTGTGAATTGTGGTCCCCTTGCGTGCGTCGCTGGCTTCTTGTTCCTCCTCAAGATCACTGAATCCTACGCCTTTTTGACTCTCCAGCTTTTTCTTCCACTCCTCGCTTTTGAATCTTGTCTAATTTTGGTTTTCCATTACTTTCCAACTGAACTCTCTCTTTTGGAATCCCCAGCTACCGAAAGCCATCCCGCGCTTGAAGCTCACAATCAATTTTACTTTTTCAAAGGGTCCCCATCTCACGTATTTCTCTATTTTCTAAAATGAATCACCGAATCCTTTTCTCGTTCTGTCTCCAAAGCTCACGGACAGATCTTCCTTAATCAATCACCAAATGACCCGCTTTCTGTTTTTCCCCGGACAGCTCACTTGACCGAATCAATCTTTTAAAACTCCAGATCGTCTGGTTTGCTCTGTCTTTTGGCCATCAACCGAGGGTCCCCTATGAGTGTTTGACCATGTTGGATATTGTGTAATCCCACTCTCTTGACCGTATTTTGCTCCTTCAAAAATCCTCTTAAAAAATCGGTTGTTTTTCCATGACAGTCGTCTCTCTTGGCGGGCCTAGACTCGTCTAATCCTCGTCTTGAAGGTCTTTGATCCAAACTTCCCCAATTCTTGGAGTCGGTGTGACAGCCTGAATTTTCAGAATTTGTTTTCGATTAAATAAATCGGGCCTTTTATCGACACGCCGATGGTGCTATTCTCTGAGCTGATCACTCACTAGATAACTGGTTTATCTAGGGAAACAATTAAGGAATCTAAATGCAAAAGACTTGAGAATTTGACCAGGAATCGACTGCTTAACCGCGTTGGTCTACAAGGGTCATTATGGCACTGTCAGAAATTGATCAGAGAGCAGAGATAGGTCGATTTGACGGAGATATGTGATCAGAGTGTGGGTGATTCCACCTGATTGCAAAATACTCGTCGATCAACACTAGACCGATTTTTCAATCATTTTGGTGCCCGATGCTTGTAATTGAAACCTAGAGGTTTTCACGACAACTGAGGGTCGCCAATGTGTCGAAGATGTATTTTATGACTCAAGATAAATCAATCACGGGTCAATTGCACAAAAAATTCCTAAAAGTTACCAAGTAGACTAGGTCATACTAAAAGCACGCTGGATTGAAATTAACCACGAATTTAAACCCAATTTTAGAAATTGAAAGTTCTGTTATGTCACAAATCATTTTAAGAACGTCGACTCATCTTTCGAAGAATTTTCAGAGAGTTCGGGATTTTTATGGAAAATTGATTCAAACGAATCGAAAAACGAACGGAAATTCAGATTGGCCAATTTGAAGGGACTTTTGGCATCTAGTGTAAGTGATTTAGTGACAGGAAATTTCGTGGGCTTTTTCCTCAACAAATCGGACCTCAATCGGAGAAGTTTGTTCAGAAAATTGGATTCCGAGAAAAAAGGAAATAAAATTCGGAATTGAAGGAAATTGCCATTTTTGTTGCCCGAGACTTGTTGTTTAGGGGGAAATTTGGTGCGAGAAAGTAAGTGAGGATCAAATGTTTTATCATTGGGATTTTTGAGGACAAAATTGGACTAAACAAGAGCAAGTGGGACAAGAATTTTTGGTTTTAGGAAATTCTTTTATTTTCTCTTCTTTCCCCCCCCCCCCCTTTTTTTTTTTTCTCTCTCTCTCTCTCTCTCTCTCTCCCACTCACTCGCGCGAACCCCCACCAACTGCCCTCTCTATTGTGTCCCACTTTCCTCCTCATCTTTGACTCTTTGTCAAAGATTTTTCCTTATCTCCCCCACGTTGCCGACAACCCCTTCACTTTTTCAACTCATTTGTCGCCCCTCTTTGATTTTTCTTTCTATCTTATCCTCTCTCTCTCTCTCTACTTCTGTTCGTTTTCATTTTTCGCTCACTCGCTGGACATGGCTTTGGCTGTTCTTCATCTTCATTCGTTTGATTCCAGCCGCCTCAAAGCCATGCAGAGTCGAGTCTTCTGCCATCCCCACGAGGTTAGCAAAGCGGGCCCAACAGTGCTAGCAAAATTAGCCACTCAATCAACCTAATAGCCGAGGAACTTGAGCAGAAAATCGAAAGCTTTGTGGGCCAAATTTCGGGCCCGAGCCGTGCCCTGTTGGCATCGCCGCTTTGGAGAAGATCGGCCGCCGTCACGTCCCCGTCAAATTGAACCGATCAGTTTGATAAACAAGTGAGTTTAACTCACTAAACCTCGCTTAGTAGGTTAATGATGCTTAGGGATTGATTAGTTTAGGCTAAGATGGATTAGGTGTTTAGATTATATTAGATTAGTGAATTTAATCATTTATCGATGTATGTTAGGTGGTTAGTTAGTGCAATTAACAAGTAAACACATTCTAGTATTTATTTAACGAGTCTTGGAATTTTTCCAGGCTCGTCTCGGCTTCCAATTAGGCAATATCGGGCCTAAGTTGGATTTATTGCATTTATTTAATATTTTCATATTATTTAATTAATTAATTATTTTTCAGAAATTAGACCGGGATTGCCGATTACCGGAAAATTATGTTGATTGCAGGCGGTGTGATCTGTTTATTTAATTGAGCCTTAAATTGTGCGATTGTGCATGAATTGTATGTTTGGAATTTATTCTTAAATTGATTTAATTTCAATAATTGTTTGGAAGAAAACCGAGCGTCGGTTTACAATGCCAAAAATATTTGGGTGGACTATATAAAATAGTGGGAATTGTGAAAGTGAAATTATGGTATTTTGGTTAAGGCCAAACATGTACCCACACACGGCTATTTTATCAGGTATGATAGAATGTGAGAAAGAACGCTGTACTACGTCGGCTCGATGACTAAGTATATCATATTGGTTCAGTGACTTGGTACATCACTTTGGAGAATGCATGTGGGCTCAGTGACTAGGTATGTCATCTTGGAGAATGCACGTGGGCTCGGTGATTAAGTATGTCATCTTAGAGAATGCACGTGGGCTCGGTGACTAGGTATGTCATCTTGGAGAATGCATGTGGGCTTGGTGACTAGATATATCATCTTGGAGAATGCATAGTATTGATTAAAATGACTGGGGAATGATTTGATTGACATGTAATCGACTAAGTTGATTGATCGATAAGTCGATATGAGTGAATGATTTGTTGTGTTGATGTGATTATTAGTATTTATGAATTGAACTGACTTGTAGGAATGAATTCAGGCCAAGGTAAGTCCTCTGACGCCTGGTTGTGCTTAGATAGCCCTTAGGGTGTAATTTGCTTCCTAATCGAGTCTTAAGAGGTAGAACTCGCTGAAACATTGTCTCACTGGTTATTGTATAATCATTTTCAGGTCGGTAGATGGTGTTGGTAAAGGACCAGGAGCCCCGGAGTTCATGAGGTGAAGCTCGAAGAATCGGTGACCATGTTCGACTAGCTAGTCGTAGGATAATTCTCTTTTGTAAGGAGCCGATTCCTTTTGTAAACCTTTGTTTATAGACCCGTGTTTATAAAAAGGTATTTTGTGAAAAATTGGTCATACTTTCTTATCCCAATGTTTTATTGTCTTGTGATTATTTATATGCTTATGCATGTGTATTAAAATGAATGGGTCAGCGATGCGTCTTGGGACGTCGCAATTAAATCGACCAGATGAGGGGTGGGTGCTTGTTCGAGGATCGGGGCGTGACAGTCAGGATCCAACTTGTCCGAATCATATCTAACTCCACAGCAAGGAGTTAGGACCAATGCCCCTATCTTGGAGTTGTGTCCAATCATGCTATCATGAAATTGAACCTAACTCCTACGATTTTGGAGTTTTGAATTTTAGTTAATCTCGCATGTCAAGCCATCCGTCAGGCCAATTAAAATGAAAAAGTTCATAGTTGAGCCCCAGTTTTATTCTATGCAAACAAGCTTTGCTTAATTTAAATGCATTGTGCCTAAACATAAATGTGTATATTGTCAAATGTAGAGAAATGTGAAAAAAGATACAAGTGTAGGACTAAGCTAAGCAAAATTTTTTATTTAAGGATCCAATCGCACCACTATTGACAAACTCGACTTTTAGTTTTTCAATGAAATGAATGAAAAGTCCCCAAACTAAAATTTGTGTCAATACAAGGTTAGAGGTACAAACTTTCACAAACCGATCTTTTTACATTTGTTGATTAATATTCTAATTATCTTGTTGTTAATGTATGTCGTTTAAGTAGTTGTCTGACATTATTACTTAGTAAAGAAGAAATTACTCGGAGTTGGGGATGGCATTTCGAGGAAGCAACCAATATTTTTCTGATTAGTGAGCCTATGGCCAGATGACAAGAATTCACCACCCCAAAGTTGTTTCTTCACTAATTTTGTCGGCCACAAAGAAGATTGTGTCAATCAGAGAATCGGAATAATGCGGTGATGAAAATTAAGTCCATGTGTTCACACCTATTACATATCTTGGTACATACTATAGCACCATATTTTTCCAAAATTCGACTATTATTAATAGACCCATAATATTATTTTTATGGGATACTTAATTGTGCATGTAATTATATATGCCTTGAGTAGTCATGTGGTAAATTATTATATAGCAAAACTACCTCTTAGAGGTTGGGGAATGAAATTTCTAGAAAGGCTAGGAAAGTTGTTTTTATGAGTGAGCCTAGGAAGATCACGAGAATCCACCATCCTAAAGTTGTTTGTCGGTTTGTGCTCTATTATTAATCCCTACTTTTGTCGGCCACAAAGAAGATTGTGTCAATCAGAGAATCGGAATAACACGGTGATGAAAATTAAGTCCATGTGTTAACACCTATTACATATCTTGGTCCATACTTTTTTTTTTGGTAAAGATCTTGGTCCATACTTTATGTGACATCCTGATTTTCAGGTTCTGATTTCAATTGGATAAATCGGGCCTTTCATCAACGTGACTATAGTGTTTTTCTTTGAGATGGCCACTCATGAGATAACTGATCTATCTAGTGAAGCTATTAAGGGATTTTAAATGCAATAGACTTGAGAGTTCGACCAGGAATCGGTTGCTCGACCGTGCTGGTCTGCAAGGGTCATTACGGCACAATTAAAAATCAATCAGAGACCGGAGATAGATCGATTCGACTGAGATGGTAATCAAAGTGTGGGTGATTCCACATGATTGCGAAATTCTCGTCGATTGGCACTAAACTAATTTTCTATCACTTTGGGTACCCTGTCTCCGTATTTGAAACCTTGAGATTTTCACGACCACCGAGAGTCGCCAATGTGTCGAAAGGGTTCATTGTGGTACGAAAAATCGACCACGGGTCAATCGCGCCAAAATTCCTAAAAGCTACCCGGTAGGCAAGGTTACACTAAAAGCATGTTTGATTGAAAATAACCGCGAATTTGAATTCAATTTCAGAAATTGGAAGTCTTGTCGTGTCATGAGCCAATCTAGGAACATTGACTCACCTTTTAAGGAAATTCTAGCGAGTTCAGGATTTTTACGGAAAATCGTTAAAGACGATTCGGAAAACGAACGGAAATTCGGATTGGCCAATTTAAAGAGACTTTTGGCATCTAGTGTTAGTGAATCGGTAAATGGAAATTGTTTGGGTTGTTTTTGCATTTAAATTAGACCTCAATCGGATTTTTTTGTTCAGAAAATCGGATGCCGAGAAAAATGAAATAAAAGTCAGTTTCGAAAAAAATTCGTGGGATTAAAGGATCATCTTATTTTGGACCTCAATTGTGCAAACCGAGGTTGAAATTGGCATTAGATGGCCAATTATTCTCGTGTTGAAGTTGAACAGAATTTTAACTTAGTTTGGTTTTATTTCCTTAGACTCATGCCCCACACACACGCACACCTTCCCTCTCCTACCGACGTAGCCCAGGCACGTTTCCCCTCTCTCCACGCACGAACAAACCCTCCTCCGCACGTCTCTTCTTCCTTCCTGGCCGACTATCCCCTGCACGTTGGTCTCCACTTTGCTTTTCTTTTATTGACTTTTAGTCAATACATATCCATCTCTCTCTCTCGTGCCTTGCAGCTCACGCGTGAAGGCCCCACCTCAGCCAAAGTTCCCTCTCTCTTCATCCCTTAGCAGCGGCAAAATTTCCCTTGCACTCCATCACACGAACCACCATCGTCTCACCCATCTGTTTCATCCTCCAATCGACGCTAGCACATCTTGTTGGATAAATTCTCTTCAGATATTTTGAAGTTGATAAAACATTTTCATCAGTCTAGTCTGAAGACTTGCAGACTCTACTGGCAAAGTCTAAAGATCAAAGTCTGACGATAACAAGACTCTAGTTTCAAAGTCTACTCTCATGGACAGTTTCCAGACCGTCAAGTTGAAACTTCTATTCTGATTCTATCTAATATGGTTTTGACTCCAACGGCTAAGGAATATCTTTCGACTGGATTCAGCACTACAAGATCTCATATTCGTATTCGAATAAATCTAGATTCTCTAAGATTCGCAACTTATTTTTGGAAGGTTCTACTTATGGAAACCAATATCCTGATTGTATGGGCGAGCATGATTGATGGGCTATCAACACTTACCTTAAAGAGCTCGAGATCTCTCTAAATTGATTCTGTCCAATGGGTTGATTGGAAGAACTTCTTTGGAAGGTGCCAACGGTAATGAAGGCATGAAGAAGTATATAAGAGAGACGCTCAAGTTGTTGAAGGGTGCCGGATAGAAGAATTCCAAAGTCTGAATCTCCTTGTTATTTTGTGATCTTACTCTTCGAGCAATACATGTAATCAAAAGAGAGACCAAAGTGTGGTGAGACCTTGAGGAAGTGTAGTAGAGTCTCTACACTGTGGAATCAAGGAGCGTGAGATTGTAAACACTCTTTTTGATTCTTAGTGAAATCCAGCCGAAGGGCTGTCCGTGCGGAGAGTGGACGTAGGCTTGATCTAAGCCGAACCACTATAAATCTGAGTCTTGATTCTCTATCCCTAATCTCTTTACTTTTCATTACTTTCATTTGCAGCGTTTATTGTTTTTAATTCCTTAATCTCTCATTCGGTTATAATTTTTAAAATCGCTTTAGTCACCTATTCACCCCCCCTCTAGGTGCTAATTCTAGTCCTACCAATTGGTATTAGAGCTTGTGTACTCGTTTATAAGAAGTGTCTTTACTTCTGAGTAAAAGATCTATGGCTAGTATGTTGCCTGCAGGGTTGGTTAAAGGTCAAAACAATACTAGACCTCCATATTTTGATGGAAATGACTACAGCATATGGAAAAACAAGATGAAAGCATTCCTAAGATCGAAAGATCCTTTGGAATGGGAAGTGGTAGATAAAGGAATCATTCCTACCGCTGCATCGAATCGAGAGAGGAAAAGAAGTTGCTGGTCCTATTCAAATGACTCAAGAAAAAATAACCAAGAGACAGACTCTTGACGCTAAAGCCATTTACTCCTTATATTGTGCTTTATCCCCTACTGAGTATAACAGAATATCTTCTTGTGATACAATGAAAGAAGTCTAGGATAGGCTTCACATTACCTATGAAGGGACTGATCGAGTGAAAGAAACAAGGATCAATATTCTTTTGGGACAATATGAAGTCTTTAAGATGAGATCAGGAGAATCAATAACCGACATGTTTAGTCGCTTTACTGAAATTGTGAATGGTCTTGAATATCGGGGACATCCAATCTCGGGACATATGAAGGTCAACAAACTTCTACGTGGACTCTCTAAAGACTGGAATTACATTAAAACCTCAATAAGAGAGACATGGAGGATTGCTCCACTCTCTGTAGACGTACTAGTTGGGACTCTTCAGTCTTACGAAGTAGAGCACACCAACGAAGAAGAAGATTCAAAAGGTAAGAAATCTATTGCCTTAAAGTCTAATGATTATTTTGATGTTACAAACTCTGAGGAAGATCTAGATGACGAAGAACTGGCACTCATGATAAAGAGATTCAGAAAACTGAACAGAAAGGGAAGAAAATTCAATTGGAAGAAACAAAACTCACAAAGGTTTCAAAACAAATCAACAGAGGAAGATGATTCTAACAAGGAAGTGACTTGCTTTGAATGCAAGAAAAAAGGGACACATCAGACCCAACTGTCCCATGTTGAAGAAAAGAAAAGGAAAGACTGAGAAATATAGGAAGGCACTCAAAGCAGAGACTTGGAGTGATACTGAGTGTGAAGAGAGTGATGATGATTATGCCAATATCTGTTTGATGGCAAAATCTGATTCAAACTCAGACCTTGATACAGATACAGACTCAGACAGTGAACTTGAGGTTAGTAATCTGAAAATTCCTGTCAAGGTTTGTAAGTATATTGATGAACTTTGTCTTAGTCTAAAAACTTCTCTTAAGAGGATCTCCGAATTAAAAAGGGAGAATTCTACATTGAAGCAACAGGAAAAACTTTGGAAAGAAAAGTTTGAAAAATTGGAAAAGAACTTTACTATCTTGAAAGAAAACTCAAACTCTGTTTCCAAAGAAAATAATCTTTTGAAAAATGATATTTCTAATATATCAAAAAGATTTTCAAATGGTTATGAAAAGTTGAATAAGATTCTTTCGATACAAAGACCCTACTTTGATAAGTTAGGTCTTGGTATGACTTCGAAATTATTCCACCGATTGATTTCCCAAAGGTGAAGGAAAGAATCAAACAAAGACCAACCATAATTGTTTATAAAAATCATTTCCAAAAATCTTTGTAAAACATGTTGGCGAAATGCTTTGAAATGTTCCAAGTGTCAAAGCTCAGAACATTTTGAGAAAGAATGTCCTTTGGTTTGGAGATCTCGTTAAAGGAATTGGCAAAGACTGTTTATTGCTCTAACTCTTCGGACCCAAGATGATGTGGATACCAAAGAAAGCTTGAATTCTTTTTAATTGCAGGTCAATATCAAAAGGAAGATTAAATGGTATCTAGATAGTGGCTGCTCAAGACATATGACAGGAGACTCAAGTTACTTCATAAAACTTGTCCAGATAGATGGAGGAAAAGTTTCTTTTGGTGGTAACAACAAAGGAAGAATTACTGATCATGGAATAGCAAAGATTGGAAGTCTGTCAATCAAAAATGTTTCCTTAGTTGAAGGATTAAATTACAACTTGCTTAGCATTAGCCAATTGTGTGATATTGGATTCAAGATCAATTTCTAGGAAGGAACATGCTCAGGAATCAGTAAAGACTTTACTCAATCTTTTACTGGACGAAGACATGGAAATATCTATCTTCTAGATGTGAATCTTGAAAGATCACAATGCTTGATATCAGTACAAGATGAAGCTAATCTATGGCAAAGAAAGCTTGGCCATACCAATATGAAGCAAATCAGCAAGATCTCCTCCAAGAAACTTGTTCGAGGATTGCCTATTCTCAATTACTTAAAGTCTTATCTTTGCACACCATGCGTACTGGGTAAACAGGTTAGAAACTCTTACAAACCAATAAGTAAAGTTTCCACTAATCGTGTATTGCAGCTTTTGCATATGGACTTATTTGGACCTACTAGAACGCAAAGCATTGGTGGAAAAAGGTTCTGCCTAGTAATAGTGGATGATTATTCACGATTTACTTGGGTCTACTTTCTTGCAAGTAAGTCTAAGACTTTTTCTCACTTTTCAAAGTTTGCTAAGAAGGTGCAGAATGAGAAAGGTTACACCATTTCAAGCATTCGTATAGACCATGGAGGTGAGTTTGAAAATCAAGACTTTACTAAATTCCGTGATGAATCTGGTTTTCAGCACAAATTTTCCTCTCCATACACACCAGAACAGAATGAGGTTGTGGAAAGGAAGAATAGGTCTTTACAAGAAATGGCAAGAACTCTTTTAATTGAAAGTAATATTTCTTCAAGATTTTGGGCTGAAGTCGCTTTCAACTGCTTGCTATATTATTAACAGAGTGTTCTTAAGGCCAATTCTTGAGAAAACTCCTTATGAAATTTTTAAAGGAAAGAAACCAATTGTTTCTTATTTTCAAGTATTTGGTTGTAAATGCTTTATTCTGAAGAATGCAAATGATCGAGTTGGTAAGTTTGAAGAAAAATCGAGATGAAGGATTCTTTCTTGGTTACTCAACCGCTAGCAAAGCCTATAGAGTATTCAACAAGAAGACTCGACGTGGAAGAATCAATGAACGTCAAATTTCAAGACTCTCCACAAATTCTGCCAAATCGGGCGAAGAATCGAGAATCTGCATTCCACTCGCTAGATCTATCTCCCATGAAGCGCTTCAAAATTCAGAAGCAAGTACAATAAGTTGTTGATGAAGAATCAACTCAAGAAAATGATCAACAACCTATCAGACCATCCAGTAATTGGAAGCACAAGTCCAGCCATCCCGAAGAACTCATTATTGGAAACGTTAATGAGGGAATTCGAACAAGATCCAAAAGGCGAGAAGAGTCTAGTGCCGTAGCACTTATTTCTGAAATAGAACCCAAAAACATTGAAGAAGCCTTAGCTAATGAAAGCTGGATTGAAGCAATGCAAGAAGAGCTTAGACAATTCAGTATTAACGACGTTTGGGAATTAACTCCTAAACCAAAAGGTAAATATGTTATTGGAGCTAAATGGGTTTTCAGGAACAAAGTCGATGAAAAAGGCAAAGTAACCAGAAACAAAGCAAGACTCATGGCTAAAGGATATACGCAAGAAGAAGGGATAGACTATGATGAGACTTACGCTCCAAAAGCAAGGTTAGAAGCAATCGATTACTACTTGCTTTTGCATGTTATAAGAATTTCAGGTTATTTCAAATGGATGTCAAAAGCGCATTCCCGAATGGATTTATACAAGAAGAAGTCTATGTGGAACAACCTCCTGGATTTGAAGACTCAAAGAAACCAGGACTCGGTATTCATACCGAAGAAAGCTTTATATGGATTAAAACAAGCTCCTCGAGCTTGGTATGAAAGGCTAAGTAACTTTTTAATTCAAAGTGGTTTCTCTAAAGGAAAGGTAGAAACTACATTGTTTATTAAAAAGGAAGGCAAAAGCTTTCTACTTGTTCAGATTTATGTTGATGATATTATATTCGGATCATCTAATGAGACTTTGTGCAAGAAATTTTCTAAGTCTATGCAGGATGAATTCAAGATGAGCATGATGGGTGAACTATCCTTCTTCCTTGGTCTACAAGTGAAACAACCGAAAGAAGAAATCTTTATTCATCAAGAAAAATATGCAAAAGAACTTGTTAAAAAGTTCGGTCTGGAGAATTGCAAAAAAACTGACATACCTATGTCAAGTTCCTTGAAGATAGACAAAGACGAAGCAAGGAAGAAAGTCAACCAAAAATTATACAGGAGTATCATTGGTTCACTTCTTTATCTTACTGCATCTAGACCTGACATATTATTTAGTGTTTGCATATGTGCTAGGTTTCAATCAGATCCTAAGGAATCTCATTTAAGTGCTGCCAAACGTATCATTAAATATGTTGCAACTACTGCTAAGATTGATCTATGGTATCCTAAAGAATGAGACTTTACTCTTCTTGGTTATTCAGACGCAAATCTTGCAGGTTGTAGAGTTGAAAGAAAAAGCACTTCAGGTACTTGTCAATTACTTGGTAACATGGCAGTATCTTGGTTTTCAAGAAAACAAAGTACTGTGGCTCTTTCAACAGCTAAAGCAGAATACGTAGCCCTTGGAAGTTGCTGTTCTCAAATACTATGGATAAAACAACAACTACGAGACTTTGATATTGAAGACTCTTGCACAGAGATCAAATGTGACAATACCAAAGTGCAATCAATCTTACAAAGAATCATATCCTACATTCAAGAGCAAAACATATTGAGATTCGACATCATTTTATAAGAGATCATGTTCAGAACAAAGAAGTCTTGATACAATTTATTGACTCAAAAAATCAACTGCGACATCTTCACAAAGCCACTTGAGAAAAGTTTATTTGAGTCTATTCGTTCAAGACTAAACATTTTATCTCTAGAACACCGTTGAAGTTCGACTCAAAATCTAAGTCCGAAAGTATCGACTCAAAATCTAAGTTGGAATACCAAAGTATCGAAGTTGTTACTCAAAATTTACTTGCTTAAACTTGGAATATCAATTATCGTCAATTGAGTTTATTAAAATTTTTTTTTTTTTTTTTTTAAATGGTGGTTATCGATTTGTTACAATTATTTTTTAAAAAAGAGATTTTTTTACTCACTTAATACTCCTTTGTCTTGAAAATGTAAGATTATCGAGATTTCTCTTCTCAAGTTTTTAACTTCCTTGCGACACAAGTGTGACGACTAGATCTCATGTTCGTCATCCTCAACATGCAGAGGAAATTATTGAAGACGTCGAACCTGTAAGGTCTCTTAAGCCTGCATTTGTTTATAGGCTTTATTCTGCATTGAAGGAAGGAGGTTCTGCAATGACTTTCATTGATGAGTTTTTGAAAGAGAAAGGCTATAAAAATGAGACACATTTTCTCACTGTGATGGAGCGATCGGGCGTTGTTCCTGTTGGAACGACAGCAAAAACATTTGCGAACTTTTCGAGTGACCCTCGCTTTAGTAGTGTAAATCAGCCTGAAGGGAAAGATGATGATGAAAATATGTTTGTACATTTTAAACCTAGGATGGGAGTGGCTGCAACTCTTCGAGGAAAGAGGGATGAATTGTTTCGATCAGAGGAACACAAGAAAGTGTATGGGAAATTGCTGAAGCGTGGGGTGATGAACCCACGAATGGTGGATTTTGATTTTCTGGATCTGTTGAGCATCAATTTGAGGGAGAAGTTTGAGAAGCTTTAACTTCATAAATTCTATACTGAGAGCGAGGTTGCTTATTCTGAATTGACAGCCTATTTTTATTCCAACCTCAGTTTTCTTGATGCCAATAGTTTTTCTTTCAGTGTGAGAGATAGAGAGTATGTGGTAGACACAGAAACTCTGGCGGATGTAATTAGTGTGGAAAGAGGAGCTTTCCAATCAATTTCTGTGTCAGTGAGTCATGCAACTGGAACTTGTGAGAGACAGAATCGCGAAAGTCGTCTCTCCTACTCAAGGATGAATGCTACAAACACTCGCTTCACAAGATAGTGATCAACTGTCTCGGACCAAAATCGACATCGAAAACGAGATGTATCCATCTTTGAAGCCAAACGATTTATGCAATCAAGATTGGTCTAAACTTCTCTTTGCCCCATACCATCATTTTCACATGTACAGGTCTATGGCGAAGGACAAGGGAAAACTCCCTTATGCTTTGCTCTCATCACTGTCTTTTCGAGACATTTGAACATTCAGCCTCCCCACATTCTTTCTGTGAAGACTATTGATCAAATGGTCATTGGGCTGAGGATGATTACAAAAATGCGTCTGAAAGAACTCAGTAAAAAGCTGGAGCAGTTCAAGGAGAAAACTCCTATTAAGACCAGACCAGACTCTTCTGCTGCTAAGAGGAAAGGGAAGGAACCTGTGACTGGCCCTATCAAGAAGAGGCGGGCAATCATCATGGAGGATGAAGATGATGAGGATGATATACCTATCTCTGCCTTTGTTTCTTAGTATTCTGCTCTTGTGTCAGCAGAACCAGAACAACAAGTTGCAGAGGAAACTGAGAAAGGGAACCAGGAAAAGGAATCCTTGCAAGAAGAAGAAGAAGAAGAAACAGCAAAGACAGACTCACAATAGCAACCAGCAGACTCACATGCCGAAGAAGATCGAACAGATTCTCCAGCAGAAAAGGAGGATCAACAACATTTTGCCACTGAGGACACTCCTCAGCAAGAAGAGTACTTCTCCCCTCCTGAAGGCATTGAAACAGGGGGAGATGTCCAAAGAGAAAGTACTCCTCTTCTCTTGACATTTACCAGTGCAAGTGTTAGTAGATCACCTCCTGGTGCAGAAGATGTTCATGCTGCTCATTTTCCTGAGGGAGAGGCAACATCTCCAAACATTGATCTTCTTGCTGATATTCACTCCACTGGCTTAACTCCACCATCAGACCGTGTTGATGCAAGCACATAAACTGACAATTCAGCTGATTTCGGAAGGTTGCTTGAAATCATTTTGGAGCTCAAAGGGCAGATATATGCTATGGGGTGTGAATTTCAGACTTTGCAGAATGAGAATCATGCCATGTTCATCTCCTTGCATGATCAGATTAAAGATGTTCTACGTCAGGTTCAAGCCACTGCAAGAGGAACTGCTCTCACTCAACTACAGGAGGATTTGAGAAAACTAGAAGGAACTGTCAAGTCTATGGAGGACTTTCAACTTGTTTGCATTCCTCGCGCACCATAATTTTCTCACCTATTTATGATGACAGAAATGGGGAGAAGACTTTGCAGATTTTTACTCTATTCACTCCATTCCAAACTTTCACCATTTAAACACCTTTTTGGATTTGTTTGGTTATGATTGACATTTGTGATTGACATTTTGACTTTATCTTGAGTTTTGGAATGCTTGCTTATTACTGCATTACTTTAAGCTGTTAAAATAGATAAAGATAGTTAATTGATATTTGCACAGGACTAATTTGTTTTCTGTGGATGCAGATCTGTGTATAGGACAACTTATACTATCTTTACTCTAATTTTTTATGAGATATAATTGTTAGCTTAAATGCTGTATTGCAGGGCAATAGTATTCAAATCTGCAAGAAAGTTTTGTCACCATAAAAAAAGGGGGAGATTGTTGGATAAATTCTCTTCAGATATTTTGAAGTTGACAAAACATTTCCATCAATCTAGCCTGAAGACTTGCAGACTCTACTGGCAAAGTTTGAAGATCAAAGTCTGACGATAACAAGACTCTAGTTTCAAAGTCTACTCATGGACGGTTTCCGACCGTCAAATTAAAACTTCTATTCGATTCTATCTAATATGGTTTTGACTCCAACGGCTAAGGAATATCTTTCGACTGGATTCAGCACTACAAGATCTCATATTCGTATTCGAATAAATCTAGATTCTCTAAGATTCGCAACTTATTTTTGGAAAGTTCTACTTATGGAAACCAAGATCCTGATTGTATGGGCGAGCAGGATTGATGGGCTATCAACACTTACCTTAAAGAGCTTGAGATCTCTCTAAATTGATTCTGTCCAACGGGTTGATTGGAAGAACTTCTTTGGAAGGTGCCAACGGTAATGAAGGCATGAAGAAGTATATAAGAGAGACGCTCAAGTTGTTGAAGGGTGCCGGATAGAAGAATTCCAAAGTCTGAATCTCCTTGTTATTTTGTGATCTTATTCTTCGAGCAATACATGTAATCAAAAGAGAGACCAAAGTGTGGTGAGACCTTGAGGAAGTGTAGTAGAGTCTCTACACTGTGGAATCAAGGGCATGAGATTGTAAACACTCTTTTTGATTCTTAGTGAAATCCAGCCAGAAGGGCTGTCCGTGCGAGAGAGTGAACGTAGGCTTGATCTAAGCCGAACCACTATAAATCTGGAATCTTGATTCTCTATCCCTAATCTCTTTACTTTTCGTTACTTTCATTTGCAGCGTTTATTGTTTTTAATTCCTCAATCTCTCATTCGGGTTAAAATTTATAAAATCGCATTAGTCACCTATTCACCCCCCTCTAGGTGCTAATTCTAGTCCTAACACACCTCATGCCGATCAACTTCCATCCGCCTGAAGCAGCCCAATGTTGACTCACAAAACCCCACCGAGCGCTAGCTACTCTTCGTCCGTTGCTCCTCCATCCTTGCGGCCACCTGTCTGTGAGGAATCCCCGTCCGCAAGCCCACACCCCCACGAATTCGGTCCAGCCGCGTCTTCACCATCAGCTGCTTCAGTGCCCTCACCGAAGTAGCTGCTTTCGTCCGCTTCTCCATCGCCTCACACGCCTGCAATAGCTCGTTGAAGACCATTGAATCCCCCTCTGCTGTTCGTCTAGCCCATCTTCAACAACCCAAAGCAGATCGATCCAGTCTTGAAGTCTACGGGCCCAACGAAGCCAGCAAATTTCGGCCCATTCAAGTGCAGCCCATCTTGGGCCTGCGAAGCTGGCCCAGTCCACAGCCAAGCCCAAGCCCAAGGCCGAAGTCAAGCCCAGCTTTTGCTGTGCGCTTGCAAGGCTATTAGGCCCGGTCCATCGACATCACCGCAAACCCGAGTTTTGGCCGCCGTCATGGTATCCAGTCTTCGCTTTGCACAAGTGAGTTTTACTCACTAATGCTTTCTTAGTTTGCTACTGATGCTTAAGGGTTGATTAGATTTAATTAACTGCAATTATGTGGTTAGATTAGAGTAGATTAGTGATTATTAAGTAATTGTGATGCATATTAGAGATTTTGATTGTGCAATCAGCAAGTAGATATAGTCTACTATTTATTGAATGCATCTCGGGATTTTTCCCGACCCTTATCGGGGTTCAATCAGGCGTTATGAGCCTAAATTGGATTTTTAGTATTTAATTATTAATTTTCGAAATTAATTTAATTATTTATTTATATTTTGAAAATTAGGCTGGGATAGCCGACAACCGAAATTTCGTCTTGATTGCAATAATGCTTTCTATTTATTTAATTGAGCACCGGTTTGTGGAAATTGAGTGAGTTGATGAGTATGTGGGGATTTATCCCAAGATTGATAAGTGTCGGTGTTCAATTAGAATTTGACAGTGAGAGGTTGTGAGTTGAACATTGAAAGCCGCCAAAGTATGGCTGTGCTAGTGAGGCTGAGTTTTGCCACCAAATTTGGAGTTGGTCGCGCCTGTTGGGCTGTAGATTGCCACCTGACAAAGGTCGCGCCTGTTGGGCCATAAATTGCCACCCGATAGGGGTCGTGCCTGATAAGGCTGTAATTCGCCACCTATCAAAGGTCGCGCCCATTGGACCCTAATTTGCCACCTAAAGATAGGTCGTGTTCTTTGGACCGTAATTTGTTGCTAAGAAATTTGGTAAATTGTGCTCGTGGAGCCGTGAGTAAGATTTGACTCGGTCGATTGATCGATATTTCGATGGAGCCATGAATAAGAGAAACAACCGGGGAATGGTCGGATTGACATGTAATTGACTCGGTCGATTGATCAATATTTCGATTTGTTGTGATTGATTGGGTGCCTATTATGAATCGTGCTAATATGCAGGTGGAATATGAGGCTAAGGTAAGTCCTCCGACCCGTGTATGCATAGGCAGCTCATATGGCATATTGGTTTACTAATCAGGTCTTAGGGGGTAGAACTTGCTGAGACGTTGTCTCACAAGTTATTGAATAACCATTTTCAGGTCCCTAGATGGCGGTCACGAAGGACTGGAAGCCCTGAAGTCTGGAGAGGTGGAGATCGAAGGATCGGCAATGTGTCCGGCTAGTGGGTCATAGAACCATTACCTTTTGTAGAGCCGATAGTTTTCGTAAATAGCTTGGTGTTGTAAATAAACAAGTTTTTTTTTAAAGGTTTATTTGGGTTGTGAAAAATTTGGAGTCCTACTTTCCTATCCCATTGTTTTATTGTCCGGGGATTATTTATATACTTCCGCATGCGTACATTAAATGAATGGGTCGGCGATGCATCCTGGGACATTGCTATTAATCGACCAAGGAGGGATGGGCACGTGCTCAGAGGATTGGGGCGTGACACTTTAGCACCATGTTTTTCCAAAATTCGACTATTATTAATATACCCATAATATTATCTTTTCTGGGATACTTAATTGTGCATGTAATTATATATGCCTTGAGTAGTCATGCGGTAAGTTATTATATAGCAAAGCTACCTCATAGAGGTTGGGGAATGAAATTTCTAGGAAGGCTAGGAAAGTTGTTTTTATGAGTGAGCCTAGGAAGATCACGAGAATCCACCACCCTAAAGTTGTTTGTCGGTTTGTGCTCTATTATTAATCCCTACTTTTGTCAGCCACAAAGAAGATTGTGTCAATCAAAGAATCGGAATAACGCGGTGATGAAAATTAAGTCCATGTGTTAACACCTATTACATATCTTGGTCCATACTTTGTTTTTGGTAAAGATCTTGGTCCATACTTTATGTGATATCCTGACTTTCAGGTTCTGATTTCATTTGGATAAATTGGGCCTTTCATCAACGTGACTATAGTGCTTTCCTCTGAGATGGCCACTTATGAGATAACTAATCTATCTGGTGAAGCCATTTAGGGATTTTAAATGCAATAGATTTGAGAGTTCGACTAGGAATCGATTGCTCGACCGTGCTGGTCTACAAGGGTCATTATGGTACAATTAAAAATCGATCAGAGACCGGAGATAGATCGATTCGACTGAGATGGTGATCAAAGTGTGGGTGATTCTACATGATTGAAAAATTTTCATCGATCGGCACTAAACTGATTTTCTGTTGTTTTGGGTACCCTGTCTCCGTATTTGAAACCTCGAGATTTTCATGACCACCGAGAGTCGCCAATGTGTCGAATGGGTTCATTGTGATTCGAAGAAAATTGACCACGGGTCAATCGCATCAAAAATTCCTAAAAGCTACCCGGTAGGCAAGGTCACACTAAAAGCGCATTTGCTTGAAAATAACCGTGAGTTTGAATTCGATTTCAGAAATTGGAAGTCTTGTCGTGTCATGAGTCAATCTAGGAACGTCGACTCACCTTTTGAGGAAATTTCGGCGAGTTCGGGATTTTTACGGAAAATCGTTATAGCCGATTCAGAAAATGAACGGAAATTCGGATTGGCCAATTTGAAGAGACTTTTGGCAACTGGTGTCAGTGAATCGGTGAATGGAAGTTGTTTGGGCTGTTTCTATATTCAAATTAGACCTCTACCGGATTTTGTTTCTTCAGAAAATTGGATGCTGAGAAAAATGAAAAAAAAGTCGGTTTCGAAGAAAATTCGTGGGATTAAAGGACCGTCTTATTTTGGACCACAATTGTGCAAACCGAGGTTGAAATTGGCATTGGATGACCAAATTATTCTCGTGTTGAAGTTGAACGGAATTTTAAGTTAGTTTTCTTTTATTTCCTTGGACTCATGCCCCACACACACGCACACCTTTCCCCTCCTGCCGACGTAGCCCAGGCACGTTTCCCTCTCTCCACGCACGAAAAAACCCACCCCACGTCTCTTCTTCCTTCCTGGCCGACTATCCCCTAAACGTTGGTCTCCACTTTGCTTTTCTTTTATTGACTTTTAGTCAATACATATCCATCTCTCTCTCGTGCCTTGCAGCTCACGCGTGAAGGCCCCACCTCAGCCGAAGTTCCCTCTCTCTCCATCCCTTAGCAGCGGCCAAATTTCCCCTGCACTCCATCACACGAACCACCATCATCTCACCCATCTGTTTCATCCTCCAATCGACGCCAGCACACCTCACGCCGGTCAACTTCCATCCGCCCGAAGCAGCCTAATGCTGACTCACAAAACCCCACCGAGCGCCATCTGCTCTTCGTCCGTTGCTCCTCCATCCTTGTGGCCACCTGTCCGTGAGGAATCCCCGTCCGCAAGCCCACACCCCCACGGATTCGGTCTAGCCGCTTCTTCACCATCAGCTACACGGAGCCCTCACCGAAGCAGCTGCTTTCGTCCACTTCTCCACTGCCTCACACGCCTGCAACAGCTCGTTGAAGACCATTGAATCTCCCTCTGCTGTTCGTCTAGCCCATCTTCAACAACCCAAAGCAGATCGGTCCAGTCTTGAAGTCTACGGGCCCAACGAAGCCAGCAGATTTCGGCCCATTCAAGTGCAGCCCATCTTGGGCCCGCAAAGCTAGCCCAGTCCGCAGCCAAGCCCAAGCCCAAGGCCGAAGTCAAGCCCAGCTTTTGCTGTGGGCTTGCAAGGCTTTTGGGCCCAGCCGAACTTCCGTCAACACCACCGCAAAGCCGAGTTTTGGCCGCCGTTGTGCCGCCGTTGCGGTGTTCCAGTCTTCGCTTTGCACAAGTGAGTTTCACTCACTAATGCTTTCTTAGTTTGCTAATGATGCTTAAGGGTTGATTAGATTTAATTAACTGCAAATAGGTGGTTAGATTAGAGTAGATTAGTGATTATTAATTAAATGTGATGCATATTAGACATTTTGAATGTGCAATTAGCAAGTAGATATAGTCTACTATTTATTGAATGCATCTCGGGATTTTTCCCGACCCTTATCGAGCTTCAATCAGTTATTACAGGCCTAAATTTGATTTTAGTATTTAATTATTAATTTTCGAAATTAATTTAATTTTTTATTTATTTTTCAAAAATTAGGCTGGGATAGCCAAAGACCGAAATTTCGTACTAATTGCAGTGGTGCTTTCTGTTTATTTAATTGAGCACCGATTTGTGGAAATTGAGTGAGTTGATGAGTATGTGGGGATTTATCCCAAGATTGATCAGTGTCGGCGGTGAATTAGAATTTGACAGTGAGAGGTTGTGAGTTGAACCTCAAAAGCCAACAAAGTATGGCTATGCCAGTGAGGTCGAGTTTTGACACCAAATTTGGAGTCGGTCATGCCCGTTGGGCCGTAGATTGCCACCTAACAAAGGTCGCGCCTGTTGGGCCATAAATTGCCACAAATAGGGGTCGCGCCTGATAAGGCCGTAATCCGCCACCTATTAAAGGTTGCGCCCATCGGGCCGTAATTTGCCACCTAAAGATAGGTCGTGTCCTTCGGACCGTAATTTGTTGCCAAGAAATTTGGTAGACTGTGCTCCTGGAGACGTGAGTAAGATTTGAGACTGAAAAAGGGAGACGACCGGGGAATGGTCGGATTGACATGTAATCGACTTGGTCGATTGATCGATATTTCGATCTGTTGGGTACTTATTACGAATCGTGCTAATATGTAGGTGGAATCTGAGGCTAAGGTAAGTCCTCTGACTCGTGTGTGCATAGGCAACCCATATGGCATATTGGTTTACTAATCGGGTCTTAGGGGGTAGAACTTGCTGAGACGTTGTCTCACAGGTTATTGAATAACCGTTTTCAGGTTCCTAGATGGCAGTCACGAAGGACCGGAGGCCCTAGAGTCTGGGGAGGTGGAGATCGAAGGATCAACAATGTGTCCGGCTAGTGGGTCATAGAACCATTACCTTTTGTAGAGTCGATAGATTTTGTAAATAGCTTGTTGTTGTAAATAAACAAGTTTGTTTATAAAATGTTTATTTGGGTTGTGAAAAATTTGGAGTCCTACTTTCCTGTCAAATTGTTTTATTGTCCGGGGAGTATTTATATGTTTCGGTATGCATATATTAAACGAATGGGTCGGCGATCCGTCCTAGGACATCGCTATTAATCGACCAATGAGGGATGGGCAAGTGCTCAGAGGATTGGGCATGACACTTTTTTTTTTTTTTTTGGTAATAAGGATTGGGCATGACACTTTAGCACCATGTTTTTCCAAAATTCAACTATTATTAATAGACCCCTAATATTATCTTTTCTGGGATACTTAATTGTGCATGTAATTATATATGCCTTGAGTAGTCCTGCGGTAAATTATTATATAGCAAAACTACCTCTTAGAGGTTGGGGAATTAAATTTCCAGGAAGGCTAGGAAATTTGTTTTTATGAGTGAGCCTAGGAAGATCACGAGAATCCACCACCCTAAAGTTGTTTGTCGGTTTGTCCTCTATTATTAATCCCTACTTTTGTCGGCCACAAAGAAGATTGTGTCAATCAGAGACTCAGAATAACGCGATGATGAAAATTAAGTCCATGTGTTCGCACCTATTACATATCTTGGTCCATACTTTAGCACAATGTTTTTCCAAAATTCGACTATTATTAATAGACCCACAATATAATCTTTTATGGGATACTTAATTGTGCATGTAATTATATATGCCTTGAGTAGTCATGCGGTAAATTATTATATAGCAAATCGACCTCTTAGAGGTTCGGGAATGAAATTTCTAGGAAGGCTAGGAAAGTTGTTTTTTTGAGTGAGCCTAGGACGAACACGAGAATCCACCACCCTAAAGTTGTTTGTCGGTTTTTGCTCTATTATTAATCCCTACTTTTGTCGGCCACAAAGAAGATTGTGTCAATCAGAGAATCGGAATAACGTGGTGATGAAAATTAAGTCCATGTGTTCACACCTATTACATATCTTGGTCCATACTTTAGCATCATGTTTTTCAGAAATTCAACTATTACTAATAGACCCATAATATTATCTTTTCTAGGATACTTAATTGTGCATGTAATTATATATGCCTTGAGTAGTCATGTGGTAAATTATTATATAGCAAATCTAGCTCTTAGAGGTTGGGGAATGAAATTTCTAGGAAGGCTAGGAAAGTTATTTTTATGAGTGAGCCTAGGAAGATCACGAGAATCCACTAACCTAAAGTTGTTTGTCGATTTGTGTCTATTATTAATCCCTACTTTTGTCGACCACAAAGAAGATTGCGTCAATAAGAGAATCGGAATAACGCGGTGCTGAAAATTAAGTCCATGTGTTCGCACCTATTAAATATCTTGGTCCATACTTTAGCACAATGTTTTCCAAAATTCGACTATTATTAATAGACCCATAATATTATCTTTTCTAGGATACTTAATTGTGCATGTAATTATATATGCCTTGAGTAGTCATGTGGTAAATTATTATATAGCAAATCTACCTCTTAGAGGTTGGGGAATGAAATTTCTAGGAAGGCTAGGAAAATTGTTTTTATGACTGAGCTTAGGAAGATCACGAGAATCCACCACCCTAAAGTTGTTTGTCGGTTTGTGCTCTATTATTTATCCCTACTTTTGTCGGCCACAAAGAAGATTGTGTCAATCAGAGAATCGGAATAACGTGGTGATGAAAATTAAGTCAATGTGTTCACACCTATTACATATCTTGGTCCATACTTTAGCACCATGTTTTTCCAAAATTCGACTATTATTAATAGACCCATAATATTATCTTTTATGTGATACTTAATTGTGCATGTAATTATATATGCCTTGAGTAGTCATGTGGTAAATTATTATGTAGCAAACCTAGCTCTTAGAGGTTGGGAATGAAATTTCTAGGAAGGCTAGGAAAGTTGTTTTTTTGAGTGAGCCTAGGACGATCACGAGAATCCACCATCCTAAAGTTGTTTGTCCATTTGTGCTCTATTATTAATCCCTACTTTTGTCGGCCACAAAGAAGATTGTGTCAATCAGAGAATCGGAATAACGCCGTGATGAAAATTAAGTCCATGTGTTCACACCTATTACATATCCTTGTCCATATTTTAGCACCATGTTTTTCCAAAATTCGACTATTATTAATAGACCCATAATATCATCTTTTATGGGATACTTAATTGTGCATGTAATTATATATTCCTTGAGTAGTCATGCGGTAAATTATTATGTAGCAAATCTAGCTCTTAGAGGTTGGGGAATGAAATTTCTAGGAAGGCTAGGAAAGTTGTTTTTTTGAGTGAGCCTAGGAAGATCATGAGAATGGACCACCCTAAAGTTGTTTGTCTGTTTGTGCTCTATTATTTATCCCTACTTTTGTCGGCCACAAAGAAGATTGTGTCAATCAAAGAATAGGAATAACGCGGTGATGAAAATTAAGTCCATGTGTTCACACCTATTACATATCATGGTCCACACTTTAGCACAATGTTTTTCCAAAATTCGACTATTATGAATAGACCCATAATATTATCTTTTATGGGATACTTAATTGTGCATGTAATTATAAATGCCTTGAGTAGTCATGTGGTAAATTATTATGTAGCAAATCTAGCTCTTAGAGGTTGGGGAATGAAATTTCTAGGAAGGCTAGGAAAGTTGTTTTTTTGAGTGAGCCTAGGACGATCATGAGAATCCACCACTCTAAAGTTGTTTGTCGGTTTTTGCTCTATTATTAATCCCTACTTTTGTCGGCCACAAAGAGGATTGTGTCAATCAGAGAATCGGAATAACGTGGTGATGAAAATTAAGTCCATGTGTTCAGTCCTATTACATATCCTTGTCCATAATTTAGCACCATGTTTTTCCAAAATTCAACTATTATTAATAGACCCATAATATTATCTTTTCTGGGATACTTAATTGTGCATGTAATTATATATGCCTTGAGTAGTCATGTGGTAAATTATTATGTAGCAAAACTACCTCTTAGAGGTTGGGGAATGAAATTTCTAGGAAGGCTAGGAAAGTTGTTTTTATGAGTGAGCCTAGGAAGATCACGAGAATCCACCACCCTAAAGTTGTTTGTCGGTTTGTGCTCTATTATTAATCCCTACTTTTGTCGGCCACAAAGAAGATTGTGTCAATAAGAGAATCGGAATAACGCGGTGATGAAAATTAAGTCCATGTGTTCACACCTATTACATATCCTTGTCCATATTTTAGCACCATGTTTTTCCAAAATTCGACTATTATTAATAGACCCATAATATTATCTTTTATGGGATACTTAATTGTGCATGTAATTATAAATGCCTTGAGTAGTCATGCGGTAAATTATTATATAGCAAAACTACCTCTTAGAAGTTGGGGAAGGAAATTTCTAGGAAGGCTTGGAAAGTTGTTTTTATGAGTGAGCCTAGGAAGATCACGAGAATCCACCACCCTAAAGTTGTTTGTCTGTTTGTGCTCTATTATTTATCCCTACTTTTGTCGGCCACAAAGAAGATTGTGTCAATCAAAGAATAGGAATAACGCGGTGATGAAAATTAAGTCCATGTGTTCACACCTATTACATATCCTTGTCCATATTTTAGCACCATGTTTTTCCAAAATTCGACTATTATTAATAGACCCATAATATTATCTTTTATGGGATACTTAATTGTGCATGTAATTATAAATGCCTTGAGTAGTCATGTGGTAAATTATTATGTAGCAAATCTAGCTCTTAGAGGTTGGGGAATGAAATTTTTAGGAAGGCTAGGAAAGTTGTTTTTTTGAGTGAGCCTAGGACGATCATGAGAATCCACCACCCTAAAGTTGTTTGTCGGTTTTTGGTCTATTATTAATCCCTACTTTTGTCGGCCACAAAGAAGGTTGTGTCAATCAGAGAATCGGAATAACGCGGTGATGAAAATTAAGTCCATGTGTTCACACGAATTACGTATCCTTGTCCATATTTTGGCACCATGTTTTTTCCAAAATTCGACTATTATTAATAGACCCATAATATTATCTTTTATGGGATACTTAATTGTGCATGTAATTATATATGCCTTGATTAGTCATGCGGTAAATTATTATATAGCAAAACTACCTCTTAGAAGTTGGAGAATGAAATTTCTAGGAAGGCTTGGAAAGTTGTTTTTATGAGTGAGCCTAGGAAGATCACGAGAATCCACCACCCTAAAGTTGTTTGTCTGTTTGTGCTATATTATTTATCCGTACTTTTGTCCGCCACAAAGAAGATTGTGTCAATCAGAGAATAGGAATAACGCGGTGATGAAAATTAAGTCCATGTGTTCACACCTATTACATATCATGGTCCATACTTTAGCACAATGTTTTTCCAAAATTCGACTATTATGAATAGACCCATAATATTATCTTTTATGGGATACTTAATTGTGCATGTAATTATAAATGCCTTGAGTAGTCATGTGGTAAATTATTATGTAGCAAATCTAGCTCTTAGAGGTTGGGGAATGAAATTTCTAGGAAGGCTAGGAAAGTTGTTTTTTTTAGTGAGCCTAGGACGATAATGAGAATCCACCACCCTAAAGTTATTTGTCGGTTTTTGCTCAATTATTAATCCCTACTTTTGTCGGCCACAAAGAAGATTGTGTCAATCAGAGAATCGGAATAACGCGGTGATGAAAATTAAGTCCATGTGTTCACACCTATTACATATCTTGGTCCATACTTTAGCATCATGTTTTTCCAAAATTCGACTATTACTAATAGACCCATAATATTATCTTTTATGGGATACTTAATTGCGCATGTAATTATATATGCCTTGAGTAGTCATGTGGTAAATTGTTATATATCAAATCTAGCTCTTAGAGGTTGGGGAATGAAATTTTTAGGAAGGCTAGGAAAGTTATTTTTATGAGTGAGCCTAGGATGATCACGAGAATCCCCCACCCTAAAGTTGTTTGTCGGTTTGTGTCTATTATTAATCCCTACTTTTGTCGGCCATAAAGAAGATTTCGTCAATTAGAGAATCGGAATAATTCGGTGATGAAAATTAAGTCCATGTGTTCACACCTATTAAATTTCTTGGTCCATACTTTAGCACAATGTTTTTCCAAAATTCGACTATTATTAATAGACCCATAATATTATCTTTTATGGGATACTTAATTGTGCATGTAATTATATATGCCTTGAGTAGTCATGTGGTAAATTATTATGTAGCAAATGTACCTCTTAGAGGTTGGGGAATGAAATTTCTAGGAAGGCTAGGAAAGTTGTTTTTTTGAGTGAGCGTAGGACGATCACGAGAGTCCACCACCCTAAAGTTGTTTGTTGGTTTGTGCTCTATTATTAATCCCTACTTTTGTCGGCCACAAAGAAGATTGTGTCAATCAGAGAATCGGAATAACGCGGTGATGAAAATTAAGTCCATGTATTCACACCTATTACATATCTTGGTCTGTACTTTAGCATCATGTTTTTCCAAAATTCGACTATTACTAATAGACCCATAATATTATCTTTTCTAGGGTACATAATTGTGTATGTAATTATATATCCCTTGAGTAGTCATGTGGTAAATTATTATATAGCAAGTTGGGGAATGAAATTTCTAGGAAGGCTAGGAAAGTTGTTTTTATGAGTGAGCCTAGGAAGATCACAAGAATCCAACACCCTAAAGTTGTTTGTCGGTTTGTGCTCTATTATTAATCCCTACTTTTGTCGGCCACAAAGAAGATTGTGTCAATCAGAGAATCGAAATAATGCTGTGATGAAAATTAAGTCCGTGTGTTCACACCTATTACATATCCTTGTCCATATTTTAGCACCACGTTTTTCCAAAATTCGACTATTACTAATAGACCCATAATATTATCTTTTCTGGGATACTTAATTGTGCATTTAATTATATATGCCTTGAGTAGTCATGTGGTAAATTATAATGTAGCAAAACTACCTCTTAGAGGTTGGGGAATGAAATTTCTAGGAAGGCTAGGAAAGTTGTTTTTATGAGTGAGGCTAGGAAGATCACGAGAATCCACCACCCTAAAGTTTTTTGTCGGTTTGTGCTCTATTATTAATCCCTACTTTTGTCGGCCACAAAGAAGATTGTGTCAATCAGAGAATTGGAATAACACGGTGATGAAAATTAAGTCCATGTGTTCACACCTATTACATATCCTTGTCCATACTTTAGCACCATGTTTTTCCAAAATTTGACTATTATTAATAGACCCATAATATTATATTTTCTGGGATACTTAATTGTGCATGTAATTATATATGCCTTGAGTAGTCATGTGGTAAATAATTATATAGCAAAATTACCTCTTAGAGGTTAGGGAATGAAATTTCTTGGATGGGTAGGCAATTTGTTTTTTAAGAGTGAGCCTAGGACGATCACAAGAACCCACCACCCTAAAGTTGTTTGTCTGTTTGTGCTCTATTATTAATCCCTACTTTTGTCGGCCACAAAGAAGCTTGTGTCACACGGTCGACCGTACGTGGTCTTTATTTTCTAAATTTCTAATATTATTTTTTATTTTCCTTACCCAAAGAAGAAGTAATGCATCTTGGTCCTCTAGTATAAGAATAGATCAACAAGAAGATCAAGTGGTGAACGACCTGCTTGAAAACACAGTTTCAAATTTTTATCTAGTTGTCATTGCCGATTGTTAAACTCCCTTGTCCAATGGCTTCTTCATTGAAATCCAAAAAGATTTATGATGTTTTCTTGAGTTTCAGAGGCACAGACTTGCGTAACAACTTCGTCAGCCATCTCTACCAAGCTTTGCACCGGATTGGAATATACACTTTCCTAGATAGCGAGGAATTGAAAAAGGGAGACCAAATATTGATGCTTATGAAAGCAATTGAAGAATCCTGCATCGCAATCATCATTTTCTCTAAGAATTATGCTTCCTCAACGTGGTGCTTAAAAGAGATGGCCAAAATTATGGAGTGCAAGGAGCAAAACAACCTCACTGTTCTACCGGTGTTTTACAAAGTAGAGCCAAGAGAAGTGAGAGGTGGGAGAGCTTTGACCGAGCATGAGTCCAAGTTCGGGAAGGATTTGGAGGAAGTGAAGAGATGGGAGAAAATTCTTTCTAACGTTGGGAGCTTGTCCGGGTGGCATTTGAAAGATGAGTAAGTTGTCTGGAGTTCATATTTTATGTAAGAAATTAATCTTTACAAGTGAGTATAAAGACTGTTTGTAAAAAAAAAACAGAAAAAAAAAAAAACTGAATCGACATGCACCTATTGTAAGTTTAAAATTTTAAAACTTGGTCGACCCATGGACAAAATGTTAAGTAGTGTTATTATGCTTACGCTATTTCTTTGGAAGGAATAAGAAAGTTCGTGATGCTTGATACATATTAGTTTGCATAGGCCATATAAGGCAATGACATCGTGCTTCGGGGTATTTGACAGTTTTGAAATTTTGACCATCATTCAAAATCATAAAAAGCTTGATTAAGTGTTTAAATAAATCACACATAACAATCGAAAAGAAAAATAAGTAAATTGTTGTGCATAAATTATAATAACATGAATCACTTAGATGACTAAAAATTGAACCTTGAACTTTTTTTGATTCGTGTGGAGGTTCAAGTTCTAATTCGATTGAATGCGAATAATTTTTTTTTTTTTATGTGATTATGTGAAAATTTGATGCATTTCTCTGTCATTTGGCTGGCAATTGCTTATTCAAAAATAATGCTACAACTTCTTTTTCCATTTTTGTTAGAGATGAATCGGAGCTTATACAAAGAATTGTGAAGGAAATCTCCACTCAACTAAACCGAGCACCTTTGCATGTTGCTAAGCATCCGATTGGGATAGATTCCCGTGTGGCTATGTTGAAATCAATGTTAGATCTCGAGTCTGATGATGATGTTGTCAAGGTGGGATTATGGGGACAGGGAGGCATAGGGAAATCAACTTTAGCAAGAGCTCTCTACAATGCTATTTTCAGACAATTCGAGGGTTCATGTCTTCTGGCAAATGTTCGAGAAGCACAACATCCCAAGGATTTAGTTTCATTGCAAGAAAAATTACTATTAGAGATTTTATCACCGCGAGAAAAATTCGAAGTATGTAGTGTCGAAAGAGGCATCAAACTAATACAGCACAGACTTTGTCACAAAAAAATTCTCCTCATCCTTGATGGTGTGGATGACTTGCACCAATTACATGCTTTGGCAGGAGAAGACAAGTGGTTTGGTAATGGGAGTAGGATCATTGTTACCACAAGAGATAGCCATTTGCTAACTTGTCTTGGGATAGATCAAGACCATGTGTATAATGTTAGAGAACTTAATCACGATGAAGCTTGTCAGCTGCTTTGTAAACATGCTTTTTTGACACATAAAAAATTAGAAATCAAGAAAGATCTAGTGGATAGTGTTCTAAATCATGCTAAAGGCCTTCCCTTAGCACTTGAGGTGCTAGGTTCCTTCTTATGTGGTAGAAGAGAGCATGAATGGAAAAGTACACTAAAGAAGCTGTCTAAAGTTCCTAACAATAGAATCATTGATGTGCTCATAATAAGTTATGACGGACTAGATGAAGATGAGAAAGAGATTTTTCTCCACATTGCCTGCTTCTTTAAGGGGTGGGATAATGAGCACGTAAAGAAAGTTCTTGATAGTTGTGATTTTGAGGCACCAATAGAATTAAAAGTTCTCTTTGAGAGGTCATTGATAAGCATTGAGTGTGGAAAACTACAAATGCATGACTTGATTCAGTCGATGGGTATGTATATTGTGAGACAAGAATGTCGTGATGATCCTGGAAGACGTAGTAGACTATGGCTATCTAATGATGTTGTCGATGTTCTATCATGTGATATGGTAAGGCTTGCGAATACCATCAAAATTCCATGCCTTATTTTTTACTCCAATATTGAAAATGCATAATAAAAAATAATCTTATATATACAGGGAGATTGTGCTGTCAAAGCTATAGTGTTGAAGCTACCTGAGCTGACAGAGATGTGTATTGGTCCTGATGCTTTTACAAAAATGAGCAAGCTGAGATTGCTCATCTTGCACAACGTGCATAATTCTTTCCAAGGCCCTATATGTCTTCCCAATGAGCTTAGATGGTTTGAATGGCCTGGATATGCTGACCGGTTTCTAGAATTTTCTCCTGGTCCAAAAAAATTAGTGGGACTTAATATGAGCGAAAGCAATATCACCATAGAGCCAAAACAATTTAAGGTGAGCATTTTACGTACATAGACCTTTTTATTATCTACTTCATTTGCACGTGTTTGTGTATTATATGTAATATTACACGAAAGGAAGCGGTGTTGCTATGTTTTCGAAACCACTTCTCCATTTTCTTTCAAAATGACCTACTTGCGTTAGAAAAATTTTTACGTGCAGCAAAATTGTTATTTATAAAATTAAGCGAACAACTTTATTAGAAATACTCAATGGATCCATTTTGTTAATGAAATGCACAAATACAAAGAAGTTTTCTTACATATATGTGGAAAGAGAAAGATATTTCAAGATTTAATTTTTTTTTATATGAAGGTCATCTCGTCATTAGGAAATCCCAATTTTAATATCAAAATATGTGACAGATAAAAAATTAAATGATCAATTGTCCATGGTATAATAGCTGTAAAATAATCAGTTGAGGATAGTTGATGGAAGAAATATGTGTGTATATATATATATATGTATGTATGTATGTATATAAAGATTCAAATCTTTTAAAGTAGGAGATCATCTTTACTTATGTAATAGTATACATAAAGTTTACGTACTTTCTAGACCTAATATCTCTAACTATCGACATAGATATATTCCAAGGTAGATCAAATCTACCTAGTGAAGAAATTCAACATGAAATTTGTTGTCGGTTGTTTACATATGAACTATTTTATTTTACAAAAGTATTGTATAGTGATTGAACAAAAGGGAAATAAAAATATGACGAATCTACCCGTTGACATGTATGTAGAATTAAAAACACCCAAGTAGCTGGTTTATTGGTAGGACCTATACCAAACGCACGTTCTTAAAAGGCGAGGTTTGTCCAGCATCAAATAAATTAGCAGAGTCGAAGGTTTGAATGCAAGGCATTGTTAGTTGCTTAAATCATTTCTTAAGGAGCAGCATTTCTTAGTGGACATAATAGAGTATTTATAAGGAACTTTGCCAATAATGTGTGCACAACTAAAAATCAATGTAAGTGATCCAGTAGGGGCATTCCACTAGTTTCTTGATAGAAAGTTGGAACCAGATTTTGAATTGTGTATATGAAAATTTTATTATCTTCCGCATGTTTTTCAAAGTTGGCTTCATTGTCCTTGCATGACTTCAACAAAAAATATTAAAAGTTTATTAATCTTTACACAAGCTCGTTGTGAAAGTATATAAATCCCCCATTTGTCTAAGATGAATAGTTAAAGCCAGATCTAGCAAAGTCTTCATTTCTATGCTCTCTACATGGTATTTCACTTTATTTTTGTGATTGCCATATGACATCACACGTGGAATAGTTTGGTCACATGGCCCACAACCACCTCTACACTCGCCATGTGGCACTTTACTATGCTTATATGGTTGTCACGTGGCATGATGTGAGGCATAGTTTTGTCATGTGGCCTACATTTGCATGCTCACCGCAGGACACCTCATTTGAATTTTGTAATTGCCACATGCATGACACACGACACAATTTTATCCCAAACTAATCTTCGTCTACTAATGGAGGGTAGATTTGGGTGAGGAGTACAAATTTGGGATTTTTTTTGTTAGATAAACTTAGTTTGGGATAAATGTTTCATTATCATACTAATTAAGGGTTTTAGTGAATTGAAAAGTAAATTTGCATACTGATTTGAGATTTTTAATGGTATTTATTCTAATTTTTTTAATAATTGTTAACCCAATTTTATTTGTGTACTTTTTTGTCTTGTGTATCTATATATTTTCTATTTTTTCAAATAATATATAAAATGTAAAATGATGAGAGTTAGCTCTAATTTGCTAATCTATGTGTGTTTAAGTACTGGTAAAGTTTTCAGGTTTTTAGTAATTTCTCAAAACAATATTTGTTTCTCACAAAATCTGTTTATAGAAACTTTGAATGAAAAGTTAATTAATAGGTTGAGACATTTACTTAGAAACCTGAATAGGAGGTACCGAGTTTTCTTCTTTACATAAACAAAATACTCCATATATCAACAACCTAAAATATAATAAATTTAGAGTGTTTATCAAAGTTGGTTTCTCTGTTTTTGCAGGACTTCCAAAATTTGAAGTACATTGATTTCAGTCGCTGCGAGTTGATGGTTCGCACGCCCGACCTCTCGTGCACTCCATATCTCGAGGAATTGGATTTGAGTAATTGCAAAAACTTGGTAGAAGTCCATGAGTCTGTCACAAATCTTGACAAATTGCAAGTGTTGAATTTAAGGAAGTGCTCTGAACTTAGTGTTTTTCCCAACGTACTCAAGTCGACAAATCTACGAGCTCTCAATTTTTGTGAGTGTATAAAATTTGAAAGATTCCCTGATATTCCACATAAACTCGAAGGCCTTAGAGAGCTTAAGTTAGTAGAGACTGCTATTAAAGAACTTCCTACATCAATAGAAAATCTTGTTGCTTTGGAGAGCATGAATATAACTAATTGCAAGAACTTGGAACATCTTCCATATAGCATTTATAAGTTACAAAACCTTAGAGTGTTGTACGTTAAGGATTGCACGAATTTAATCGGGTTTCCAAAGCACAAGGATTCAGTTGATTCGTGCATCAAAGTCGGACTTTCAAATTTAGAAGTGTTACAGCTTTCAAGATGTAATCTATCTGAAGTAGAGTTTCTTGAAAATCTTTCCTATTTTCCCCTCTTGAGTTCATTAAATCTAAATCATAACAATATTACCACCCTTCCTACATCCATCAATAAGCGTGACCATTTGTCTATTTTGAGTGTTGAAAACTGCCATCAATTACAAGAGATTCCAGAGCTTCCCCCCCTTTTTGATTGGCTGAGGGCGAAGAATTGCAAATCTCTACAAAAAAATGAAGATTTAACCTCAATTGATCGTATTGTCCGCAGATGTTCGGTTAATGATCCCTTTGAAGAGGTTAGACTCTCTCTCTCCCTCTCCCTCTCCCTCTCTCTCATGCCACCCATATTGATGTGGAGTATATGTTAAGTCCATTGTGTGCTTATATATTGCAATAGCAGAAAATGCAAGATTGAAGGCTTAAGAAAAGCAAACAAATATGAAGTGATTCTGCACGTATATGCATGTAATATAGGTGGTTGTCATACTTTTTTGGGAATGATTTCTATCACATGAGACTCATGTATTACTGCAAGCAAGGATCGATGGATCTTCTCATTTGGGTACTAATCCTAACTTGGATACTTTCTACTGATCTATCTTTGTGACAGATTTTGTCAACATACGCAGTAGTTCGCCCTCAAGGAGAGATGCCACAGTGGGTCTTTCCTATTGAAGGGGATTCTGTATTTTTCATGATTTCAAAGGACTTGTACGACAAGATTCTTGGATTGGCATTTTGTGCCATTCTCCGTGATGATGAACAAGAAGAGACAGCCATTCTCAGTCATAAGGAACAGGTTGACAGAGGCTTATTTTTTCTTGTAGGGCATGCTGATGGCACTGAGACTTGCGAGGAACGATATTGCGAATTGTTGGATTCAGATCATATCTATGTCGAATGTCTTTTACCACATGCGTTGTGGAAAGAAGTTAATTTTGCTCAAATTGATGGGCGTTATATACAATTTGGTCTTGGAGTAGAAGGTGGAATCGTGAAAAAGCGGGGATTCCGAATAATATGCAAGCAACTAGGGGACAATTTAAAGGCCGAGCTTCGAGAAAATCAACTAATAGATCCAGCTTTACTCTACGAGGTCAGTCATGGATCAATAGATTCAGCAGCCGAGAGTTCACATGTGCATGAAGAAAATTCGAGCGAAGCAGATCTACCGGAGGACTCGCAAGATTGTCAAACGAGTACTGAGGAACATAGTCAAATAGGATCAAAGAGAAAGCGTGAGTTTAATGAAGAAAATTCGAGCGAAGCAGATCTACCGGAGGACTCGCAAGATTGTCAAACGAGTACTGAGGAACATAGTCAAATATGATCAAAGAGAAAGCGTGAGTTTAATGAAGAAAATTCGAGCGAAGCAGATCTACCGGAGGACTCGCAAGATTGTCAAACGAGTACTGAGGAACATAGTCAAATAGGATCAAAGAGAAAGCGTGAGTTTAATCTCCCTCTGGGCAAGCGAATAAAGACAATGTGGACTTCTATAATTGACCGATGGAGACGAGCACCGTAGTCTTGGTTGGTTGCATTTGAGCTGGAATGATTGGGAAAGTTGTCAAGGAAGCAATTCGTCGGTGAGTGAACTTAGCTGATCTTGATTACAATGCCTTCTTTCTTCCTCGTTCTTCTAGTTTTCTTTTCTCAGAAAAACTCGTAACTAGTACCCGCTTTCACTCATACATTTCCATAAAAGGTACTTTTACGTGTCCACTTCAACAAGCGTTGACTTTGCCAGCTACAATGAGGGAAATGATCAGCCCGGCGAGAGCTCGACAAGGAGAGAGAGAGAAGCTCGACCTCCTTCTCGAACTTAATATCGAGGAGATGAGTTCGACCAAGAAAAGCATGCAGAGGTCGTGGATGAGGCTTGGGCAAACAAGAAGAAGAAGAAGGAGATCGCAGGATGCTCATTTACATGGGGCAAAGCATGCAAACATGGAAAGGGCGTGATGATGGATAAAGAGTTTGGTCAGAACATCTGATGCAAGAAGTTTGCCAAGGTGTATAGCCTAGTTATTGTCAAATGATTTAAATATTATATCATTTCTTTCCCTTCTTTGTTTCCTTTTATTTTTTAAATCAACGTGACTTGTTAGTCATTTCCTTTTTTTTTTTTTTATTTGCCCTAAAAAATTTACATTTCTGGGAAGTACTGCAAGTAAAGTTGAGGTAACCTTAGCTTTTTCCTTCCTCATCCCATTCCCCACTTTCTTTATCTCTTCTTCGTTGCTTTTTTTTTTTTTTTTTTTTTTTTTCACTCCAGTGAGATCTTTTGATGTCTTTAATGTTTTTAAAACGGTAAATATAGCATCTTCAAATAATATTGATTTTTTAACTATGTGGAATTTTTGCTTTCTGATATGTCATGGGCAATGTACTCGATAAAGAAATCTCTTTTCTTGTTTATCATTTGCAATCATCTCTTCTTGTATACATGAGGGAATGTGCTTACTAAATTGTGGTGTATGGCATGTGTTTTCAGTATTTAGCAAGCATAGTTTCTTCAAAGAATGTGATATTTTAACTATGAGGAATTTCTGATATGCCATGTGCAATGTACTCAATAAAGAAATCTATTTTTTTGTTTGTTAGTTGCAATTGTCTATTCTTGCATACGCGAGGGGACGTACTTCCAAAATTGTGGTGTACGGCATGTGTTTCCAGTAAGATTTTTCATGTGTCTGACGCTGCCATGATCTGACATTTCATGTTTCCTAAGCTTGTTTAAAACTCATCAATTTTTTACTCAGACTTTGTTGACATAAAAGTTAAAAACTTAGTGAAATATAATCTGCTTCATTGTGATTGGAGCAGTGCATAGAGTAGCTAATGTAGATTACAGATAATGTCTTTCTGTTGAATCATTAGTTTTGAAAGAAGAAGCTCAAGCTGCTCTTAATAATCTGATTACAAGTCAAAAGTATTGTGGAAAACATGAAGTAGCTCATTGCCTTTCTGAATACAACATCAAGCAAGAGGATGCTCCTTGCAGATAATGGACCACCTTGTTCAAATTCCACCTTGCGGAGCTAAAAAGCTAGCCCTAATTATTGCATACTTTCATGATGGAGAGAATGAGACAATTGTTAATGGTGAGCATGGTTTCGTGTTCGATGTTTGGAAGATGGAGCCGATTTAAACCCATCCTAGCCAGCATTAGTATACAAATCGTCCATAAATCTTCTCTCAATCAAATCACCGGTGCCAATAACTCTATGAGAGAACTTGCCCATGCATATTAAAGGCCTCAAAGTATGCCCTGTTTACAACGTGTTGTTTGATCTCCAAGGAAATTAGGTTTCAGCCATAGCGAACTCAAATGCACCTCTTTTAATCTGATGCGAGACGTTTGCCAAGGTGTACAGCCTAGTTACTGTCAATTGATTTAAATGGTACACTTCAGAGTTAATTTGCTTGCCTAAATATCTATTTTCTGCAGTACAGACATGTCTTAAAGTTGATATGCTTAGGACCTAGATGTAAACTTCCTAAGTTAAGCATATTCCTTACCTGCAAACTTGTTTTTGATCGGATGATACCTTCTTTTGCAAAGTGCATTGTCAACTAGTCTGCTTAATTATCTCTTGCATGGTATTCGGGCATGTTTTTCATATAGAATCTGTTTTGGGTTTCAAGCTGACAAGCTAGGTGAAAATGCAGAAGCATCGGAAATAGTTGGTTGCTTCCACAGAAATTTAAGTGTCTGCATGATTTATGAATGTTTCCAACTTTTTTCTTGTTTCACTTGCAGTAATGGAAATTCTAGATGAAATGCTCCCTAAGTATAGCTGATTCAGTGGAACGGTGTTCAACCATGTAATGGTTGCAAAAAATGGGTGTAGAACTTGCTCAGCAACAAAAGGTAGAGTAATAGATGCCCAGTCTTTTCTTTTGGCCAATTTTCAGATGCCTTGTTTATCAAATGTAGCTATTTCCTCTAGACTGGGTATCCTTAGCCAGATTGTCATTTAAGAAATGGGACGTCATGTCCTTGGTTAAGGAAAAAGACGAAGTGCAGTATCTTAATAGCTACTCCATTCGTTGGACTCGTTGAGAGAAGTATCTTATTGATCCTTATTGTGAATTACTAGCATATATGGTTCTTGGTCAAGCAATTCTCCAATTTAAGCTCTTCATTTGCATATATTTCAAGAGACTGTGACATCCCAAATTTTCAATTCTGTTTTCTTTTGAATGAATCGGGCGTTTCATTGACGTGTCTATAGGGCTATTCTCAAAACTGATCATTCTTGAGATAACTAGACTATCTGGAGAAATTATCAAGAATTTTAAGGCAATAGATTTGAGAATTCGACCAAGAATTGACTTCTTGACCGTGTCCATCTTTAGAGGCCATTACGGCACAGTTAAAAATCGATTTGAAATTAGAGATAGACTGGATCGACAGTGATGTGTGGCTAATCGTGGGTAATACCACTAAATTAGAAAATTCATGTCGACCGGCACTAGACTGATTTTCTTATTATTTTGGTACCCTGTGTTCGTATTTGAATCCTCAGGATTTTCACAACAATCGAGAGTCACCAATGAGTCGAGTGGGTTCATAATGCCTCGAAGAAAATCGACCATGAGTCAATTGCACTTAAAAATATCTGAAAGTTACCCGGTAGCTTAGGTCACGCTAAAAACGCGCCGAATAGAAATTAACCGCCAATTCGAGTCCGATTTTAGAAATTGAAGTTTCTGTCGTGTCACAATAAATTTTAGGAGTGTCGATTCAGTCTCAGAAGATTTTTCTAACAACTGACACTTTTTGAGAAAAAGTCGTCACCGGGTTGTTTTAGTGCAGAAAATGCCGGAGATGGTTTTCGGTTGTGAAATTGAGATGCAAGATGGGTTATTGGATGAGGAAAAATAGCAAGTGAAGCATTGAGACATCGATTGATTTTATAGAGGCTAAGTGAAAGTGAATCAAGAGAGAATGGTTGTGCACATGAAGCCCTTTTCTAAGAAATTCGTATGCCCCCACCAATTGTGACCTTTGGATCAATTCAACTTACTATAAGGGGTATATTGGACTGAAAATAAGCTAGTGGATGACAGCCAAGATTGTGGATCAACATGAGGAGACAAAGAGGATATTTGTTGTGGAAAATATCAAGCTTAAGGGGCCCTCACCTCTCATCACAATCCTCTCTCTCGGTCTGCCCCTTTTCTCGAGCGAGACCCCACGCCATCTGCTCACCTCTCTCTCCATTTTGTTTTCTTTGGAGACCGCCACAGCTTCTCCACTTCTCTGCCCCGCAAACGACTGCAACCCAGCATCCACTAAACTCCACTCTCTTCCACCGAAGCCATCCACCGAGTCTTCTTCTTCTTTTGCCACGAGTCCAGCGTCAACCACTGTGGCATCCTAAAATTTCATAGCAACTCCTGGATATACCATGAACCATGAATAGGTGATGGAAGCGCCATCGGACTATATTATAGTCATTAGACCAATGAATTACAATAGAACAAGGCCATGCATTTTATAAGTTGGATTTTTATCGATTTATGTTACAAAGTTTTATGGCCATATAAAATTGCAATTATGTATTTATATAAGTGAGGATTAAATGGAAAAATAGGAGAAGATTTGGGCCGATTTTCTTAAGGCCAAACCAGCCCAAAAACCAGCCCACCGTTTCCCCCCATTTGGTCGACCAAGCCTGGCCCAAATGAGGTCCATTAGCCTTGCATGAAGATCAACAAGTGGCATGAAGGGTGCTACAAGTGGCGAGAGGAACTTACCAAGTGTCCCTCCATGCAAAAATGGAAGCATGCAAGGATTTTATTCAACCAAAAGGAAAAGGGGAGGGGAGTGGTCGGAGCTAGGTGCCGAAAGAGAGTGAGAGAGAGAGAGAGAGAGAGAGTGACGCCGAGAGAGGAAGAAGAAGGCTTGCCCCACCGTGCGTCCGCCTAGCCGCTGTTGTCAAGCCCGCCTTGCCCCGCCGTTGTCTTGCTGTGTTTTCTTTGGATTTGAGGCAAGTAGAGTCCGTTGATCTACCCTTTTGCTTGCTGTGATATGTGTGTGTTGGATAGTAAACTTCAGATGTGGTAGAGGTGAGAAATTTTCGAAGCATTTGGGAGAAGTGTCTTAGCCTAGCATTCTGTTTTCTGGAAAATCAGTCCGACCCTTGGTGATTTCGTGAGCTGCATGCAACTTTTTAATTGGAATCTCACTTCAACCTCTTGATGAAAGTTTTAGAGGACATCTTGAGGAGTAACATAATAAAATTTGAGATAAAACGGACAAGTATTGGTTAGTGAAATGATTTTTCTTTGAAGAAACTAGATCTGCAAATCGTTGTGCTGACCCTTGGTGATTTCGTGAACTGTAAAGTAACTTTTTAGATGGAATCTCACTTCGACCTCTTGATAAAAGTTGTATAGGACATCTTAAGGAGTAACATACTAAATTTTGAGATAAAACGGACAAGTATTGGTTAGTAAAATGATTTTTCTTTGAAGAAACTAGATCTGGAAATCGTTGTGCTGACCCTTGGTGATTTCGTGAGCTTTAAAGTAACTTTTTAGTTGGAATCTCACTTCGACCTCTTAATGAAAGTTGTAGAGGAATTCTGGAAGTACAACATATCAAATATTGAGAGGAAATGAACAAGTATAGGTCAGTGAAACCATTTTGTTTCTTTGAAGATATTGGATCTGGAAAACGTTATGTTGACCTAGTGTGATTCTGTGAATTTTTATAAAATTATCCAGTTGAAATTTGATCTTGTGTCTTTAATGAAAGTTGTAGATGATATTCTGAGGAATAACATACTGAAAATTGAGAAGAAACAGACATGTGTTGGTCAGTGAAACGAATTTTCTTTGAAAGGAGTTAATTTGGAAAAAAACAGTACCAAGAATAGGGAGAATTAAATCGACTATAGCTATTAATATAAAAGTAATTTGATTTCCTTTTCTTCATGAAAATTTTACCTCTAGGTGTTGTCTATAACATATCAAAATTTCAGAATTTTTGGAGTTCGTTTGAGTATTAAATCGAAATTATTTCTGAAACTGTGCAAACTGTAGTGCTGAAATTTTAAAAGCTGTGATGCATGGACCGTACTGAATTGTATGAAATTCTTTTGATATGGTGTTCTTCATGAGATATTTGTCTCCAGGTCTCTTCTATAACGTGTCAAATTCTCAGAATTTATTAAGACCGTTTGCTAATTTTTCTAGAGTTTTAACTAAAGGAGTGCATTCTGTTTTATCCGAAAATTGCTGCGTTTTCAAAAAATAAAATGAATTGCTCTATGTGCCATAATGTCTTGAGTGGTTGTTTTTGCTGCACATGTGGTGAAATTTGGCATGTTATATAATATCAAAAAGTTGGTTTAAACCTTTGACATTATTGCATAAAGTGCCATGTTGAAAGTGAAACACACATGTGTATATAAATTGTGAAATGATAATGATGATACTGTCGGACGGCTAAGTCGACGATACCCGGAGGTATGTGCCGGATGTCCTCGGGAGTTTCGAGATGCTTGGTGGTATATCGGTACGTAATTCCAGGAAATGCCTGGTGGTATGTCGGTAAGTAATTCCGGAAGGCAGGGGTAACCATTTTGATGGCGAGCCCTGGCAATTTCTCGTGATGCCAGGTGGGATGCGAGATGCCCGGAGGTGTGTGCCGGAGGTTCCTCGCAATGCCAAGTTGGGTGCGAGCGATATATGAGGGATGCAAACACTGGTCCCTCGGAGAAAGATGAAATCTTTTTTAATATCAAAATGGGAATTGAATCTTGCACGTGTGTGTGTGCATATGGCATGGGATATAATTGCCTATGAAATTGAGTTGATACTATATGGCATTGATATGCGATCATGAAGGCATTGAATGGATCTTATATATATATATATATGTTGTATGGGTGATATGGATCATGCGCATGTATGTGCCTATGGCATGGAACATGAATTGCCTTAATGAATGCATCTCATGGAGATATAAGCATGATTGCATGGATGATATGTGCATTTCACATGAAATTGTGGTTGTCTTGCTTGTTGCATTGTGTAGTTTGATGGATCTTTATTGCTGAGTGGTTGTACTCACCCCGTTTGGGGACTAACATTTCAGACTAGACAAGATACCTCTGCTACCACTGCCACCAGTAGATGGATCGAGTGGTTGGATATGACCGCGGCGAGGAGGATAGCAAAGGAAGGAACTTTTGGACGCCGACACTGGTCGATGAACCTTAAGTATACGATTGTTGGAAAAGATGTCGGTCATCTTTTGAAGTATAGCCGAGTATAGAAGACTACGGCATTTTGATGTACCAATGAATGATGTCTATCTAGTTTAAATAAATAAAAGTGTTCGGCTTTTACCTATAAATGTTTAGTTGGTGTGCATCGTTTTCTGAATATAGGGATGGGAGTTGATGGATATGCTTCTGCCATATAAATTGCGTAGAGACCGATCTAAAAGATGTAAACCCCGCAGGATTTATGAATTCACATGAAATTCCTTGGTATCAGAGTATTATATTATCAGACCAAGTTAAAGGTAAGCGGACTGTGGCGACCCTAATGGTTCGGGGGCCGTCGAGGGGTGCCACATGTCATGGTATCAGAGCTATGGTTTATTGGGAGTGATAAGGTGCCTCAGATGGAAATGAGGATAGAATGATGCACACCATAGGATACTAACTGGAATGGTTGACTAACTCTAAACAACGTGTGATGGGTATTCACTCGTAGATCCTTAGTAGTTTATTATGAGTTGCTTTTAGGTGACAGTAACATGTTTATGTTACTTATATATAGTTGTAGTTGCTTTTAAATGGAGACATTGAGTCACAGATTATTCCTGAGGCAAATGCTTGGAAACTGCAGGAAAATCATGGTACGAGCTGGAAGTGCTCATCCATCAAGGGCTGAAGCCTTTGCTGCAAGGGCTGAACCCCGAATGGAAGACATCCTGCAGGCATTGGCTAATATTGGAAATCTGATGGAAAGACAAGCGCAGCAACAACCCGGAGTGGAACGTCACCCTCAAGGACTAGTGGAACAATTTCTGAAGCTGAAACCACCTAAGTTTAGTGGAACAGGAAGTCCTGAGGAGGCAGAACAATGGATTGATGGAATGGAGCAAATTTTCCGGTTGTTGGTCTGCAATGATGCTGAGAAAATAACTTTGGCAGAGTACCAGCTGGAGGGAAATGCAAAGTTTTGGTGGAGAGCTTCGAGAGACACGATCTTTCCACCATGTACTGATATAAACTGGGATGAGTTTGTTAGAGCTTTCAATAGAAAGCATTTCTCTGATTGTGCCAAGGATAAGAAGATCACTAAATTTGTTCAGTTGGAACAAAGGGAGCTATCAGTAGATCAGTATGAAGCGAGATTTTCTGAGTTGTCTAGGTATGCTCCCAGATTGGTTGAGGATCGAAACGAAAAAGCTAAGAGATTCCTGAAAGGGTTGAGGACTGATATTATGAAACAATTGGTGCCTCTGAATATGAGGGATTATAATGAGATTTATGAGAGGGCACAATTAGTGGAGCAAGAGCTAGTGAGAGAGCGATCAGAGTCTAAGAGACAGTTAACCTTTAGTGATATTAGACGAGGTAAGAGACCCTATCCTGATCAAGGCCAACCCTAGGAATCTAAGAAGAAGAGTAATTTTGGAAACTTTGGAAAAGCCAGGGATGGCCTGAATATACAAAGAGCACCCTACCAGGGTAATTTTTGCCAGAGGTGTGGTAGACAACATGGGCCAGGACCTTGTAATAGCCAACTGAGATGTAATGGATGTGGGCAAATAGGACACTTTAAGAGAAATTGTCCACACAATGGGTCGCAGCCGAATGTCAGGTTGGTGCGACAAGTGCAACAACATACTACTAGACCAAATCCACCAAGGAATCCATAGAGGCCATCAGCACAAGAACGGATGTATGCGGTCACTCAAGAGGAAGCGGAAGCTTCCGAAAATGTTATCTCAAGTACGATTTCTATAGATGGATAAGAAGGCATATGCGTTATTTGATATGAGTGACACACATTCATTTGTGTCCGAAAAATATAGATGATTGTGAGAAATAGGAACAAATCTTTAGATATGCCTCTTCGTATTTCTACATCACTGAAGGACATGTTGTTATCTAAGTTAGCATGTGAGATGAGTGAGATAACCCTAAGGGAATGAGATCTGGAAATGGACTTGATAGTGATAGTTATGTATGACTTTGACGTCATTGTAGGAATGAACTAACTCCGTAAGTAACGGACTAGGATGGATAATCTCCTGAGATAGTACTTACCCATGCGCTAAGACTAAAACCGTGAGACTTAGTATGGGATAGGCTTAGTGGATAATATCTCTGTAAGTTAGTCCCTATTGAAATGAGACCCCCTAGTGGATGTGTAGTTCGGGTTCGAACTAGGCGAAAGCTGGTGTACCTGTAACGACCCGATCTGATGAGGGCGGGGAGTGGATGTCAAGGTCAGAGGACCTAAGCAAGGAGCGGCTCCTGGCAGGCTTCTAGGATGGCAAAAGGGGGCAGGAATGAACCGAACTATGCACTGAACTGGGAAGGCAGTGTTTGCGGATAATTCTATCGAGTGGCGCGGCGAAGCATGGTTAAGCTTGTAGAACTCTTGTTTGTGAAAAGAAATTCGGATCAATGCGTTTGTGCATTGATTATAGGCAATTGAATCATGTGACCATTAAGAATAAGTACTCATTACCTAGAATTGATGATCTATTTGACCAACTGCAAGGTAGTTTGGTCTTTTCTAAACTTGACTTGAGGTCAGGATACCATCAGTTAAGGATCAAGAAAGAAGACATTCCTAAGACTGCATTTAGGACTCGCTATGGACACTTGACGAATGCCTTAGCTGCATTCATGGATCTAATGAATAGGATATTTAAGCCTTATTTGGATCAAATTGTGATTGTCTTCATTTGATGATATCCTAATATATTCTAAAGGACCCGAAGAACATACACAACATCTGAGTGTAGTGCTGCAAGCAAAGTTTAAGAAGTGAATTATGGAGAGCGAGTTATGAATTCGAGGATTAAGTTATGATCATTTGAGCTAAGTAGTGAACTCCTATTTGAGGATCTCATTGGAAGTCTTGATGCATTACATGGAAGCATTTAGTATGTATAGATTGATCTTGGCAGTCATTAGTTTGAGTGGTCATATGAGACATGAAGTTATTTGTGGTTTATATGTCGGAATAATAGGTTTAATCGATGATGGTCAACTTTTAATTTTTGGTGATGATCTTAGTTTGAAAAGGGTATGTGGAATTAGTGGATATGATCAATTGTGGTGATACCCTCTCCAAGGTGAAATGGTGGAAGTTCAAGTTATGGATTTGATGATTCATTAGTCCAAGTGACGATCTTTTAGGGTGAGACATGAGATATACTCGATGGAAAATAGACGAGTTCTTATTTTGGTGGATTGTCGATATTTGAATTGAATAAGTCTTGGTGGACTATCGAAATTTGAACCGAATGAATGATGCTATATTTTAGGCTTGAATTCATGTTGCAGTGAAGGTGTAGTGAATGTCTCTATTGGACTGTAACAGATGAGTTATTGGTGGTGTCAATTTTGATGGTTCTAGGCTTGAATTGATGGTGACAAAGGTATAGGAATAATTTGGCTAAATGGTGTGTTCGATTGAAACCATTAGATATTCCAGAATGGAAATGGGAACATGTGACGATGGATTTTGTGCAAGGATTACCAAGGACATCAAGTGGCCACGGCTCTATCCAGGTGATAGTAGATCGCTTGATTAAGTCTGCCCATTTCCTAGTAGTTCGCGTGGACTATCCGAAGGGTAAATTTGCTGATATTTGTGTAAGCCAAATAGTACGCTTACATGGTGTTCCTGTAACTATCACGTCGAATCGAGACTCAAGATTTACTTCAAACTTTTGGCGAAGTCTTCAAATCACCTTAGGGACTAAAGCTCTAGTTTAGTACCGCTTTTCATCCACAAATGGACGGACAAACGAAAAGAGTGATCCAAGCATTAGAGGACGTGTTAAGAGCTTGCATCCTTGTCTTTAGAGGAAGTACCAGCCTGATCCAAGACATATACTCGATCATGAAGCCATCAAAGTGGATGCGAAAGTGAGGTACATTGAAGAGCCTATGCAAGTACTGGATCGAAAGGAACAAATTCTCAGGACCAAGAAAACTACATTGGTTAAGATGTTATGGCAACATCATGATGTGGAGGAAGCCACATGGGAGAGTGAAAATGAGATGAGGGAAAGGTACCCTCATTTGTTTAAAGAGACATAGGTGATGTCTAATTTCGAGGACGAAATTCTCTAAGAAGGAGAGAATTGTGGCATCCTAAAATTTCATAGCAACTCCTGGATATACCATGAACCATGAATAGGTAATGGAAGCGCCATCGGACTATATTATAGTCATTAGACCAATGAATTACAATAGAACAAGCCCGTGAGTTTTATAAGTTGGATTTTTATTGATTTATGTTACAAAGTTTTATGGTCATATAAATTTGCAATTATGTATTTATATAAGTGAGGATTAAATGGAAAAATAGGAGAAGATTTGGGCTAATTTTCTTAAGGCCAAACCAGCCCAAAAATCAGCCCACTATTTCCCCCCATTTGGTCGACCAAGCCCGGCCCAAATGAGGCCCATTAGCCTTGCATGAAGATCAACAAGTCGCATGAAGGGTGCTACAAGTGGCGAGAGGAATTTACCAAGTGTCCCTCCATGCAAAAATGGAAGCATGCAAGGATTTTATTCAACCAAAAGGAAAAGGGGAGGGGGGTGGTCGGAGCTAGGTGCTGAGAGAGAGTGATGCCGAGAGAGGAAGAAGAAGGCTTGCCCCGCCGTGCATCCGCCTAGCCGCCGCCGTCGAGCCCGCCTTGCCCCGCCGTTGTCTTGCTGTGTTTTCTTTGATTTGAGGCAAGTAGAGTCCATTGATCTACCCTTTTGCTTGCTGTGATATGTGTGTGGTGGATGGTAAACTTTGGATGTGGTAGAGGTGAGAAATTTTCAAAGCATTTGGGAGAAGTGTCTTAGCCTAGCATTCTGTTTTCTGGAAAATCAGTCCAACCCTTGGTGATTTCGTGAGCTGCATGCAACTTTTCAGTTGGAATCTCACTTCGACCTCTTGATGAAAGTTATAGAGGATATCTTGAGGAGTAACATACTAAAATTTGAGATAAAACGGACAAGTATTGGTTAGTGAAATGATTTTTCTTTGAAGAAACTAGATCTGGAAATCGTTGTACTGACCCTTGGTGATTTCGTGAACTGTAAAGTAACTTTTTAGTTGGAATATCACTTTGACCTATTGATTAAAGTTGTAGAGGACTTCTGGAAGTATAACATATCAAATATTGAGAGGAAATGAACAAGTATAGGTCAGTGAAACCATTTTTTTTCTTTGAAGATATTGGATCTGGAAAACGTTATGTTGACCTAGTGTGATTCTGTGAATTTTTATAACATTATCCAGTTGAAATTTGATCTTGTGTCCTTAATGAACGTTATAGATGATATTCTAAGGAATAACATACTGAAATTTGAGAAGAAACGGACATGTGTGGGTTGGCGAAATGAATTTTCTTTGAAAGGAGTTAATCTGGAAAAAACCAGTACCAAGAATAGGGAGAATTAAATCGACTATAGATATTAATCTAGAACGAATGTGATTTCGGTTTCTCCATGAAAATTTTACCTCTAGGTGTTTTCTATAACATATCAAAATTTCATAATTTTCGGAGTTCGTTTGAGTATTAAGTCGAAATTATTTCTGAAACTATGCAAATTGTAGTGCTGAAATTTTTAAAGCTGTGATTCATGGACCGTACTGAATTGTATGAAGTTCTTTTGATATTGTGTTCTTCATGAGATATTTTCCTCTAGGTCTCGTCTATAACATGTCAAATTTTCAGAATTTATTAAGACCGTTTACTAATTTTCCTATAGTTTTAAGTAAAGGAGTGCATTCTGTTTTATCCGAAAATTGCTGCGTTTTCAAAAAATAAAATGAATTGCTCTATGTGCCATAATGTCTTGAGTGGTTGCTTTTGCTGCACATGTGGTGAAATTTGGCATGTTATATAATATCAAAAAGTTGGTTTAAACCTTTGACATTATTGCATAAAATGCCATGTTGAAAGTGAAACACACATGTGTATATAAATTGTGAAATGATAATGATGATACCGTCGGACGGCTAAGTCGATGATACCCGGAGGTGTGTGTTGGATGTCTTCAAGAGTTTCGAGATGCTCGGTGGTATATCGGTACCTAATTTCAGGAAATGCCTGTTGGTATGTCGGTACGTAATTCCAGTAGGCAGGGGTAACCATTTTGATGGCGAGCCCCGGCAATTCCTCGTGATGCCAGGTGGGATGCGAGATGCCCGAAGGTGTGTGCCGGATGCCCGGAGGTGTGTGCCAGAGGTTCCTCTCGATGCTAGGTTGGGTGCAAGCGATATATGAGGGATGCAAACACTGGTCCCTGGGAGAAAAATGAGATCTTTTTTAATATCAAAATAGGAATTGAATCATGCACGTGTGTGTGTGCATATGGCATGGGATATAATTGCCTACGAAATTGAGTTGATACTATATGGCATTGAGAATGCGATCATGACGGCATTGAATGGATCTCATGAGAATATATATATATATATATATATATATATATATATATATATGATTGTATGAGTGATATGGATCATGCGCATGTATGTTCATATGGTATGGAACATGAATTGCCTTAATGAATGCATCTCATGGAGATATAAGCATGATTGCACGGATGATATGTGCATTTCACATGAAATTGTGGTTGTCTTGCTTGTTGCATTGTGTAGTTTGATGGATCTTTACTGCTGAGTAGTTGTACTCACCCCGTTTGGGGACTAACATTTCAGATTAGACAAGATACCTCTGCTACCACTGCCACCAGTAGATGGATCGAGTGGTTGGATATGACCGCAAGGAGGAGGATAGCAAAGGAAGGAACTTTTGGACGCCGACACTGGTCGATGAACCTTAAGTATACGACTGTTGGAAAAGATGTCGGTCATCTTTTGAAGTATAGCCGAGTATAGAAGACTATGGCATTTTGATGTGCCGATGAATGATGTCCATCTAGTTTAAATAAATAAAAGTGTTCGGCTTTTACCTATAAATGTTTAGTTGGTGTGCATCGTTTTCTGAATATAGGGATGGGAGTTGATGGATGTGCTTCCACCATATAAATTGCGGAGGGACCGATCTAAAAGATGTAAACCCCCCAGGATTTATGAATTCACATGAAATTCCTTGGTATCAGAGTATTATATTATCAGGCCAAGTTAAAGGTAAGCGGACTATGGCGACCCTAATGGTTCGGGGGCCGTCGAAGGGTGCCACAACCACACTGCAGGAAGAAGCCACACCATCCATGGTTTGCTTTCTCTCTTCGTACGCCAACGACCACCGAGCTGCCACCTGCCGATTACTTGGTCTACTTCAGTCAACAACAGTAACAACCGAACTCCTCGGTTGACCGCAAAGCACAGCTGCAGCGACGTCCATGAAGCTGCTCCATCGTCCACACGCCTCTGCCAGTGCCCTACAAAGTAGGACTCCACACATCCGCTTTTTCAAGTTAGTTGCCGCCTCCACCTTTGTCGGTCAATTAAAAGGAGCTTCCCTCACCGATTGTTGACCACCGAAGCCCACGTGGCTTCAATCAACCACGAAGCCCGATGCCAGCTGAGGGCTATCGAATTCCCCAGCTCGAAGACTAGCGAAGTCTGAAGCAGTTCAATTCGCTCGTTCCCCTCCACGTGTCTTCGGCCCCAACGAATACCGAGCCCAATTGTTCGTGCATTTCGGCCCGTAAATTCTAGCACTTTTGGCCCACCATCAGCTTAGTTGAATTCAACAAATTGGCTAGCAATTTCAATCTTCAAGCCCGCAAGATTGAGGCCCCAATTTGAAGCCCAAGTTAATTCAGTCCATTTGGGTCGTAAGTCAAGCCCGGCAAAATTAGAAGCCCGCGAGGACAGCCCATTCAAGGCCCGTTCAGTTAAGTGAAGCCCAGCCCAGTACAAGACTGAGATTTGTTGGGCCCAAGTTTAAGGCCCAGTCCAAGCCTGCCGGTATCGTCGAAAGTCCGATTTCGGCCGCCGTCGTGTCGCCATTGCGGTGATTCGATCTCCGCTTTTGCCAAGTGAGTTTTACTCACTAATGCTTTCTTAGTTTGCTAATTATGCCTAGGGGTTGGTTAGATTTAATTAAATGCAATTAGGTGGCTAGATTAATTTAGATAAATTAAATTAGAGACCTATTGATGCATGTTAGGTGGTTAGAAATAGACATTAGCAAGTAGACATGTTCTATTATTTATTGAACAGGTCTCGGTAATTTTCCGAGTCCATCTCGGCCTCCAATTAGGCATTATGGGCCTAAATTGGATTTTTAATATTTATTTATTTAATTTTCGAAATTAATTATTTAATTAATTATTTTTTCGGAAATTCAACCGGGATGGCCGCTTATCGGAATTTCATGCTGATTGTCGTGGTGCAGTCCGTTTATTTAATTAAGCTTCAATTTATATTAAATTGATTTAATTTGTGAAATTTGAGGATTTGTCCTAAATTGTTTGTTATTAAATATTTGATTGGTAGATGGCCGAATATGGGTATATTGTGACATCCTGATTTTCCAATTCTGGTTTCAATTTAATAAGTCGGGCATTTCATCTTCGCGTCTATAGCTCTCTTCTCTCGAGTTGGCCACTCACGAGATAACTAGTCTATCGGTGAAGCCGTTAAGGAATCTAAACGCAATGACTTGAGAATTCGACTGTGAACCGACCGCCGACCGTGCTAATCCGCAAGGGTCATTACGGCACGATCGATTAGAGACCGGAGATAGGTCGATTCGATAGAACCATGTGATTAAATGTGGGTGATTCCACTTAATTGCAAAATTCTAATCGATCAGCACTAGACCGATTTCTCTGTCGTTTTGGTATCCTGTGTCCGTATTTGAAATCTCGAGATTTCCACGACAACCGAGAGTCGCCAATGTATTGAAGATGCACTTTGTGGCTTGAAAATAATCAACCACAGGTCAATTGCATTGAAAATTCCTAAAAGCTACCCGTAGATTAGGACGCGCTCATATCGCGCCGATTGAAATTAACCGAGAAATTGAACTCGATTTCAGAAATTGAAGGTTTTGTCATGTCACAATTCATTTTAGGAACGTCGACTCATCCTCGAGTATTTTTCTGCAAATCGGGATTTTTGGCGGAAAAGCAAAGTAAGGCCGATTTTGTTCGGGATTGTCGAGGGCCGGTTTTGATCGCATCTTTGGAATGCAAGTTGGATCATTTGTTGGGAAAAAGTAGTAAGAGAGAGAAGGACACATGGGCGGATTTAATTGAGCTTCAATTGATTTGAATTGATTGAGAATTGATTGGAATTGAAGAGGATTTGAGGGAGAAATGTCCAAAATTCGTAGCCCCCATGGTACACAACTTGTTGGACCATTTGGCAAGCTTCTTGAGGAAGCTAAGGTGAGGAAAATGGCTGAGGGTGAGGGCCAAGAGTGGTGGGGGCATGAGTGAGGAGAGTTGGACAAGTGTTGAGCTCTAGAGAGCCCAAGGAGACCCCCACTCTTCAGCAGCTTCTTCTCCCTTAATCCAAGGCTTTCTCCATTGTTGTTGAAGGAGAGAAGCTCAGCAAAAACCAGAGGAACCGAGCAGCATCAGCCCTCCACCGTCGCATGCCCTTCGGACCCCATTTCCTCCTCTCGTTTTCCCCTCGTTCCGGTTTCTCGCTCCACCGACCTTTCGCCAAATATTCGAGTTAAAAGTTATCTTTCCGTGAGAATCAGCCAACGCTCCACCCACCGTCGCGAAGAGCACATCCAAAAAGTTCAGGAGGACTTGATGGTTCCCCGAAAAGAGCCCTGTAGCCTCCTGAAATTTGGTGCGAAGGAACGGCCCGCCGGACCGCCCGGTTCCGCCCCGCTCCGCCTGTTTCGCGTTTTCTTGCTGTTTCGCCCCTTTCCGACCCTTTCTTTGCCCATCCCAACCTCCAATAAGATCCCCAAGACCCCGGGAGCCACCGGTTGCTAACCACCCGCCGCCGAGCTCCACCGGCCCGTTTCCTCGTTGTTTCAGCCATCGGTTCAGCCTCTGCGGTCCAAGAACGAAGCGAAAACCAGCAAGGTTTTGGAGACTTCGAGGCCCGTTTTAGGTGTCTTCCCGTCCTTGGTTGGTGTCGCCGCCTTGAGGTTTATCGCCCGCCTTGGCGTCACCTTCGCCGTAGACTCGCCGGAACGTTAATCCGGTGAGTTTATCCTCTAATCCCTGCTTAGTAAGTTAATTATGCTTAAGGAGTGTTTAGATTAGTCTAACTAGGCTTAGGTGGTTAGATTAGATTATTTTAATGTAAATTAGATTAGTTGTAAGATTATTTTAATGGGTGTTTAATTAGGGCTAATTGTATGATTAAATTAGTGTAATCTTGTTTAAGCCCTAATTAATTATTTTTAATTAATTAATTAATTATTTCGAATTTATAAATATTATTTTATTAAATTATATTATTATAATATAATATTTAATTATTTAATTTTCGGAATTAAATTTAATTATTTAATAATTTCGAAAATTTTGCCTAGGGATGGCCGGTCGTTAGAATTTCGTGCCGATCGCAAAGAAGTGTGGTCGGTTTGTGCCAATTATATGTTTAAATTGAGAAGTTGATGATTATGGTTAATAATTCCAAAAGTGTGGAATTGAGTGATATTGATGAAGTTGTGGTATTTAACTTGAAAATACCCGGTGTTGGCTTTTAGCACCGTAATTGCTTTGTATGACTAGTTTGAATCGTTGGTTGTTATTGGATTGAATATCCAGTTCTATGGTTTATTATTGAATGATCAGCTTTGGCGAGCATTTGTTTATATATATATTAGCTTGTGCGAGCTATCATATATATATCAGCTTGTGCGAGCTATCATCCATATATCAGCTTGTGCGAGCTATCATATATATATATATATCAGCTTGTGCGAGCTATCATCCATATATCAGCTTGTGCGAGCTATCATATATATATCAACTTGTGCGAGCTATCATCTATATATCAGCTTGTGAGAGCAATGATCGTTTATCAGCTTGTGAGAGCAACGATCCATATATCAGCTTGTGCGAGCTATCATCTATATATCAGCTTGTGTGAGCTACCATCTATATATATCAGCTTGTGCGAGCTACCATCTATATCAGCTTGTGAGAGCATTGCATCCATTTCAGCTTGTGTGAGCCGTGATTGTATTGATGGATGAATAGATGGAATGGTTTAATAGATGGTATGAATTGATAGATGTGTGGATCGTATGATATCAATTGGATTGATTAAATTGATAGACCGATGGGTGTGTCGGTAGTTTCAGCTTGTGTGAGCATTGTTTGAATATGAATTGTACTGACGTGCAGGAAGGGACTGAGGAGAGGTAAGTCCTCTGTCCTCTTTGTGTGGCTAGAACGCTCTGAGGCGTATTTTCTTCCTAATCGGTTCTTAGAGGGTAGGACTCGCTGAGACATTGTCTCATCCCGGTTTGGGGAAAATATTTTCAGGTCTTTAGATGGCGGTCGTGGAGGACTCGAAGCCATGGACATTTGTGGAGGTAGAGATCGAAGAATCGGCGAACGTGTCTGACTAGTGGTCATAGGACGCTTCCTTTTTTGTTGAGCCTTGTCTATTTTGTAGACAATCCAGTGTTATATATAAACCTATGTGTTTATAAGAAGGCTTGTTTGGTTGTAATTGATTGCCTGCTTTTCTATCCCAAGTTAAATGTTGTCAGGGGATTTGTTTCGCTTCCGCATGTGCAATAAAAATGAATGGGTCCGCGACGTGTCCTGGGAAGTCGCATAATTTCTATCGACTAGAGTGGGATGTTCGCGTGCTCGAGGTTCGGGGCGTGACATATATAGCGCCGGTACATTGATGGGCTATATAGTAGAGAGAATGGAGAGAGTTAACTGAGAATGTTATTGGCTGAGACCAATCAGGTACGATATTATTGGACATACGTGGTTCGGTGATTGGAAGTATCATTGGCGAAAACGGCACCTTAAAGAACGCACGTGAATGACTTATAGACAAACACGGTTCGGTGATTAAAGAAATATCACTAGTGAAAACGACGCCTTAAAGAACTCACGATGTTGTCTATTGCCGATGTCACCTTGGCAAAAACGGCGCCCTAGAAAGGACACGTGGTTCAATTATCGAGGATATCACTGGTGAAAACGGCGCCTTAAAGAACGCACAGTGTCGGTGATCGGTATGTCATTGGCGAAAACGACACCCGAAAAACACATGTGATTTGGTGAAGGAGTATACCATTAGGGAATTATGGTATGAGTGGAAATGACCTAGAGGTGGTTCGAATGACATGTAATCGACTAAGTCGATTGATCAATGCTTGATCGGATGTTGTGAATTGTTTGAATATCTGTGTTTAACCTTGAATTGCAGGTTGGAAATGAGGCCAAGGTAAGTCCTCTGACTCGTGTTGTGCTTAGGCAACCGTTTGGCATATTGACTTACTAATCAGGTCTTAAGGGGTAGAACTCGCTGAGACGTGGTCTCATTGGTTATTGAATAACCATTTCAGGACCCTGAGGAGAAGCCGAGGAGGAGGAACTTGAGGAGGAGAAAGATTTTTGAAGCAGAAGATGATCTAGAGAGGGATCTTGAGTACAACCCGGATGTGGATTGAGATCCCATCTCTTTTGTGAACCCTATCTTAGTGTAGATAGGTGTGAGACTAGTATGCTATGAATAGTATTGTAAATATACTATGAGTTGTGTTGTTAATAAAAGTGTGGTTGTGAATTTCAATATGAAAAATATGGCCTGCTTTTCTATCCCATTGTTTTATTGTCTGGGGATTTATAACTGTTTCCACATGCGTAATAAAATGAAAGGGTCGGCGATACTTAGTCCTGGGATATCGCACTTTAAAATCGACCAAGGTGAGGGATGGGCACGTGCTCGAGGATCGGGGCGTGATAGAGACTAATCTGACCTTAACCTTTTCAGGCTTCTAAGATAATTAGTACACTCATTGCATACAGAAAATATGGCCTTGAAATATTTTTCTAGGTAATTATAAAATAAATTTGTTTCGCTCCTCTGTTTTAAAGAACCCTGTAACTTGAATGCCATTTCTCTCCACCATTTTCCCATCCTTTTCCATTCATTTGCTGTTTATGACATTTTGCAGTCTATGATTTGTTTAAGTATTATAGATAAATACTGAATGCAAATATTTGGATTTCAGCTTCAAAGCCTCACATCATAGGGTTACTCAGGCTTATTATTAAATCTATGTGCATTGCATCTTCCTGTTGAATCCTCTCATAGCTTTGCACAACTAGGTAACACCTTTGGATTATGATTGTCGCTTTTCTGAACATCATGGACATCATGTATTGTTGCATCATTACGGTTGTCAGTTACTTGTGAACATCATGGCCTGTTAAAAGGGAATGGCACGGATTATGGCGCCGTGGCAATGTTTCTTGCTGTGGCAGTAGGATATGATGCTCATGATAAGATGGAATACCTATAGTTATAGATTTCCTTGTAAGATAGTAGTCAATCTCAACAAGGATAATATAAAGGTCTTAAATATGAAGTTAGACAACATCCTTGCTCTTCATTCCTGATTCTTGGTTTATTCTGATATATGGTTCATTTTTGTTATTCCCTCTTAGTTAATTTCGTCATTTGACTATAATCTAAGTCAAACTTGCAGTTCAAGGTAGTTTCAATTCTTGAGGTGAACTCATCGTGAAACTACTTTTGAACTATAGTTTGTGACTCTTTGTATTCTACATGTAAGGCACAAATCTGGATGTGACATCATTAAAGCTGATTCTTGCACAATAAGATATTCTCCTATTTGTGTATGATGTCAAAATGGTTAATTATTTTATCACAAATGTATGTTCAAACGGTTTTTTGAGTAAAGAGACTTGTTTGAATATTACTGACGATGATTGGAATTTTATTTTGTGATATGAGGATGAAGTTAAACGTCTAGCATTCCATAAAGTAACTTCAAATGATTCTGTGCACTCTGACCAACAATGCATGTGCCATTTCATGCCTCTTCAATCACAGAATTTCCTCAAAGGGCCTGAGAGAAGAAGCTCAGATTCTTGTCCAAATCAGTGTTTGCTCAGATGGTCATTCGTTCACTTAGGATTGTAGCTACACCCACAAGTTTATTTTGTGCTTTAATTATTAGATCGTTAAGATAATTTACGGCATAACCTTATGTAGGCACCACTTTTCTGATGCTAAATTTTGTCATCGACATATTCTGTAATTTGCCTTCTTTTTTTCTTTTTTTTTTTTTTCTTTTTTTTAAGTTTTTTGAACTTTGAGTTAATTATAGGCATGCTATTGATGTGTTTGAGCACCAGATTTGGGACCATATCATGTGTGATCCCTTCTGATGATAAAAGTGGAATATAATTTGCATGTGATTCGCATGGATTTCCTGGCAAAGAACGCATTGACTGGATTTAAGCTTTTTAAATTATATCAATTATGTCATAAACACTAGAATATATAATATTGTAGAGTCAGTTAATGTGGTGATCATTCTTGACTTTGCCTAGCATAAAATTGTGGCAAAATATCCATGATTTAATAGGACAGGTGCTGGCTCAAAGAGTACATGGAAACTCCATGGTTTGCTTGATTAAGAGGCAATTGGTAGTTACTTCTCCCCAGAGTGCAATTGGCAATTACTTCTTCCCAGAGTGCGCTTTCGGTATTGTTCAATCCTGCATGATAGCCCTTTTTTCTTCCGGTTATAAAATGTCAAATTTTGAGTTCTTTCTAGTTAGTATCGATTATATTTTCAATCTTTTAAAACATTTGAAAATGCCAAACAATTTGATTGACAGGCTCAGTCTACCATGAACTACACCATAATTTGTTAGAATATGTGGGTTGACATCAATTGCATAATATTTAGGTTCGCCAAAAAAATACTCTGTTATAATATTTACAAAATATGAGGATGTTATAGTGCCAAAATTAGATTATGTGATCATAATATATAGGGCTTAGCATATCTCGGTTATGGTAATAATGTGGTTGGCTAATTAGTGAAGACCAGTATTTTAACAATGACTTAGTATTTAGTTCGAATCCCCACCTTCGGGGGTTGGGGTGGGGACGCTGTAGTTTCAGGAGTGGGTTTCGACTCCCACGCCCTGCAAGGAGACAGGGCAAAAGTCTGAAAGTGAGCGATAGAGTAGGAATAAAGTAGGATCGACAAAAAAAAAACAATGACCTGTATTTAATGGGTCTATTAAAATATTTTGCATAAATAGGTTATGGTCTCCGTTTCCCTCTTAATTCCATACGCCTACGGATGATCCATCAAGAACATCTAAGGTAGGAGAAAGAGAGGAAAGCCTAGTCCTGAATTTGTATGGCTTTATCCATATTACTCAATTCAAAGATGTTAATTGGCTAAATCGGATGTGTTTTTTATTCAAGGCTAGGTTTTGTAAATTCTATACAAGCCTTTTAGATCGATGAATTTGTTATGTGTGCTAGGAGAGTAGCTTTATATGGGTGAAGAATTCACATAATGCATAATCTCGATGAAATTGTTAGGGCTAGGATTATCACCTCGAGGGGGGTGAATAGGTGATTAAGAGAAATTTAAACCAATTTGCACAGAACGAGAAATTGATTAAATGAAACTTAATAATCACAGCAATATAAAGACAAGGAGATTAGGGATAGAGAAACAAGACTCAAGATTTATAGTGGTTCGGCTTAATTCAAGCCTACGTCCACTCTCCTCCACGGACAGCCCCTCTGGCTGGATTTCACTATGAATCAAATGAGTGATTACAGTCTCACGTGCTTAAGTCCACAGTGTAGAAACTCTGCTACACTTCCTCAAGTTCTCACCACAATATGATCTCTCTTTTGATTACATATAACACTCGAAGAATAAGATCGCACAATATAAATGGAGATTCAGACTTTGGAATTCTTCTATCCAAAGACGCTTCAACAACTAGAGCATCTCTCATATATACTTCTTTATGCCTACATGACCGTTGGCACCTTCCAAAGAAGTTCTTCCAATCAACCCGTTGGACAGAATCAATTAGAGATCTCGAGCTCTTTAAGGCAAGTGAAGATAGCCCATCAATCATGTTCGCCCATACAATCAGGATCTCGGTTTCCATAAGTAAATCTTTCCAAGAATAATCTACGAGTTTAAACGAATAAGGAAATAGGATCTTCTAGTGTTGAATCCAGCAGAAAAGTATTCCATAGCCGTTGGAATCGTATAAGATAAGAATACGAATCTTGATCTGGAAACTGTCCATGAGGTTAGACTTTGAATACTTGAGTCTTACTGTCATCAGACTTTGCCAGTAGAGTCTATAAGTCTTCAGACTTTGATCTTCAGACTTTGATCTTCGACTTTGTCGGAGAATCTGCAAGTCATCGACTAGACGAGGAAAATGTTTTGTCAACTTCAAAATACCTCGAAGATAGTTTTCCAACAATCTCCCCCTTTTGATGGTGACAAAACTTTCCCCGCAGATTTGAATATTGATACCCCGCAATACAAGACTTAAGCAAAGTAATGATATCTCATAAAATGTTAGAACAAGATAGTAGAAATTATCCTGTACGTAAGTCCCTGCACACGCATACCACTGTACACGTGATCTGCATCCACGTAAAACTCATTAGTCATATACGAGACATTACTATCTTAATCTAATTTGAAGGCTTAAGCGATGCAATAAAGAGCACACATTCAACAGACTCAAGATCAAGTCAAAGTATCAAACACAATCATAAACCAAAAAGGATATTAAAAAATGAAGGTTTGGTTTTTTTAAAAAATGAGGATAGGATAAGAGTGAAAGACTGTAAAATCTGCAGAGTCTTCTCCCCCTTTTTATCAGCACCAAAAAGAATTCAAGGAGCACGAGGAATGCGAACAAGTTGAAAGTTCTCCATAGACTTGACTGTGCTTTCAAGCTTCCTCAGATCTTCCTGCAGTTGAGCAAGAACAGTGCCTCTGGCAGTAGCCTCAATCTGACGCTGAACATCTTTGATCTGATCATGCATGGTGATGAACATGGCATGATTCTCATTCTCAGAGTCTGAAATTCACACCCCATAGCATAGATTTGGCCCTTAAGTTCCAGATGATCTCAAACGGTCGCCAAAATCTGAATTCTCGGTCCCGAGTACTTGCATCAACTCGGTCTGACGATGGAGTCAAGCAAGTATGAACATCAGCAGGAGGGTTTGGAGATGATGGTTCTCCCTGAGCAGCATCTTCAGCATGAGGAGGCGATCAACTGTCACTTGCATGTGTGAAAGTCAGCAAGAGAGGAGTGTATTCTTGTCGTTCATCTCCCCCTGTCTCAATATCCTCGGGAGGAGAGAAAAACTCTTCTTTTTGAGGAGATTCCTCATTGACAGCCTTTTCTGCTGGAGAGTCTGTCTGTGTAGGTTCTTCCTCTTTCTCTTTCTCTGTCTCTCCCTCTTTCTCTTCTGCTTCCTCTTCTTTCTCTTTCTCTGTCTCGTCTTCTTCCTCTTTTTCTTCCTTCTTTTCTTCTTCCTTCTCTTCCTTCTTCTCTTCTTCCTTCTTCTCTTCTTCTCTCTTCTCTTCTTCTTCTGCTTCTTCTTCAAAGGAGCCCTTTCCCTGAAGTCCTTGCTCTGTGTCTTCTGTAAAATGTTGTTCTGGAACAGAGTCGCGTCGATTGGCATTCTCAGTCTGTATCCTTATGAGTCTGATACTCTGTCAGACTCTAAGATTGTGAGTCTGAGCTTCAACATTCTTCAAGAGATAAAATATTGAGTCCGAGCGAATAGACTCAAATGAGCTTTTCTCAAGTGGCTTTGTGAAGATGTCTGCTAATTGATTCTTTGAGTCTACGAACTGTATCAAGACTTCTTTGTTTTGAACATGATCTCTTATAAAATGATGTCGAATCTCAATATGCTTTGCTCTTGAGTGTAGGATGGGATTCTTTGTAAGATTGATTGCGCTGGTATTATCACACCTGATTTCTGTGCAAGAGTCTTTAACCCCAAAGTCTTGTAGTTGTTGTTTAATCCACAGTATTTGAGAACAGCAACTCCCAAGGGCTACGCATTCGCTCGCTTCGTTGAGAGAGCCACAATACTTTGTTTTCTTGAAAACCAAGATACCCCCCGTTTCCAAGCAATTGACAAGTACCCGAAGTGCTTTTTCTTTCAACTCTACAACCTGCAAGATCTCGCGTCCGAATAGCCAAGAAGGGTAAAGTCTCATTCTTTGGGATACCAAAGACCAATCTTAACAGTAGAGAAGCAACATATTTAATAATACGCTTAGCAGCACTTAAATGAGATTCCTTAGGATCGATTGAAATCTAGCACATATGCAAACACTAAATAATATGTCGGGTCTAGAAGCAAGTGAGATAAAGAAGTGATCCGATGATACTTCGTATAATTTCGATCAACTTTCTTCCCCTTCGTCTTTGTCTATCTTCAAGGAGCTTGACATTGGTATGTCGGGCTCTTCTTGCGGTTTTCCAGACCGAACTTTTTAACAAGTTCTTTTGCATATTTCTCTTGATGAATAAATATCCCTTCCTTTAGTTGTTTCACTTGTAGACCAAGGAAAAAGGATAATTCACCCATCAAGCTCATCTCGAATTCATCCTGCATGGTCTTAGAGAATTTCTTGCACAAAAACTCATTAGTTGATCCAAATATGATGTCATCAACATAAATTTGAACTAATAAAAAGCTCTTACCTTCCCTTTTGATAAACAGAGTAGTGTCTACCTTTCCTTTAGAAAAACCATTTTGAATTAAAAAATTACTTAACCTTTCATACCAAGCTCGAGGTGCTTGTTTCAAACCGTATAAGGCTTTCTTCAGTCTGAACACAGAGTCTGGTTTCTTTGAGTCTTCAAAACCGGGTGATTGTTCCACATAGACTTCCTCTTGAATAAATCCATTCAGGAATGCACTTTTGACATCCATTTGAAATAACCTGAAATTCTTGTAACAAGCAAAAGCAAGTAGTAATCTAATTGCTTCTAACCTTGCTACTGGTGCATAGGTCTCATCATAGTCTATGCCTTCTTCTTGCGTGTATCCTTTAGCCACGAGTCTTGCTTTGTTTCTTGTTACCTTTCCCTTTTCATCAACTTTGTTCCCGAATACCCATTTAGCTCCAACAACCGATTTGCCTTTCGGTTTAGGGAGTCAATTCCCAAACGTCGTTAACGCTGAATTGTCTGAGTTCTTCTTGCATTGCTTCAATCCAGCTTTCATCAGCTAAAGTTTCTTCAATATTTTTGGGTTCCATTTCAGAAATAAGAGCAACAGCACTAGACTCTTCTCGCCTTTTGGATCTTGTACGAATTCCCTCATTAATGTTTCCAATAATGAGTTCTTCAGGATGACTAGATTTGTGCTTCCAGTTACTGGACAGTCTGATAGATTGATGATCTTTTTCTAGAGAAGATTCTTCATCAGTAACTCGTTGTTCTGATTCTGGATTATTAACAACTTCAGTAGAGGTAGTCTCAAAGAAGTCCGGAACAGTTTCGAATCTTCATTCTCGAATTTGCTGAACTTGTGGAGATTCTTGAAATTTGACATTCATTGATTCTTCCACGCTGAGTCTTCTTGTTGAAGACTCGTAGGCTTTGCTTGAAGTTGAGTAACCAAGAAAAAAATCCTTCATCCGATTTCTCTTGAAACTTACCAACACGATCATTAGCATTCTTAAGAATAAAGCATTTGCAACCAAATATTTGAAAATAAGAAACTATTGGTTTCTTTCCTTTGAAGATCTCATAAGGGGTTTTCTCAAGAATTGGTCTTAAAAACACACGATTTATAATATAGCAAGTGCGGTTAAAAACAAATTTCAAAAATCTTGAAGAAATATTATTTCCAATTAACAAGGTTCTTGCCATTTCTTGTAAAGATCTATTCTTCCTTTCCACAACTCCATTTTGTTCTGGTGTATATGGAGAAGAGAATTTATGCTGAAAACCAAAATCATCACGTAATTTCGCAAAGTCTTGATTTTCAAACTCACCTCCATGGTCTGTTCGAATGCTTGAAATAGTATAACCTTTCTCATTCTGAATTTTCTTAGCAAACTTTGAGAAGAGTGAGAAAGTCTCAGACTTACTTGAAAGAAAGTAGACCCAAGTAAATCGTGAATAATCATCCACTATTACCGTATTTAACATTTTTCCACCAATGCTTTGTGTTCGGTAGGTCCAAATAAATCCATATGCGAAGCTGCAATACATGATTAGTGGAAACTTTATTTATTGATTTGTACGAGTTTCTAACCTGTTTACCCAGTACGCATGGTGTGCATAGATCAGACTTTGAGTAATTTAAAGTAGGCAGCCCTCGAACAAGTTTCTTGGAAGAGATCTTGTTGATTTGCTTCATGTTGATGTGTCCTAGCTTTTTATGCCATAGATCAGCTTCGTCTTGTACTGACATTAAGCACTGTGATCTTTCTTGATTCACATCCAGAAGATAGATATTGCCATGTCTTCGTCCAATGAAAGATTGTGAAAAGTCTTTACTGATTCCAGAGCAAGTTTCTTCCTGGAAATTGATCTTGAAACCAGTATCGCACAATTGGCTTATACTAAGCAAATTATAGTTTAGCCCTTCAACTAAAGAAACATTCTTGATTGATAAGCTTCCAATCTTTACTGTTCCTCGACCAATAATCCTTCCTTTATTGTTACCACCAAAAGAAACTTTTCCTCCGTCTATCCGGACAAGACTTATGAAACAATTTGAGTCTCCCGTCATATGTCTTGAGCAGCCACTATCAAGGTACCACTTAATCTTCCTCTTGATAGTAACCTCGCAAATGTCACGATTCAAGCTTTCTTTGGTACCCATATCATCTTGGGTCCCGTAATTGTTAGAACAAGACAGCCTCTTAGCCCACTCTTTTTAACAGTCTCCAAACCAAAGGACATTCTTTCTCAAAATGTTCTCGAGCTTTTACACTTAGAACAACTTAAGGCATTTCTGCCAACAGGTTTTACAAAAACTTTCTGGAAATGATTCCTATAGGCAGCTTTGGCTGGTCTCTGTCTGATTCTTTCCTTTACTTTTGGAAAATCAATTAGTGGAATAGTTTCAGAAGTCATACCAAGACCTAACTTATCAAAATATGGTCTTTGTATTGAAAGAATCTTATCCAACTTTTCAGAACCATTTGAAAATCTTTTTGATATATTTGTAATATCATTTTTCAAAAGATTATTTTCATTTGAAACAATGTCTGAGTTTTCTTTCAAAACTACAAAGTCTTTTTCCAACTGATCGACTTTTCTTTCAAAAGTTTTTCCCGTTGCTTCAATGCAGAATTTTCCTTTTTCAATTAGGGAGATCCTCTTAAGAGAGGTTTTCAGACTAAGACACAGTTCATCAATATATTTAGAAACTTTGACAGGAATTTTTAGGTTACTGACCTCGAATTCACTGTCTGAGTCTGTGTCTGAATCAAGATCTGAGTCTGAGTCTGATTTTGCCATTAAACAGATATTGGCATAATCATCATCACTTTCTTCACATTCCGCATCACTCCAAGTCTCTCGCTTTGAGTGCTTTTCGTATTTCTCGCTCTTTCCTTTTTTCTTTTTCAGCAACGGACGGTTGGGTCCGATGTGTCCCTTTTTCTTGCATTCAAAGCAAGTCACTTCTTTGTTAGAATCATCTTCCTCTCGTTGACTTGTTCTCAAACCTTTGCGAACTTTGTTTCTTCCAATTGAATTTTCTTCCCTTTTTTGTTCAACTTTCTGAATCTCTTTATCATGAGCGCCGCTTCCTCATCATCTAGATCTTCTTCGTAATCTGTAGCATCGTAATAGTCATTAGACTTTAAGGCAATAGATTTCTTACCTTTTGAATCTTCTTCTTCATTGTTCTCGTTCCACTTCATAAGATTGAAGAGTTCCAACCAGCTCGTCTACGAGAGAGTGGAGCAATCCTCTCGAGTCTCTCTTATTGAGGTTTTAATATGATTCCGCTATAGAGAGTCCTCGTAGGAGTTTGTTGACCTTCATATGACCCGAGATTGGATGTCCCCGATATTCAAGACCATTCACAATTTCAGTAAAGCGACTAAACATGTCGCTTATTGATTCTCCCGATCTCATCTTAAAGATTTCATATTGTCCCAAGAGAATATTGATCCTTGTTTCTTTCACACGACGCTTCCTTCATAGGTAATGTGAAGCCTATCCCGCACTTCTTTTGTCAGTATCACGAGAAGATATTCTATTATACTCGTAGGGGATAAAGCACAATATAATGAGTAAATAGCTTTGGCGTCAAGAGTCTGTCTCTTAGTGATTTCTTCTTGAGTCAGCAGAGTGGGATCAACAGCTTCTTTTCCTCTCTCTGAACTCGATGTAGCAGCAGGAATGATTCCTTTATCAACCACTTCCCATTCCAAAGGATCCCTCGATCTTAGGAATGTTTTCATCTTGTTTTTCCATATGCTGTAGTCTTTTCCATCAAAGTATGGAGGTCTGGTATTGCTTTGACCTTCAACCAACCCTGTAGATAACATACTAGCCATAGATCTTTTACTCGAAGTAAAGACACTTCTTAAAAACGAGCACACGAGCTCGATACCAATTGTTAGGGCTAGGATTATCACCTAGAGGGGGTGAATAGGTGATTAAGAGAAATTTAAACCAATTTGTACGTAACGAGAAATTGATTAAATGAAACTTAATAATCACAGCAATATAAAGACAAGGAGATTAGGGATAGAGAAACAAGACTCAAGATTTATAGTGGTTCGGCTTAATTCAAGCCTACGTCCACTCTCCTCCACCTGGACAGCCCCTCTCGGCCGGATTTCACTATGAATCAAATGAGTGATTACGCCACGTGCTTGAGTCCACAAAGTGTAGAAACTCGCTACACTTCCTCAAGTTATTACCACAATATGATCTCTCTTTTGATTACATATAACACTCGAAGAATAAGATCGTACAATATAAATGGAGATTCGTACTTTGGAATTCTTCTATCCAAAGACGCTTCAACAACTAGAGCATCTCTCATATATACTTCTTTATGCCTACATGACCGTTGGCACCTTCCAAAGAAGTTCTTCCAATCAACCCGTTGGACAGAATCAATTAGAGAGATCTCGAGCTCTTTAAGGCAAGTGAAGATAGCCCATCAATCATGTTCGCCCATACAATCAGGATCTCGGTTTCCATAAGTAAATCTTTCCAAGAATAATCTGCGAGTTTAAACGAATAAGGAAATAGGATCTTCTAGTGTTGAATCCAGTAGAAAAGTATTCCATAGCCGTTGGAATCGTATAAGATAAGAATACGAATCTTGATCTCGGAAACTGTCCATGAGGTTAGACTTTGAATACTTGAGTCTTACAGTCGTCAGACTTTGCCAGTTGAGTCTATAAGTCTTCAGACTTTGATCTTCAGACTTTGTCAGTAGAATCTGCAAGTCATCAGACTAGACTGAGGAAAATGTTTTGTCAACTTCAAAATACCTGAAGATAGTTTTCCAACAGAAATTACATGTATAGTGCATATATTTCACAATTTATGGGCAAGTTCAGGAATTTGATTCTTTTGGTTGCTTTTCTTAGATATTGATATGGATTTTAATTGCCTGTTCTCTGATAAATCTTCTTGGCAAATATCATGTTATGAGTTAGTCCATTCTGTGAGGATTTCAAATATTGAAAGGGCATGCAAACCGGAATTTTTTTTTCTTTTGCAATTTGACCTCTTTGGTCGTTATTTTGGACAATTAATTTATGGCGTTTGTTACCCACGCAACGATTCTTAATACTCCGTGAATTTTGTGTCCTAATTTAATTTGTGCATAAAAAATTTTCCACTTGAAGAGTTTGGAGTAAACAAGAGAACCAAAAGTCAAGTAGTGCAATTCAACAATTCTACTTTAATGGTCAAAATTAGTTCGTGAGTTTTGTTCTACAATGTATATCGGTCATTTTGTGAATTCCATGTCGTGATATGAACTGGGTCATGAGAATTTCAATTTAGTAGTTTCATAAATTTTTGGAATATTTGCCTTATGACCGAGTATACAAGCTCCAAATTGGATAACGATTTCTTACTATATGACGAAATCGGCTTCCTTGTCGTGTAACCCACGGCAATTTCGGTCATTTTGCAGCTTTAATTTCAAATGAAATCCATTGAGGGAATCTGAATCGAGTTTTGAGTTTTGGGTATTTTGAGTTTCTAATTCCTAATAATTGGACCATCGTTAGGCTATTAGATGCACGAATAAGCTTCGTGATGCTGTTTCTGATCTTAAAGGTTGTTTAAACAAGTGTAGTTATGAAGTTATTATGCATTTACTCAAGAATGTATTTGACCGGCTATGGAGTTATTCACAAGCTTTTTGGTTGTTGGTCTTTTGATAAATCAGAGACTTTATTTTGGATTAAAGCATTTAATCAGGATTTCGTGTTATTATTTTATTATAAAATCGATATAGAGGTATAGTTGCGCTTTAGAAGGCTTGAATTGCCGCGTTTTAACTCTTGAGTTTGTAATGGATCAAGATTGGGTAGAAAAATGGGCCGAGCAACCTGGACCGAGGTTACCGATCAAAAAAAAAAAAAAAAAAATCTGGACCGAGGTCGAAGAAAACCACATGCACACGCAACTCAATTTCACGTGCGGAAGAAGCACTTGTGGGCGCATGAGAACTCTTCCAACTCCGATTTCAATGCAACTTTTCGTATTGTACTCCACGTGCCACGTCATACTTTTTGTTAGGAATTGCACACCTCTTCCAAAAAATAACAAAAGCAAACAATACACCTAAGCAAAATATAATAATAATAGAATATAATTGAAAGAACACATTAGAAAAATTATTACCGAATTTTTCCCAAAATTAAGCTATGTCTCCGCAAGGCATCCTGCAAATCTACTAAACTTTGAAGAAAGTAAGTATATAATAATTATATTCTCTTAAAATCAGGACATGAAGAGATTGAGAATACTTTTGAAGACAAGACCAATTTTTTTTTCTCTCTTTGCCTTGACGGCTACAACCTCTCTGTAATTTATACATGAGATGTAGCTTTTCACCTAAAAGCAAAAAGAATAGAAAAGACTAGAAAGTCCTTAAAAAGCTATCATATCCCATTTAAGTTGGGCTAGCCTCATTGGGGGTTCCACACTTCGGGACTTTCACTAGTTACTTGACTATGGCTGGGTTATTTGTATGTGTTATTTGGAAAGAGGAGGACTCAATGTTATTCATTTGCCGAAATTAGAAATCGAAGGGATATTAAATGAATGGAATTGTGACATGGATGGGATATAATGAAATGGAGCCATTTTAAGGTTCCCTATGAAATGAGGTATGTAATAAAGCCAATATGAAGAAGTTTCAGGAAGTTATAAAAAATGTTGGGCTTCACTCGCCAGCAATCTCCCACTTGAAGACAATTACACCTAATGCACCAAGCTACTTCGCATCCATCTCCTTCAAAGGGTGCATTTGGTTGGGCATCCAAAGCCCTTTGGACTAAAAAATGGTGTTTGGGAACATTTTTTGCAAAGACGATCGAGAAAAAGTAAGCCTTTGGAAGGTTAAAAGCCCAAGGCAAGTATGAGGCTACCTTGAGCATTTAGCCTTCTCGGCATGCTAAGAGGGGGAAAAACAAAAATTTTCTTCCCAAAATATCCTCACCGACATTTTGTTTTTTTCGGTTTTGCCCTCGTGTATGTTTGTTCACCTCCTTCTCCGTTGAGGTCAGCTGGCAAGATTGTGTGGGACTGCGACATACCGACAACTAGCTGGAGAGAGGACGGTGTGGTTGCGGCAGCCGTTGCGGCCAGTCGTGCGACCTTAGCAAGTCGCGGCGACCTCACATGCATCACGTCACTGCGACCCAGATCTAAGTCGCATGACCTCCACAAAGGGCCGCTTGAGGTCGCACAACCAGGTGGCCCTCGCTAAGATCACACGACCTTCGGCGACCTAGATTTGGGTTGTAGCAAGGTCGCGCAACCTCCGATGATCTAGATCTAGGTTGGATGACTTCTGACGACCTAGATTTGAGTCACGACCAAGTCATGCAACCTCCAGCGACCTACCAGACCAAATTTGGGTCACGCGACCTTCGGCGACCTTCGCACGGAGGTCATAGGGGCCGTGTGATCTAGGTTGTAGCAACCATCGCACGGCCTTGCGCGGAGGTCATGACAACCTAGTTGAGACAAGAGCTGGGATTTACTAGGTCGGGAGTGAGCAGCTAGATTCATGAAATGCAATAGCAAGAACAAAATCGAAAGCCACCTAAAACGAGAGATTGAGAGATCTCTCGTGCGAGAACTTGGTGGCGGAGAAGTGGACAGAACTTGCACGAGATCGAAGCCTAGGATCTACCAGGATCAATCGGGATTTGAGTTGATGCGACCTTCATGTAGGGCCAGGCGATGGTTGCCGCCACCTAGATCACACAGTCTCAGCGACCTCCGCATGGAAGTCACGGCATGGCGGGTTGCACGGCCCTCTAGCGAGGGTTGCCGTGGCTCTAATCACGATCCCAACCCACACCGAACCACTTGCCCTTCGCCGAACCGCCTACCCTTCACCGGCCAACTCTTCTCCTTTTTATTCTTTTTTTTTTAATAATTTTTTTTTTGCAAATATAATTTCTCCAAATACTATTTTTCTGAAAGATATTTCACAATGGATTTTTACATTACAATTTATCAAGCACAATTTGCATTTTAGAAAACTTCTTTAACTTAATAGCCTTTGCATTTCCTCAAAGACTTTCCCCAAAAACCTTTCCGAACGCACCCAAAAACTAGCAACTGGGAACTTGTGCCTCTGCGGTACCCTCATCAATTAACACAAAGTAATACCAATGGTAGTAGTGCAGAAAGTATGCTTCTCTTTGTCCACTACCTTAGTAAATATATTAACCTGATTTTTTGAGTCATCAATCTTTTGCAACTTTAACTCGTTATTTTTCAATGTTGACTTGATGAAATGATAAACACCTATTGATATGTCTAGTCCTTGAGTGATAAGTTGCATTCTTTGTTGGGTGTACTGCACTTTGACTATCACTTCACAGTATGCTCATTGGTTGCTTTCGATGTAGCTCATCCATGTGATCTTGTAACCACATGATTTTTTTGGAGGCTATAAAGTCACTACTTTTTATAGTTAAGATACCTAGCTCACTGACATACTTGCAATTGTAAAGACATATTTAGTGATACTCTTACCACTGTCTTGATCACCTTAGTGATTTTCATCCACATAACCCTAAAACTCTAGCGATGTATCTCCATAAAAAAGAGTAATTTGATGTATATGCTGGATATCTCTATATCCATTTTAGTGCATTCTAATACTCTTTGCATGGGTTATGCAAATATTAACTCACAACTCTCATTGCTTATGCAATGTCTAGTCTCGTGCTCACCACGAAACGCATCAAACTTCCCATCACTGATGCACATGGGACTGCCACTATTTCATCTTTCGAAGCTTTGGTATTTGGAGACATATCCTTGGAAAGTTTGAAATAACCCGCTGGGGGAGTCACAACTAGTTTTGCCTTATTCATGTTGAATCTTTTTAACACCTTGTTCATATAATCTTTCTGCAATGGCTATGATTTCTTATTTTTCCTATTCTTGATGATTTTCATGCCTAAGATTTTCTTGGTCTCTTCCAAGTCTTTCATAGCTACCTGTAATGTCAACATCTTCTTCACTTTTGCGATTCTCTTCATATTAGAGCCCATCAGTCTGTCATCCATATATAAAGAGAGACACTATATCATCAGACCAAGATTGCACTGAGTGTGAATTGAATATGACACCTTTGTTTGAACCCATGTTTGGAGCCATTTTAAATCCGAGTCAATGAGAATCTCTTAGAAAATGGAGTCATTCACTAGCAAAATATTTGTTATCTTATTCGAGGAACATCGCACATTTAGGTTGCATTAGAATTGAATGAGTTTCTACAAGTCAAAACTCAAAAGAAAATGCATGTAGTCTTGGTGAACAAACATCACACGTGATTTTCTTCTTGAGTGCAAATTTTTGCTTTCTTTGTGTATTTGGCCTGCTTAAATGTCATTTATTATCATACATGGTTCTCATTATTGATCCATTCATTCTTTATTGCAAATTGAAATATTGGTATAAAAAGTCCATTTTTTGAGTTCTCTTCCTTAGCTAATAAAAATGTATTAAATTCATAATCTCACTCACCGGGAAAAAATACATCCGCCTAACAATTGTAGGCAAAAACAAATAAGAAGAACAAGCGATAATTGTGGACCACAATCAAAAGACGCAAACGTTGATGAATTGCCCTAGTTGACATTAAACGAATGGGCAATAGATCCCGTTGGACAAAGCACACGCATTTCATCAGTAATGTCAATAAATTAAGGGTAGGAGTAATTTTAGCTAAACAATTTTATGTCAAAAAGGATGATTGGCTAAATCAAGTATGTGTTTTAAGGTTAGGTATTCTTGGCACTATATACGAGTTTTCAATCTTGAGAGGACTAGTAACAACACCTAGAGGGGGGTGAATAGGTGTTTAAACAAAACCTTGGCAAATATATGCGGAATAAAATAAGTTGTGAGCAAAGTCTGAGGAACAGCAGACTTTGAGCGAGATCAGACTTTAACACAATAAAGAGTTTAGAGAAGAGAATAAGAACACAATGTTTATAGTGGTTCGGCTTAATCCAAGCCTACGTCCACTCTCCCACGCTAATAGCCTTCTTAGCTGGATTCCACTATGCAATCAACAAGAGATTACAACTTTGAGTGCAAACACTTAGTAGTAGATCACACTATCTCACTAAGTCACTCTTTTGGTATTTCTCTCAAGATCACAAACGTTTAAGCTCACGAGAAACAAGTGTATGATAGAAGATCGCTCGTACTTTGGAAATATAAATTCTACGCTGGTCTCTTACTTGCTCATCGGTCCTTCATCTCCTTAAATACTCCTCCACTTCCAAACTAGCCGTTGGACAGCATTTTGAGGATCGTCTTCCAATATACCCATTGGATAGCCCTGTATCTAGAAGATTTGGTAGCCGTTGAGTGACGAAGGTAGAATCCCAAATTGATTCCGATCGCCCATATAAACGGAATCTTGGTTTCCATAAGTAAAGCTTCTTCGTATAGAAAGTTCTTGTCTTCAAGATCTAATTGTCAATCAATTAAGTCAATCAAATCAATCTTGATGTAGAATCCAAACTAGATCACTAGCCGTTATATCTTCGGGCTTGTGTTAGGTTCTGTCGAATATGGATGTAAAGTCTGAAAGCAATAGTCTTTACAATCTGAGTCTGACTGCGATAGACTTTGCAATCTGGGTCTGAACAAATTTAGCTTTAAGGTCTGAACACGTCGTTATGTTCTCCGCTTCAAGATAGAGTCTCTTCTCCGTTCGCTTCAAAGATAGAGTCTGTCTTCGGTTCTTCATTCACGTTCGCCTGGAATTTGTCGAGTTGGACGACTTTTGATATAGAGCGTACTTTGACACTAAAGTCTCAAGTGCGCCTTCGAGACTTTGATATAGAAACTGGAAATCTTCAAAATATACTTTGAACATGTGTTCCATTCAGTCTTTTGGCCGTCTTCAGACTTTGATAATATCCTTTACATGTTCTATCATCTGCATGGTCTATTACTCAACCATCAAACATGTTAGTAGCATTTGATTTATTTTGTCATCTTCAAAACATCATAAGGGATTTCCCTAACAAATCTTTGAATTTCTTACATGTGGTATCAAAGCAAATGCATATGGGTTCATAATCTAATTGATGCATAATCTTGATGCAATTACATGTATAGTTCCTAGATTTCAAGGTTTATAGGTGATTTCGGGATTTGATTCTTTTGGTAGCTTATTTTTTATATTGATAAGGGATTTTAGTTACCCGTTACATGCAAAATCTTCTTTGTAAATTTCGTGCTGTAACTCGGTCTATACAATGAGAATTTCAAAAATTGAAGGGCATGTGAACCGGAAATGATATTCTGCAATTTGATATTTTTGCTTTTTATTTTGCACAATTAATATATGGCTTTCGTTACCCATCTAATAATTCTTATACTCTCTGAATTTTGCGTCCTTCATCTAAGCATAAAGAGTTTTACACTTGAAGATTTCGGCATGAATAAGAGAACCGAAATTTATGTAGTGCAATTCGAACAATTTTACTTGTTAGTGCACAAAATTAGTTAGGGGGTTCTGCTCTACGTTAAATATTTGTTTTACATTGTTAATTTCATGTCGTGATATGATTTGGGTCGTTAGAATTTTGATCCAGCAGTTTCATAAATTTTCAGTGTAATTACCTTCTGACCGAGTACCCAAGCTTCATCGGATGTCGATTTCTTACTAAATCTCCAAATTCCCTTCATTATCACATTACTCATAGCAATTTCAGTCTTTTTTGCAGCTTTAATTTCTAATTCAGGGCACCCAAATCGAGTTTAATGGTGCAAATTCCTTCTAATTGGAACGTCATTAGGCTATCAAATAAATGGTTAACCTTCGAGAAAAAGGGGGTATAAGCTGGCGCGTGATCTAAAGCCAGAATGACCATACAAAGGAGGAGGAGAAAGGAGAGGTATACTAATAGAGTAATTTTTCTCATCAGTTACAAACGGACAGGAGTTTCACGATCTTATGGATGCGGTCAAGAAACTATACTATATATCTTGATTCCTTTGTGTATGTAAAAATCCCATTATTCATTTCTTTTCAGAACTTTGTAGCCCAAAATGAAAACGAAATATTGTCACAAATTGATACAAACACAGGATTTTTTTTTTTTTAATCCTTTTCATCCCTTATAATTTTAAAGTTAATGCTTTCACAAACGGCTTTCTAAATCTAAAAGAGACCAGTCGAAAGAGACAAAGAGATCTATGCAAAGATGTAATAAAAATACAAGGTCCTGCCCATTGAACCCTCAATAATCTTTCCTGCTTCAGTACTTCCTCAACATTTTATTGACTCGTATATTTATAGATGAGGAATAAGGAAAAGCACCCTTTAGACACTATTATAGTTGTCTCGTAGTCACCTACTTGATTAATTCAGTACGCATGCTCCGGTGCGAACGCTGGTGCGGGGACAGTGGTCTCATACTGTAACATGATATACTCCTCCCATAATTCATCCACAGACTGACCAAGAAGGATCACGAAAAACGCATCGGAGTACAAACTCTCCATCATTGCGTTGAGGTCCGACACGAACCCACGCCTCTTCCCGCTGCAAAACTCCAGGAAATACGCCGTCACGGCATACCTATCGTCCCATCTGGAACCAGACCCTCTCGGCGGTCAATACTTTGATGGCCATCCCGCGTTCAACCGGATGTAGTCGGCAATGCCTGTGATAAGGCCGATGGGGGCAGCATCACTGCCTGTCCATTGCCATACGCGAGTGCTTTCTGTGGTATACAATCCCCGTGAACTCGGCCTTCACGTCACCAACATATGCTTGGAGGTAGTCCGCGTCCACTCGGAATTGGTTACCGTTGTTGGTTGCGATGGTGGGGGGATATCCATTAGCGACAAAGCTCTCGATGATCGCAAGCACCGTGGAGTAGCCTCTTCCCCCACCGTTGCTTTGATTGAACGTCTCCAAGACGAAGTCAGAAGCGGTTGATAAAGTTTCCAAAGCGAATATAGATCCGATCTCATTCTTGAATCTGTTGTCAGCGGTGTTGGAGGTGTTGTCAAGGACCTCGCAGATAAAGTCTCGAGCTGCTTGTGTTGGTTTCAGAGGAACGAAGACAAACATGAAGAGAAGAAAGAGCTTCAAAGGTCTCATTCTGAGAAGATGTAATGTATCAGATTGTGATGAGGTTTATGCAATCTCTTGTGTCTGCTTGTGGAGTGTATATATAAGGTAATCTCGAGGATGAAGTAAAGACACGAGATCTATTCATTTAATGTAGTTGACTGTTGCAACTGCACATGCTGTAGTGATTGTCGCCATCGCAGTAAGTTTCTATCCCAGAAGTGGAGTACAAAGTGCGTTTATTAAGATCGCTTGGAATCATGCAAATTTTACAAAAGCGAAAAAGTGAATAATTAATCGTGAAAAATATAAAAGAACTAGACTTGTCCCATGTGCTGAGATGACAAAAGAGACTAAATACGGGCTAAGTCAATGAGTTGGTAGAGTGGAACCATCTATTTTGGCCACTTAAGTCAATGAGATTTCATTCTTAGAACACTTGACTTTACCATGTCAAGATAGACATTAATGCAATCAATTTAAGCAATATGCCTGTATTACAAAGAAAATCAACATGGCTCTAGATTGGTATGATTTTGATAAGCATTCAAGCACATGATCCCCATAGGTGCAATTCGTCCTAACAAAATTGACGCCTAGAGGAATTATAAGAGATGGAAGGGCATAACTCTTTATTTATTTATTTATTCTTTTATAGTCAAGAAGACCCAATTTAAAGGAATAGTCCCTCCATCCCACTACTGTCACGTAGGAGTGACCCAAGAAAAGTGCTTTTTGTTGATTCATGTGCATATACATAATCGTATGCTTCTCAAGTATTTTCTCGAGTATTTTTGTGAGGTGAATCATTTCGATCAACCTAATATGTTATTTGGCATAAATGGAGTAATTGTCAATGTAAAAGGTATAGAGGTATTTTTAACTTTTTATTGGTGGATGGGTATTGTGGAGCAATATTCGTGAAATAATAAAACAAGTCCGTTTTCCCGATTGACTAAAAAAAATGGCCATCTCACTTGAAATGGTCGATTTGTATATAGGAAATTATCTCATCAAGAGATTGCCTCAAGTACAAATTGAATATGAGACCTCATCTTGAACGCAAGTTTAGAGATATTTCAATTCCGAGTCAATTAGAATTTCTTGGAAAATGGAGCCATTTCACTAGCAAAAGATTTGTTTTCTTACTCAAGTCACGAATATCACACATGTAGATTGCATTAGCATTGAATGAGTTTCTACTAGTCAAAGACTCACGATAAAATATGCATACAGTTTTGATGAACACCACACATGATTTTCTTGATACAAAAATGCATTCTATCTGTAATATCTCTTATTCCCACTTTTCCTCTTTTTTGTTTTGGGTCGTCTCCTATCCACACTAGATTAGGTTGAATTTAGTGACGTAATGCATGAAATTATAGTACCAAAAGGGCAGCGTAGGATATATAAGGGGGTTGTATCATTTTGCAAAATAAATAATGGGTATAAAAAAATAAAAAATAAAAAAGGGAATTTTCAGTTCTCTTTCTAAGCTAATAAAGGCCCAAAAGAAGAAGAAGAAGAAGTGATAATTGGGGGACCACAATCGAAAGACAGAAACGTTGATGGACCGGCCCAATTGACATTGAGCAAAAGGGGAAAAGATCCGGTTAGATAAAGCACGAACATTTAATAAGTTGGTGTCTATATTGCAAGGGTAGAACTAAGTTTAGCCATAGATTTTTATGGTCCTATTGTATCATATTATAATGAGAAATGGTTTTATATTAATACATTAACTAAAGAGCGACAAATTATGTATCAATTGTCAAATAATATATTTTTTTGGTGCAACAACAAAATAGTTATCTTTTGTATGAAGCAATATTTTATATGATTGGCTGAGATTTTACACACAAAAAAAGCTTACTGAAATTATAAACCTTAACTATGAAATGCATTTTAATCACAAATCATTCATTTTATACTATCAGGCCTTAATCTTTATAAGAGTAATTATAATATCCACCTTTAGTGTAAACAAAATTTGCACAAGCCACACAAATCTACCATTGATTTAAAAGATCGAATAGTTTTTATCCTCAAATCAAGAGCGGATAAAATCCCTTGTATAAAATTTCATTTACACTGGCAGTATATTTTATATTATTCATCACTCTTTATTTTCTTCACTTCCTTCTAGAATTATCTATACAATTTCTTTATTAATATTTTTTTGTTTTAGAATCTACTTTTACAGTCAGAGTGACCCAATTACCAGGAGAAAGTATAAAAAAGAAAGATATTTAAAAAGCAAGAGTAATCGCATTAAAAAGGAGTAGTCCATCATCCTAACGCTAACGTGTGCTTCTTGAGGCATTTTTTATGTTTAAGTTTTTTAACCATCTCTATCAACCTGATATGTTGTTATTAGACATAAATGAAAACAATTGTCGATAAAATGGGAATGGAGCTATTTTAATGTTTAACTGATGAACGAGTATTCTGGAGCACTCTTTATGAAGCAAAGAGTGAATTTCTATTTTCCTAATCCACCAAAAAATTGGCAATTCATATATAGTCAATAACTTCATTAGGAGACTGCACTAAATACGAATTGAATATGAGACCACGTACTGAGCCTAAATTTAGAACCAGTTCAATTTCGGGCAATCTTTTGGATAATGGAGCCATTTTACCAGCAAAAGATTGGTATTCTTATTGGAAGAACAAACATCACACATGGAGGTTGCACTAGGAGGAACAAACACCACACATTTAGGTTGCACTAGCATTAAATGAGTTTCTGTTTTAAGTATCCAAAAGTCTTATCCCATGTTGATTAGGTTGGATTCAGTGACGAAATGCATAAATTACAAAGCACAGTATTTTAACCCCAAAAAAATAAAATTAACAGTACCAAAATGGCAGTAGGAAATCCAGATATTGCTGGTATGGCATGTTGTAAATTAAGTATTGATATAAAAAGTCAAAATCATTGGTTATGTTTCTTTGAAAAATGTTTCTTAGAAGTTTTATACATTTAGTATAAAACGCAATCTAATAGTAAATCATTCATTTGACACTATCCAGTGCAAAGGAAAAAAAATTACACAAGCAACATAAACTCACCATTAATTTAAGAGAACCGGCAATTATAATCCTCAAATTTATGGGGGATAAGCTCTATTGTGTAAAATTTTCTTTACATTGGTTGTGTATGCTCTAATTTTCCTCTTTTTAAAATGTGATGAAGTTTAATGGGTATTGTACTATAAATTGCTCGAGTGATAGCGTTAGAGATTTAAATGTACAAGACAATTGAGAAGTGATAACCAAATTGACTAGAATGGACTATTAGGGGAAAAAAACTTACAATTCGGTTGCACTATTTGAAAAGTTCATAACCCATTGGCAACAAAAAAAAGGCTTATTACTTGACTCATAAAAATTTTAAACTTCTAATATGCTTTTTATCTATTTGTTTTCTGAAAAATACAAATATAAATCTGTGCTTCCTTTGATATCATTTGGTCTTTTCATTTTTTTAGGGGTCAAGTTTGTAATTTAAAAAAATTAGTGGGGCCAAAGTCTACGAAAGAGATAAATAGATACTGCATGTGAAAATTTACAGATATATAATGTGAAATATAACAATTTGAGACCCCACTCAAATGAGGGTCGCGTTGTCCTTCGATCCACTTCAAATGTTCATTGGTTGATAAAGTCTAGTTGGGTTTTCTCTGGGCTAAATTAGAAGTTTGCGCAGCTATGGTCTTGTTTGACGATATCTCAGCAATTGTTTCCGCTAGTCACTAGGTGGTGTGAACACTGTGAAGGTCTGTCGATGGTGCAGCTGTGACTGCACAGTGGTTCAGATGCTACGAAGAGCGTCGGGGTACCGTCATGGGCTCCATCAAAGAGGAATTGCTAGAGCCCATGTCGAGCGTTGGGAGGGACAAGGGAGACTTGTTGACATTAGTTGGGTCTGTTCATTTCGGGGAACTAGGGAGGAGGATGGTGGTGGTTTTTTGGGCTTCTTTTGGGAAAATTGAGGCTTCTTCGATGAGATCCGACCCATCAGGCAGTAAACTAACAGTTGTGCTTGTGTATGTTGTATCCTAGAATTGAAGTTCTAAGTATTTCTCATGGCCAATTGGATGCGACTTAAAAGGCGAAGTTTGATATGAGTAATGGATATTGCACTTTGCAAATTACATATATACTACCTTGGCTTTATGCCACGCATGGTACATAGAAAAGGAGAAACATGAAAATTTAGTTATTTTAGTACAATGAAGAACTCATTCTAACACTATTAGTAAAATGTATTAATATGAACTTTATATTACAATATTTATATATTAAAATGTCCATTCATCTAAAAACTTACGTTTCTAAAATAGTTGACCATGGTCTTATAAAACTTTCCATGATGCCAAAGTACGGAATTCGAAATTTTATGCTCAAATCTCTTGGGGTCTCTTTCCTATTACATATTCCGGTCCTTTAGTGTTAGATAAAATCAGAGCCTACGAGTAAGAATTTTATAACCGTTAAATATTAAAACATGGCTTCATTTACAAACTTCATCATGTTTATATTAGATGTTATTCATCCATTTTGCGGAGATTCCTTTTTGTTCTTAATTGCAATTTTAATCATATTATTTATAGAGTTTTCTAACTCAATTTTCTTTTAAAATCTAGAACGATGTCCAATAAAATAATTTTGTGTCCTTTTTATTTTCTAAAGATACTTAAATAGGCCAAGTGCGGGAAAAGAAAAACACAACTTTTTTTTTACTGTGACCATATTACGACCTTTCTCATGTACTAACAAAAGCGCAACATTCATTTTCCCTTTGTAACACAACCTTTCAAGTATACAAAAAAAAAAAAATGCACATTGGTTGACCTATGTGACCAAAATCACATCTATTAGTATTTGGTCCATAACCGGAATATCTAGACCTTTATCCGTAAGATCCAATTTTGGAAAAACAATTTCTGTACTTCTTTTAGGAGGAGGGAATTTTGTATTTATTTAGAGAAAATAAAGTAATTTGAGTGTCGAGAAAATACCATGAAATCCACATTAAGATGGAAGTGGACTGTAATTGAGGGATTGAGGTACGTTGGTACGAGACATTACTTGCTGTCAATGTAGAGTGAGTCTGGTAGGCTAACACGTGGACATAATAGTAGAGAGAGAATGGATGGATTACTAAAGAATGCTACTCTTTTGTCATAGTAATAACATTTTATGCAATTTTCAGGTAAGTATGAAAGCCTGTGTTACATATGTCTATGTGGTAAAAGAGAAATTTCCAATTAAGAGTATGAAGTGGGGTTATTTTCTCAAAAGAGAGCCTAGAGTAGATCATATTTCAAAAAATGACCTGAAGTGGCCAAATCAATCTCTAATAAGGGTCTAGGCTCACCGGAGGGCCATTTCCGATGACTTGAACGGGGTAATTTTGGTCAAAATCTGCCATTGGAAAAAAAAAAAAGTTGAAAAACATCCCCAAATGCTATTTTTCACGTTTTCTTCCTCTCCCTTGTTGCTCTCGACTGATCCTCGGCCGTGCCACTTCCGGTCTTCGCTGCTCACCTAGTCCTCAGCCATGCCGCTTGGGTCTTTGCCGCTCGCCTAATCCTCGTCACTCATCGCCCGCTCCTCGCGAGCTTCAGTCCGCCGTTTGCCGTTCGCCGTTCGCCATTCACCGTCGGCTCTTCTTTCCCAAATTCATCGTCCACAATCTAATAGATGTGAACGACACTGACCTCGATTGAAAGTGAGTGAAGCTTGCACATGAGACGATGGACTTGAAGCTCGTGGACGACTTAAAGATTGTGGACGATGAATCTGGGAAAGAAGAGCCGACGGTGAATGGTGAACGACGAATGGCGAACTGAAGCTCGCAAGGAGCGAGCGACTATATGAAATAATATTTGGTATGATTGGATGCGTTTTAGTGAAAAAAAGATCATAGGAAGCTCTGGACCTTATGTATAAAATGCAATCTAATTATTAATCATTCATTTGATACTATCAAATTTTAATCTTTTAAGAGTAATCATAGCATGCACTTTGAGTGTTAAAAAAAAAAAAAAAAAAAGTCTACCCAAGCTGCCCAATTCCACCGTTGATTTAAGAGAATGAGTAGTAATGATCTTCAAACCAAGGGCAGGTAAGGGCCTTTGTGTAACCATTACACACAAGTTTATTGTTCCTTTTTCTAAATGTGACGAAGTTTATTGGGTATTAGTAGAGTAATTTGTTCAAGTAATAGTGTCAGAGATATAAATATGCAAGAAATGGAGAAGTGATCATATAGTTGAATTACTTAAAATTTTTGTAACTAATTGGCAAGAAAAAAAGGCTTATCACTCAACTGCATTCCACGCATAAAAATTTCGTGTTTTTAATATGCTTTCTATCCTTTTCCTTTTCTAATTCAAATGTAGATTTTAAATTTTTGAATTTTTTAATGTCGTTTTGTCTTTTCATATTCTAATGGGTCAAGATTATAATATGGAAGTGGGGCTGAAGTCTACAAAAGAGGCCAAACATACAATGCATACATATATTCATAGATGTATTCTAACAAAATAAAAAATTCAAGACTCTACTCGAATAAGAGATGCTCCATTCCTGGATCCAGTTTCGATGTTCACACGTAAATCGAGTTTCATTGGGTTGCATTTGGGTTAGATCAAAAGTTTGTACAGTTGTGATCATGTTCGAGGATATGTCGGCTATTGTTTCCAACGCCATCGACTTGGCATCTTCACTGGCAGCGCGGAGGTATAAGCGAGGACATGATCAAGCTTTTTCTCGGGCGAGATCCAACCCATCAAGTAGAGGACTGAAGTCGTGCTTCTTGATGTTGTATCCTGGAATTGAAATCCTAACTATTTATCGTGGCCAGTTGGACCAGGAAGGGTTTGATACAAGTGAATTTATTGCGCTTTCAATTTACATACATACTGGCTTGGCTACCCGTGCCATGCATGGCAAATAGAAAAAGAAAAGCATGAAACTTTAGTGATTTTACTATATTGAAGAACTTATTCTAAAATTATCGGTAAGACGTACTAATATGAGCCCTTTCTTACGATAGTTAAATATTAAAATGTCCATTCATTTGATAACTTGCGCTTCTATGATAGTTGACAATGATTTTATAAAACTTTTCATTTGATAAAGTAGAAAATCCAATATTGTGTGCTCAAATCTCTTTCGAATCACATGTTTCTACCTTTTAGTGTTCTGAATTGAAATATGCTCTCATCCCCAAAATTCCTCATATTTGTATAAGACGGTTTTCATCAATTTCATGATATTTTACATAAAGAGAAAGTGATTTGTTTTCATTTCTTTCTCTTCTTGATTGTAATTTTGATCATGCTATTTATTGAGTTTGAATTTTTATTTTCTAAAGATACTTAACCAGGTCAAATACAAAAATACAACTTTTCATCACTATGACCATTTGAACACAACCTTTCGAAGGCACAAAAAAGGAGCACAGCATTTTTGGTCCATAACCGGAAAGTCTAGACCTTTATCTGAAAGGTCCTATTTTGGAAAAAATAATTTCGTGTACTTCTTTAAGGAGGATTTTTTTTATATAGAGAAAATAAAGTGATTTTAGTGTTATAGAGACACCATGAAATCAATATTAAGTTAAAAAGGGACTGTATATTGAGGTTGAGGATGTGCTGGTTCTAGTCGTTACTGGTTCTAGTTGTGCTTTTTTTGTCATAGTGGTAAAACGTCGTACTTTGGCCTACTTAAATATAATTTATTATCACATATTGCTCTCATAATTGATTCTTTCTTTCTTTCTTGCTAATTTAGTAGTTATTGACAATTTGTATATGTAATAGTAGAAATCTTCTTGAACTTTGTAACACAAATTTTTCATATTATTTTAATACTACTTATGAACTAACTATGGTTATTGAAATTTGATAGACATTGATAATTTTTTAATAATTTTCAAAAATTTCGTAAAAAGTTTTAGAGGAAATTTTATTTTGTTTTGATATAAGTATAAAATATTCATTTTTACTTTGCATCGTGTCTTTTTTGTAGTATCATGTCTTATTTTACATGGTAGATGTCATGTCCTGGACCTTACCCTCATCGTGGGAATGCGACATCTGCCACATTGGAATTAATTTATAATATCTCAAGAGGCGTCGCCGTCCCATTAATTCTTATCTTTCCACTAAGCATATGTAGAAGCATGCAATTTTCAACACCAAATCAACATCAACAATGGATAGTAAGGAAAAATATATGCACATATCACATATCTTCCATGTTTTATTTATTTATTCGGAAAATTTTAAAATTTACAAGCCCTCCACTTTAGGGCCATTTCGATCCGGTCATCCCCACATAAAAATATATGAAAAAGTGGGTTTCACAAGCTTCAAGAGGAAATCTGTCTCCTCTAGCAGAGATTTAACCAAAAATGCCTCCCTTACGAGGACTTGCTACCTAGGCACCATCCACAAAACATAACGGCATGGGAGATTGCGTTCGTTGGTTGAATCGTAAAAGGTCCTATTGCCGATTCAAGCGTTCGTCGCAATGCAAACGTCACGGGCTTGGTTAATATCTATTATCCTTGCTCTGCTTTCGATAGATTTCGATTGAGATCGATGTTCTTTCTTTTAGGATAAAAAGCACGCGTTGGGCGAGATTGGATTGTTGCCTTGCTCCGAGTGCTGCTGGTTGATCTGCTTCGAATCAGGCGGTGAATTCGAGCCTGAGACAGCGTAATTTTACTTCCCGATTTGTTGACCACCGAGGGTTTGATAATATGCCTCTTAGTCACTGACGTTGAATAGATTGCGATTTTGTTCGAACTGAAGATGCGCAGATGTAGGCCCATCATTTTCTTAGTGCATTGATTCAATTCGGGTTATGTTTCATCATCGTCAAGATTGGTTCTGGACGTGTTCTGTTCTGTTCGTCTCTTCTTTGTATTTGGCATGTTTCTTTGCTGCGTTCGATCACAATAGCCACTGACGAGAGGAATCGGCATTCAAAATGATGGTCCAAGTATGTTCCTGCTCCTACGCTCTGCGTTTGAGTGATTATGGCCTGCGTGTGAGTAACGGTGATCTGGTAGGGAATGGAGAGGCCGATAATGAAATTGAATTGGTTCCGTGGTGAACCAAGACTGTGATGGAGATCCGGGGATGGTTGCCGGCATCAACAGCAGACGTTGAGGGGAAGGAGTTTTCCAGGAAGGAAGTTGACATCTCTGGATCTCAAGGTTTCACTGGCAATATAGTTTTGTCGTATTTATTGATGACGCTTCATTCAGCTTTTTGATTTAGGGGAACAAATCATCGACTCTGTAAAATCTGACAGCATATGAGCGGTTTCAAATATTGGAAGAGTTCGATTTGATGCTCCCTTCCTCCAAGTTCTTTACAACTTGTCAAGTACCAAATTATATTTAATACGTTTCTCTAAATAGCATGGTATATTTATAAAGGATGATGTTTTTGAAATGAAACTCAGGTTGTTAGAAAGAAACTTTGTTGGCTGACTACCTTTTCTAAAAGGTTTGATGTTTTGCGAAAAATATGGTAAGTTTAAAAGTCAGCAGTACTTCTCAAAATTTAATTTGAATTTGGGTCAAAACCAGAACAAATGATTATTTGGATTTAATGCGAATCACTAAATTCAACTTTTTGACGAACCTACATTTGGTATATTTTTAGTAGGCTCGGCTTGTTAACTTGCATGTTTTGCAGTATGTTAAATATTTGACATAGCAAGAGTCAATATTTGAAGATTCTCAAAGGGAATTCATGCATATCATTGGTAACAGTGGTTACCAATGTAAAAATAAAGTATTTTGAAATGTAAGTTGTGACATGCTTTTAAATCGAAAGCTTCAACACCATTAACGTTTTCGGCTGCTTCTTTTAACATTCTTTACAAGTATAGTAAAGTGTTGTATAGAATTGCTCTTATCAGTGGGAGTTACTTATATTATCATGCTGGTTATTATGTTTTGACATTTCATATTTGGTTCCATCTAGAAGGTACTGAAAATCAATTGAAATCATTTCATGGCATATTTTCTTGTAGAAACAATGAGAAATCTTTGCAGGTGCAGTACAATGCCAAAAGATTAATGATTGGATAGCGGGAACCTGAGAATTTATTTTTTATTTGAAGATTTTGGAAATGTTAATTGATTTTGATCAAAGGACTGGAGTACATTATTGATCTTGTGAGATTTTGTGGGACAATTGCACCATTAGAAGATTTAAACTTATGAATTCTTGCTTTGATACAGTGTGAGATTTTGTAGGATTATTGTAATTGTTCTAAAAGCTTAAATTATTAGATAAATACGTAGTTTAATATTTATTCATTTTAATCTCTTTTTTTTAATGTGTAAAAAGGAATTACTAATTCTAGTAAGAAGTCTCGAGATTGGATGGCCATCTTGGGTATGACGGTTTTGCTAAAAGGATATCTTTCAAGGAAAATAACATAAAATATTACCGCAAGGTTAATATCATAAGACACATATCAGGCATAAGTGTCAATTGAGTCTCTCTGACTTTTTTTGAATTATACAGTTTTACATAGAAATCAAAGGAGGACCGGACTTTAAAATAGCTTTAATGGATCACATGAAGAAATGCTATTTTCGGCTATGTCATCACATTGACCCATCCCGATAGAATAGCATATAGCATTTATAGTCATGGTTGTCTAACATTGATTGAGAGAGGGGTTATGATGGCTATGGTTTGATGTTGTTGTTTTTATTGGTGGTGGTTGTTTAATGTTTTAGCAGCCTTAGAGTTATTTTATAAAATTTAGTTTTTTCAAAAATGTCTTGCAATTAACGTTGCCCAAGTGAAAGAATGTTGAAAATACTTATGAATGTGGGTTAACATTAATTGCACAATATTTTAGTTTGTGAAACAGATTGTTATAAAGTTAATAAAATGAGACAATGCTAAATCACCAAGTTCATTCATGTAATTATATTATATTGGGCTTAGCACATTTTAGTTACGGTGATCGTAGTTGAATGGTCAAATATAGGTCAGTATTTTAACAATGACTTGTGATAGATGGCTCTCTTAGAATATGCTATGTAAATATGTTATAGTCCTTTCTCCTCTCCTAATTTCATACGCTTACTGTTTATCTAGTGAGACCGCCCAAAGGAGAAGAAGGACAGGAAGACCTACTCTCGAATTCATACGATTTCATTTGTTTTGATCAATTCAAGAACGATGTTTGGCTAAACCAGCTACGTGTTTTTTTTTTTTTTTAAGGATATGTATTTCTAAATTATGTATACGAATTTTAGATTGTTGAATTTCTTACATTATCAAACCCAAAACATGGAGTGAAATGGCAAACTGTTTTTTCAAGCCTAGCCCTCGAAAATATTGTGAGAATGTCTTTCATCGATTTTCTTACCTTGATGCATGAATATTTTAAAGACTAAAAGAAAAAAAGGGGCCAAATTTTTATATGAAAAAGAAAAAAAAATACATAACATATGGGCATAGTAACGTAAAACACCACAAATTATCTGGTAATTATTTCCACTCATGTTTCGTTTTTTTATTGTCAATTAAACATATAAATAAATGTTGGGCAAGCTTCCGAAATACATGTTTTTGCATTGGGCGGGCTTAGGCCTAGGGAAGGTCCCGGGAAAGTCCGAACACAAGTAGCTTCGGCCCGAGCCCGTCTAGGTCCGCACGGTGATCAGGTCTAGTTTAAACTTTAAACCCGCGGCACATCAAAGACAACTCCTACGTTAGTAGCTATACGTCGACTGACTTAGCAAAGTTTGGTGATACAGAATGCTTATACGGAATTTTGACATGTTTATTGAATATTGGATTATTTGTCACTCCTCCCATATATGTGGAAATCCATTGTGATTTTTCACAGTCTAACCGATGTGGTGAATGAAACTATTTCTTTAACTTTTTTGTGCATGTAAAAGCCGTTTTGTTCATTAGATTTGACAACTTGCTAGCCGGAAAAAAAAAACAAAAAAAAAACAAAATTGTGGTGACCTCAAGAGAAATGCTAATCTTTGCAAATAGATGGAACACTGGTTCCTTGGTTTTTTTTTTTTTACCTCTTTAAAATTTTAATGTTATATGCTTTCACAGACAGCTTTCATGCAAAGATGCAATGAAAATACAAGCTTCCGCACATTGAAGCATAAATAATCTTTCTTGCTTCGATACTTCCTTGGCATTTTATTGATTTGTATATTTATAGATGAGGAAAAAAGAAAACCACTCCCCCAGACAGTCTTATTGTTGTCTCATAGTCACATGATTGATTGAATTAATACGCCATGCTTTGGTGCTAATGTTGGTTCTACGACAATGGTCTCATACTGTGACATTATATACACCTCCCAAACTTAATCCACAGACTGGCCAAGTAGGATCTCGAAGAACGCATTGAAGTATGATTTCTCCATCGCCGCGTTAAGGTCCGACACGAACCCGCACCTTAGCCCACTGCAAAACTCCAGAAAATGTGCCGTCATGGCGTATCCATCGTTCCATCTAGAATCAGACCCTCACTGGTGGCCAATACTTTGATGGCCATCCTGCCTTTAATCAGATGTAGTCGGCGATGCCCGTAATAAGGCCAATTGGAGCGGTATCATTGCCAGAGGATACCCATGAACTCGGCCTTTACATCACTATCGTAGGACTGGAGGTAGTCGAGTCCACTTGGAATTGGTACCGTTGTTGGTCGTGATGGTGGGGAAACATCCATTGGCAAGGAAGCTTTCGACTATCCAAGCTCCATCGGGTAGCCTCTTCCCCCACCTTCACTTTAATTGAACATCTCCAAGACCAACTCAAAAGCGGCTAATAAAGCTTCCACACCAAATCCAGATCCTATCTCGTCCCAGAATCTTGTGTCCGGAGTGTCGGAGGCATAGTCGAAGACTTCGCAGCTAAAGTCTTGAGCTGCTCGTGTTGGTTTCAAAGCAACGTGGACAAAGGTGAAGAGAAGAAAGAGCTTCAAGGGTCTCATCTTGAAAAGATGTAAAAGTACCAATGGTGGGTTCGTGTAATCTCGAGTCTTTTTTATGGAGCATATACATAAGATGTCACAAGAATGAAATGAAACACACGAGATCCATTCAATTAATGTAATTGATTATTGTGTCTGCATATGTTTTTGCAATTATTCATTACTGTCGCTGTCTATTTCTATCTCAGGAAAAGTCCTAAGAAAATTGACACCTTGGAGGAATTATAATCTTGGAAGGGCATCACTCTTTGTATTTTTCTCTTCCTTCTAGAAATATATATACAATTCCTTTCATTTTTGTTTTTGTTTTAGAATCTAGCCTTCTAGTCAAGGTAACCCAACTACCACGAGAATGTATAAAAGAGGAATGACACTCGAAATGCATGAGCAATCACATTGAAAACAAGTAGTCCCTCTGTTGCACCATTGTTAGTCTGTCACATAGGGTGACCAATGAAAAGTGTTTTCACTTGATTCTTCAAGTATATGATCAGGAGGTATATTTTGTGTTTAAGGCTTGAATCATCTCGACTAACCTGATATTTTATTACACATAAATAAAGATAATTGTCAATATAAAGGATATGAAGCTTTTTTTTTTTTTAATCAATGAACGGGTATACTGGAGCAATTTTTGAGAAAAAGAGAGTGAATCCATTTACCTAATCCTTCAAAAAAATTGCTGCGGTGTTGGAGTTGCATTAATCATACATGAGAAATTACTTCGACAAGATATTGCACCTAGTAAGAATTGAACCCGAGACCGTGCATTGAGCCTAGATTTATTTGGGTCAATGATGATCTCTTGGAAAATAGACCCATTTCACCAGCAAAATTTTTATCTGCTTACAGGAACAAACGTCACATATAAATAGGTTGCATTAGTATTAAGTGAGTTCTATAAATTAAAGACTCAAAATTAAAGATGCATGGAGTTTTGGTGATAAAGGCTATGGTGCTCTTGAAACAGAAGCGCATTTCATTTGTAGTGTTCAAAATTCTTATCCCCACTAGATTAGGTTGGATTGCATAAAATAAAAGAACAGTATCTCGCCCCACCAAAAATAAACAATAGTATTAAAATGGTAGCGTAGGATATCAAGGGGTTGCTTTAATATCGTGTTGCCAATTGAATAATTGGTATAAAAAGTCGAATTGGAGTTGTCTTCCTAAGCTAATAAAGAATGATTATTGATAATATCGATCACTAGGAAAAAAATCCGCCTGTCATTTGGAGGCAAAAACAAAGAAGAAGAGCAGGGGATAACTGTGGACCACAATCAAAAGACGAAAAACGTTGACGGACCGGCCCAATCGACAATAAACAAATGGGCAAAAGATCTGGTAGTACGAATTTTAGCCATGGATTTTTGTGTTTTTATTATATAATACTATTATGAGAGAACATTTTATTTAAGTACAAAATTAAAGCATGACAAATTGCATATCAATGGTCAAATAAGAATTTTTTTGTGAAAATCAAGATAGTTACCTCTTACACGAAGTAATGTTTTGTATGATAAGAAGTTACAAACCTTTAATATTTGATACAATCCAATGCCAAAAAATTACACAAGCAGCTTAAATCCACCATTGAATTAAGAGTGGGTAGTTATATTGCTCGAATCAGTAAATCCCTTGATATTGGTAATTTATGCTTTATTTTTTTCTCTTTTTAAAATGTGACGCACTTTATTAGATATTACTATTGTATATTGCTCATGTGATGGTGTTAGAGATTTGAACGTACAAGACAATGGAGAAGTGATAATCAAAGTGACTAGACAGTCTTTTAGGGAAAATGATTAGGATTTTGGTGCATCATTTGAAAAATTTATAAATCATTGGCGACAAAAAAAAAAGCTTATTACTTGACTAAATTCCATACATAAAAATTTCGAACTTTTAATATGTTTCTTATCTTTTCCTTTAATGAAAAATTCAAATGTAAATTTTAATTTTTTTGCTCTTTATTAGATGTCATTTGGTCCTTTCATATTCTAACATATCAAGTTTATGACTACAAAAATTTTGTGGGGTGGAAGTCTACAAAGAGATCAAAAGAGGTCAAATATTTTATGGTGGTGTGATCATTATGAGTGATTCCGGTACTACAAAGAGCGTCAAGGTACTGTTATGGATGCATATTATTTTGAATAAATTGTTATAGCAATGAATACGCAAATGCCAAGAAAGTTAAGATCTTAAATTAAAACATTAGCACCTACGGTTAAAGTGGATGCGCTTTATTGTTTGCCTCTCCCATTTAAATGATTTCAGAGGATGCATATTGTTTCTCTTTTTTTCTTTTCTCGGCATTTTATAGATGATATTTGTCTCTTTTTGGCGGCTGGCAGAACACACCCAAGGAGAAAAAGAGAGAAATTTCTTGCAAATGTTGGATTGGTCGAATAATTGGGAAGCAAGTATGACGTGCTTTCCTGGTTCAGTTTGCTCACTAAGTGCGTCATCTCCATCTCTTCTTATGCCTTCTCAAGCCTTTTATATACCTCGCTTCTCACCGCCCCTCTCATCACCTTTCTCTTCATATCTCAAAACACACAAATCACAAAATCACTTCCAATTTAATTTGAAGCAGTGTTCGTCAAGCTTGGTGAAATGGCAATGTCGTCAGAGAACGAACACCCAGTGAAGGCTTTTGGATGGGCAGCCAGAGATTCTTCAGGACATCTCTCTCCCTTCAAATTCTCAAGAAGGTAATATACCTTTATTTTTCTTTTCTTTGTTTCCGTTTTCTTGGTGCAGCTGAAAATACAACAAAGGTGAGATCTTATTTCTCAAAATGCATTAATTATCTGTTTTTATAGGGCCACTGAAGAAAAAGATGTGACTTTTAAGGTATTGTACTGTGGTATATGCCATTCTGATCTCCATAGTGTCAAAAACGAATGGGGAATAACTTCTTATCCTATTATACCCAAGTACGAGTTCTAAAAAATGTCATCCTTTTTGCTTTTCTTAAATAAATAAACGAAAACTTTTGAAGAAGTAATTTTACTAATTAGTCATTGTATGTAGGCATGAGATTGTTGGTGTGGTCACTGAAGTAGGCGCCAAAGTGACAAAATTCAAAGTTGGGGAGAAAGTGGGTGTTGGGTGTATGGTTGGATCATGTCGCTCTTGTGCAAATTGCAAAGATAATCTTGAAAATTATTGCCCCAAGATGATCCTGACCTATGGTACAAAGTACTATGATGGAACCACCACTCATGGTGGTTACTCGACATCATGGTATCAGACGAGCATTTTGTAATTAAAATCCCTGACAACTTGCCTCTTGATGGTGGTGCTCCACTCCTTTGTGCTGGGATTACTGTTTACAGTCCATTGAAGTACTATGGGCTTGATAAGGCTGGAATGCACTTAGGGGTTGTTGGGGTTGGTGGGCTTGGGCACATGGCTGTAAAATTTGCTAAGGCCATGGGCCTCAAGGTGACTGTCATCGGTACCTCACCTAATAAGAAGAAGGAAGCCATGGACCATTTAGGAGCTGATGGATTCTTGGTTAGCCGTAATACAGAAGAGATGCAAGTATGTTAAGATCACAACAAATTATTTTCTTTTATAATGCATAGGGACAAGGATAAATGAATATAGATTAATGCTAATATCTTTTATAAACTGCAGTCTGCAATGGATACAATGGATGGAATCATCGACACTGTCTTTGCTGTGCATGCTCTTTTGCCTTTGATCGGTCTCTTGAAAACTAATGGCAAGCTTGTCATGGTTGGTGCACCGGAGAAGCCACTTGAGCTACTTGTTATGCCACTTCTCTTAGGTAGGCCTAAGCAAGTCTTTTAAATTTTTATTGTTCGTCGTAGAAAATACTGCCTTCATTTTGGTGTTCAAGATGAGATAACGACACTTTTAAGATTTAATAAAAGGTAACCTCTAAGTTTTTTACGAATGGGAAAAGTAACAAATAAGACTTACAATGATAGGAAGAAAGATCGTGGGAGGAAGTTCCATTGGAGGGATTAAAGAGACGTAAGAGATGATTGATTTCGCAGCAAAGCACAACATAGTTGCGGATATTGAGGTTATTCCTATGGATTATGTGAATACTGCCATGGAGCGCTTGTTAAAAGCAGATGTTAAGTATCGATTTGTCATCGACATCGCCAATTCATTGAAGCCAATCTAATGATCATTCCAATGGATTACTACTTGGTTGAGCGTGGATGAAGATTAGGTTTCTTTTACCTTGTTTTCTCAGGTTCATGTTTTACTACTAAGATGATATTTCCACTTCATAATTTGCTTCTACTTAGTATGGCGATCATTGCCCCCTTTGGAATAATGACCAGTACTTTGAATATATAACAACCACGTTTAAGGTTGCTATTCTAAAAGTATGCAAAAAGCTCCTTTATGTGTAGTAAGAAATCCATGCACTCAATGCCAATGCCCTTTCTCAATATTTTCTGTGACCGCGAAAAGGAAAAATTAAACAACACCAAGGATTTGGTCGATTAACAAGACGTTTCAAGATCCAATTTCTCATTTGATAACAATTGTTAAAGCATAAAGCATAAACAGTATGCTTAACCCACATAATACGCCATACTATTTAAAATATATATATATATATGTCATGAAAATTGAGAAAAACTATCGATGTAGTTCTGAAAATAATTTGTCGAAATTTCAAAAAAAAAAAAAAAAAAAAAAAAAATCGTCACTAACTTGTGTCACAACACCACTTTGCGTCCTCTACTTTAAAAATTGACACTACCATGAGACTTATAATTAGACTTTAAATCACATCATATATCAGTTGATGTTATAGTTTACGAAATTGTCATTTTCTTCCAAAAATACGTATCAATAAATAAGTACATATGAAACTAATTTATTTGCCCATTCTCAACCATAAGGAAAACAAATATGTTACAAAAAAAGGTTAAAATAATCGCTGACTTGGGAGAGCAGGTTGAAAGTTTACATCACTGTTTTGGCCCAATAAATGCTAACCTGGCAATCTATGTTACAAATATGTGCGTGGTGATACACTTAACGAAAGGACTATAATGACCAAACTTTTAAAATTAAGGGATTTGATTGGACAAACAAAAAAAAGTTCAATTCTATTTTAGAAATCACCCATATCATTTTGGCGAGAGCTTGCCGATCTCGTCGGCTGCTGGTAAAGAGCCAATGAGGGCTTGTGAGCCTTTGCCCATGGCCAGCGAGGGCTCGACAACCCTCGCCCATTGCCAGCGATGGGCATCAAGCATCGCTGGCCCTAGGCGAAGTCGATCGTCTCCAAATCTGGCAAGAGTGGCCTTGCCCGCGGCTGGTGAGGGCCGTCGAGCCCTCATTAGCTATGAGCACCCTCACCCAGCTCTTTGCGAGCATCGCCGGTGGTTGGCCGACCATTGGCAAAGAAGGAAGAAAAACCAGAAAAAAAAAAAAAAAGAAAAAAAAAAAAGAAAAGAATGAAAATGTCCTTGACTAGGTCTTTATTCGAAATAAGCATAACCGCTTGAAGTCCTAAATTGAAATAAGGTCCACTTTGGACCCTTATTTGAGAAAATGAGGGCACGGTCCCTTTATGGAATTTTCCCAAAAAATTTGATCGTTCGCTAAAAATGAAGGAATGCTTATGTTGGGTCTCTAAAAGCAAGGCACCGAACTTCAAGCCCAAACTACCGACCAAAAAGAAAACTTCAAGCCCAAACTGATGCAAATTCAATAGCCCATCAGTGGGACAGTGGGCCAGAGTCCACTTTAATCAATCCGAAGCCCAAGACTTTAGAAAGCAAACTCAGATGCACCAAAACGAGGCCCAAGACAGGGCGCACCGCCGGTTTTTAGCGAGTCGACAAGGCTAGTGAATTAATGAGATTTCACGAGCTGGCTCACGATCTTCATTATATGGGCCGTTTCCGTCGTTTTATATACGATTTATGTATTCACATGAAAAATGTTTCTATATTTACTATGATTGAGAGCCTAAAACACTTGTTAATAAAATAACTAATATATTGCTAAACCGTCAGAAGATGCAAAAGCGCTCAATTTTTATGCAAATTAATCAATGCAAAAGTTATTGAAAACCATATGTACAATAAGATGAAGAGTGGTGCTATCTGAACACCATCTTTTAAGGTGCATTTGCAAAGAATTTTTTTTTTCCAAGAGCAATTATCAACTTTTTGAGAGATAATGGATCTTCCACATGATGTTACAAGTAAAGTTTTTTGTCCCAAGGGTAGCATTGGAATATAAAATTTCAACTATAACTAGTATAAGTAAGTGTTTGATGTATCACAAATTGTCTTTGATAAGCGAAAAAGATTATCCTATTTCGATTTTATGCAATTTTTTCTACCAAAAAAAAAGTCAGAATTTCTAAATTCATTTTTTAGGGTGCTATGGAATTTCTTTCCTTTTTCTAGGAATTTCAATTTAAAAATTGAATAGAAAACAAATAATGGCCCGTCAGAGTGACAGGCCTTGCCTACCCAAACGATGTGTATCGTATAATACCATACATGATGTACATTTTGCTCAAAAGAGCAAAGAATCATGAGTTCAAAGGTCTTTACCTAGTTGGGCAAAGGCAAAAGAAGATTCAACAGGAAGAACTAAAGCACCTAGATCTAATGAGAACCCTAAGTAATCTGTGACCTATGAGGCTTATGTTAATGATCTAGGTTTAAAATCGATCAAGACCACTTGCATAATATATTTGAAGTAAAAATAAAATGTATTGAAAGTGCTTTAGATTTTTTTAGTGTAAGCAAGTCTTTATATCTGTGAATATATGGTTCGCATAAGTAAAATATTCTCTCACATCTTATTTAGTTTCTAATTGACTTACAATAGATTAATGGTAACTCATAATTGAATTGAATTTTGTGTTAAATCGATTAAATTAAAACCCCAAAGTTGCAATTAGTATGAGCTTGGGAGAGTTCACACTAAGTCTTTAGCTTAGTAAACCTATTAACTTCCATTTTGACATTTCACCTCGAGAAAGGTCGCGATAATACTCCTCCATGGTAATCTAAGGTTCTTATGAAGTATGAATGACTTTCTATTTAGAATTTATGAGCAAGTATAACTACTGGCGAAGAAACCCTTTCAGCGAAATAATCTCCCTCTATCTTGTTGGTTTTAACTCTTCCAAACACCACTCCCCATTATCGTTTGCATTCCAGTTCACCGCCTGTAGAGCCATGTCGAGATTCCTCTATTTGACTCTGTTTCATGATCTAAGAGCTTGAAGTGTTGAGTTCCTGCTCAATCTGCTCTTATCGGTGTGATTCTTCATCGTTGATACCTCAAAGGATCTCTACTCTTATATTTGCTCACTGGCCGAGCAGGTATATTCATTTTGAACGAAGTTGCAATCGTTTCTCTTGTTACGGTTTTTATTATATGTAAAGAAATAGGTATAGAAAAACGGTTGTGATTATTTGAAAACTAGCATCTAATGAGTCTATTTTCATGATCTGAGTCTGATCTTTGCTGATTGAAATGATCCGAAACAAGTCGCACTTGAAATCTCTTACGTGAGTCCCCTTTAGCGGAGAATCGCTTCACCTATTCTATAATTGCCTGAACCAAGCTTGTTTGGATTTGCCTCCGATTTTGGTTTGTTCCGAGATTATATGAAAGTGTATCATATGAAAGAAATCTTTCATTGATTGTGAACCACTATCCTCTTATTATCCTGCCACTGCTGAGGCTGAATCTAAGTGTGCTTTTTGATGGGTTTTTTTATATATGATGATGGGCCTAAGAACCCGGCCCGCAGATTAAGAGCTCATGTATGAAGGGTTGAGATATGAAGAGGTGTTACGTTGAGGGGTTGCGTTTTTTGGAGGAGACGCTTTGAGGGAAAGAAACAAAAAAAGGGTACGTACCTTTTGGCGTAAGTACGTTCTTTTTCTCTTTCTCCCTCAAAAAAAAAAAAAAAAAAACAACGTAAGAACAGTACCCTAAAAATCAGAGTTTTCTCCCCTTCATAGCAACAATACGCTCCTCGGTAGAATAGGATCAAGATTCTTCCTCGAACTTCAACATTGGTGTTTAATCTGTGGACAATAAGGTACGCTCGATTCCGTGGTGTATCTTTGATCGGTGATACATGTGATTCCTGGGCTCGTCTTCCGCATTCATTTTAGGGGTTTGATTTAGTGTCGAATCCGTTTTAAGGAATCAGTTATTCCCAGCATTGGTATCAGAGCTATCGTTCATGTTTCCCGATCCCTTTTTCATGTTTATGAATTGCTTTTTGATTGATTTTTCGTGAAACACCGCTGTCGGCCGATCGGGGACGGAAAATCCCAATACCCGCGTACTGTTCACCCCTGTTTGTGTTTTTCTGTAAGTCGAAGTTCGTTTCTAGTAGCGTAGGGTTAAAGGTCTCGTCAATACGAGAAAAACGAGTGGCGGATCGCCGCCGGACACGCCGCCACACGCCACCAGAGCAAATAGGGGTCGTCGACGCGTGCAACGGTCTCCCCCGAGCGCGTGCGTCGCACGCGCCGATTCACTGCCAGGCGCATGCGATGCATGCACGCGAAGACTAGCGCGTGCCGCACACCGCCAGCTGACGTCATTGTGACGTCAGCCACACGCGCGTGGCACGCGCCGGTCGGTTCGCCCGACCAAGCCCAACCGGTCCGACCCGACTCGATCACCCGTTGACTCCGACCCAGTTGACCTCAACCTGTTTGACCATTGACCTCGTCCGTTGACCCGACCCATTGACCCGTTGACTCGACCCAGTCATCTGTTGACCGTTGACTGGAGTTGACCACCGTTGACCTGCGTTGACTGGCAAAAAAAAAAGGGGGGGGGAGAGGAAAATTATGTATTTTCCAATTTGCTTGTTGTGGATTATAAGTAATACATTTTTGTTCTGCATTTGTTACTGGAACCATGGAAAATTATGTATTTTCCCATTTTGTTCATTATGGATTATATGTTAATCCTTTTTTTTTTTTTTTTTTTTGCATTTGTTGCAGGAACAATGCCTCCCCGTAAGGCGCGCGCATCTATTCACACAATTACAGATGAACAAAATGAAAGACTTTCAGGGATGATAGCCGATTTGAATGATTATCGATGGGAGAGTGACAATATAATTGATCATATTCTTGAGGTTAACAAAATGATACAAGAAGTCATATGGAATGGTTATCCCATGCCGGATTCTCAGATGCGATTTTTCATGAACACTCTTCCACCAGAATGGCAAGGAGTGTTGAATCGCTTATGAGAGGTCAACAAAGCCACTAGATATAAGAGGCTAGTGATGGCTTTTGTAGATGAATATCATCGGGTTGGAGCCACAAAGATTGCGACCCAAGGAATGACTTTGATTAGGCGGGGGTTGAATGTGCGAAGGAGAAATCTTAAGGGATATCCATCAGTTTTTCCGTGGTTGTCAAAAATGCCTGAAAATTTTACAAAAGAAAAGAACAAGAAATTGAACCAAGTAGAAGCTTTCCCTGTTCGTAGTATAATGACTTGGTTTTAGATGTTTCGAGATGTTTTTTATTTAGTATGCATTATGGACATCTTATGTAAATGTTTTCTACCTAGTTGTTGTTGGTGTAACAACCGATATGTTAGTTGTTTTATGTGAAAGCATTATTATTCTATCATTATTGGATGTCAAATATTATTTGCTTTTGTTATTAATTAACTATTGTGGGTAGTTCATAGAAGTTTTCGTAACTTCAAAGAATTTATTTTGCATAGAAGATTATATTAATAATAATTCCAGGTTAGGATTTTTGAATGATGATTGGAAACATAATGACCTTTTAATTTTGAAATCTTATTTGAAATTATTCATTAATATGATAGGTTTGTGCAAAATGGATGCATAAATGATATGCATTAATAATTCGTACATATGTGTCTGATATGTTCAGATCAATGGCTTCAGCAACTATGAACATAATTGCTGATTTGAACAAAGAAGACAAATTGAACGGCGAGAATTGTGAAATATTGAATAAGAAAATTCAATATGTGCTTAAAAAGCAATAAGCACTAAAAGCTCTTGACCATGTTATGGAAGAACTTGAGGATGCTATGCGCCACCTTGAGCTAGCAGAGGACCGCCTCAAGGCATTTGAGCAGGAAACAAATACTTGTTGTGTTGCTTTCAGCTCAGAAGAGGCTTTGAGCTCTAAGCGCAAGCGCATTGATTCGTTCAATATGTGGAAATGCAAGGGATCAAGTCCTTCTTGCAAGAAACCAAAAGTTAACCAACATAAGAGAGGAAAACGTCCTCGAGTGAATAGTATTTCAAGGGTGAAGTGTTACAACTGTGACCATAAGGGTCACTATGCTCGCGACTGTCATGAGCCAAAGAAGGTAGTCACCTCTTGTACTCTTAAGAACTTTACTAATGTGTCAAGTTCTGTATTCTCAACTGAATCTAATCCTTTGTGGACTGTAGATTTGGGAGCGACAAACCATGTAGCGAAGGATAGAGAATCCTTCGTGGAATTCCGACGAGTACCAACTGGAACTAAGTGGATTTATGTAGGAAACAACTCCAAAGCTAAAGTAAAAGGGATTGGCATCTGTCAATTGAACATGCGTGGTGGACGCACTTTGTTCCTACATGATGTGTTGTATGCTCCAGAGATTCGTCAGAATTTAGTGTCTGTCTTAGTGTTGGTTAAGCTTGGTTTTAATATGAACTTCCATACTAGTGGTGTTGATTTGTATTTAGATACAAAGTACTATGGTTGTGGTTATTTTCTAGATGGTTTCAATGTATTAAATGTTGATTATAGTAATGTCAATGTTTATTATTCCCTTTTCACGTCTCCTAATTCATATGATAATGATGTGAGTGTGTGGCATGCTAGACTTGGTTATATTGGCCAACAACGTATGAATAGATTAGACAAAGAGGACTTGTTGGGCAATATTGAAAAAGTCGATTTGCCTATATGTGAGTATTGCCTAGTAGGGAAAATGACAAGGAAACCATTTGGAAAAAGGTAAAAAAGCTGAATTTCCTTTGCAATTAATCCATTCTGACGTCTGTAGTCCGATGAATGTGAGAGGAAGGCATGGGGTTATTTATTTCATCACATTTATAGATGATTATACTTAATTCGGATATGACTATTTGATTTCTCATAAATCTGAAGCATTGGGTTGTTTCAAAAGGTTTATGAACTTGGTAGAAAATCAATTAGACAAGAAAATAAAAGTATTGAGATCCGATCAAGGTCGAGAGTATTTATTTGATGAGTTCAGAAAATTATGCGATGAAAAGGGAATAAAAAGACAGTTGTCTATTCCATATACTCCTCAACAAAATGGTGTTGCAGAGAGAAGGAACAGAATCCTACTGGAAATGGTTAGGTCCATGATGGCGCATGCTAACTTACCTATCACTTTTTTGGAGTGATGCGTTATTAACTGATGCCTATATACTTAACCGGGTGCCTTCCAAATCAGTTATTTCTACTCCATATGAGTTATGGACATGTAGCAAATCGAACTTAAGTTTTCTTAAACAATGGGGCTGTGCTGCCTCTACTCATGAGCCTTCTCACAAGTTTGAGAAATTGGGTCCCAGAGGAAAGAAAAGTATTTTCATAAGATACTCTGAACACTCAAAAGGGTATGTGTTCATAGGTGAGCAGGAAAGTGGAAGTATAACTGAATTCGAATAACGAGATGTCACATTTTTAAAGAATGAATTTTCTAAGAATGGCGAAATAGATGAGGATTACTCCCTATTTGAAACCTTGGATCAAGATAATGAATTTAGTGGAGTTCGTCCAAGTGGGAGTAACATGAGAAGTGATGAATTTAATTCAACTCACTCTCAATTACAACCACATGATGAGATGATATCGCCATTATCTAATCCGAGTGGGAGCATGATGGGGAATGATGTACAAAGTATATAATCTCCCATACGATGAACAAGTCGCAAAAGTATTCCGGTTGACGTTTTGACATTGAAGGGAAAACTTTTATGGTTGCTCCAAAAGATAAGGATGGGCCAAGAAATGTTAATGAGGCTCTAAATTGCCCTAATAAGGAAAAATGGATGCATGCAATGGAAAAGAAGATGGAGTCAATGAAGTCAAACCATGTTTGGGAACTGGTTGATCTTCCAGAAAGACGCAAAGCCATTGGGAACAAGTAGGTTCTCAAAATAAAGCGTAAAACTGATGGCTCGATAGAAATGCATAAAGCTCGCCTTGTGGCGAATGGGTATAATTAACAGGAATGAATTGATTATGAAGAAACATTTTCTCCTATAGTGAGATTTACCTTGATTCGCATTATTCTGGCAATAGTGGCAAGTATAGATCTTGAGTTGAGAATTGCAAATTACCAACCTATTGCCTTTGGGAATTGCACGAAACAATTCCTAATAACACGTCTGTCTGACTCTCCAAAGTCCGGCATCGACACCCCACCAAGAAGCAAATTCACAATGTCCACAAAATGGGTTTGGAAGCATATAGAAAACTTTAGTGAGATTAGAGTTATAATGCCAAGAGGCTATGCAATAAATTCAAGGAGCTTCTCTCATCTTCGAGTAGCTGTCGGTATGCTTTGAGAAATGGTAATGCATATCTTTCAATTCAATTAACATCCCCACCGTTAAGAAACTAGAGGCTGTTGAGTGCCAGTTCTTTTATACCATCTCCAGCAATTGGATTGATTAAGCCCATGTGAGTTAGAATTGATAAAATACTTGAGTTTAATCTTAATAGAGCCCATTACATTGTAATGTCACCGAAAATTAGCCCGGTTAATGAGATTAAGCCTAGCTCACAACATTATAAATAGACTTTTAAGTATTCGCAAAAGAGAGGTAGGCATTTTTAGAATTATAGGCTACATTAGATTAAAGCCCATAGAGAGAAACACACAAGAAAAGAGACAAGTCGCGGCTCCCCTTCAAGGCTGCGAGCTTGGCCGCCTCACCGCCATCAGCCGCCGCCTACTCCTCACCATCGACGAAGAAGCCGACCGAGCGCCACGCTGACGAGTTCTCGCTGCACCACCACGACAGTCTACGGCTTTCCTGAGCCACCACGATGAAGCTGTTGCTGCTGTGATCTGCTCCTGGCCATCGACGACGAGACCACGAGCTATGAGTGCGAACAACAGCACACCCTAAGTTCTCCGACAACTGCCGTTCTCACCCACGATTTGCCGCTACTGACATTATCGTCCCAGCTGCTACAAACCCACTGCAACCGAGATTCTGTTTTGCAGGTTTCAGCCATCCGTCACAACCGAGGGCTGCTCACCACCAACGATCCTTGCTTGCTGCTTCGCCATTGCAAACCGCACAGTTGAGAGCCTCGACCAACAGCTAAGGACAGGAGTCCCCTCACTGAGAGCCTCGACTTTGCGATCCTCGCTTCACCACCGTCGACCGCCGTCACCAGCCTCGCTCGCCAGTGGTCAACATTTTGGGAAGCAAATATTCAAATTAGACAATTATCCAATTCAAATTTCAATTCAATATTTTATTGCCTAATTTGAACATATTGTGATCTAACTTTGATTCTTTGATATTTTATGCATATCCGAATTAGGATAACTTTCTAATTCAAAATGCGTGCATAATCAGTAATTCAATCTCTAGGCATTGAGATCGGGTTATGGATTGCATGGAAAATTGGTAACTTGATCTTTAGGCATTAAGGCCCCGTTTGGTTCGACTTTTCCAAAGGGCTTGGGGAAATTTTTTTGTGTTTGGCAAATGTTTTTGAAAGCTCATTTGCCAAATGTGAGCATTCCCAATACTGAAAGCTGAATGCTGGGAGGAGGTGCTGTGGGCATTAGGCATTTTGGAAATGCAACCGCGTCACTGTTCATTTTCTCTTCCCCCTTCGTCTTCTTCTTCCCTATTCATATTCTTCTTCCCTGCCCATCAGGCTTCTTCGGCAGCCGCCACCGCCGCTTGAGGGTCGCGCGTCCCTGGTGACTACCGCTTAGGGGTGGCGCGACCCGTGACCCAAGCGGTGTCGCTTGGGTCATGCGTCCCCGGTGACTACCGCTTGGGAGTGGCGTGACCCGCGACCTAAGCGGCGTCGCCTGGGTCGTGCGTCTTCGGTGACTACCGCTTGGGGGTGGCGTGACCCGCGACCCAAGCGGCGTCACCTGGGTCGCATGAACTTCAGGCGACGCCGCCTAGCGAACCTCAAGCAGCATCGCTTGGTGCTCGCGGACTTCAGGCGGTGTCGCCTGGTGTGCGCGAACCACAAGCAACGCCGCCTGGGTTCGCGCGACCTCAGGCCGCTAGATCTGGCGGTCCGGAGGCTAGATCTGGCTGTCCGGCGACCAAATCTGGCCTCTGCGACCTCAGGCGCTTGAGGTCCCGCCCCCAAGCGGTAGTCACCGAGGATGCGCAACGCCGCCCGGCGAACCTCAAGCGGCATTGCTCGGCGCTCACGAACCTCGGGTGGTGTCGCCGGCGCGTGCGAACCACAAGCGATGCCGCCTAGGTCCGCGCGACCTCAAGCCGCTAGATCTGGCGATCTGGAGGCTAGATTTGGCTGTCCGGCGGCCAGATCCGGCCTCGCGACCTCGCCGCCTGAGGTTGCGCCTCCAGGCGGTGTCGCCCGAGGTCGCAACCTCGGGTGGCCAGATCCGGCCATCGGATGTGGCCGCCTGGACGGCTAGATAAAATAAAGAAGAAGCAAAAGCCCATTACAAATGTTAGTTTTGCCACATGGTATTTATGCTAAAGTTACCTTTCGATGCTATTTGAGACTACAATTTACTAAACAGTGTAACATTTCGGAAAACTCCTTTACTATTTGCGTTCTCCCAAGGGCATTTCCCCAAAGCTGAACCAAATGGGCCCTAAGATTGAGGTGTCGTTTTATTTGTTTCCCAAGTATGAATTGGGTGAATATCTTTGGTGATCTTGAGCTTATCTTTTGCAAATTTGAGCTCATCTTGTTGCTTGATTTTCTTATTTGAAAAAATATATATATACAAAAAGTTAGCATTGCATGATAGATTAGACTTATTTCCCATGTATGATTGATGTTTAGATAATATCTAGCTAGTTAGCATAAGGGTCCAATTTAGAATAGGATTTAACTTAGATTATTCCCTAATTCAAGTTGGATAATCTTTCACTTTAGGTAATTTATTTTCATTAATTTTTAATTACGAATTTTAATAAAAAAATAATGAATAATAAGAAACATGTGCATGTCATATAAATTTAATTACCATGTCATTGTATCCTATTGTGTCATAATTTTTGCCACATTATTGCCGCTTCACCATCCATGCCATGTCATCAATTTTATGTCATTTAGTGATTGCATGTTAAGGTCATTTAATTTATATTGCATGCTATGCTAGATTAGTCCATGTTAATTATCATTAGAATTAGGTCATCATGTCGCTAGAGTAACAAAGCATGCATGTTAAACCAACATTAGAATTACGTATAGCTACTTTTCATAAAATAAAATAAAAAACCTAAAGACAATTAGTTAGAATAGCATTAACATTTAGAAATAATGTTTAGGTTCGATCTGCATTTTTAATTGACACTTTGCAGATATTTGGAAAATTAAATAATGAGCTTTGCTTGCATTGAGGTATTTAATTTCTTTCCCTATTCTAGCAATTTATTTAATGCTTTGACTATTGAGAGTTAATTTTATGGTTGCGCACCCATATTATCAACTCTTGTACGCTAGTGGCTAGATTTAATATCAAACAATTTACTCATCAAGCATTTTTTGAAAATAAAGAAAAGGTACCAAAAGAGTGTTAAATTAATCTAACGTAATCAAGTTTTCAAATTTATTGAGTCTTTAGTCTGTACAAGTAAAGTATTTACCCACACTTTATTTAGGTGTCTAATCGAACTATTGGCAGCTGTTAATGGTTACTCTTGAATAAATTGATTTTGTACATTATCTCCCAAAGTTATGATTCACATGACTTGGGAGAGTCCACCCTAAGTTCTTGAACTTAGTAATCTACCAGCTTTCCGTTTTGGGCAGGTCGCGGCATGTCCACCTTCGATTTCTATCTCTTGTTTTCGAAACTCAATATTCCACCCAGCTTGCTGGGATGCCAAATTCTATCTTATTCAATGGCTAGTTATATTACTTATGGTAGGCCATCATAGGAGAATAATCCGACGTCCGCTCGTCGGTGGCAATTAGATGGAAAGACCATGTGACTAGCAAGTCTCACATGCCATCGGACATGTGAGAGGCATGCGAGCCAACATGTGCATAGTCCTACGGCGTTCCACTGGCAGTGACGGGGCTGTGACTTGAGTGCGATGTGGACATCCGAAATTGTACCAAGTGGCGCCCATGACGTCACCTTTTCCACTTTATCTAAATCTCAAATAATTGCCAGAAATTGCAAAAGACGTTTTTCAAATTATGTAAACTTTGTCTTTGGCATCAAAAGGAAAATTAGTAAAAGGTCATGTCCTCTCAAATAGAAATTTCATGGTGAAGCCGCAATTTCCATATCTTACTGTCTAATGACTCTTAAGAAATTTGAAGTTCGTTGTATTCTAATAGGATCTTCTTTCATTTTAATATGCAGCATGGAAAGAGAACATTGGGGGAAAAAAGGCTTTTTACCATGCGACCTTAAATTTTTGGGGCAATCAAGCGACCTTAAATGAAATAAATTGTAATCCAATATGCTTAGTTTGATGGGATGGAGAAGAAAATCAGTTGAAGATCCAATTTTAGGCCAACTTTAGCGATGAGGAACTAACTATTACAAGTACTAAGGGTGATCCGTTTTAGGGTAGGTAGGTTTCAGAGTTGGAACCGGGAACCTACCCTATCATAATTAGTTCCCCAAGACCCTAGAACCTACCCTATTTTTTGAGTCTAGTTCTAGGGTCCATCTGAGAACCAGTTTCATTTTTTTTGTTCATTTTTTACAGCAAAATCATATGATGGTATGTAATGAAACAATTCAAAGTAAAAGATAAACAACAGGAATCCTAATTCGCAAAAAATAACAATCCATAAGATGAATACATAGGCATGTACAATTATAAATGATAAAAAGTTTAAACACGTAAATAAAACATAAATTATAAAACTTCATTCCCCATCCATCAATAAAAATTTAGAGGAAGAGAAAAGACTAGCGAAGAGTTCCGATGAAGAAGAAAGGACAAAGAGTACTGAGGTTAGAATTTAGGGGAAAAAGAAATTAAGGTTTGGGCTTTTTGGCCTAAAAAATTGATTCCAAAATAGGGTGGCCTAGTCTGATTCCCGGGTGGGTATTCAATCAAAACTTGTTCTCGGGTTGATTGGACCAGTTACAACCACTTGGTTCTTAGAATACCAACACGCTTGTATTGGCACCATCCAAACCACCCTGAATGCTGGGACAGTCTTTGTAACCTTGTACCCAAATTTCAATTTTGGAACCTATTCTTGGACTAGTTCCAACGGGAACCGATTCCCGGACTGGCTCTAACAGGAATTGATTCCCGAGCCCTTTTTTGGGTAGTCCAATTGGGTTCTTGGGTAGAATTGGTTTGATTACACACCCTTACCACAAACCCAAAGATTTTCCAATATGTGGGAAAATTGTCCAAAAGTCCTAAACTTATTGTACTTTTGTCAATTTAGTCCTAAATCTTTCAATTTTACCAATTGAGTCATAAACCTTTTTCTTCTTACCAATTGAGTCTATTCAGCCAATTTTGGCCAGAATTCCTTGACGTGGACAAAATTTATTATTTTTTTTAAATATTTTTTCGATTTTTTTTTAAATTTTAAATCTTTTTTTTCCTTCTCTCTTCTTCCTCTATTGATCGCCCACCTTTAGCAACTGGTCAGAGGCTACAATTGACGAGGGTTGGCCCACTGGGAACTGGGGAGGGGTGACCTCGCTGGCTTCATGGGAGGTCGTCCTTGTTGTAATTATGGTTATAATTATGGTTAATGGATCAATGAAAGCCAATAAATTAATATACGTTTTTTCTATTCACGTATCTCTTTTGGATTCATGTATTTCCTCATCTTTTCTGTTCACGTATCTATTGAATTCATGAATTTCTTAGATTCATGTATTTTTTAGTTCATGTATTTATTGAGTTCATGAATCTCTTGAATTCATGTATCTCTGGATTCATGAATCTCTTGGTTTCACGTATCTCTTTATTCATGAACTTCGTGGATACACGCGTCTATTTAATTCATGTATCTCTTTAGTATATGAACCAATAAGCTCTATAAATAGATAGAAGCATAGAGCTTCATTAAAAAAAAAAAAAAAAAAAAAAAAACGGTTTTTGGGTTTTAGTTTTTCCGACTCGATTCCAAAAGGCTTTGATATACTTTCCTACTCTTCTGATTTTTCTGAGTGTGCTGGTTCAATTGAATGGTTCGACTGAGTCCTGTTTGCATAGTGCTAATCCAAACAGGTTCGAGGTGTTGTATCTTGGGAGGCATAGTTCGAGAATCTGCGGAGCACCATTAGCAGGAACTAATTGCCTTAAGGAAATTCGGTTATCCGTACCTCACCTCCAAAATTTTATGTTATTTTTCAGTGATATCTTATTTTCTTTTGCTCCAAGATTTGTAAAAGGAATGATATTATAAAGTTGTTATCATCTTCTTTACATTGATGTTCTGATTACAACAAACAGTGTGTTTTCTCTAGATTAATTTCCAACAATCTTAAGGCGATTACCTCACACTGTTTGTTGTTCTTGTCAGATTATTGAGATGGCTAAAAACAATCAAGTGCCATTCAATGTCCAGAATGTTTCAGGAGACGTTCCTATGGTCGATTCGACCATTGCTATGGAATCTGTTCAACCCTTAGGGTCTGAATTTGTAGCAGCTAATGCTACGGGCCCTTAGGCCAACACCAATTTTGGTGGTGCGGGTACAAGTCGTACGACTGGTATGCCCGGGACTGTTTTTCAGAACAGTACAGGCCAAATGGCTTTTGGCTCCGTTTATGGATGGGTAATTCAACGAACTTTGCCTACTGTGATGGCAACACCTTCAGTTACAGCTAATGAGAAACCGGAGAAATTCACTGGAGTGGGCTTTAAACAGTGGCAGCAGAAGATGTTCTTCTATTTGACCATGCTCAATCTGACGAAATATTTATCGGAAGTGTGCCCGATAATTAGTCTAGATGAGCAAGATGTCACGACACTCGGTGCGTTGGAGGCTTGGAAGCATGGGGACTTCTTATGCCGAAATTATATCCTTAACTGTTTAGTGATTTCTCTTTATAATGTTTATTGTAATATTGAATCTGCTAAACAGTTATGGGAGTCCTTAGAGAAGAAATACAAGACTAAGGACGCTGGCACTAAGAAATTTGTGGTTGCCAAATTCTTGGACTGCAAAATGGTGGATTCTAAATCGTCATGAGTCGATTCAAAAATTACAATTAATTCTGAGTGACATCTTCGCGAGGGAATGATTCTTAGTGAATCATTCCAAGTGGTGGCTATGATTGAGAAATTACCTCCAGGCTAGTCAAACTTCAAAAATTATTTGAAGCACAAACGGAAGGAGCTGCGCCTCAAAATAGAGGAGAATATAGTTCAATCAATTTCAAAGAGTTTTGTGCTAGTTTTGGAATAATTCTCCAAACGACTGCACCTTACACTCCACAACAAAATGGAGTTGTTGAACGATTGAATAGAACACTAAAGGAGATGGCTAACGCCATGCTTTTGAGTTCAGGTTTACCTCAAAACTTGTGGGGAGAGGCGCTTTTAACTGCAAATTTTATTCTTAATAAAATACCCCACAAAAGGCCAGTAAAACTCCATACTAGTTATGGAATGGAAAGTTGCCATCCTACAATTTTCTAAAAGTGTGGGGGTGCATAATGTGATTTATAATGGTAAGTCTAGACACATTCGTCATAGACAATACCGTAAGGCAGTTGCTTTCAAATGGAATAATTTATTTAGACTTTGTAAAGTCAAAGGAAAATATTGTGGATCTGCTGACAAAAGGTTTGTCAAGAGAGTATATAAACTGCGCATCGAGGGGAACGGGTTTAAGAGCCTTAACCCAATAAAGAGATTCCAGGGTGGAAACCTAACCTATGCGATTGGAGATCCCATGGACTAGGTTCAATAGGACAACGCAAATTTTGGAAACTCTAGTGTAAACACTTTCTCCCATTCCTATGATGCAACGGTGCTTTCCTACAGCGTTATTAAGGGTACGCTATGCGTTTAATGATTCCTATAACCTGGGATGTAACATCCAAGTGAGATATGGTAGGATATCTTTAATAGGAATGCACTTATATGCGTGGAGCTGGCCGACTCTATGAAAATCTTTAAAGGCTAGATTTTCTAAAGCACGCATGAATCCCAAGAGGTTCAGGGCCGAAAGAACGAACACAACCGAGAACCAATCTTGAATTGGAAGTACTCCGTGTGAGGTTTATTGTCTAGGCTTACACAAACAATTGGCGATTCAAGGCTTAGTCCATCGACTAGTTAAGTAAGTCCGATAGGCTTTCACTAAAGAAGGTTCAAAGCAAAAGCTACTTATCTTGATGCGGTGTATTTCAACAGGCATGCTCAGATTCCTTCTCGTCAAAAATGTTTTGTTGATCCATTAATGTGGGGGATTGTTGTAATTATGGTTATAATTATGGTTAATGGATCAACGAAAGCCAATAAATTAAGATACGTTTTCTATTCACGTATCTCTTTGGATTCATGTATTTCCTCATCTTTTCTATTCACGTATCTATTGAATTCATGAATTTCTTAGATTCATGTATCTTTTAGTTCATGTATTTATTGAGTTCATGAATCTCTTGAATTCACGTATATCTGGATTCATGAATCTCTTGGTTTCACGTATCTCTTTATTCATGAACTTCGTGGATACACGCGTCTATTTAATTCATGTATCTCTTTAATACATGAACCAATAAGCTCTATAAATAGATAGGAGCATAGAGCTTCATTAAAAAAAAAAAAAAAAAAAAAAAAAAAACGGTTTTTGGGTTTTGGTTTTTCTGACTCGATTCCAAAAGGCTTTGATATACTTTCCTACTCTTCTGATTTTTTTGAGTGTGCTGGTTCAATTGAACTGTTTGACTGAGTCCTGTTTGCATAATGCTAATCCAAACAGGTTCGAGGTGTTGTATCTTGGGAGGCATAGTTCGAGAATCTGCAGAGCACCATTGGCAGGAACTAATCGTCTTAAGGAGATTCGGTTATCCGTACCTCACCTCCAATTTTATGTTATTTTTCAGTGATATCTTATTTTCTTTTGCTCCAAGATTTGTAAAAGGAATGATATTATAAGGTTGTTATCATCTTCTTTACATTGATGTTCTGATTACAACAAACAGTGTGTTTTCTCTGGATTAATTTCCAACAGTCCTTCACTAGATCCCAGCAAGGGTGATCTCATGTTAGGTTGGCAAGCCAACCCTCGTTGCCTTGAGCAAGGTCACCCTCGCCGGGGCTAGATCCTAACAAGGGCGACCTCGCATTAGGTCAGTAAGGCTGACCCTCGCTAGCCTTTGGCAACGCTTGACCTTGCTTAAGGTAAAAAAGGCTGACCCTCGCCAGTTGCAACCTCGGCCAATCGCCGAAAGCTGGGTGACCGGTAGAGGAAGAAGAGAGACAAAAATGAAAGAAAGAAAAATAAATAATAAATAATTTGTTTTTAAAAAATTGAAAAATATTTAAAAATAAATAAATTTTGTCCATTTCAGATTGGCTGTGCCACATAGGATGGCCGACATCCACATTGGTGAATTCCGATCAAAATGAGCCGGATTGACTCAATTGACAAGAAGTGAAAATATTTATGACTCAATTGGCAAATTAAAATATTTAGAACTGAATTGGCAAAAGTGTAAATAGGTGTAGAAATTTTTGGATAATTTTCTCCCAAAATATGGGTTATAGTATTTCTTGCAGCCTCTCAGGCCTAACTTCTTTGCCCAAATAGTTTATCCTCAAGTGGAAAAGTGGCCTCGATTAGTTTTCTTTTAGTAATAAAATGTCTTAAACTCTGAAAAGATTAGATCGCCATGTGCCCAAAGGATAGCTATAGAGGGGGCAATATGAGTCAAAACCCCGCTTTTTAACTCAGTTTTAGTCGGTCAGGTTGGATTTGTTACTATGTTTTCCTTACTTCGGGGAGAGGTGGCAATATATAAGAGGGAATGAGTATGAGTTCATAAAATCTAAAAGTTCATAAATAAAAGAATATTTATATCAAGAAAGAAACTAAATCAAGAAAATATGACATACTAGTTCTCTCATTCCATTTTTTACTTTCCTTTCTTTGACAACTTTTGAAATAAATTTTTTATTAACAGATTGTTTGTTCAGGTAATTTTAATAATATTTTAAATTAAAAAAAAAAAAAAAAAACTTACATCGAACTTCAAAGTGTTTATCAAACATCATAACTCAAATTTTGTTACACCAATTCCAATTACACTATGTTAGTTCCAATTCCTTTTAACTTATTCGAATTGCTTCATTCTGACCAACCAAGGAGACCTTAAGGTCTTGCCACATCGTTCGAAGGAAGTAGAGACAACTCTACTAAATTGGTATGATTTTTACCTATAATGGCGCTAAAAGAATGTTAAATTACACCAGGGTCCATGGAGCTATTGATGTTTCTAATTACCAGTCTAAAAGAATAAGATGAAATAGTGCCAGAGTCTCCGGAGAAGAAACTAAAGTAATCAGATTCGTCTCTTTCATATTTGGAACTTTTGTCCTATTGAAAGATGTCTCTCTCTTTTTCTTTTTTTTTTCCTTTTTCCCTTTGGATTGTCTACTTAAGCGAGCCACACCAGGAATTTGTCCGTACCAACAATACAACTTCTGCACATATGAAAACTTAGAAAACGAAATTGCAAAAACAAGATAAGATCGGGGACTGGCATAAAGAAATTAGAACAAGATTTTCGTATATACCTCCTTGAGCATCCATCAAGGCGTGACGCCAAAATTTTGATGTCCCAAAGGACCAACCTAATTTGATCATCGTTGGCAAACTCTCATCGACAGGCCAAAGGTTTCCCCTTCGCTCAAGCATGCGTTTTCCTCCTCCTCCATGTTCATCTTCATCTCCACTGATCATTTCGTCTCCTCTGCAAATGAAGCCGAAGCTCGGCCAAATGTGAGGCCGATAGGTACAGAGAAAGGATGCTTGTGCTTCTACATAGGGGTGTCACAAACCAAACCGAAAACTGAACTAAACCGAACCAAAAAATTCGGCTTTTTTCAGTTCAATTCTCATTTGGTTCAGTTCTCATTAAAAACCAAAACTTTTTTAACCGGTTCAGTTTTTATTGGTTCGGTTAACCGAACCAAACCTATAAAATCTGAAAAATTTCTTTTAAAAAAAAAATCATTTTTTTGATTTTTCTTTTTCTTTCCTTTTCTTCTTCTTCATTGGCCGATTGCCAACCATGATGGCGGTTGGCGACCGGCCAGAGGCGAGTTGGAGCCTCGCCACAGGCTGGGGAGGCTCAAGCTCACCCAACACTGACAAGCTCAAGCCCCACCCAACTTGCCAAATCTAGCGGGCTCGAGCTCACCGGCATTGGGCAAGCTTGGCCTCGCCTGGGTCAAGCAAGGCGAAGCCTCGCCATAGGCCGGGAGGCTCAACCTTGTTGAAATCCGGCAAGCTCAAGCCTCGCCAGCTGTGGCGAGGCTTGAGCTCACCAAACCGGCTAATGAAAAGAAGAAGAAAAAGAAAAAAAAAAAATAATTAAAAAAAATTGATTTTTACGAAAAATAAAAATTTATTGAAAGGGTGAATGTAGGAAAAAAAAAAACAAAACAAAAGTAAAAACTGAAAAATCAAACCGAAAAAAACCTGAATTTCGGTTCAAATCGTATTTCAGCTCGCTTCATTAAATTTCCTTATTGATTTGATTCGATTTGGTTTTCTAAAAATGTCGAATCGGATTTACACCCGTACTTCTATGGTCCAAAGCGACGGTTCATGATGGCAAAAAATGATTGCAATCGTACCAATGCCACGAGACTGATGAAACTTTGCCATTACTTGCGACAAAAGATCAACCGAATATAACCTCCGCGCCGCTTCGAGAAATTCAGTGATCAGCCAGCATCGAAGATTCCCATTTCCTAGCTTTGTGCAACTTGGCCTTGGTTGCCACCTTCTCCAAAGCACGGGAATTACGAACAAGAAATTTAACTAAAGAAAGACATTGTCTCAGCTTCAAACACGTAGAGCACTGAAACCAACAATCCCGACACTCTCAAGATGCTTCATGTAATACTCAGATTCTTTGTTTGGTGACACAAATACGATTCCCCTCTATCATAGTACTGGTCATCCGAATCAAGCTCAAGCTGCACATACGGCGGTACTAAGACTGAGTAAATTAAAAGTTAGATGGGCATAATAACTTCTCGATATTGATCACGGTGTTTGACCAAAAGAAAAAATTGATCACGGTGATGAAGAATCTCTAGAATATGTCAATTTACTAATCTTTTTACCCTAATTAAATTGATATGATTGCACTTTCAATCGAATTTCTTTTTAGGCATAATTGGATTGAATGAGACATCGATGGCTGTTGTGCTGCAACGCAATTTTAAATCTTGGCGGTCAATTTTATTTTTTTTTCTTTTTCCACTAATTCTTAGATGATCAGAACGAGAGATGTACAACCTCAATCTCTCTAAGTGTGAATTGTTTGTCTTCCTGTTATAATTTATAGGGAAGGTAACCTGATGATGACTAGGTACGTGTGTGAGCGTCATGTATATGTATAAAACATTTATTTGGTTTTCGTGTGGGTCCTTTTTTTTTTTTCCGAGTGTGTACTTATTTTACATATGTATTGTGATGTAATTACTAATCTTATTTAGATTTATTGAGAATTTCTTTCTTTAATTTTGTTCCACGTGTTAGGGCTTCGGGACTGGTAATGTAGAAAGCAACAACATCTTAAGTGCGGTAATTAGAAGAGAAAGAGGAATAAACGTATGCCTCGTTCCAAAAATGGGAGTGGCGGCTATCCATATCATCAAGGACCATGCATTTCATTAAAGCAGCGGGCAAGAATGGGAGAACTAATGCAGGATTAAAAAAGCACGATAATTTAAGAAAGTTACAAATATTAGAATCTACCGCTACAGAATTGGCATATACGTATTTATATGGATTTCAGGCACAAAGGTTATTATAAACAAAAGTCTATTATAAACAAAAGTCTGGAAAAATTGATTAAAAAGTCCATATTGTACGTCGGTCAATTCAGTAATAAACATTTCAGTTTTGCCACTTTACTCCTAAATTTTTGTACGATTTGCCAATATAGTTTTTCTAGTTAGTTTTGATTGAAAATTGTTAACATGATACAGTTAATGTTGACGTGGATAGCAATTTTTTAAAATTCTTTAATTTGTTTTCTTTTTTGAAAATAAAAGAAAAATGAAAAATAAGAAAAAATTATAGAATCGTCCATGTCAGCATGGGCTACCAACTATGTCATGTAGGACATCTGACTCTAACTAGACTATCACGTCAACAACATCCAATCACAATTAGCTAAAAAGACTATATTGACAAATTGTAAAAATATTTAAAACAAAATTAACAAATGATTAAATGTTTTGGTATAAAATTGACAAAATTAAAAAATTTATGACTAAATTAGTCATGATACAAAAAATTTAGGATTTTTTCGACAATTATCCTACAAAGGTTGTAATGGCACCATTATAACTTGAACTTTCACTAGTTTTCCAATCAAGTATGTGGACTTTTTCTCAATCTCATCGAATACATCAACTTATCAGATGCAGGTCAATGCGAACCTCGATTAAAATCATAGACGGAAATTGCTGGCTCTGAGGTGGAATCAACTGAACTTAGGGGCTAGGGCTCATCTCTCCCTCTCTCCATTTATCCATCCATCCAAAATAGCCATGGAAAAAGGTTACTAGCTTAGTAACAACCCTCGACGTTCCATTGACCGAGATACGTCGTCTGTGTTCCATCCTCAACGACCTCACCCATGAGCTCTCCTTCCTTGAGGACCTTGCCTGGAGACCTGCAAGTTGGGTTGCAACTGTAGTTAGGGACTAGGGTTTCATTTAAAAACCAAATTTAACCCCAATTTATCAATTTGGGGAAATTTGTCCTTAACCAACTGTGTACCACTCATATTTTAAGTGTGCATACCTTCTCTGAGTCAAGTCGCTTAACTTATTCTTAAAATAACGTCACCTTCAATTCTCAAGTGACCTAAATCGTCAATGTCCCTCAAATAACGACTTTGTTGTGCAAAGAGATTAGAGGTATAAAGCCATGTAGAAATCATTGGGTTTGCTTTATTGTACAGAATAACTAGAGACACCATGTCAAGATGTAAAGTCATGGGCTAGTCCCCACTATAGAAAGTGTATAGTTTTTCTCACAAGCAGGGGCATGGGCCCACCTTGATTCTGTTGTTTCTCTAGATGCAGAAAATTAGGATGCAGATTTTTTTTTTTCCCTAGAAATATGAGAATCCCATTGTTGTGTAATAACAAGATGAACATAAGTCAAAGCAGGAAATCTATTCACTAATTCAAAAATAAAAGGAATAAAAAACAGGAACTATACTCCCGGCACTAGCCCCCAAACTTCTTAAGATTGCAATTAAGACCCGAGTAGGGAAAACAAAGTTATCTATAGAGCTCGGCACCCCTAATTAATAATATTTATTTAAATTTCAAAATTAGCCGGAAGGAATAAATTGACGAATGGTCAAAAGATTTATGACTAAATTGAGAAGTCGTCAAAAGATTTAGGACTAAGTGAGCAAATTGAAAAGTTTAAGACTAAACCAACAAAGATTTAGGACTCAGTTGGCACAATATATAGGTTTAAGATTAAATTGACACAAATACAATAGAATTAGAACTTTAGCTTCTTCATGGGGTTTGATCATTATTGACATTGGAATCAAATTTCTCCTTCATTAGTTTCCTTGTGGTGGTACCAAGACTCAGTCAATTAAAAGTTAGATGGGCATAATAACGTCATGATGTTGATCACGTTGGTGAGGAATCCCTATAATTGGTCAATTAAGTAATCTCTTCACACTAACTAAATCGATATGATTGCTCTTTCGATCGAATTTTCTTTTTAGCCATAATTGGATTGAATAGGCAATATTGGCGACTATTGTGCTGCAATACAATTTTAAATATTGATGGTCAATTATTTTTCTTTTTCCACTAACCCTTAGATGCTTAGAACGAGAGATTTACAACCTCAATCTCTCAAAGTGTCAATTATCTGTCATCCTATTAAAATTTTACATGGAAGGTAACTCAATGACGACTAGGTATATGTGTGAGTGTAATGTACATGCAGAAAAAAATTATTTGGTTTCCGTGAGTGTCCCTTTTTTTTAAGAGCGGCTTATTTTACATCTTTATCGTGATGTGATTACTAATCTTATTTAGACTTATTGAGAATTTCATTCTTTAATTTTGTTCCGCACGTTGGTGCTTCATTACTAGTAATATAGGAAGCAACAACATCATAAGTGCGGTAATTAGAAGAGAGAGAGGCATACCTCATCCCAAAAATTGGGAGTGGCAAATATTCATATCATCAAGGACCATGCTTTTCAGCTCTCATGCTCATGCATACATGTGCAATAATAAATCCTCTCGACAATGCAGAGTCTCTCTACCGTTTATTCTGGTAGTTTCCTTTGGCTTCTTGCCAAACCCTCGATTTCTTCTAGGTTTTCTACTCATCGTGCTCAACGGATGGTGAAATGGCTCGTGTAGATTTCTACGCCCTCCTTCATCAACCCTAATTGCTCTATTTCCCCTTAAATTTCCTTCGGCTTCTGTCTGGTTGGCAAGACCCACAGCTGGTTTTGCTCTTTGGGTTTCATTTTTTTCAAATGGATTCCCATGATCCAAGGGGTTTTGCTGCTCAGAATTCTCGTTTCCGCACCAAAATTCCATCGACAATGCCTTTAACTTTCGTCTCGGCCATCCTCCTGCTGAAGCTCACTCCCCACTTCGGCCAAACCTTTGTGTCTCACCCAGATCTCTCTTGATTCACCTTTGCATGTTCTGATTTCCATCACTTGCACGTCTACAGGGTGTACTGCCAGGTTTCGTTTTATGTTTTGCATCCCTCTGGCTTCTGATCGACTATTAACCATCTGATGGCTAGCTCGAGTCAGGGCGAGGAGGCTCGGCTAGCTGCCCTCTGTAGCCGTCTAGGCCGCCCGTGGAATGCCCACGCTATCCAAGAATGGGAAGAAGAGCCCCCTGTAGCAAAGATCGAAGAATGTAAGTTGAGTCTGATTGGCAAAATTGTTGCTAACACATCCATTAATTTTACTGCTTTCCAGAACACAATGAAAAGAGCTTGGCGCATCGATAACGTTGATATTTCTTAGAGTGAGGAAGGTCTCTATGTATTCAAATTCAAATCCGAAGCCGATAAACAACGAGTGTTTGAAAATGGTCCGTGGTTATTTTCCAGCAATCTGGTCATACTTAAACGATGGATTCCTAACACCCCGCTTTACTGTTATGATTTCAAAAGCTGTGCATTTTGGGTACAAATCTTTGGACTCCCCCTGGAGTGTTGCACCAATCAGCTAGTTAGCAAAGCAGTTAGTGAAGTTGGTACGGTGCTGGAAGTCAGAATTGAACAAAGGAGGGATTACCTATCAGGGTAGGGAGAGCTAGAGTTGAAATAAGCCTCCAGGAACCGTTAAAACAGGGCAAACTCATCTGCATGGCAGGAAAGAGTCTATGGCTTGATTTCCGCTACGAACGTCTACCTCATTACTGCTACTCATGTGGGAGAATAGGACATTATGCCTCATATTGCAAAGAAATTCCCTACGATGAGGCTAAGTTTGAAGAGAGGGATCAACTGTACTATGGACAGTGGCTCCGGGCTGAGGTTAGGGAGCATAGCCCGTTCTGGCAGGCTTTCTATGAATTGAACACAAACCAAGCAAATATGGAGAAAACGGTACCTGAAACTCCCTCATCTGGACAACTTCTCCTCCCTGCTGCACCCTGTGAAGTCAGCAACAAAGCTATTCCCTTGGAGGCTCGCCAGTCACAGTAGCCTCCCACATCCACAGCAACTCAGCTTCCGAGTCCTTCTTCCTCTACCACCATCAAAGCTGCAGCTCCTCTACTTCTACAAACTCCTGCAATAATTCAGCAGTCAGATCCTCATGCTGCACAAGCTGGATCATCATCATCAAAAAAAGGCAAACATACTCGTTTGCAGACAAAGACAACTCCCCTTAAGAAAGTTAAAAGGTTTTCCCCTTATGGCTCGCGCTCTATATTACCGAAGACTTTAGATGAAAGCCTTCTCTTGGATACTCCTGTTCTTGAGGCCCATAGGGCTAGTGATTGGGCTGTGGTGGCTTGCCCGAATAAGCCACCGATCGACAAATGAGGATTCTGAGTTGGAACTGTCAGGGATTGGGCAACTCCCTGACAGTTCAAGCACTAAGGGCCTTAGTAGCCCAAAATAGGCCCGATGTTGTGTTCTTGATGGAGACTAGAAATCAGGAACCTTTTATTACTAATTTACAGAGGAGGCTGAATTATTGCAGTAACTTTGTGGTTAACCCTTTAGGTTTAGCTGGGGGACTGGCGATTTTTTTGGAAGGATCATATTTCTCTATCGGTCAACGCTCATAGTTCAAACTTTATTGACACTATAGTTTCTGAGGACAGCAGTATTTCCACTATGTGCATCACCTTTCTGCATGCACCAGCGGTTTATTCTTAGAGACAAGTTTTATGGGATGAGTTAAGACAACTAAGTCACTTGCACACTCTTCCATGGCTGTGTATGGGTGATTTTAACGAGGTGTTACACTACTGGGAGACAATAGGTAAGAAGCCAGCAGAGCAGTATAGACTACATTCATTCAGAGAACTATTACATGACTGTGCATTGATGGATACGGAGACAAAGGGTTGCGCTTATACTTGGATGAATCAAAGGAGTGGCGATGCTATAGTTAAAGAAAGGCTTGACCGAGCCCTAGTTAAAGAAAGGCTTGACCGAGCCCTATGTACTATCGATTGGCGTATGGCCTATGCAAAGGCGGAGGTTCAAGCTCTACCAGCTCTAGGCTCGGATCACAGTCCACTGATACTCAATACGGAACTCCACTCGATAAGAAGGCGAAGAACGTTTACCTTTGAATCCTTTTGGCTGTAAGACGTAGATTGCCATAGGGTGGTTGCAGAAGCTTGGTCTTCAACATCTCTTGCACACTCTACCATCTCCAAAAAGCTTCAGGCCACCACTGCAGCTTTGACTAAATGGAGTAAATAACGATTTAAAGTTGGTCATCGCCAAATAGCCCTTCTACAGCAGCAACTCCAACAATGTACAAACCAACTTGCCTGCATTTTTAACAAAAATCAGGTTAACTCTTTAAAGGAACAAATCCAAAACATTTGGCTGCAGGAAGAACACTACTGGGCGATGCGTTCAAGAATAAAATGGATGAGGTGGGGGGATAAAAACACAAGGTTCTTTCATGCTACAACTATCCAACGACGCAAGAGGAACCGAATTAGTATGCTGAAGGATATAAATGACGAATGGATCCGTGAGCCAAATCAGGTGAAAAACAGCACTTTCAATTTCTTTCACACTCTTTATACCTCAGTGGGACATAGGGATTTCAAACCTGTTTTAGCTCAATGTCCTAATGTAGTTACAACAGAAATGAATGTCCTACTAACAGCTGAACTAACTAGAGAAGAGGTACAACAGGCTACTTTTCAGCTGGGAGCCATAAATGCCCCTGGTCCGGATGGCTTAAATGGGCTATTCTATCACCACCACTAGGACATTATAAAAGAGGATGTTTTCCAAACAGTGCACAGATTTTTCATAACAGGGGTGCTGCCTATGGAAATAAACCGGACCTCAATATCTCTGATCCCCAAGACTCCAAATCCCGAGAGGTTAGATCGCCCGCCCGATCAGTTTATGCAATTTTCTTTATAAAATCATATCCAAAGTTTTAGCCAACCGACTAAAACAATGCCTACCTCGCTAATTTCCGAAGAACAAAGTGCATTCGTGGTAGGCAGGCAAATACAAGACAATATTCTTCTAGTTCAGGAAGTTCTCCATCAAGTAAAAACTAAAACAAGAAAGAAGAAGTTTCAGGCAATCTTGAAATTGGATATGAAAAAAGCCTATGACAAGGTGGAATGGGATTTCTTGGATGCTTACCTCTCGCCAAATGGGATTTCATGATACATGGGTCAAATGGATTATGCACTGTGTCTCCTCAACTTCTTTAAGTATCAAGTTAAATGGCGAACAATTACCTTATTTCCACCCGTCTAGGGGACTTCGACAAGGCGACCCTCTATCCCCCTATTTATTTATCCTGGTGGCCAATATGCTCTCTACGCTTATTAACCAAGCTGTCGATATGGGATCTCTGAAGGGCATTAAACTAAATAGGTGGAGTCCCATCTTATCCCATCTCCTCTTTGCTGATGATGCTATCCTTTTCTTGGAGGGCAGTACTACCGAATGTCAAAATCTAGCTAACCTCCTAAACCAGTATTGCCTTGCTACAGGTCAGGAAATCAACAGAAATAAATCTGGCCTGTTCTTGGGGAAACACTGCCCACAGCCACTGAAGCAAAATTTGGCCAACAAACTACGGGTGCCCATTTTGGAAAAAACAGGTAAATATCTAGGTATTCCTTATGATTGGGGTTCATCAAAAAATGACATGTTTGCTTGGGTCCTTGACAAAGTTCACTCGAAATTAGAAGGGTGGAAAGAGAATTTCATTTCAAAAGGGGGAAAGGAGATTCTGCTAAAAACAGTGGTTCAAGCATTATCGCAACATGCTATGTCAATATTCAAGGTCCCAGTATCTATATGTAGATCTATCGAACAGAAAATATCTCAGTCTTAGTGGAAAAATAACAAAAACAAATATGGCATACACTGGAAAAACTGGGATCTACTGAAACAGAAAAAAGAGGAGGGCGGAATGGGGTTCCGAGACTTCCTTGCGTTCAATAAGGCCCTCCTAGGCAAGCAAGCTTGGCGACTCTTTCAAGATCCTTCATCGTTGTGCAGTCGAGTGTTCAAAGCTCTGTACTTTAACTCAACAAACCTCTGGCATGCAGATAGGGGGCATAGACCCTCATGGGGTTGGCTAAGTATCCTGTTAGGCAGAGACTCTATTATGAAACAACTTCAATGGTCTGTCGGCGATGACAGCTCAATCAAGGTTAGAGAGGATAAATGGTTACCTGTCGGTATCCTTGGCAGCCTCGCAACCAGAAACGAACCCAAGACAGTGTCGGGTTTCATTTGTCCTGAACAGAATTCCTGGAATGTGGACCTTCTGAATCGCTTCTTTGACGAACCCACTGTGCAGCACATACTTAAGTTAAAAATTTGGCCAGCCACAACAGCAGATCGACTGATCTAGAAAGAGACACAGGATGGTATTTACACAGTCAAGAGCGGATATAATTTCATTCAATAGACAGCTACCCAGAAGCCCTCCCCCAAGCCTCTTCTTCGTTTCAGACGCCCAAGAATGTTTGGAAACAGATATGGAAAGTAAAAACAGCCCCAAAAATTCGCAATTTTCTTTGGTCTATATGCCAAAACGCCTTACCAACTAAGGAAAATCTCTTCCGACGGCGTATCATCGACAACCCAGTATGTACACTCTATACTTCCACCTTTACAGAAACCACGGAACACATATTTTTACATTGCCCATGGACACGAGATATATGGAACCATCCCCAAGTTCAGATCAATATTTGCTCTTACAATACAAACCGGATGGATTCATGGATAGCAGACTTACTCAGTCAAAAGAGGGCTGTTCCAGTATTCGAGTTCACCGCGGGTCTCCTATGGGAAATCTGGAAGGCACGGAACCACTTCGTGTTCCGTCGCCAACGCATACCCTCGAATCAACTCGTAGAGACCGCTTTTGCCTTCGCAAAGCTCCAGCTCAGAACACACAAACAGGACTCGACAGGAAACTCTGAGTGGCTGAACCGCAATCGCATTTGGCTTCCTCCACCGCAGGGAACGTTGAAGATAAACGTGGATGGAGCTTTCCCCACAGCCGATCAAAGGGGCGCCATAGCGAGCATTACCCGTGATCACACGGGCTGTTTGATCGGAGGTTTCACTCGAACCGTATCTATGTCCTCTGCCATAGAAACAGAGACCCAAGCTTTGATACACGCTTTGAAGGATCTGCTCAAGCAAAATAAGACAGCATCTCACCTGCAGTTGGAATTGGATAGCCTCATACTTGTAGAAACTGTCAATCGGAGCCGTCTGCCGCCGTGGGAGTGTCGCGCCCTCTTTGCTGAAACCGAAGAGCTGCTGCGAAGCTTCAACAACCTTAGGGTTCTCCATTGCCGCCGGGAAGCTAATGCCCTAGCTGACTGGGCCTCCAAAGCCCACGGACGAGGGTCCATTTCGCAAAATTGGGTTCACTCTCCCTCCCAAATCATGCTAGATATGCTTTGTAATGAAGCCCTAGAGAAGGGTTGTTCCTATTTCCCCACTTGAAGTTGGAATGTTAATATAGTTTCCTTTCTGACCAAAAAAAAAAAAAGGACCATGCTTTTCATGAGAAAGGTGGGCAAGAATAGGGGAACTAATGCAGGATTAAAAAAAACGTACGGTAAATTAAGAAAATTACTCAATAATAGAATCTACAGTTATAAATCGGCATATGTGTATCTGTAAGAATTTCAGGCATAAAGGTTATTATAAATAAAAGGAGTAATGACACCACAATGATTTGAACTTTTACTCGTTTTCCAAATAAGTACATGAACCATTTTTATGTTTCCTCAACATCAACTTTATAAATGCAGGTCAATAAGATTAACTCCATTTAAAGCATGGATGGAAAATTCTTGGCCTTTGATGTGGAATAAACTTAAATAGCCATGGAATAAGTTACTAGCTAATTAACGATCCCTGATGTTCCATTGACCGATGTCTTCCGCTTTCCTTCTTCGAACTTGACTCGTGACTTGCGAGTTGGGTTGCAACTGAATTTAAGGCTCCAGTTTCATTTAGGAACCAATTGAACCCCTAGTCATCAATTTAGGGCAATTTGTAACTGTGGACTACACATATTTTAAGCGCACCTATCTCTAACGAGTCAAGTAGTCTAATTTATTCTTAAAATAGTGTCACCTTGAATTGTCAAGTGACCTAAACCGCCAATGTCCTTAAATGACGACTTTACTGTACAAAGTGATTAGAGATATAATGCCACATAGAAAATAATTGGGTTTGCTTTATTGTATAGAAAGACTAGAGATATAATGTCAAGATGTAATTGCATGGGCCAGTCCCACGCTGTAAAAAATGTCTAGTGTTTTTATAAGCTAGGGAATGGGCCCATCTTTGACTTTGCTGTTCCTCTATATGCGGTAAATTAGGATGCAATTTTTTTTCAAGAAATATGAAAATCCCATTGCTGTGTCAATAACAAGTTATACGTAAGTCAAAATAGAAACTTTACTCGCTAATGCAAAAATTAAACGAAGAAAAAAGAGAGAGAGAGAGAAGCAGGAACTGTATTCCCGACATGGGTGAGTTTAACCCTAGCCTCCCAATTTCTTGAAATTGCAATCAAGCCCCGGGTAGGGATAAAAAGTTTATGTACAGATCCGTAAACTCTGCCGCCACATATTGATAAATTGATAATATTTCTTCAAATGCCAATGTTTTGGAACTATTAGGAGCTTCTAGTAAAAAAAAATTCTTAATCAAGATCTATTTTCCAAAATAACGATTAGGGGTGATCGGTTCCTGGTTTGGTCCGGTTCCACCTTGGAACCGGGAACCAGACCGAGAGCACCGGTTCCCAATTTTGGGAACCATGGACCGGATCGTTTGGTCCTAGGACCGGGAACCGGACCGGACCATCGGTTCCGGTCCGGTCCAACAAAATCGGCTCTACATTTTTGCACTAAAAATTAACCACGTTTTTGCACTAAAAATTAACCGTGCTCCGAACCAGCCCATGTTTCCATAGATTTAGAGCTAGGTCTTCGTTTTCAGGTGCTTGGATTATTGTCCACTCCATCCACAATGTAATCTTCCTTTAAACGCAAAACATCAAAACTTGGTGATTTCCCTAATCTAAATCTATTCACCTTCTACACTTTGGTCCTTCCAAGTATATTAATGCATTCATATTATTGAAGTTGTTCTCCATTTATTTGCCCTGTCTAAACACCTCGATGATCCCATGTCCCTTGCTTGTTCACCAAAATCTAAAGGTTCTTTCAAGTCTAACAATTTCCACTCAGGTCTTGTTCTCTACATGCAGAATAAGAAAATTCTTCAATAGCACAAACATCATGGTCTTAACATTATATGCATATAAACTTATAGATGTAGAGGATAATTCGTCCACTTGCACAAACACACAATACATACATACATTTATGTGTGTGTGTGTATTTTCAAAATACATAAGGAGTCTTATTAACATAATTTACCTTGAAAAAATAAGCATTTGACCCCGTATTTAAATGGAAAATCAGAAGTATGTATATGCAAAACATCATGGTGAAATGATGTACATATAAACTTATAGATGTAGAGGATAATTCCCACATGGGCAAACTTACATACATACATACATACATACATACATACATACATGTGTGTGTATCTTCAAAATACATAAGTTTACCTTGAAAAGGGTATTTAAACGGAAAAATCGGAAGTAAGCAAGGGAAATGATGCGTAGGACCTCGGGCCTTACTGAAGGCCATTGGGCCCTGCACACCGTCATTGAGATATTATACAGGGCCCTCGGTGGGGGCGTGGCGCGCTGCAAACGCCATGCACATTTGCTTGTTAGGGGTGCCACCACCTGGAACAAATTTTCCTTTTTTTTTTGAAAATCACTTATTTTATTTTTATATTTGTCCGAACTTTGTCCCTTGATTTCTCTTCCGGCCAATTCACCCGTTATTCATGTTCACGGAAAGCTCATGATCTGAATTTATGTCCGATATTTGAAAAAATGTCGGGATTATGAATTTCCGCAAACTTAGTTAAAAGAATGGTCATAGTGAAAAGTCACAATATCTTTCTTGTTAAAATTCTGACCAACCTAATTCTCAAGGCATTAGTTGTGACTAAATATACCTGAATTCATCACTTAATATGGGAAATCACAACTTAATATGGGAAATCACAATTTTCTTGACACCCTCAAGATCGGACAGCTGTGGTTAAATGTTATGATATTTGTGATCCAGCTGTTTGATGTGGGCAAATTGGGCGTTGTTGTCTTGCAAAGCACAACCCAATTACGCCAACTGATCATAATTTAGACGAATTTTTTTTTCAGCACTCAAGGCTTTGATGCATTTGAAACCAAGAAATTTTCTATTGGAGCAAGTGCCATCCGAGAATAGATTGCGTGGTCAAAAATTGGTAAAAAAATGAGGTGCCTTCAACAATAATTGCACAGAGAGGAGTACTTGTATCCATTGAGAAAAGTTTAACCCTCGCGCAAGGCAAACACTAAAGAATGCAAAAGTAATTGAAGGCCACCATGAGTCCATGACAATGAACTTTTGAGTGTATAACTTTATAGATCTGGCTTGGGGCTAATGCTTTTCCTCACTATTGTTAGCCTAACCTTTTCATCATGACAAAGCTGGAAGTGTTGTCTCCCAATAGTTTCCTGGTTGTTCACAATCTTCATGACTATCTCAAAGCATCATTCCACTAACTAGTAAAGTTGGCAACTTTTTCCCTCCACTTTGAAAAGATTTTATAAGATTGACTTAAAAGTCGTTACTCTTCTTTCTTTATGGTGCTAAGAGAAAAGGAAGATGCCGTGTCTCATGGTGGAGGAAGCCGTGTTAAGTGGGCATTAGGACTGATGATATGCTCAAAACATTCGAACTCGACTTGGATTTGATGACAATATGCATTTTTAGAATTTTCTTTTGATGATTATAGCATACATTGTCAGTGTGAAAATTTTTTTATACAAGTGGCCTTATAGTTACACCACTAACTTAAGAAAGAGGTATTATGATCCAAAAATAAATTGTTGATAGGTTGATTTTGTAAAATATTTTATAAACTTGCACGTCTCTTTTTTTTGTTCTCATTTCTTCATGATAATTAAAATTCAAGATGACTTGATTTATACAATGATTTCCAAATATGGTTTTGGAGGGGGCAGAGACCTTGATTGTAGAGGACTTGTCCGAGGCTCGCACACAACTCTTTTGCCAAGAGAATCTATAAGATGGCTTCCATTTATGGTTTTGGGAGGGGGAGAGAACAATGATTTTAGAGGAGCTTGTCCCAAAGTTCTCATGTGATTCTTTTCGCAAGAGAGGATAAGTTTTACTCACAATAATATCAATCAATTGGAACCGGTCATTATAGACGACCTTATCTTGAAGTTCACACGTAATTCTTTTAGCTAGAGAGGGTAAGTGGTCACCCAAGTAATTCAATTATCCGGATGAATATTGTAGAGAACTGTGTGAAAGGAGATTCGAAATGTTAAGGGAGTTCAATGCAAGGTGAAGGGTGAGAGTTTGAATACATTACTATTAGGAGAGACTAAAGCTATAGTTCTTCCTTTGTGATATTAAATATCAAATAATTGGTTTAGGGCATTTTATAGTGAAGAATGAGAAATTTCATGTTAAACATGATGGTGTATTAAAATCAGTGGATGGTATATCGCCATGTATAAGGAAGAAACAAGTTAGAAGTAGCCCATGTCATAAAGTGACATCCTTTTTGTCCACTTTGGCAAAATTTTATACTTGACTTCAAAGTTGTCACTTTTGTTTTGTTTTAACTAAGTAAAAAAGAAATGCTTTTCTCTCCACTTTGGAAAAATTTATAGGCTTGACTTAAAAGCCATCACTCTTGTTTTCTTTTGGTGCTAAGAGAACTTGACTTAAAATCGCCACTCTTTTTTCCTTTTGGTGTTAAGAGAAAAGAAGATGCCTTGTCTCATGGTCCACTTTGAAAAAATTTCATAGACTGGACTTAAAGGTCGTCACTCTTGTTTTCTTTTGATGCTAAGAGAAAAGAAGATGCCTTGTCTCATGGCCCACTTAGGAAAAAAATTTCATAGATTTTACTTAAAAGTCGTCACTCTTGTTTTCTTTTGGTGCTAAGAGAAAAGGAAGATGCCTTGTCTCATGGTCCACTTTGGAAAAATTTCATAGGCTTGACTTAAAAGTCGTCGCTCTTGTTTTCTTTTGGTGCTAAGAGAAAAAGAAGATGCCTTGTTGCCTTGTCTCATGGTCCACTTTGGAAAAAAAATTCATAAACTTGACTTAAAAGTTGTCACTCTTGTTTTCTTTTGGTGCTAAGAGAAAAAGAAATGCCTTGTCTCATGGTCCACTTTGGAAAAAATTACATAGACTTGACTTAAAATTCGTCACGCTTGTTTTCTTTTGGTGCTAAGAGAAAAAAAGATGCGTTGTCTCATGTCTTTCATGGATTTGAATAAAAGTCGTCACTCTTGTTTTCTTTTGATGCTAAGAGAAAAGGAAGACACCTTGGCTCATGGTGAAGAAACCTTTGTTCAGGGCATGGTGGGATCGACACTCAAAATGTTCAAACTTGACTTGGATTTGACGACAAGAAATTTGAGGTTGAGAATTTATAATGAGAATTTATTCCACAGTTAAGTTTAATTTTCGTGGTTCTTTGCTGAGCAAAGTCCTCTTACACCTAAAAATGGATCACGAGAATTAGAACTCATTCTTTGCCCACAAGATCATCTACTGTGATTGAGGGATTAGGAATAGGGCCAAAAATCTTATCCACTTGCAACATTATGATGATCCCTCTCATTTCACAAATTCATTTAACGAATCCAGTGTACAAAGGATGATTGGATTGTATACATTAGATAAGGTGGTCTTATGCAATATCCATCTTTTCAATAAAGGAGATTTAGCATATCAAGATTAGATAAGTGGTAATTTCCATTTTGTCAAAAGGACAGTTAAGTGGAATTGTCAAAAGGACGGTTAAGAAGTAGTGGCACGGTTATCTATGTGGAAAAAATATTGAGTGACCTTAGTGCATAAACTAAATTGAATTTGAACTATTAAAGACAATGGACTTCATAAGAATCTCTTCAACTTTTCCGATTTAGATTTAGTTTATCATGTATATTTTTCATTTAATAATTTCTTACTTATTAGACCCAAGTAACAGCCTCCAAGATTGGATTTTGGTCGTGAAAAGCACCTAGGACTTGGAGCGCAGAAGTCGAAGAAGATTGAAGAATGGGGAATAATTACAGTGGGGAAATGCATGTGGAAATAGACCAAATAATTGCAGTAGGTGGTTGATGCTTCGAAAGCATCTAACATTTTCTCACGAAAAAACAAGCAATCGTGGATGAGCCATTGATGGCTCATTAATGTTATAAATTGGTTGAAATAGCACATCCATTTAGGAAATATCAATACGTGTCGCTCTGTGCAAGTCTCATTTATCCCCTTGCCCATTACATTTATATGATTGAGAATGGAGAATATAAATATAAACGGTAGTAAAAACTACGTATTGTCAACAATGTTGATTCACATAATTCAGCATAAGACATTACGGATGCTTAACAACTTAGCTATACCAATTTCTATATGAGTCCACGGTACTTCAATTATTTGGAATTTTAATCTCCAAAAGATTTATGTGATAAAGCATATATAAACTATTTATACACCACATACAGATACAACTTTAATGAGATTTACAGAAATTTTTTTATTATATCATATATTTTTAGTATGCCTAAAACCTAAAATTTTCACAAGGCTTGAACACAACTTGTTTGCTTGATCACGTGCAATATGGGAATACATATTGCTTCCCTTTTTTAAGATTGCAAATCCCTCACAGACACTAATATTTTAAAGACAAATCCTACAACAAAGAGTAAGGATACCATAATACATAAAGAAGATGTTGAAATGAATTTTTAGAAATTCAATATGATGGTAAATTTTTTATACCATAACAAGAACTTAATGGGGATAAGTACACTATCGGTGCCAAAAGTTGTGTACGGTGCTCACTTTGGTGCCAAAAGTTTCCGTCGGATCACTTAAGTGCCAAAATTTTTGAAAAACGATCATTTCAGTGCCAACGCCGACGAAATTGGCCGGAAATCCGACGTGGCCATTTTTTATTAATTTTTGAAGCCGACGTGGCTTGTCAGAGAGGTAAGTCAGCATCCAAACACCAAAACGACGCCGTTTGGCATCTTTCCCCCAACTTAGAAACCCTAATCCCCAAATTGAGAGAGAGAGGGAAGGCTTGTCTTCGTCTTCTTCTTCCTCGAAGACCCACACCAGCAACAACACCAGCACGGCACCAACAACAGCATTGGTAGCGCACCAGCAGCAACACCAGCAACACACCGGCAGCAGTAGCACACCAGTGGCACCTTCGACCCATCTTCTTCCTCCTCCTCCTTCGCCCTCGCCTTCGATTTTTCCTGTCACTTATTGCTCGAGCAACAATCTCAGTCTCTCCTCGCTCACTTGGTTGAGCAACTATAATGGTGGCTGAGCGACGGTGGCTAAGCGACGATGGCCGAGTGACGGTGGCCGAGCGACGGCGGGCGAAATGGCACGAAAACCTAATTTCAATCCCCATGTGAGCTAAACGAGGAAGATCCATTGAAATGATTTTTGAGAAATTGTTTAAAGATATTTTTATTTTATTTTAAAAAGCCACGAATCATTTTGGCCGGAATTTTAAATACCATAACAAGAACTTAGTGATGATTTTAAATTTTGGCGATTAATGTGATTTTAAGTTTTGATATGTAATTTCTATGTTTTGATTTTTCAATATATATCCCGATAATTGTGAATGATGCATTGAAAGTTTTATCATCAAAAGGTTTAACGCATAGTGAAATTCAGGTCAAAATAGAGTGAGAAATGAATTGTGGAATCTAGAAACGAGCATGGAAATTCCAAACCCATTTTATTTCACACGAACACCTTAGTATTCACACATGCATGGCTTTGGGACTCCGCAAATAAATCACAAGAGTGGCAAACATGGAATTTGGTTCTGATCAAGTGAACAGGAAAGGGAAGGAATCAGCAGGCTTTACCAGGATGAGCAGATAGCAGAGCGCGTGAATTGTGGTCCCCTTGACTCTCCAGCTTTTTCTTCCGGTCACTGCTTTTGAATCTTGTCTGATTCCAATTTTCCATCGCTTTCCAACTCACGCTGAAATCTCTCTTTTTGCATCACCGAAAGCCATCCCGCGCTTGAAGCTCACGATCGGTTTTAACTTTTCAAAGGGTCTCCATCCCTCGCATTTATCTTTTTTTTTCCAAAAAAGAACCACCGAATCCTTTTTTTTTTATTTTGTCTACAAAGCTCATGGACAGAATTTATTCAATCAATCGCTAAATTACCCGCTTCCTATTTTCCCCCCCTCTTATCTCATCCCTGGCCAGCTCACTTGACCGAATCAAACTATTGAAACTCCAGATCTTCTTGTTTGCTCTGTCTTTTGGCTTTCGAAGGAGCAAAAAAACCGGCTTTTTGTAATAGTCCGCTCTCTTGGCTGGCCACAACTCATCTAATCATCATCTTGAAGGTCTTTGATCCAAACTTCCACAATTATTGGAGTCGTGATCCACCTTGTCCAAATAATATCTAACTCTACAGCGAGGAATTAGGAGCAATTCCACTATCTTGCAGTTGTCCAATAACTCTATTTATGTTAGTTTGAGAGAGATAAAACCAAGTACCACTAACGAAAATTGCGAGTCCTTGATAACAAAACGGATTCTTCCAATGTATAAAATAAAAATTCCAATGGCTTTTGCTACTATAACCTTCCCGGTACATACGTAAACATGCAGAGGCTCTCTCTAGTACAGATGGAAACCCAAGGCGGATGTTGAGTGAATCCATGAGAGAGAGAGAGATACCAAACAAATTGGTCCAACATGGGGTTCCTGACAGCAATGCCATTGCCAACCACGTATATCAAAGAGGCCCTATTCCTTGTCCGGGAATTGATGCAGCCTCGCTGTGACTTCTTTGTTGCTTGCACTCCAGCCACCTCAGCCTGTTTGGCAATGTTCCTGTTATTTTGCTCCTCATAATAAAAAAAAGAACATACATCAATTTGGTAACATCAATTCATTTTTCTTTCTCTAAGAAATAGGTTTGGAATAATAAATTTAGAAATAAAAAAAAAATAAAAAAATGTAATTTTTATTTCCAAAAATAAAATTTTTAGAAATAAAAGCTATTTTTCATTTGTCTTTTCTTTTTCTTTTCCACTCTCTTGGATCCCATCCACCCCCACCTTCGCAACCCGTGCTGTCGGCTGCCACTGCCGACGATCGCCATTTGCTAACCGCTGGCCGCCGTCCACCAATCGCCATCCACCACCGCCCAATGAAGAATAAAAAAGCCATTGGGCCAAAAATCTTAAAAATTTAAAAAAAAAAATTCTACATTACAAAAATAATTTTGGATTGTATCAAACCCATTCCTTTCTTTTCATTCTAAGGATAAAAATTTTAAGTTGTTACCAAACTCATTTTTACTCAAACATTATTCCAAAGGATAAAAATAATAAAAAAAAAATCAATTTCTAAACAGAATAGTTGTCATCGGTAAAGGCTCACCCCTTCCCTTTCCACTCCATCATCATGAATAGATAATTCAGCTTCTCTCTCTGTACATTTTTCCATGCAGTTCGAATCCGACAAAAGAATCCAAAACCGCTCTGAACCACCCCCGTGACGAAACAATCCAAGGGCCGAGAAATTTTTGGCGACTGCGGTGAAGCCCTTTGTACCCCTGTCGTTTCTGACGAGAGTAAAAAATGCTTTCTTGAAACGAAGACCTTTTCTATCTCTTTTGCAGTTTAAAAGAACAGCATGAAAGGGTAATTCTTCTGCTTTTCTGTCTCGTAGCCTTTGGCTTGTAACTTCATGAGCTTTATTCCCACCTTTTTTTCCTTTTTCATTCATCTTGCATGTCCAGCCGTTTATTGGGCTGATTAAAATGAAGAAGTTCGTAATTAAGCCCCCATTTTATTTGACACAAACAAGCTTTGTTTAATTCAAATGCATTGTGCCTAAACATAAATGTGTCTTTTGTTTGAATGCTGAGAAATGCAATAAAAGATGCTAGTGTAGGACTAAGACAAGCAGATGTTTTTCTTATTAAGGATCCAATTGTCGCTATCGATGAACTCAATTCTTGATTTTCTCATGAAATAAATGAAAAGTCTACAAGCAAAAGTTTGTGTCAACGCGAAGTTAGAGGTATAAACTTTTGAAAAATTGACTCTTTTGACATTTGGTGAGGAATCTTGTGATTATCTGAGTAATAGAAAGTATTATTGTCATCACATGTATTATATGTCGTCTGAGTCGTCATGTGTTAAATTATTACTTATTGTAGAAGAAATCACTTGGAAGTTGGGGATGCCATTTCGAGGAAGCATGCAAAGTTTCTCTGGTTAATGAGCCTCCACTTCTTTTGTCGGCCACCAATAAGCTTGTGTCAATTAGAATAATCCAAATAATGCGGTGGTGCAAACAAGTCCACGTGTTCACACCTTTACATATCGTAGTCCATACTTAAGCACCATGTTTTTCCAAAGTTGTACTGCTATTAATAGATCTATTTTTTTTTTTTGCTGGAACACTTAATTGTGTGTAATTATATATCTCTTGAGTGGTCTTGTGGTAAATTATTATACAGCAAGGACAAAAACTACTTCTTCGAAGGTTCGGATGAAATTTTGAGGAAGACCACCATAATTGTTTTCATGAGTGAGCCTATGACCTAGATCACGAGAATCTTCCACCCTAGAGTTTCATCCGTGCAATAATTTTGTCGGCCATAGAGAGGCTTGTGTCAATCAGCAAATTCAAATAATGCGGTAGTACGCAGTCTTTGGTAAAAATGAGTCCACGTGTTCACACCTATTAGATAACTTGGTCCATCCTTAAGCACCATCATTTACCAAAGTTCTAAAAAAAGTCGTGCATCTCTGTCCTCTAGTATAAGAATAAATCAACAAGAAGAACAAATAGTGAACGACCTACCTAAAAGCACAATTTCAAACCTTTAGCTAATACTCATTGTTGTTTGTTATAATCCATCATATGATGGCTTCTTTGCCGAAATCCAAAAGTATTTACGACGTCTTCTTGAGTTTCAGAGGCACGGATGTGCGTAAGAGCTTCCTTAGCCATCTCTACCAAGCTTTAGATCAGAATGGAATATACACTTTCCGAGATAGCGAGGAACTGAGAAAGGGAGACCAAATATCGGTGACTCTTATGAAGGCCATTGAAGAATCGTGCATCGCAATCATCATTTTTTCCAAAGACTACGCTTCCTCATGGTGGTGCTTGGAAGAGACAGCGAAGATTATGGAGTGCAAGGAGCAAAAGGATCTCACTGTTCTACCAGTGTTTTACAAAGTGGACCCAAGAGAAGTGAGAGAGGGGAGAAAGAGTTATAGGAAAGCTCTGGATAAGCATGAAAAAAAGTTCAGAAATGATCTAGAGAAAGTGAAGAAATGGAAAAAGCACTTTTTGATGCTGGTAACTTGTCCGGGTGGCATTTGAATGATGAGTAAGTTCAAAGTAGCTCAATTTTTGTGTAAGAAGCTGATCTTTACAAGTAAATATAAAGACAGTTTGCATTAAAAAAAACGACACATAGATAACTGTACTATAAAATGTTAAAACTTATTCTACCAATGGACAAAATGTTAAGTGGCGTTATTTCACTTAAACCCATTTCTTTTAATGAAGTAAGAAAGTTCACAGCAACAGATAATTAGTGTGTACAAGCCATGTAAGGCAATAACATTATGCTTTAGGTATTTGATCGAATCAAAATCTTAACCACCGTTTAAAGTCCTAAATAGCTCTTTTTGATGAAGCGTATAAATATATTACATATAATAGTCAAAAGGAAAAGTACGTAAATCATCATATATAAATCAACAGAGCATGAATCACTTGGCTGACCAAAAGTTGAACCCCAAAATGGTTGTTTTGATTGGTTTTCTAATACGACTTGGTGAGAAAAAATTGTGTTTTAGCTGTGATTATTTGAAAATGTGACGTACTTTTTTCATTGTTAGCTTATGATTGCTTGTTATTTGCTTATTCAAATTGCTCAAAAGATGCTCCAACCTCTTTTTCCATTTTTGACAGAGATGAGTCAAAGCTTATACTACAAATTGTGAAGGAGATTTCCAATCACCTTAACCTAACACCGTTGTATGTTACTAAGTTGGTTGGGATAGAGACTCCAGTTGTTAAGTTGAAAGAGATGTTAAACCTTGCGTCTGATAATGATGTTGTCTTGGTGGGGTTATGGGGACAAGGAGGGATAGGGAAAACAACGTTAGCAAAAGTTCTTTACAATTCTATGTTTAGACAATTTGACGGTTCATGTTTTCTCGAAAATGTTCGAGAAGCTTCGAAAGATTCCAAGGATTTAGTTCCATTGCAAAACAAATTACTATCTGATATTTTTATCACTGCAAAATGGATTGGCAGTGACCAATGCTAATGGAGGTATCAATATCATACAACATAGACTTCGTCACAAAAAAGTTCTCCTTGTCCTTGATGATGTGGATGACTTGCACCAGTTACATACTTTAGCAGGAGAAGGCAAATATTTTGGTAATGGAAGTAAGATCATTGTTACTACAAGAGATAAACATTTGCTAACTTGTTATGGAATTGATCAAGATCATGTGTATGAAGTTAAACCACTGAGTTACCATAAAGCTCATGAGCTGCTTAGCAATCACGCTTTTTTGACACTCCAAAATTTTGAAATCAAGACAAATTTGGTGGATAGTGTTCTGAATCATGCTGGAGGGCTTCCTTTAGCACTTGAGGTTCTTGGTTCCAGCTTATGTGGTAAAAGAGAAGATATATGGGAAAGTACACTGGAGAAAGTTTCTAGGATTCCCAACAAAACCATTAATGATGTTCTCAAAATAAGTTACGATGGACTAGAGGAAAATGAGCAAGAGATTTTTCTGAACATTGCCTGCTTTTTTAAGAGGAATGATAGTGAGTACATAAAGAAAGTCCTTAATAGTTGTGATGTTCAGACAACTGTAGGATTTGATATACTCATCGAGAGGTCCTTGATAAGCATTGACTATGGAATACTAAATATGCATGACTTGATTCAATCGATGGGTATGGATATTGTGAGACAAGAATGTCGCGATGATCCCAGAAGTCGCAGCAGACTATGGTAGTATGATGATGTTGCCGATGCTTTGTCAAGCGATGTGGTAAGACTTGCGAACATGACCAAAATATTGCTCCTTATTTTTTACTCTAATTATTAAAAATGCATAAGCTGAAATAGTCTTGTATATATAGGGAGATTGTGCTATAAAAGCCATTGTGTTGGAGCCACCTCAGCTTAAAGAGCTAAGTATCCATCCTAATGCTTTTCCAAAAATGAGAAAGTTGAGATTGCTCATCCTACGCAATGTTCATATTTCTTTCCATGGCCCTATATGTCTTCCTAATGGGCTAAGATGGATGGAATTTGCTGGAAGTGGTCCTTGGATTCCAAAATTTCCTTCTGGTCAAAAGAAATTAGTAAGTATTGCTATGAGTGAAGGCAGTATCACAGAAGTCGTAAAACACTTTAAGGTGAGCATTTATCTACATAGATTGTTTTATTATCCTACTTCATTTGTATGGGCATATGCGTGTTTGATGTACTATTATTCGTACGGAAATGGCGTTCCACTGTTTTGGAAGCCACTTCTCTATTTTCTTTCCGAATGATGTTGACTACTTGCGTTGGAAATAATGTGCGGCAAACTGGCATTTGAAAAACTAAGGGAAACAACTTTACTAGAAATATCCAATGAAAACATTTTGCTGACAAAATACACAATACAAAGAAATTTTATTATAATACGAGGGAAGAGCAGATTTGAAATTTTTTTATGAAGGTCATTGGATCATGAGTAAATTCAAAGTTTAATATATTGAAATATGTGAGAGATAAAATAAAGTAACCAATTTCATGTAGTTGTCCATGGGTATTATATCTGTAAAATAAGCAATTGAGGCTCATGGATGGAAGGAATAAAAAAGAGGTTGAAATCCCTCACAATTAGAAGGCTTTTATTACGTTATGTACCTTGTAATGACAAATATATACATATATATGTATGTATGTATGTATGTATGTATGTATGTATGTATGTATGTATGTAGATGAATCTCAAATACTTTCGAAACCTAATGTCTCTAACTATTCATGTTGTTTTATTTCAAAATTGAATCTACCTAGGGAAGAAATTCGAAATGCAAATATGCTGGTATAAGCTATTTCACCTAATTCTAACTATGTCACTAGTTTACATATGAACAATTTCATATACAAAAAAGAATTGTCTAATGATCAAATAAAAGGAAACAAAAACATGATGAACCAACCCATTGTCATATATACAAAAGAAAATACACCCAAGGAATAGTCAGCTGAATGGTCAAGAATTTGATGTAGATGTGGTTGGTCGGATACCTTAATCACAATATGTCGCATTGAAATAACCTTAGAGGCCACGTAGTCTCCAAGTTATGGAGGCTTATTCAATGTATGCCGTAAAGGGCGGGATTTGTCATGCACCGTGCTGTAAAAAAGGCATCATTAATTGCGCAAATCAGTTATGAAGGAGCAGCATTTCTAAGTGCATGTAATTAAATATCTATTAGACATCTTGCTAGTAATGCGTGTACAAATAATTCGATATAAGTGATCCCGTAGGGGCATGCCACCAGGAATTGTCACCAATTATAAGGCGGATATAAATTATAACTAATTCATTCAAAAAAATTTGGCAATCCTTGATTCAATATTTGTTCTCCCCAATTATACGGTGATATAAATTATCTCCATCAACTATATAGTAATAGGAGTTGTCTTTGATCATATTGGAGAAATTTAGAAATTTAAATTAACTAGCCCTTAATTTTTTTTCCATGTTTGTTAACGCGAAATTCTTTAATACGAAATGTAATTATCTGAAATATATAAAAAAAGAATTGTGATATTTAATGTATCGAAACATCATATGGTATGATTTTTTTTATTTGCTAGAATTATTTTTTGTTTGATATATAGTATTTCTTTGTTTGTAAAACCGACGTTTGATTTTCTAGTAATCACGATATATTTTTATCAGTCAAGTATGGAGTGTCATGTTATATCTAACTGTTTTGATGATTGTCTAGAATAATTTATTTGAAATCTTTTTAATTTTGTGTATTATATATAATATAACTCTTTAAAATAATATCTAAAAATAAAATGATAAGAGTTGTCTCTTATTCGCTAATGTGATCATAAAAACTAAATTGCTAGGTAGAACTCACTTGTGAGTGTGCCATATGACTTAATCTCACGTAATTTTTACTGTATATACATAAAAATTTGTATTTACTAGTAAAGTTTCAAAAGGGTTTAGTAATTTCTCAATACTATATATATGATAACTTTGAATGAAAAGTTATTAATAGGTTAAGAAATTTACTTAGAACCCTATATAGTAGGTTTCAAGTTGCCCGATCTAACGATGCTCCTTACCTCCTTTATCATGAAGAGAATTGTGGCCTAAGGATGAAAATCATTAAAAGTGGCAACGGCATTATTCAAATACCCTTCTTTCCCTTTTAGAATGTTTATGGTAGTTGGTTTTGTTGTTTTTGCAGGACTTCCAACAATTGAGGTACATTAAATTGTGTGATTGCGAGTCGCTTGTTAGTACACCCAACATCTCATGTACTCCAAATCTCGAAGAAATGAAACTTGGAATTGCAAAAACTTGGTAGAAGCCCATGAGTCGATTGCATATCATGACAAGCTCCAGGTCTTGCATTTTAAATGGTGCCCTAAACTTTGTGTTTTTCCGAATGCGCTCAAGTCAAAAACTCTTCAAGATCTCAAACTTTCCAATTGCCCAAAATTGGAAAGATTCCCCGATATTCCAGATGAACTTAGAGGCCTGAAAAAACTTTCCATACGACATACCTCTTTAAAAGAACTTCCTACATCAATAAAAAATCTTGTCTCTCTAGAGAAAATACATTTAGACATGGGCAAAAACCCTATAAGTCGTCCATCTAACAATTACAAGTTACAAAAACTTCAATGGTTCAAATCTTTTCTCCCAAATCGTGTTTCCAAACCTTTGGAATTCAGCTGATCCATGCATGAAGATTGGACTTCCAAATTCAAATGTGTCAGACCTTTTAAATTGTAATCTATCCCAAGTAGAGTTTCTTGAGGATCTTTCTTGTTTTCCCTTGTTGAAAATCTTAATTCTGTCGGGAACAATATTACTAGCCTTTCTACATCCATCAAGCGTGATCGTTTGTCCACATCGTCAATTAGTAAGGTGAGCATTTATCTACATGGACCTTTTTATTTTCTACTTCATTTGTATGGATGTTTGTGTATTGTATGCACTAGTATCCCTAAGGAAATGGTGTTCCTCTATTTTAGAAACCACTACTCTATTTTCTTGTAGAATGTCGTTAACTACTTGTGTTGGAAATAACGTGCAGCATAATTGGCATTGAAAAATTAAGTGAAACATCTTTATTTGAAATCCGCAATGAAAACATTTTGCGGGTAAAATACACGATACAAACAAATTCTATTATTATATGCAGAAAGAAAAAAATTGAATTTTCTTATGAAGGCCATTGAATCATGATTAAATTCAACTTTTTAATATATTGAAATATGTGAGAGATAAAATAAAATAACCGATTTCGTGCATTTGCCCATGGGTATTATATTTGTAAAATGAGCAACTGAAGATCATGGATGGAAGGAATGAAAAAGAGGTTAAAATCCCTCACAAGTAGAAGGTTTTTATTATATATAGAAAGGACAAATACTTTCTAAACCTAATATCTCAAACTATTGATGTAGTTTTATTTCAAAATCAAATCTACCTAGGGAAGAAATTCAAAATGCAAATATGCTAGTATAAACTATTTTGCCTAATTCTAACTATGTCACTAGTTTACATATAAACAATTTTATATACAAAAAAGAATTGTATAATGGTTAGATAAAAGGAAACAAAAACATGACAAATTAACCTGTTGACATATATACAAAAGTAAAAATGCCCAAGGAATAGCTGGTTGAATGGTGAAGCATTTGATTTAAATGTGGCTGGTCAGATATATTGATCACAATATCTCACTTTCAAAATAACCTTAGAGGCCACGTAGTCTCCAAGTCATGAAGGCTTTCCAATGTATGTTGTAAAGGGCGGTATTTGTCCTGCACCGTGCCCTAAAAAATACATCATTAATTGCTCAAATCAGTTCTGAAGGAGCAGCTTTTCTAAGTACCCGTAATTAAATATTTATTAAACATCTTGCTAGTAATGCATGTACAACTAATTCGATATAAGTGATCCCATAGGGGCATGCCACCAGGAATTGTCACCAATTATAAGGTGATATAAATTATAACTAATTCATTCAAAAACTTTTGGCAATCTTTAAAATTCAATATTTTTCTCACCAATTATAAGGTGATATAAATTATCTCCATCAACTATAAAGTAACAGGAATTGTCTTTGACAATATCGGAGTAATTTAGAAATTTAAACTAACTAGCCCTTTTTTTTTCCATGTTTGGTAACGTGCAATTCTGAAATACAAAATGTAATTGTCTGAAATATATATATGAAAAGAATCATGTCATATTTACTGTATCAAACATTAAATGGTACGATGTTATTACTTGGTAGGATTAGTTTTTGTTTGATATATAGTATCCCTTTGTTTGCAAAACCAACGAGTGATTTTCTAATAATCATGACATATCTTTTACTGGTCTATCATGTTATGCCTAACTGTTTTGATGATTGTCTAAAAATTTATTTGTGATTTCTTTTTAATATTGTGTATTTTGTATATATTATATAACTATTTAAAATAATATCTAAAAATGAAATGATAAGGGTTATCTCTTATTCGCTAATGTGATCATAAAAACTAAATTGTTAGGTAAAACTCGCTCGTGAATGTGATCTTTACTATAGACACATAAAAATTTGTATTTACCGGTAAAGTTTCTAAGGGTTTAGTAATTTCTCAATATTATATATATAGTAACGTTGAATGAAAAGTTATTAGTAGGTTTAGAAATTTACTTAGAACCCTAAATAGTGGGTTCCAAGTTGCCTAATCTAACGATGATTCTTGGTTCCATCCACATGAAGAGAATTGTGGCCTAAGGAAGAAAATTCTTAGAAGTGGCAACGGCATTATAAGGATACCCTATTTTCCCTTTCAAAATGTTTATGGTAGTTGGTTTTGTTGTTTTTGCAGGACTTCAACAATTGACGTACGTTGAATTGAGTGACTGCGAGTCGCTCGTTATTACGCCCAACCTCTCATGTGCTCCAAATCTCAAAGAATTGAAACTCTGGAATTGCAAAAACTTGGTAGAAGCCCACGAGTCGATTGCAAATCATGACAAGCTCCAAGTCTTGCATTTTAAATGGTGCCCTGAACTTCGTGTTTTTCCAAATGTGCTCAAGTCAAAAAATCTTCAAGATCTCAACTTTTCTGTTTGCTCAAAATTTGAAAGATTTCCCGATATCCCACATGAACTCCGATGCCTGAAAAGACTTTCCATACTACATACTGCTATTAAAGAACTTCCTACATCAATAGAAAATCTTGTCTCTCTAGACGTAATGCTCTTAGATATATGCAAAAACTCAGTAAGCATTCCATCTAATATTTACAAGTTACAAAAACTTCGATTCTTCAAATCTGCTTTTGGCCCAATCGTGTTTCCAAACCTCACATATTTAGCTAATTCGTGCATGAAGGTTGGACTTTCAAATTTAAAAGAATTAGACCTTTTCAATTGTAATCTGTCCGAAGTAGAGTTTCTTGAGGATCTTTCTTGTTTTCCCTTGTTGGAAGAGTTATTTCTGTCAGGGAACAATATTACTAGCCTCCCTATATCCATCAGTAAGCGTGATCGTTTGTCCATATTGTTAGTTAATTATTGCCATCAATTACAAGAGATTCCCAAGCTTCCGCCATTTTTAAAATTATTGCTCGCGAATGGGTGTGAATCTTTGCAAACAAATGGACATTTAACTTCAATTGATCAGTGGGTCCATCAAGGGTTGGCTGTGGTTGACACTCCTTCAATTGCTAAGGTCAGATTCTCTCTCGTGCGCACACATATCGGTGTGGAGAAATGTTCAAAACAATCTGTGCTTTTATATTGCAATAGCTGAAAATGCAAAATCAGAGGTTTGAGAAAACCAAACGAATATAAAGTGATCCTACACTAATATTTACGTAGTGAAGGTGGCTAGCATAGTTTTTATGGGAATGATTTTTATCACATGAGACTTCTATCTTAACGCAAGTTGGGATCAATGGATCCCTCCTCATTTACGGAACTTTTTATTCACTAGGATTACTTACTAAACTCAAATTGAATTCTTCTAAGGTGCTTTCTAACGGTCTATTTTTGTAACAGAGATTTCCTTGCACTACTTTTGTTCTCCCTAAAGGAGAGATGCCAAAGTGGTTTCAACCAGTTGAAGATGGTTTTGTATCTTTCATGGCTTCAAAGGACTTATATGACAAGTTTCTTGGATTGATTTTATGTGGCGTACGTAACAATGAAGGCGATTATCGGGACCTTTCCTTTTACCAATATTTTTATAGCAAAGACTACGGTGGCTGCGGAACAAGGGTCTTCAGATCGGGTCCAGGTTGCATCCTCATAAACTATTTTGCACCATCTGACTTATCTAACTTATGGGGAGCAGTCCATTTTGATCAAATTGATGGGAGTTATGCACAATTCAACCTTAAAGTAGAGAGCATGGGTCAGACCGTGAAAAAGTGGGGATTTCAAATAATATGCAAGCAATTAGAGGACGATTTAAAAGCTACGCTCCGAGACAAGAAGTTAATTGATCCAGCTTTCCTCTACGAGGTTGGCCATGACTCAATAGACCTAGAAGCCCAGAGTTCACATACACATGAAGACAATCCAACTGAAATAGGTCTATCAAGAAACTTGCAAGAGAGTTCACATATCCTCGAAAACAGACTGATCGAATTTGATCTGGATTGTCCACCGAGTAACGAGCTTGGTGATTGGGTAAGCATGATACATCGTGAGGTTTTTCATCCTGGATGGTTTCTTCCTGGAGACCCGCGCAGCCTGGGGAACAAAAAGTACAAGCTTTTCTTGGAAGAATATGGAGACGTACGGTGAGTGAACTCCCGCTGATCTTCATTACAATGCCTCCTTTCTTCTCGTTCCTTCGTTTTCCTTTCTCCACGAAAAAAAGAAACTTATAAATAAAATTCTGTAATTCAGCCTTCTCTTTTATCTCTTTTCTTTGTTTGTAGTTCTTCCTTTTGGCTAAATCCTCTTTTCTCCGCCCTACCCAAACTTCCAGCTCCACCATCTTCCGTCGGACACCGGCGATCTCTGACAAATGCAAGATCGCTGCTTGGCAAGCGGAGGCGACCCACAGAAGAAGTCCCTAGCGAACCGACGGGCGACGGAGGCCAGCGAGCGGAGGCGACGGACTACCGCCGTGGGAACCGGTGACGTAGCTTCTTCGGGATAACGATTCTCTCCTGAGGTTCCTGGCTTCGTGCAGCTGGCTATTTAGATCTGGTAACACCTGGCACATCCAGATTGTATCGAGTCGATGCAATATTTGAGCTGGATTTTGAATTCGATTCGTTTGGTGCTGGAGTTGCGCGGGAACTTGAAGAATGTGTGGTTGAATTTGTTCGAGAGACGCTGAATGAATGTTTTCTTCGGAAGTTTAGCCTGTGGATGCTTGGTAGTGAATTCAATGGTAAGCGACGTTGCACGCTGCAAAATCAGGGACGATCCCTAGAAGGTATGACGATTCTTTCTTTCTTTCTTTCTTTTCATAGGGTGTACAGAGAGAGAGAGAGAGAGAGAGAGATTTGGGTGCTTTAGCCCTGTGGCCTCTGGATATGAAAAAGAAAAAATCAGGAGAAACACGGAGTTTACATTATTAGTTATTCAGTAGAATAGAGACAAAAGCACAAGAAGCTGATTGTGAATTGGGTTCCCTTTTTATCCTTATCCGCCACAGCTTTTATGAAGGAAAATGACCTTGAAGCTAAAACTCCTGTAAGCTTCTTGAATTTTTGAAAACCTAATAATGAGACATAAGCTTCTGAGGAACCAATGATAGTACACGCTGGAATGAGCAACATGTAGTTTCTCAAATTAGTTGCTGTTTTTGCTTTGGTGTTGTTAGAGCTATATCACTCTAACAGTAGGCGGGATTTGCATCTGAGTTAGAGGTTAAGTATGCGGTGACAGTTGTTGCTTGGAAGTTTGTGACCAGAATATTATGGAGGACCTCCAAGATCTTGATCATATAGCTATGAGACATGCATTCATTCCATAAATAGCTGCTTATTGATAATGAAATTTATCTACTGCAGGCAACTTGATGCTGATTTTTTCTTGAATTGCCTGTACGCATGCATGCATTCATGAGATAATTTCGGACTCTTATCCTCATATTGTTTTCTCTAAACAACTAACAAGACCTATTTGCTATTTTTATATAAGGCGAAACTTGCTTTGGACGGCCTTGAAGTTCCACCTAGGTAAGAAACTGGTTTTTGGTAAACAGGTGCATTTCAGATATGTTATGTTATTTGCTAATTAAAATGATTGGTATTTCAGGCTTAATTGGTGAATGATTTCAGATTGTGCTTTATTTGAATATACTTTGATTGAACCGCTGTGTGATTGTTGAGGATGGGAATGTTATTGCAGCAGGAAGAAACCCAACTATTGAGACATGAAATCCATGTTTGTCATTGCTTCCCCACCCTCTTCTTTAAATTTTGGCCCAGCAGCACTTTGTTGTTGCTCTGGATTGATACCCTCGAATTATCCACTTGTAGTTTATTGTTGATCATTTTATGTTTCTCTCGAGTATTTCTTTAATAGATGATAAAACAATATATCAGACAAAATCTGTTAATGAGTGGATTCTTTTTTCTTTTTTTTTGCCATTATTAGGCTGTAAAGGGTTATGTTCCATTATTCTTTCATAAAATATACTTCTAACAGTGACTATAATCTTGCCTTATTATGCCTAATATTTCACGTTTTTCATTTGCCATTGTTCTCTGTCTGGATCAATAATATGGTCTTTATCCAATTTTGTGAAGTTCCTAACACTGTTTTCATGTCAGCTAGACTATTGGTACACATTTTTGGTATAAAAATGCACAGTGAGCAATTGTATTGCCTTTTAAGATGTAGGAACCTGCTCCTTTGGAGATTTCTTCATACAATGACCATATTTACACATATTTAAGCCTTGTTTCTGGTAGAGATCATCTCTTCTGTAATAGTTTGTTGCTGTAATCACTGATAGTTATTTCGTGACAGTACAGTACTATAAATGACTTTGTGGACGGTAAGAATAGTTGATGCAATGAATATTTGGCCCTTCTAGTTTCTTCTGGAGCATAATAAAAACAAAGGTGCCTTGCCACAGGGGTATATATGAAAATACTGTTAGAAAAGTTGGAGGTGGCTAATCCAATAGAAGCCTCTTTTTCCATGTGAGATTCTCAGCAACTTCAAGTGAGCAAAACTTATTTAATTCATGTAGCATATGCCTTGATCAATCTCATATATACTCTCAATCAGTTAGCTTGAAGCAGAAGACATTTCTCATGAAATGTATTTTCAGAATTTATGTCGAAACTACACTGAGGGCAAATGTCTCTCTGACAGAGCTCCTAAGTTTGATATGCTTGTGTTGTTTTTCTACTTGTGCTTTCATAGGCAACAAGACATGCGGAGATTGAAGCTCTTGATGTTCTTCTTGAACAGTGGCAAAGGACTGGATTATTGGCTGCAGAAGTTGCAGAGAAGTTTTCAATATGCTCCCTTTATGTGACATGTGAACCGTGCATAATGAAAATAAATGGAGGTTTGTGGAACTGATTTTCCATCTTTTCTGACCTTTTCCTAGTTTGAATGGAAGAAAGCGGAGTTTCTGAAAGCGTCAAGAAGCCAAGTTTATATTAATTCTTTCTTTCCCAGCTTTATTTCCTTTTTCTTAAATTCTTGGCGACTTGTTTGACATTTCTGTATTCTTTTTATTTTCCCTGAAAGTTACAGTTCTGGGACTTGCTACTTTTTGAGTGCAGTGAGATTTTTTGATGTCTTAACTGATATCATGATTAAATCGAGAAATATAGTATCTTCAAGGAAATGCGATATTTCAAGTGTGAGGAAATTATGCTTTCTGATATGCCAAGGGCCATGTACTTGATAAAGAAATCTCTTTTCTTGTTTGCTAGTTGCAGTTGCTCTTCTTGCATACATGAGAGCATGTGTTTGCTTGAGTGTGGTGTATGGCTTGTGTTTCCAGTATAATTTTTCTTCTGTCTGATGCTGCCATGTTCAAACATTACGTGTCAGAAGCTTGTTTAGAAGTCATCAATTTTTCCCTCAAGACTTTGTAGATGTAAAAGTTAAAACATAGCGAAACAGGATCTCATTCATTGTGATTGTGCAGTACAGGAAATAGCTGATATAGATTGTGGACATTTTTTTCTGTTTAAGGATTAGATTTAAAACAACAAGCTCAATTACAGGGGGAAGAAGCAAGAGATTTTTACTACGGATGCAATTAATAAAAAATTTAGGGGAAAAATCAACCATGATAACTCTGGCTTTTAGAGCTTGAAATTTGTAGTTATGCTGCTCTAAGTAATCTGAATATGAGTCAAAAGTATTGTGGGAAACATGAGCTAGCTCGTTGCTTTTCTGAATACGACATCAAGCAAGAGGATCCATCTTGCAGATAAAGGACCGCCTAGCTCAAGTTCCTTTCTCTGGAGCTTAAAAACTAGCCCTAATTATTGCATAGTTTCATGATGGAGAGAATGAGACTGTTGTCATAATGGTGAGCATGGTTCATATGCAATGTTTGGAATTCATGGCTTATTGAAACCCATCCTAGCCAATACTAGTAAACAAGTCATCCCCAAATCTTCTCCCAATCAGATCACCGGTGCCGATATCTCTCTGAACAGAAGTCGCCCATCCATATTAAGAGCCCTGAAGAATCACCCTGTTTACAAAGTGTTGTTTGTTCTTCAAGGACGTTAGGTTTTATGTCAACGATAAATTATTAGAACAACCCTAAAGCATCATTAAGGTAGAAAATTATAAGCCATAGTTACGCCAAACATGCAACTGTTTAAAATCTGATGCCAATATTTTGCCAAGGTCAACACCACTTAGTAGAGTTTAATTACTGTCAATTGAATCAAATGGTACACTTCATAGATAATTCGCTTGCATGAAAAGCTATCTCCTGGAGTAGGCATTTGGCAAATTTGATATTCTTAGGACCGAAATGTACACGTCTTAAGTTGGACACATTCCTTTATTGGCAAATTTGTTTTTAATCAGATAGTACCTTCTTTTGCAAAGTGCTTTGTCAATTAGTCTACTAAATTATCTCCAGCATGAAATTTGGAAAAGTTTTGCAAGTGGAACCTGTCTCTGTTTTCAAGATGATGAGCTAGGTACAAATGCAGAATCATTGGAAATATTGGCTGGTTTCCACAGAAATTTCATCTATGTTCCTCCTTTCAGGTGTCTGCCTAATTATGAATGTTTCCAACTTTATTCTTGTTTCTCTTGCAGTAATGGGAATTCTGGATCAAAGGGTTTCAAATGTTGTGGAGGTATAACGGCATCAGAAGCAATTTCTCCTCTGCGAGATTTTTATGAACGAGGAAACCCTAATGGTATGAATGGCAATCGACCATTTTAACCAATTGAATTGTGTGTAACAATGTTATAATACTGCTGTTAGCACCTATTTACATGAGATAACTTAAGGGAAATGAAAGCTCTTTTTCAATGGACCCACAGTTAATTACACTTTTTAAGAGGCTTCTATGAGCATAATAGAGCAATTCTACTTTTTGAACCAAAGTTTACCTTTTCAATCAATGAAGTCGAGCATTGCGTCTGCTAGCAACATCTTCCTGAAAGACCCTTCCTCAGAATAAGTTCTCTTTTAAACTCAAATTCTGCGGTCTTCCTTGCACTCATCCTCTTCCATGTTGATTAAAAAAATTAGAGAAGCCTCTTTCTGTTTGTACATTTTTACCAATTCTCTCAAATAGCTGGAAAAGAATTGTTGCTGGGCCTTTCAGTGATTGCATATTATGCTGAACAACTCTCTCTCTCTCTCTCTCTATAGATCATTTGCTGTACTGAAGATATGTTGCTGTATCCTTACATCCAAGAGAAATGAAGCTGGCCCAGTGGAATATCATGTAATGACAGGGGGTTAATGAAATTGCAAGCATCCATCAAGGATAAGGTGTTTATCTTGAGATGGTAATTACACTTATCCAGACCGACGCTAAGAGTGCTCAGTCATTTATAATTGCTACGCAAATGTGTAGAATTGGCCCAGGAAACAAAAGGTTGAGTTTCAGATGCACCGTCTCTCTCTTTGCTAATTTTCAGATGCCCAGTTTATCTCATGTGGCTTTTAGACTAGGTATTCCTAGCTAAATTGCCATATGAGAAATGGGATGTCATGTCCTCGGTTAAGGAAAAAGACGAAGTGTAGTATCTTAATAGTTGAGAATTCTTTGATTAAACTTGTTTGAGAGAGATATCTTCTTCCTTGATCCCTAACTGCTATACATACATGGTTCTTGGTCGAGCAATTCTTCAGTAAGAGCTCTTCAGTTGCAGTCAGATTGTAATCTTTACACGCGTCTGAGATAATTAGTATGCTTTGGAAACTCATTGCATACAGAAAACATGGCCTTGAAATAATTTGTCTTTGTAATGATAAAATCAATTTGGTTCATGTTTCTTCTCTGTTTTGGAGAACCCTGTTCCATGTATATCATTTCTCTTTGCCTTTCTTCCCCTTCTTTTCCAATCATTTTTTTTATGACATTGTGGAATCTATGATTTTTTTAAGTATCTTATAGATATGCTAAATGCTAATATTTGATTTTCAGCTTCAAAGCCACACAGTTCGCAGGTAAATCATACTTCTCATTAGATCTGCCTGCATTGATTCATCCTGTTGAACACTCTCATGCCTTTGCACAACTAGGTAAAACCTTTAAACTTATGATTCCTTCCTTTTATGAACATCATGTACATCATGTATGGTGATATGACGCACCTCTGATGTGTATCAAATGATTATCAGTTACTCATGCATATAACTAGTGTGTACATGGTGTGACCTTTTATATTATAGGTTGTGCCAAATTAGGGCGCTGTGGCAATGATTCTTGCTGTGACAGTTTGATGGGATGCTCATGTTAAGATTGAGTATACCTATGGCTATAGATTTACTTGTATGATTGTAGTCAATCACAATGAGGAAGAACATAAGTCATTGCTCTTCATTACTGATTCTTGGTTTACTCTGATCATAGTGTTCATTGTTCTTATTCGTGTCAGTTAATCTGTTCATTCGACTATAAGCTAAGTCAAACTTTCACTTCAAGGTAGCTCCCACTCTTGAAGTGAACTATTTGCAAGATAACTTTTGAACTGTAGTTTTGTGATAAAGCACAAATCTGAATGTGACATTATTGGTGCTGGTTCTAGCATAGTAAGATTCTCTCTAGTTTGTGATATGGCAGAAACAATTAGTGTTAATTATTTTGTCTCAAGATGTTAAAACATTTTAGAAACAACCCTTTTAAGTGTAGAGATCTGTGTAAATGTTGTTAGCATTCGACATAGTGTCTTCAAATGATTCGATGCACTCTGACTGATAATGCATGTGCCATTTACTGCTCTTCTAATCACAGAATTTCATCAAGGGATCTGAGGAAGGAAGTGTGATGCATGTCCATATCAGTTTTTGCCAGGATGTTCATGTGTCTACAGAGGGTTGCAGATGTGATCACCAGTGATTTCGTGCTTTAACTTGATTATCAGATTGTTTAGATAATTTAACAGCATAAACCTGTGCAAGCATCAGTTTTCTGAGGTTAATTTTTGTCTACATATTTTGCGATGTAGTTTGATGAGTTTTTTGAACTTTGAGGTAATTCCAGGTGCACTATTGATCATTTTGAGCTTTATGGTTCTGGCCTATGTCATGTGTGATCCGTGACAATGATCATGGATTTCCTGGGAAAGAATTGCATTGACTGGATTTGAGCTTCCCAGTTATACCGATTATGTCCTAAATAGTTGAATCTATAGTATTGATGAGTCAATTAATGTCTTGATCGTCGTTGACTAAGAAAATCTCAGTGTTTGATAGGTCACGTGGAGACCATGTTAGTCACGTGTGGCTCCACGAGTATATTAAAATCTTAATTATTTGCTCGGTCCAGAGGCAATTGGCAGTTGCTTCTTACCTGAACGTGCTTTTCTTATTCTTCAATCGGTAGCAAGATGCCTCTTTCCTTCTGGTAATGAGAAGTCCAAGATGCCTCTTTCCTTCGGTCCACGAGTATTTTTTTTTTTTAATCAATTCTAGTAAAAACTAGAAATACCAGAACATTTGCCGAAAAGAAGATGGTAATTTTGGATCATAATCTGTTTATATATTCTTATAAATTTGGGCAAATATTAGAAGAATAGATAATCGACCATGTGACAAGCTGAAGTTGTCCGGCAGTTATCCATCAAAAGGAAATTTGTGGAAGATAACAAGACCTTGGATGAATGCTTGTCTACTTTTAGGAGAAATGTGAAGAAATGATTGATGACATGTGAATATTGATAAATCAATATAGACTTCACTTGTTTTGAGAAAAAGGAATAATTTAAAAATATTTTTCAAAAACTGATTACTTACATTTCTTTAAATAATTAATCAATGGAAAATGTTTTCATTATAAATAATAATTTATATCTAAACATTATTGTTGACGATGAAAATATTTTTATTCATTTATTTTTGTAAGTAATACAAGCAATTATTTTTAAGGAGATAATTCAAAATCATTCACTTTCCGCAAAACAAACAAACTCTTAATTTCCTTGCATACGAGGCCCACCATCAAATTAGCAACCCCTTAAATATTTTTAAACAAAAAAAAAAAAAACTTTAATATATCTTGATTGTTAAATGGACAGTCTGAACATGTCTTGTGTAAAGTGATTTATTAAATTCAGACAAAAAAAATGCTTTATTAAATTTAATTTAGCTGTTGTGGCTTTACTCATTAATTGATGTGCTTTGTAAGTTAGCATCATTATTTAAATGCAATTAAATAATAAAGTTAACAAAATGACAAACTTAAACTCTTTTCCTTTTTTTCTTTTTTTGGCTTAATTTGTGGAAGAACTCGATGTCCATGTTAGATTACATGAAAAAAATTTACAATTGTACCTTATCAAAGTATAACAATGGCTGGTGTCAATATTCGGTGATATTGTATTCATTAGTTGGGGAAGAACTCTATTAGGAAAATGCTCACTTTATGTGAAGTATACTCACATATGTGATTTTCAATAAAAAATTGTCTCCAATGCATTGAACTTACGGAAAAATACTCGCACTATTGGAGCGAAGCGAACCAATCATACACGTTTAGACAACATGTCATATTATATTCGGTTGAAAGTACTTCAATGATGAATTTGTTTAATACATTTTCCTGAGTCAATTAATAATGTGACATGTTGCTTAAAATATGATTATTTTATTTTATATTCACATAGACAAATATAATATTCTTGTGATTTTTCACTAAATAGCACGACAGCTAGTACCAAAGTCACTTATTAGATATGATTTTTCTGTAAAATCTTATAATTCAAGCATTGCTTCACAATGTCAGTTCTTTCTAGTTTACTTTGTGATAACATTGTTCTACGATTCTATTATAATAACATTGAACTCTTTTTATGTGTTTTAAGGAAAATAACGATAATCACAGTTTGCTCTCCCCCCCCTTCTTTCTCTCTCTCACCCGGGCTACAGCCAAGGTAGTGGCCCGAGTGAGAAAGGGCAGTAGTAGGCCCTGGCCACAAGTGGCTCTTATATATTTCTCTTTTCCTTTCTTTTTCTATTGATTGAAAATCCGCACAGTGCGCGGCAACTTTTTAAAATAAGATAGTGATTTTCCAAATACAGTTTCTTTTTTCACTAGATCAATTTATACTACATAATTTCCATGAATCATCATAACAATAGAAGCTGTTATCATATCAAACATTTAAGAAACATCGTGAGATGGCCTGATTGAAAAACATAAAATTTGTGAGTCTATAGAGACGACACAATCAATGAAAACAAGTATGAATGAGCGAATTAAACATGCAATTTCATACAATCAATAATATCACATCAAGAATCTCATCCCTCATCTTTTTTTAAGCACATCAACATTTTGGCTAGGGTCATAGAGGATGTTGGAATTGATCCAATATGATGGTTGTGTAGCCAAACATTCTTTATACCTTCGAAAACAAATAAAGGATAAATGTCTTAGCGGATGAGGCTTCATACAATTCCAAGTGAGGGCTTTCCGACATAGTTAGAGCTTCTACCACAAGAGCCAATTGGCATCTAACTAGGCATAATTAGATTACTCTATGAAATAAATAAGCAACGCTAGGCATATGCAAAAATTACTCTATAAAATTCTACAAATGCAATTCTAAATAAGTACAACTATTTCATTTCATGAATTTATTGTAATATAGAGCGTAAATTATCGTAATATAGAGCATAAATTCCGGCTTGTTCTACTCCTCATTTTTAAGCAGAAAGCAAAGACCTGAGCTTTTCTGTGTTCTCTCTTTTTCCCTATTGAGTTAACAACACATCAATCCAATAATAACATGAAAATAAAGAAATTAAAGTGGAATTTTGAAAATTTTGAAAAAGGACACGAGTATTTAAAAATCTCGAAAGGCTCTATTGCTGAATATGGCGATCACCCATCTCCATTGCTGACAAGCTCATAAACTCATTTACAAAACCGCTATGCTTTCACTCTCTCTCCCTCTTTTATCGTCCACATGCTTTAGGTTCGAATTTACCGATCCATGTGAATGTTTGGTTTGCATGAATGAGTAGGAAAGTGATCACAATTCTAATGGCCAATCCCTTTTCGTATGTTTAGATTTATAGGTGAATCATATAATGGTGATTCCATCAACTTCCTGGAATTGTCATTGCCATTACTTAGGCCATGCAATCATCATTATCATTCCTAAGTAGGCTAGAGCCATTTGGGCTGATGAAATCAGATTATATTGCAAGATTGACATCAGGGCTACCAAATATTTTACACATGCCCAACTGCAGTAGAAACATGAAACGGGTCCTCCTAGTTAAACACAGACCAAAAAGTGTCAGAAAGATTGAAATTCAAACCCAGGTGCCCCTGAGGAGGGCATCCACGGGTGCAGTTTCCCCGAACGTCTTGAGCAGATCGGAACAGGAGGGATCGGCCTCTCCTTCCGCTTTGAGCTCTAACCCCAGCTCCTCCTCTATGTCGTCCGATGCCGATATCAGCAGCAACTCACACCCTTCGTAGTTCAGGAAGTCCGGCGGGTCGGCCAGGCTGTACCTCAACTGCCCGAACTGTCCCTGTAGGTGGGCGGGGAACACCGCCTTGCGCTTGCTCTGGAGTCCCCTGAACTGGGAAGGGCCGGCACCGTGCTGGTCGGGGTTCTTGATCTGGATGAGGAAGGACCCTTCTCTTTCGACGTTGAGCGACTCCTGGGGCTCCTGCTTCTCATCTTCCGGAGGGAATTCGAGCTTGTATATGAGATGCGTGTGCGCTTTCTTCCCCTTGGATTTGTGTCTAAGTATGCGGTACACTCCCTCCCCCAACGCTCTGGCTGCAGCCGTGTGGCGGTGTCCCCTTGTGGAAGTGTCGTATTCCTCTGCAAGAAGCAACAAGTCCTACTTCAATCACAGAGAGAGAGAGAGAGAGAGAGAGAGGAGACGAAGCAGCGCACCAGCTTTAAGAGCTGACTTGACATCATCGATCTTGGTGGTGACCATTTCCACAAATCCCCATTGAGGTCGGCTCCGTTTGCTCGGGTCCGGAAGACTCTTCTTCCCCATCACTATCAACCTCAACAGCGCCTGCTTCTCGATGTTCACTTCCTGCGTTTAGCATTTACAGAGAGGCTTGTAATCACGAGGTGACCATAGACAAGTTGTTGGGTCGTAAATCTCGTCACCATCACTACCTGGCTTCCATGGCCGCCTTCTGCAGTGGCCTTGTCGCTGGAATCGGGGTCGGAGCCTTCCTTGCCGGAGTGGGGATCTTGCTTCTCCTCGACAGGCCTCTCGCCGGACTCGGGGCGGAGGACTATGTAAAGGCGCTGCACGTCGTCGGCGCCATGAGCTGCTTCTCTCTCCACCTTGGGCCTATAGAAGAAGAATATCTCCCCTCTTTCCTGCAATTAAAAACTCCACAACAAGCCCCTCGCTCACTCCACTCCGTCACCAACTAGCAAACCCCATTTGATTAACAGTAAAAAAGGAGACAAAGCAGGTTTCGAACCTGAATTTCGATTTGGGGATCATTTCTGGTCTTCACTTCCTGGCCTTGACCCATTTCCAGCGCCACTGCCGCAACACAGACATGCAGCAGATGCAAATGGAGGAGAAGTTGAGGGCAAACCAGAGAGAGGACCCGGACACGTTCGCTTTGTGGATAACCCACGTTTCAGCACCGAAGCCTGCCACGTCTCCGTATGTGCTGCTGTCGCCGACCGAATAGCAGACATGCCAGCCGAACAATGCATTGCAGAGGGACTTCACACGTGTCCCAACGTTTCCTATGTCCATGGAAACACCACGTGTTTTATAGCAGTTTTAACAACGTTTATTTCCGAATATTATGGGCATGTTAAAAGTTACTAGCTTTTATGAAAAATTAACTGCTCTTATGGGAGTCCTCTTATCAATTATATGCTGGAAAGCTCCCCATCTGATGTGGTTGAATGAATGAAACATATGCTATTTTTTGGTTGAGCTAACCATACAACCTAGAAGAGGGTAGAATAAGTAGTATGTGAATAATGAAAAACATTCCTCCAATATAAGTCAACAACAATAGAAGCAAATTATGATGGTTGCATGCATATGATATTGATAAGATATATTATGTAATAGTGGTGCTAGTAATTAGTAGTTGACAATAATGAACTGAAGAAGTGAAACACATAACAATTTACAATAGTTCGGCTTTATCCCCAAACCTATGTCTACTGTCCAGATAACAATCATAACACAGGTTAATTTCATTAATATTTAGAGCAAGTTACAATCAACAAGTGTCTATCAATTGATAGATCACGTTATCAGAATATAATGACTATTTTCGCACTCGTGCACTTCGTCTAGATCACAAAGAAGCTCAACATTAGATGAGAAATACCAGATGGGGAACAAAGACACTTCATAATTACATATGAGAGAGATGAAGTACAGTGATGGTATTTTCAATTTCTCGGTCCAACCCTTTTTGTGACTTCGTTGATCCTTTATATAGACATCATCAATCGCAACTTTGGAGATTCTACTCAAAAGGAAAGAGTAGTTCAGAATTATTGGATGCTTTTGCAAAAATCAGTATTGCCATACAATCGTTTCTTCCGATATCAGCAGATTTCTCAAAATGGAGTCTCTTGTAATCGTCACTTTGCTAAGTCTCGATTCGCTACCCCAAAAAGCTATCATCAATTTTTTGTAAGTATTTTCTTGTTTTTCTGCCATGTATTCTTAGCCCGTAAGGGCTATTTTTTATACAATCAACAGTCATCTTTAAACGAATACCACACCAGCATCACTTGAGACTTGATATCAAACGTCCTGATACTCATTATCAACATGTGCTCAGTATGAGCAGTCTATAGAAGTTTTCCAGTAATTGCTTGAATGGAGTAACTTGCGATTGCATATCCAATAACCCTTTTGAGTATATCAGCATACAGAGACTTCTCATGAACACAAGATTGACCTTGGCATCTGCAAGTCACTGTGAGCCACTTGTCATTGGACACTGCTCTCCTCTTGTCACGATCTTTGTCCTAGTCTTCACTAATCTCATTTTTCATCGATATCAACACAATTAAACTTGATCTCAACATCCGTACTTATCATAGTAAATATTGATACAAAAATATAGTTTTGGAATCATCAAAACACCATATGGATATTTTCCCAACATTTTTTATTATTCAAATAAAATTTTGTGAGAAACCTAAATGAGAGTGGGTAATTTAAGCTCTGCAAATAAATATTGATAAAAATAGAAACGTAGTTGATAATTTTTAAAAGAGAACCTAATTTCATAAAAGACTTTAACATGTTGGCAAGCTCTTCCCAGCGCTAGTAAATTACCCAAGTAGTTGATATTTCCAAAACAATCAAATAACATTAATAACTAATTCAAGTAAAAGTCGACAATTTTAGGTTGGATTTGTTAACCTTTTTGTTTGGTAATTGCCATAAAGATTAGTTAATCAATATTAGTAAATTATTAAAAATCAAATAAGCATTGGTTATATAGCTCCGCAAATAAATATTGATAAATTATTGGAGCAATTAGTAATTTTTCACCAGAATAAGTAACTTTAACACGTCAGTAACTTAAACAAAATGGTTAAATACCAAAACGGTTATTAATTTCTAAACATATCTGATAAACGTTGGTAATAAAATAGACTCTTGGTAATTTCTAAAAGAGTTAGTAACATGAACAAACTGGTAGGCAGTACGTTCCAAACTATCAAGCAATAGAAAGCCACTTTCCACAAGATAGAATCTCTTTCTTGAACTTTTAGTAATCCAAATGGCTAATCATCGAGGAAAATAAATTATATTACCGTTATTATAGAGATAGAGGACTGAAGTACAACAATGCCATCCAACATGGTAAAAGAATCCAATCATAACGATATAGAATCTTTGATTGACCAAGCACTACTGAGGTCCCGGATCAATTGGGGTCTAAGGCTTAAGCATCAGGGTCACGAAGCTGGCCTAGGGTCTCCAAATCAGGGTGTCAAGGTTACAAGCCCGACCTTGCGGTCCTAGGTATCGCAAAGTATAGTACTAATGACATTTCTCTTGCAAGAAGCAGATATACTAAGACCAAGCTGGCCCTCAAGGTCCTTGGAGACTCATTCGTTCCCTGATTTTGAAGGTGATGTAGTATAATTGCGATGGTAGTGAAATTTCAGTAACAAGTGTTAATAATATAATTTAACTTTCCTTTAAGGAAACATATTCCACAAATCAGCCAATTTGAAGTTTAGATTCTTTCCAAAATGAGAAATCTAGATTTTTGAATGGCCAATTCTTTAGGTAATCTAATTCCACATCCAACCGAAAAAGACCTAAAAATAGAATTCTATTACTCGCTTATGTGGATATCTATGATGCATTTATTTCTCAATGGTTTTTCTTTGTTTTCGGGCCATATTCTTTATCTCACCATTGTCGGGCCTAACCTTTTCTTCGAGGCTAGCCCGCTATTAAATGAATTAATACAATGTTTGCACCAGACCTCATCCTAGTTAGTGGGCCGAGCTTTTCTATGTAGGATAATGACCCAATTATCTAGAAAACCACCACTTTTAGGTGGAGCCCTAATTTTATTCTAATTTTTATCTCATAAAAAATCATAAACTTTCACTTCATACCCAAAACCATCTCCTGTTTACACATGCAAACTCACTTATTGACGTGGATTTTAAGGGTCTAATATATTAATTTAATGATTTTAAATTCAAAACAAAATATTTTTCCGTGATAAAAAAATATATACCGGCAACTCATCTTCATCCTCAACTAAACAAACCCCTCACATCGACAAAAATATATAATAAAATAAATAAAATAACCCTTCACCATGTGTTGCCACCAACGTTCGGACCCCTCACCAGAGGGTTTGTTCACCGACGACCCTCTCTGCCTTTTGTCCACTCTCTCAATGGAGCTTGTGCTGGTGGCCATGGAAGCTTGAGCTCACAAGAGTGTTGAGGTGGACGTGTGACTCATATTATAAAATTGGTGAGGTATGAAATAATAAATATATCATAATCGATTCATAACTTGTTAGATTAAGCTTTTAAATAAATGTGAATTCAACTAAATATATTGACAAGTTTGAGCATGAACTCTTCCTTAATAATCTTCATTATGAAGATATCAAGTTTTTGCAATATGCTCCCAACAAATAATAGTAAAGTCAGTGGTTGATTGGTGCTCCACCCACAATTTGTTATGGTGTTTGGGGAATATGCAAGTTAAGATAATTTCAATATAGAATGATATTTAAATTAAAAGAGAGCAAATTTAACACTGAACTTACTTATAAGGAAGAGATTGTTGAGATATATGTGTGAGCTTTACTAAAAATTCTCACATCGAAAATTAGTATAGTGCAGAGCAAATTGACCTATATTTCAATGGATTAAACATTTTAATAAATGTGAATCTAATTCAATATATTAACTTATTCAAACTTGACGATTTACTTAAAAGGTATCGGGTTTTTATTGCGTTGTCTCAACATAGCAAGCCCCACCTTGAGCTCAAAGTAGCCGTGCAAGCTCTCTAAGAAGATCCAAGACTCATTGAGATCAAGAGTGATTTCACAGTCCTTAAGCCATAGCCCGTATGAAAAAGAAATCATATCTCTTTTCCTTGTTTGGTCTTCTCTCGCGATGGCCGAGAAAGAAGAAGAACCAGCATCTCGCACTTTGACGGCACCGCAAGCAACATCCTCGTATCCTCTGATTTTGACTCAAAATCACGAGCAGGCGGCGACGAACTTGGGGGCGAGCCTCTCCATGCTCGTGTCCGTGGCCCTCTTGTCGTCCATCCCTCCCGATTCAGCACACGACCACCCGACGTCTGGGTCTGTTTAAGCAACTAGAGCAAGAAGCATTTCCGTCGAGCAAGAGCAAGCCCAGATCCGTCGAAGTTCGTTCGAGCCCTAAAACGAAGACGAACTGAGACAAGATCGTTCCTTCGACCGTTCCAGGTCCTTCGAGTAAGCGCAGATCGCTTGTCCGAAGGAAATCAGCAAGAACCGAGCTCTGAATTCTTGAGAAAAGCCCTTGTTTTCTCCCTAAGTTACATGGCGACGAGCACGAACTCCGTGTCGAGAGAACGCACGCCGACGGAGAGAGGGTCGTCGGCGATGGACTTCGCCGGCAGAATGTCGGCGGCAAGCACATCGGGAGGGGTCAGTTTGGTTGAGGATGAAGATGTGTCGGGATATTTTTTCCTTCAATGAAAATGATTTTCTTTTGATTTTCTTTCAATCCTTAAATTTGAGTCCGCAAGAAATGTCGATTTATTGTACATGTGGAATTGCCACGTCCAACTCTAGGCTACATTACATAGAAAGTTAACCTAAGTAGTCACTGAAAATTGGTCATTTTAATGAAATAAAAAAGATTGGAAAAGAATTGAAATTCAAGTTAAAGTTGGTAGTTTTTTGGGGAATTAAATCATAGGACAAATTTTCCAACCTTGCTCCTTTTTCTTTGAGTCACTCAGTGTTGGCATTAAAAGTTGTGTTCCTATGACAACAACCTAAGTCTATATTATTAAATAAGTAAACTCGAATACTTCTTTTTTATTCAATCAAGTACCTCAACTTTTAGATTTAGCTCAATTTGATATTTTCATTAAATAAATTGTCATATTATGTAATTTTGCTGAAATAACCCACTTACTTAGCAAAAGTTTACTCGAATTGTGGACATGACCTGCTTAACAAAATTTATACCCTTTACCTAGATGACGACATCATGTCGAATGTTAAGTTGGATAGGTACTAGGTACTAGTGATTTTAGTAGATGTCAAATTGACCTACATTTGAAATGTTTAGGTATTTCATTGAAAAGAACAAATGCTGGGCAATCAATTATGAAGCAGGGAAAATTTTCAGATACTTGTTGTATCTTTTTTCTAATAAATTAACACACTAACTTAATCAAATATCACTTTAGTAATTAGGTTGACCGACTCATATAATTTAAATATGTGGACGGATAGATTTCAATTTAGAAAATTGAACATGAAGATGATCTGTGTATTGATTTTATCAAGTAAGCCGACAAAATTACATCATAAACATAGTTGGCATAAATCCAAATTTGCTAATTTTTAGTAATTCATGTGCCGTGGAATCATTGTCGTGTCGAAAATTGCTACTTTAAAAGTCACTCGTGAAATATATAAATAAAAAATAAAAGTTGCAAAAAAAAAAAAAAGTTACATTTAAAAATTTTCTTATTTTTGCCTCACATTTGCCTTGCCCTAAGGCACGTTCCTCTCCTTTCCCTCTGCCAAGCCACCACATATAAAAGCACATATAAATCCCCTGTGCTTCCTTTCGCCTGCTGCGGAGAAGAAACCCTAGCCGACAACCCCCGCAGAGATCTCCAGGAGGGAACCGGCAAAGATGGTGAAGTTCCTCAAGCCCGGGAAGGCGGTGGTCGTGCTGCAGGGCCGCTACGCCGGCCGGAAGGCTGTCATCGTCCGGAACTTCGACGACGGCACGCGGGACCGCCCCTACGGCCACTGCCTCGTCGCCGGGATCAAGAAGTACCCGGCCAAGGTCGTCAAGAAGGACTCCGCCAAGAAGACGGCCAAGAAGTCGCGGGTCAAGGCGTTCGTGAAGCTCGTCAACTACCGCCACCTGATGCCCACCCGCTACACCCTCGACGTCGACCTCAAGGACGCCGTCGCCGTCGACTCCCTGCAGAGCAAGGACAAGAAGGTCACCGCCGCCAAGGAGGCCAAGAAGCGGCTCGAGGAGCGGTTCAAGACCGGCAAGAACAGGTGGTTCTTCACCAAGCTCAGGTTCTGAGTCCAGTCCGTTCGTGGGATGGTGTCGGGTTGGGGCAAGATTCGATTTTTGATCCCTCTTTGTTTTCGATACATGGATCGAGCGAACGATGAATGAGGCGAGCCTGGATTCGGGCTGTAGTGGGTAATTTGGAGCTTGGACATCTCATTCAATTTTGAAATGTATTATTACTGCTAATGTCTTAGTGTTGGATCTGTTTCGGGTTGATAATGTTTATTTGCTTTGACAGTTTTCTATATGGGCAGTAGTTTGACTCGGTATAGAAGTGAAATCGATATACACATTGCAGGCATTTTTCGAATGTTTAGATTGTGTGCAATCGAGCTTGTCGGGGTTATGAGTGGAATTTGGAGTTTCTGGCACTATCATTCAGTCGTCAATTCGTTTATCCTTTAGGCTGCTTGGTTAGTGGGGTTGGAGTAGGGATTATTTAGCATAAGTATGCTATTGTTCTAAACAATGTCTGCTTTCAACCTATGATGCTTGATCAGGTATGGGCAGGGTGATGTGGTACATCTAATCTGTTTATTTGTGATTAAAAGCTGTCTTTTTTGAGGAATTTGAGTTGTTTCCTGGGGGAGCTGGTGAATACCAAAGAGGGAACAGAGTTGTTCATTTCTTGGCCTTGATTCTCTATTTGCATAATGACTTGCTCATATGAATTGCAGAGTCAGGAGTTTGATTCTAGAGAGTATGCTCTGAAGTGTCTTTCTGTGTTATCTTATTCCGAATCTTGATTTGTGATTGTGATAGGAATCTCAAAGCCACCGACATGATATTAATGATGTCATTGGTACTTTTGTTATTTGCGGTGTATGTCATGTCAGTCCTTGTTGTCAATATGAGGTCTAATTCTCCGTTACTAGGATTATGGTTCTAATCAATATAGTAGCGCTTCATTGAGTAATGCCATCAATCGCTGGACGTATCTTTAGCCGTAATCTTGCTTATGTGCTTATTCGTACTAGTAATCATCATGATCTAAATTTGATAAGAAAAATCATCAGGATTTATCATCATTGTGATTTCATTTCTAGTGATTGGTCGTCATGATATCACAGTTTTAGATCCTACTCTGCCTTTTTGGAACTGGATTACTGAATCACGAGTGTCTCTTCGAGGGGCTGATCGAATCGCATGGTTGTTTTCCCATGCCTTACTCCTCGTTTCATCTTTCTGGCATGCTGTCATGCTATCTCAAGGCATATACATAGTCAAATATTGATGTCTCTCGCACGTAAGTTGTCGGGTCATATCCCCTTTCTTTCTCTCCCATTGAGGCTCTCTCTGTGGGGCATGCGCTCTCTGCTAGTGGCGCACAGAATAGAACAATCATACAACAGTAACAACAACAACAACAATCCAAGCATTACCCCACTACGTGGGGTTGAACTCAGCTGTTGATTATGCTTGTTGAAATTGATCTCCATTACAGGTCCGGCATAGGTTTACTCTATCCCAGAGTAGTAGTTCGGCAATTAGGACAGATTCCCTGCTAAGCTGGGAGTTGTCTCTCGTATCCCAGAGTCCAACTTCCATTTTTCGAAGGTATCGGATAGATCCTTTGGTGCTCCCTCTGATCTTTGGCAAACTACATCTGTCCTAACTTTTCTTTCTTGATTTGCTCTGGCATTGTGAGATGATAAAGTGTCAATAGTCCTCTACCAGTGCGAAAGTTACGGCAATGTGGTCGTAGTCTCCTTCGGCCTCTCTTTCAGTACCGAATTTCTATCGCGACGCTTGAGCGATGTGTTGCTTCGGTTACCCAACATCTTCTGCGTATCTAACTTTGAACCAGGCTTATTTCCTAGCGTGAATGATGGACCCTATCGAATGGAAGGTGTCTTCTTCCTCTATGAAGGTCGCGTGAAATAGGAGATTGCGGATAGGATCAAATGACCGAGATGAAATTCGTCGCTTCCTCCGAATCCCGGGACTGTAATTTGCATCTAGAAGCATGAGGTACGATGCACCAACACAAAGGAAATAAGAGATTGCGCAAAGGATCAATTTTTTACGGTTTCAATTTTAGTGAAAACTAAGCTGCGGGAGAGAGGATGAGTGCTGCAGAGGAGAAGGATATACGGACTTTGAAATATGCACAACTAGTCTAGATTTTTTTTTTTTTTTTTTGGTCGGTCAAAGCCTACTCTAACACTCAGCTGCGGAAATCGAGAGGTGGAGATGAGTGTGAGCTGCTAGAGAGAGGGAGAGAGAGCGAGACTGCAAGAGAATTGATTCGGGCAACTTTCGGTCTAGTTCGGTATTTTTGCACGCCCTATTTAGAATTGATTAATTTTTTTGGTCTTCTACAAGTCACCAATTTTAGATTCTTCCGAGATGTTTTTTTTTTTTTTTTTTCCCACATGACATGAAACCTAATTCATTCTTACCACGTGTAAAGATATTTATTTTCGTAATCGCAATATGACCTGTCAACGTTCACAATCAAAGAAGCTCTCTTCCAACTATAAAAACGAGAGAGAACAAAACAAACCATCAATTGAATTCGGAAAAATAAAACCCTTTACACTATGAATGCATGCATCAAGAGCAAAATCGAGAGAGAAAAGGAGAACGAAGACAAAAAAAGTAGTTTGACTCCAATGTTGAGTCAAGGAGAAGGGGGTTCGAGTGGAGCTCCGGAGGAACGACCCGATGATTTCTCAGATGGCCTTGTCGGTGAACCGGATCAGGTTGTAGACCCACGCCCCGGAAATTGCCCCGACTATTGGTGCCACAATGTAGATCCACAGCTTGTCGTAATGGTGAGACACTATCGCCGGACCCAAGCTCCTTGCTGGGTTCATTGATGCTCCCGTTATTGGCCTAACCACCATTAGATGAAAGAACAAATCACAAAATAATCAACACGAAATCCCTAATTTCTGCCCAAATTCATATTTTGTTTCGTAGCAAAAGAAAAGGTTGACGGCCAATTATTTGGAAAAATGATATCAGTTATTTAGATAACTTTCTTTTTAAATTGATGGCCAAAGCGTTACTTGAGAAAAGGTTGAGGATGGCCTTTTCATTAAAGATGTACCTTATGATATCTAAATAATTACTTGAAACAGCAACATCTTATAAGATAAAAAGCCATATGTTATGATATTCTTTATTTTAAAGATGTAGTCAATAACATACTATTCATCTTACTTGATAAAGGACGTTGCAAATTTTACTTTTTTTTACATTGTAAATATTCTTTTATTCTATTTGTTAGAATATCATAGGAAAAAGCTTCTTCTTTGTGGCCCCCAAAAATAGTAATTTTAATATTGAGACGGTTTACGCAATATAATAATTTAAATAAACATGGTCAAATAAGAAGAAGAAGTCATTACCCTGCAAACAACACGTTGAGCAAGACGGTTGCACCGACAACAAGACCGGCGAATTCTCCTCTCTGCACCAATCGCAAAACATTAATTAACTAATATTAGCTTCGATTAATATTTAAAATGAATCTTTTTCCTCATTCAATAATGTCCGATTTGCTTAGGATGATTTTAAGGATGTCTACACTCGCCGAGTATCACCTCTTGCTTCTCTAAATCTTCTACATATCCCTAGAAGAGCAACTATGTCCGACATGTTAACATGATTATTTGACAAACTCCGGAAGCATACAAGAAATTTAGCATAATAATTTTTGCGGCACAATTAGCAAACGTATTACATTTTCCTATGACACAACTCGATTTGATTACAAAATTCGAATATGACATGTGAACACAACTGACTAGCCCTTGTAAGGGCTTAGAAGTGGGTCGATCCTTTTTGTTATATAGCTTGGCATTGCTGGTAGGGGCCGCTGCCCTCTAGCCTCTAGGTACTATGTGCAAAATGCATTAATTATTTTCCATGTCGATGAGAATCTCATGTAATTTCTAACTAATCTTATGTGTTTTTATAAGATTTTCATATCCCATTGCTTCTTGAAGGGATTGTGCATTAAATTTTACTTGTCCAGAAATGTCCATTGAAATTTCCTCAATAAACAACAGGTAATTTAAAGAAAGAAGTTAGAACTCACTGCTCTATTGTCAGTGCCAACACCGGAGACGATGAACATGAGGTAAAAAGTGATGATGAACTCAAAGACCAACGCTTGCACATCTGAACCAGCCGGTTGTGTCCCCACGAAATGGTCGAGCTTGCCGGTGAAGAGCAACCGCAGCGTCCCGCACGCCAATGTCGATCCAATAACTTGTGCCGATATATAGGGAAGCACCTACACGCCAAGAACAAAATGCAGCCAAGAGGAAAGTTTAGCTTAGCAAAAACATAAAAAAGAATTCTCCGTTAATTGCCTAAACTAATGCTTTTGCCGATCAAGATTTAGATAGAAAAAAATGAGATTGCAAACAAATGAACCCACAAGAGATCTATATAAATCGTTGATTGAAAAAGTTGGATTTGTCAAACTCTAAAACCAGTGGCCGCTTAGCATCATGTGATCAAAGCCAAGTTTTCCAAGTAGGCCTATATCCGACAAGTGGAATTTGGATATATATATTGCATTAAAAGAGCGTTTTATATCCTACACATGTGACTCGGATTGATAAAAAGGTCAGGGGACAATATTATAGGAAAATCTGTTGGACAGAATGAAAATAAAATAAACTGTCCGAATCGCTCAAACATTATTTAAGGAACTATTTAGCAGCTATTCTTCCAGAATAGAACAGACCTTCCTTTTTATTTTTTACTTGATAATAGATAAAATACATACAACAAATTACATGGAAAACACAGCAAAGAAAGGAAGGAGAGGAGAGAATTTCTTGCTTCGGTAAATATGTTGGATTGTAGTTTGAGGTTTTATATTTAGGCAAATGAAAGAGGAGTTGGTATAAAACAAATCAAACCAACAGGCTTGTTATGTATAAATCAAACCCTTACATTGTTGCAAAAACCAATGCAAAATAATGTCTTTCATGATTGTCATAACCGTTGAAATATCAAATAGATATTGATCCCAAATTGGTTGGCATTATGGTTCACCTATTTTTTTAAAAAAGATCAGACAAAAATAATGAGGAGCTTGGACTTCGGAAGAGAGATGGTCGCACCTGATTCCATGGAAACCTCCTGCAGGTGGCGAAAGCAATGGTGACGGCCGGGTTGAAATGGGCACCGGAGATGTGCCCGACCGAGTACACCAACACCGTCACCGCCAACCCCCACACCATCGATATCCCTGGGAGCGTCACCACCTTTTCGTTGTTCAAGTTCACTGCCACCGACCCGCAACCCGCGAATATCAAGAAGTACGTCCCGAAGACCTCCGCAATCAACTGCAACGTTTTGAGAAACTCCGGATCAAACTCTTTGGTACCGAAAGTCCTAAATTCTCTGCATATTATTATAAGTTTGAGGAGTCTAACTGCCATGGCAGTGCAGTACACAATATGTGCACCTCAACAAATTCTTGATGAACATTTATATTTTAAGTGAACACGCGAAATAGAAAGAGTAAAAACAAAAAAGGAGACGAGAAGGTAGGGTTTGGGGGGAAAAGGAGTCTCCATTAGAACGAAAGTAACCTTTTGAATAAAGGGAAAAGAGAACATAGTGCATTTGATCTCTTGCTTGGTTCTGGAATTCTCTCTTATTTCCAAGACAACTCCACTGTCTCCTTTGCTCCCACTGGTCTGATCTGCCATTTTCTGCAAATTCAAGGTAAGAAGCAGACGACAGCTTTTCAAGATTGACAAGAAGGGCAGAGAAATCGTTGGTATGTGTTCGAACCGACTGGCATTTGGAAAGAAGCAGGCCCTATTTATACCTGTACCTGAGAGAGGTCGATGTGGATTAAGATTGCGTATGACACCTTAGATTTCTAAAAGGATTTGTCGCGCTTCTAAATTTGTTTTTCCTAACTAGAGACCTCAAGAAGATGCAACATTGATAAGGGATGATGACCTGTGAACAAACGTGGCACTGGAGGCCAATTCATCCCTCTCAAGCTGAAATAGAGGGGAGCACAAACTAGATTTATAATTTGGGCAACTTCCTTGATCTGATGCCTATTTGTGGTTGGCATTGTCGGTTTTGAGATTGGAACTTGATATGTTATTTGACCAATCTTTGAATGAGAGCCAATCTTGGGTTAGGCTATAATTGGCTGGTGTTTTTGAGTGTCTAGGAAACTGGATATTTGCTTTGTGCTATTATGGGACTAAGGGAGCAAAATAGATCCATTTGGAAGACATGCGTTTTGTGAATTGTCAATATTAGACCTAACTCTACCTCCCATGAGCTGTTACTTCACGAGGCCTTCCTAGATTAGCCTTGTTCATTTCACGTTGGCTTGAAATATCATCAATGTCAGTGATCTGCCAAAGCTGTGGGATGTAAAATACATCGGTAAGGGAGTGTTTAAGGTCTTGAGTGATTAGTGACTTCTTTTTGCCAAAACATATCGAATCTCTGATTGTATGGATACTTTATCTTTTGTTAATAAATTGAAGATGATACTAACGATGTAAAATTTTGAAATACGACTGAAAACTATCTAAATTAAAATTACTTCAGTAATGAAAACTGAATTTTTAATGGTATTGACTCTTGATTCAACTGTAAAAACATTTATTTCCATTAGTTCATCCTATATTATTAGGAAGATTGAGTTCCATTAAAGAATTCAACGGTAACTCAATGAGAAGCTTATAATATATATGTTCGCTAGTTTAATAGTATAGATGGTCTCCGTAATTATAGTCTCGTTAATTATTTTCCTAAATAATGCTTCTTCTTTTTGTCAAATAGTATCCTTAATGCCACTTTTCAAGTAATCAAACATGGAAATTGTCGCAATTTGTTCAATTCACTTTAAACTATACGATAAATATTCTAAATAAAGCAGCTCCTTCTCAAAGCTTGACGTCGATATATTATAAAAATCATGACCGGCACTTCTTTTACCTCAAAATCTATATTATCTTAAACAAATTAAATAGAAATGGAAAAAAAAATATGTTTTAAGGAACATAATCATTATATGAATAGAAAATTGGTACAAATACCTTGGCTTAAAATATTCAGCAATATGAAATTCAAAATTCTTCTAAAAGCTACGTCCATGAAATTAAATTTGATAATTGAAGTCACTGGCTTGCTGCAAGCGTAGTCAACGGCACATCAGACCGGAAAAGTTATTTCCAGTCAAAGCTTGGTCAAATTTGTAAAAAATTCACACGAATATTTTTCCCAATTTGAGTATCTGGGGCTTTCCACAAGTGTAATAATTGAGTCAACGGGACATCAAATGGAAATATTATACTCAATCAAAATTTGGCCGAATTTGTGTAATAATCACATGAAAAGTTTTCAAAAGTTTTTTCAATTTAATGAACTGAAACTGATAGACCCATCAAATGAGTAAGTCGGGTTGAAAATAGTCCATCCAACTCAAATTGACTTATTTATTTATTTTTTATCCATTTTTTCGCAATGTAAATTTAGTGGTCCATATCTGATCCGAAACCAAATTTTCTCTTTAAATTGTTGCGGGCAACTCCATAAAAATTAACATGCACACAGTAGCCTGTTCTAGGTGGGTGGTTTCACGCCTAGAACCAATTTGTTCTAGTTCAGGCGATTTTTGGTCCAATTTGGTACATTTGTATACCCTTATTTAGAACCGATTTTTTTTTTCAGTCTTCTACAAGTAGCTAATTTTAGATTCTTTTAAGATATTTTTTTAACTGCATGACATGAAAGATAATTCATTCTTACCATGTGTAAAGATATTTATTTCTATAACCGGAATACGACCCATCAACGTTCACAATCAAAGAAGCTCTCTTCCAAATATAAAAACAAGAGAGAGAGAAACAGAGAGAGAAAGAGAGACAGGGAGAGACAGAGAGAGAAAGAGAGACAGGGAGAGGGAACAAAACAAACCATCAATTGAATTCGGAAAACTAAACCCTTTACACTATGAATGCGTACATCAAGAGCAAAATCAAGAGAGAGAAAAGGAGAATGAAAACAAAAAAAGGAGATTGACTTCAATGTTGAGTCAAAGAGAGAGGGGCTTCAAGTGGAGCTCCGGACGAACGACTAGGACTTGGTAAATTCTTGGATGGGCTTGTCGGTGAAACGGATCAGGTTGTAGACCCACGCTCCGGAAATTGCCCCAACTATTGGTGCCACCATGTAGATCCACAGCTTGTCGTAATGATCAGACACTATCGCCGGACCCAAGCTCCTTGCCGGGTTCATTGATGCTCCCGTTATTGGCCTAACCACCATCAGATAAAAGAACAAATCACAAAATAATCAACAAGAAATCCCTAATTTCTGCCCAAATTCATATTTTGTTTCCTAGCAAAAGAAAAGGTTGACCGCCAATTATTTGGAAAAATGTTATCAGTTATTCAGATAACTTTGTTTTTAAATTGATGACTAAAGCGTTACTTGAGAAAAGGTTGAGTATGACCTTTTTGTTAAAGATGTACCTTATGATATCTAATTTATTACTTGGAACAGCAACATCTTATAAGATAAAAGCCATATGTTACGATATTCTTTATTTAAAATATGTAGTCAATAACATACTATTCATCTTACCTGATAAAGGGCGTTACAAATTTTACGTTTTTTACATCGTAAATGTTCTTTTATTCTATTTGTCAGAATATCATAGGTAAAAGCTTCTTCTTTTGTGCCCCCCAAAAAATAGTAATTTTAATATTGAGACGGTTTACGCAATATAATAATTTAAATAATCATGGTCAAATAAGAAGAAGAAGTCATTACCCCGCAAACAACACGTTGAGCAAGACGGTTGCACCGACGACAAGACCGGCGAATTCTCCTCTCTGCACCAATAGCAAAACATTAATTAACTAATATTAGCTTCGATTAATATTTAAAATGAATCTTTTTCCTCATTCAATAATGTCCGATATGCTTAGGATGATTTTAAGGAAGTCTACACTTTCCGAGTATCACCTCTTGCTTCTCTAAATCTTCTCCATATCCCTTGAAGAGCAACTATGTCCGACATGTTAACATGATTATTTGACGAACTACGGAAGCATACAAGAATTTAGCATAATAATTTTTGCAGCACAATTAGCAAACGTATTACGTTTTCCTATGACGCGACTCGATTTGATTACAAAATTCGAATATGACATGTGAACACAACTGACCAGCCCTTGTAAGGGCTTAGAAGTGGGTCGACCCTTTTTGTTATATAGCCCGGCATTGCTGGTAGGGGCTGCCGCCCTCTGGCCTCTAGGTACTATGTGCAAAATGCATTAATTATTTTCCATGTCGATGAGAATCTCATGTAATTTCTAACTAATCTTATGTGTTTTTATAAGATTTTCATATCCCGCTACTTCTTGAAGGGATTGTGCATTAAATTTTACTTGTCCAGGAATGTCCATTGAAATTTCCCCAATAAACAGCAGGTAATTTAAAGAAAGAAGTTAGAACTCACTGCTCTATTGTCAGTGCCAACGCCGGAGACGATGAACATGAGGTAAAAAGTGATGATGAACTCAAAGACCAACGCTTGCACATCCGAACCGGCCGGTTGTGTCCCCACGAAATGGTTGAGCTTGCCGGTGAAGAGCAACCGCAGCGTCCCGCACGCCAATGTCGATCCAATAACTTGTGCCGATATATAGGGAAGCACCTACACGCCAAGAACAAAATGCAGCCAAGAGGAAAGTTTAGCTTAGCAAAAACATCAAAAAAAAAAAAATCCTCCGTTAATTGCCTAAACTAATGCTTTTGCCGATCAAGACTTAGATAGGAAGAATGAGATTGCAAACGAATGAACCCACAAGAGATCTATATAAATCGTTGATTGAAAAAGTTGGATCCGTCAAGGTCTAAAACCGGTGGCTGCTTAACATCATGTGATCAAAGCCAAGTTTTCCAGATAGGCCTATATCCGACAAGTGGAATTCAGATATATTTAGTTTTTTATAACTTTTTTTTCTTTTTCTGCATTAAAAAGAGCGTTTTATATCCTACACATGTGACTCGGATTGATTAAAAGGTCACAGGACGATTTTATTGGAAAACCTGTTGGACGGGATGAATATAAAAACAAACTCCGAATGGCGCAAACATTATTTAAGGAAACTATTTAGTGGCTATCCTTTCAGAATAGAACAGACCTTCATTTTTACTTTGTATTCGATAATAGAGAAAATACATACAACAAAATTATATGGAAAACACAGCAAAGAAAGGAAGGCGAGGAGAGAATTTCTTGTTTTGTTATATATGTTGGATTGTAGTTTGAGGTTTTACATTTAGGCAAATGAAAGAGGAGTTGGCAAAAAACAAATTAAACCAACCGGCTTGATATTTATAAATCAAGCCCTTACAAAATTGTTGCAAAAATCAATGCAAAATAATGTCCTTCATGATTGTCATAACAGTTGAAATAGCCAATAGATATTGATCCCAAATTGTTTTGCATTATGATTCGCCTATTTTAAAAGGAAGAGAGACAAAAATAGTTAGGAGCTTGTACTTCCGAAGAGATATGGTCGCACCTGATTCCATGGAAACCTCCTGCAGGTGGCGAAAGCAATGGTGACGGCCGGGTTGAAATGGGCGCCGGAGATGTGACCGACCGAGTACACCAACACCGTCACCGCCAACCCCACACCATCGATATCCCTGGAAGTGTCACCACCTTTTCGTCGTCCATGTTCACCGCCACCGACCCGCAACCCGCGAATATCAAGAAGTACGTCCCGAAGAACTCCGCAATCAACTGCAACGTTTTGAGAAACCCCGGATCAAACTCTTTGGTGCCGAAAGTCCTAAATTCTCTGCATATTATTATAAGTTTGAGGAGTCTAACTGCCATGGCAGTGCAGAACACAATATGTGCACCTCAAAAGATTCTTGATGAACATTTATATTTTAAGTGAACACGCGAAAAAGAAAGAGCAAAAAACAAAAAAGGAGACGAGAAGGTAGGGTTTGGGGGGAAAAAGGAGTCTCCATTAGAACGAAAGTAACCTTTTGAATAAAGGGAAAAGAGAACATAGTGCATTTGATCTCTTGCTTGGTTTTGGAATTGTCTCTTATTTCCAAGACAACTCCACTGTCTCCTTTGCTCCCACTGGTCTGATCTGCCATTTTCTGCAAATTCAAGGTAAGGAGCAAACGACAGCTTTTCAAGACAGACAAGAAGGGTAGAGAAATCGCTGGTATGTGTTCGAACCGTCTGGTATTTGGAAAGAAGCAGGCCCTATTTATACTTGTACCTGAGAGAGATCGATGTGTATTAAGATTGTGCATGACAGCTTGGATTTCTGAAAGGATTTATCACGCTTCTATATTTGTTTTTCCTAACTACAGGAGACCTCAAGAAGATGTGACGTTGAAAAGGGATGATGACCTGTGAACAAACGTGGCATTGGAGGCCGATTTATGCCTCTCAAGCTGAAATAGAGGGAGGCACAAATTAGATTTAGAATTTGGGCAAATTCCTTGATCTGATGCCTATTTCTGGTTGGCATTGTTGGTTTTGAGATTGGAACTTGATATGTTATTTGACCTATCTTTAAATGAGAGCCAATCTTGGGTTAGGCTATAATTGGCTGGTGTTTTTGAGTGTCTAGGAAACTGGATATTTGCTTTGTGCTATTATGGGACTAAGGGAGCAAAATAGATCCATTTGGAAGACATGCATTTTGTGAATTGTCAATATTAGACCTAACTCTACCTCTCATGAGCTGTTACTTCATGAGGCCTTCCCAAATTAGCCTTCTTCGTTTCACGTTGGCTTGAAATATTATCAATGTTAGTGATCTGCCAAAGCTGTGGGATGTAAAATACATCGGTAAGGGAGTGTTTAAGGTCTTGAGTGATTAGTGACTTCTTTTTGCCGTAACATATCGAATGTCTGATTGCATGGACACTTTATCTTTTGTTAATAAATTGAAGATGATACTAACGATGTAAAATTTTGAAATAGGACTGAAAACTGGATTATCTAAATTAAAATTACTTCAATAATGAAAACAGAATTTTTAATGGTATTGACTCTTGATTTCAACTGTAAAACCATTTTTTTCCATTAGTTCATCCTATATTATTAGGAAGATTGAGTTCTATTAAAGAATTCAATAGTAACTCATTGCTAGCTTATAATATATATATGTTCACTAGTTTAAAAGCATATATGGTCTCCATAATTATAGTCTCGTTAATTATTTTCCTAAAAATGCCTTTTTTTTTGTCAAATAGTATCCTTAATGCCACTTTTCAAGTAGTCAAACATGGAAATTGTCGCAATTTGTTCAATTCACTTTAAACTATACGATAAATATTTTAAATAAGGTAGATCCTTCTCAAAGCTTGACGTTAATATATTATAAAAATTATGACCGGCACTTCTTTTCCCTCAAAACCTATATTATCTTAAACAAATTAAATAGAAATTGAAAAAAAGTTATGTTCTAAGGAACATAATCATTATATCAATAAAAAAAAATTGGTACAAATACCTTTGTTTAAAATATTCAGCAATATGAAATTCAAAATTCTTCTAAAATATACGTCCATGAAATTAAATTTGATAATTGAAGTCACTAGCTTTTCGCAACGTAGTCAATGAGATGTCTGACTTAAAAATTATGTCCAGTCAAAGTTTGGTCAAATTTGTAAAAAATTCACACGAATATTTTTTCCAATTTGACTATCAAGGCTTTCCACAAGTGCAATAATTGAGTCAACAGGACATCAAATGGTACTATTATACTCAGTCAAAATTATGCCGAATTTGTGTAAAAATCACATGAAAACTTTTCAAAACTTTTCTCAATTTAATGAATTGAAACTGATAGACTCATTAAATGGGTAAGTCGGGTAAAAAATAGTCCATCCAACTCAAATTGACTTAATTAATCAATTTTTAACCATTTTTTCTCAATTTAAATTTAGTGATCCATATCCAATCCGAAATCAATTTTTCTCCTTATAATTGTTGCGGGCAACTCCATAGATCAATTCGTCAAGTACTGAGGCAGCTCGGGGACCGGGTTTTGGACTGGGACGTGGACATAACTGCGAGGTTAATGGCGCTGGATCTTACCCGAGTGACTAGTAATGCCCCTCCCTCTTGTTTGCTCTCGTAAATCGGTTTGCTTCCAAGTATTGACCGGCCACGATGGCCATCTCCTTCAAAAGTAACGCTGTAGGATCATTTCAGATCCGAGAAACAAACCCACACCCAAAACACAATGGCCAAGAACAACCCAAAACTCCACCTCGCATTCGAGAGGTTTTGCAAGCGATGTAGCTCTCTTGAACCCCACTGACCCAAAACACAATGGCCAAGAACAACCCAAAACTCCACCTTCATCCTTTTTTCGTCTTTAGGCTTGCTATCAGCCTATCATGCTGTCTCAAGGCATCTGTACAAAGTTCCATATTGATGTCCCTCACACATAAGTTTTCGGGTCATACCCTCTTTCTTTCCCTCTCATCAAGGAACTCTCTCTCTCTCTCTCTCTCTCTCTCTTTGTGGGGTGTGCGCTCTCTCCTGGTGGTGCACAGAACACTCAATACAACAGTAACAACAACAATCCAACCATTATATCCCACTAAGTGGTAACACTCAGCTGTTGATTATGTAAGTTGGAATGAACTCCATTACAGGTCCGGCATGAGTTTGCTTCATCATGGAGTAGTTTGGCAAGTAGGACAGGTTCGCTGCTAAGTTAGGAGCTGTCTCTTTTACCCTAGAGTGCAACTTACATTTTTTCAATGTATCAGATAACTCTGGCAATTTCGATCGATCCTGTCCTGCTCCTCTGGTGCTGGGCAAACCACATTTGTCCCAACATTGGATATCCTAGAGTGCAACTTCCATTAGATGAATGAGGCGAGCCTGGATTCGGGCTGTAGTGGGTAATTTGGAGCTTGGACATCTCATTCAATTTTGAAATGTGTTTTTACTGCTAATGTTTTAGTGTTGGATCTGTTTCGGGTTGATAATGTTTTTTTTTTTCGCTTTGACAGTTTTCTGTATGCGTAGTAGTTTGACTCGGTATAGAAGTGAAATCGATATACACATTGCGGGCATTTTTCGAATGTTTAGATTGTGTGGAATCGGTTGTGGGGTCGGGGTTATTTTGACTTTGGTTCTTGTTGGGTAGTTTCTGGCAAAAAGAGTGCTATCATTCAGTTGTCGATTCGTTTATCCTTTAGGCTATTCTTTCTTTTGTTTGAGTGGGGTCGTTAGTAGGGATTATTTTGCATAAGTATGCTATTGTTCTCACACAATGTCTAACTGCTCCATACATATGTGCCATTATTTATTTTAAACTTGAGCTCCCGATTATCACCTAGATAATAAGCTTAAAAACCGTCTTGAATAAGAAAACCAAACAACCTAGAGGTAGGATATTTTGGATCTTTGGTGTACGCTATAGCTGCTTGCTATCACAATTAACTAATAATTGATTTGCAGCTTTCTTAATAACACCTAAATGGATCCAAAATCTCTTAAGCCAAACTCCTTCTTGTATTACTGCTGATAATGCCACGAACTCAACTTCCATCGTGGACAAGGCTATACACGTTTGTTTCTTGCTCCAACATATGGTGCCATTATTCAATAAGAAAACAAACCTAGTAAATCTCTCTAATCAGTTTCATAATAGCCTTCGAGTCACGATCCTTTCATTGATAACTCGCGTATAATCAGCGGTTCCCTTTAGATACCTCGGTATTCTCTTAACGGCTTTCCAATATGCTGACTGGATTGGATTGGTATCTACTCACCATTCCAACTGCAAACATATGTCAGTCTTGTGTACACATCATCATAGCGTACATCAAGCTCCCAACAGCACTAGCATAAGGAACATGTTTCATTTGCTCCTTCTCTTGTGGAGTCCTTGGACACATTCTATGGCTCAATCCTTCACCTTTTGTAATAGGAGTGTCTATGGGTTTACAATCTTGCATACGAAATCGTTCAAGAACCTTATTATATATGTTTCTTGCGAAAGAGATAACAACCTCTTCGAACGATCTCTTGAAATCTTAACTCCAAGAATGTATGCAGCCTCACCCATATCCTTCATCTCAAAGTTGGAAGACAACCAACTCTTGACAGTATTAACAAACTCCATATTGCTTCCGGCAATTAGTATATCATCAACATATAATGATATGATCACAAATTGATCTTTGGATCTTTTGATATATACACAATGATCCTCATCAATCATTGTAAAATCATATGCCATTATGGCATTATGAAAACGTATATACCATTGTCTCGATGACTGCTTTAGGTCGTATATCGATCTCAAAAATCGACACACCTTTTCTTCTTGGCCTTTCACTATGAAACCAGCGGGTTGTTCCATGTATATTTCTTCCTCTAATTCTCCATTGAGGAAAGCAGTCTTTACATCCATCGTGTAACTCAAGATCCATACTAGCTTCTATTAATGCGGAATCGAGGTAAATCTCACTACGGAGAAAACGTATCTTCATAATCAATTCCTTCTGTTGATTATACCCCTTCGCCACAAGGCGAGCCTTATGCCTTTCTATCGAGCCATCAGCCTTTCGCTTTATTTTGAGAACCCACTTGTTCCCAATAGCTCTGCGTCCCTTTTGGAAGATCAACCGGTTCCCAGACTTGGTTTGATTTCATTGACTCCATTTCCTCTTCCATTGCATGAATCCATTTTCCTTACGAGGCAATTGAGCCTCATTAATATTTCTTGGCTCATCCTCATCTTGTGGAGCAACCATAAAAGTTTCCCCTTCAATGTCAAAACGTCGATGGGGAATACTTTAGCGACTTGTTCAACCGTATGGGAGATTGTACACTTTGCACATCATTCCCCATTATGCTCCCACTTGGATTAGATAATGATGATGATGTCTCATTATGTGGTTGCAATTGAGAATGAGTTGAATTCAATTCATCACTTCTCATATTACTCCCACTTGGATGAACTCCACTAAGATCATTATCTTGATCCAAGGTTTCAAATAGGGAGTAATCTTCCCTATTTCGCCCTTCTTAGGAAATTCATCCTCTCTAAGAATGTGACATCCCGTGATTCAAATTCAGTTATACTCTCACTTTCCTGCTCACCTATGAACACATACCCTTTTAGTGTTCCGAGTATCTTATGAAAATACTCTTCTTTCCTCTATGACCCAATTTCCCAAACTTGTGAGAGGACTCATGTGTATAGGCAAGACAACCCCATGGCTTAAGAAAACTTAAGTCCGGTTTCTACTTGTCCATAACTTATATAGAGTGGAAGTAACTGATTTGGAAGGCACACGGTTAAGTATATAGGCGGCGATTAACAACGCATCACTCCAAAAAGGTAATAAGTAAGTTAGCATGCGCCATCATGGACCTAACCATTTCCGGTAGGGTTCTGTTTCTTCTCTCCGCAACACCATTTTGTTGAGAAGTATATGGAATAGACAACTGTCTTTCTATTCATTTTCATCACATAATTTTCTGAACTCATCAGATAAATATTCTCGACCTCGATCGAATCTCAATGCTTTTATTTTCTTGTCTAATTGATTTTCTACCAGGTTCATAAACCTTTTGAAACAACTTATTGCTTCAGATTTATGAGAAATCAAATAGACATATCCGAATCAGTATAATCATCTATAAAAGTGATGAAATAAACAGCCCCATGCCTTCCTCTCACATTCATTGGACCACAGACATCGAATGGATTAAATGCGAGAGGAAATTCAGCTCTTTTACCTTTTCCAAATGGTTTCCTTGTCGTTTTCCCTTCTAGGCAATGCTTACATATGGGCAAATCGACTTTTTCAATGTTGCCCAATAAGCCCTCTTTGGCTAGTCTATTCATACGTTGTTGGCCAATATGACCAAGTCTAGCATGCCACATATTCACATCATTATCATATGAATTAGGAGACGTGAGAAGGGAATAACAAACATTTACATTAACATAGTCAATGTCTAATACAATGAAACCATCCAGAAAATAACCACAACCATAGTAGTTTGTATCCAAATACAAATCTACACCTCTTTTATGGAAGTTCACATTAAAACCAAACTTAACCAACACTAAAACAGACACTAAATTTCGACGAATCTCCGGAGCATACAACACATCATGTAGGAATAAAGTGCGCCCACCACGCATGTTCGGTTGGCATGTGCCAATTCCTTTACTTCAGCTGAGTTGTTTCCCACATAGATCACTTAGTTCTAGTCGGAACTCGTCGAAATTCTACGAAGGATTCTCTATCCTTCGCTACATGGTCTGTCGCTCTGAAATCTACAGTCCACGAGGGATTAGATTCGATTAAGAATATAGAACTTGACACATATGCAAAGTTCCCAATAGTACAAAGGGTGTGTACCTTCTTTGGCTCGCGACAATTGCGGGCATAGTGACCCCCTCGGTCGCGGTTGTAACATTTCACCCTTGAGATATTCTTCACATGAGGACGTTTTCCTCTTTTCACATGAGGACGTTTTCCTCTCTTTTGTTGGTTAATTCTTGGTTTCTTGCAAGAAGGACTTGATCCATTGCTTTCCCACATATTGAACGAATCAATCCGCTTGCGCTTAGAGCTTGAAGCCCCTTCTGAGCTTAAAGCAACACAGCAAATATACGTATCTGCTCAAATGCCTTGAGGCGATGATCGCTATCTCAGGTGGCGCACAGCATCCTCAAGATCTTCCATAACATGGTCAAGAGCTTTTAGTGCTTTTTGCTTTTCAATCAGCAAATATGTTCTTAATTCGAGCTTGTCGGGGTTATGAGTGGACTTTGGAGTTTCTGGCACTATCATTCAGTTGTCGATTCGTTATCCTTTAGGCTACTTGGTTAGTGGGGTTGGAGTAGGGATTATTTTGCATAAGTATGCTATTGTTCTAAACAATGTCTGCTTTCAACCTATGATGCTTGATCAGGTATGGGCAGGGTGATAATGGTATATCTAATCTGTTCATTTGTAATCAAAAGCGGTCTTTTTAAAGAAATTTGAGTTGTTTCGTGGGGAGGCGGTGAATACCAAAGAGGGAACAGAGTTGTTCGTTTCTTGGCCTTGATTCTTTATTGGCATAATGACTTGCTCATATGAATTGCAGAGTTAGGAGTTTGATTCTAGAGAGTATGCTCTGAAGCTGTCTTTCATGTTATCTTATTCCAAATCTCGATTTGTGATTGTGATAGGAATATCAAAGCCACCAACATGATATTAATGCAGTCATTGGTACTTTTGTTATTCGCTGTATGTCAGTGTCAGTCCTTGTTGTCAATATCAGGTCTAATTCTCCGTTGCTAGGATTATGGTTCTAATCGATATAGTAGCACTTCATTGAGTAAGGCCATTGATCACTGAACGTATCTTTTGCTGTGATCTCTCTTATGTGTTTATTCATTCGAGTAGTCATCATGGTCTAAATTTTGATAAGAAAAATCATCAGGATTTATCGTTATTGCGATTTCGTTTCGTGTTGGGTTCTAGTGATTGGTCGTCGTGATATCACAGTTTTAGATCCTGCTCTGCTTTTTTGGAACTGGATTACTGAATCACGAGTGTCTCTTCGAGTGACTGATTCATTCGCATGGTTGTTTTCCCATACCTTGCTCCTTGTTTCGTCTTTCTGGCGTGCTGGCATGCTATCTCAAGTTATGTATACAAAGTTACATATTGGTGTCTCTCGCACATAAGTTTTCAGGTCATATCCTCTTTCTTTCTCTTCCATTGAGGGTCTCTCTCTCTCTCTCTCTCTCTCTCTGTGGGGCATGCGCTCTCTGCTGATGGTGCACAGAACAGAACAAACAATCATACAACAGTAACAACAACAACAATCCAAGCATTATCCCACTAAGTGGGGTTGAACTCAGCTGTCGATTATGTTTGCTGAAATTGAACTCCATTACAGGTCCGGCATAAGTTTACTCTATCCCAGAGTAGTAGTTTGGCAATTAGGACAGATTCCCTGCTAAGCTGGGAGTTGTCTCTCGTATCCTAGAGTCCAACTTCCATTTTTTAAAGGTATCGAATAGATCCTTTGGTGCTCCCTCTGATCTTTGGCAAACTACATCTGTCCTAACTTTTCTTTCTTGATTTGCTCTGGCATTGTGAGATGATAAAGTGTCAATAGTCCTTCACCGGTGCGAAAGTTCCTCCCATTACCGTTTCAGGATTCAATACCTCAAAAACTTAAAAAGCATTGCCACTGAAGACCTTGGTAGTAACTTAGATGGGTACTGAACCATGCACTAGTTTAAGCTGATACGAGATGGTCTATGGAGTCGCGGATAAGTAGAGCCATGGACTTGAGCAATGGACTTGTCGTACCCAGACGGACTCCATGGCTATGTAGTTGTAGTCTCCCTCGGCCTTTCTCAGTACCGAATTTCTATTTCAACACTTGAGCGATGTGTTACTTTGGTTGCACATCATCTTTTTGCATGTCTAACTTTGAGCCTGGCTTGTTTCCCAGCGTAATGACCCCTTCGAATGGAAGGTTTCTTCCTCTATGAAAGTTGCGTGCAGTCGAGATGAAGTTCATCGCTTTCTGCGAATCCCGTAGATTATAATTTGCATCTTGAGGCATGAGGTACGATGCACCAACACAAAGGAAAGAGAAATGTCTCTAGATAATTTTTTTTTTTTTTAGTGAATTAGGAGATTGCGGAAAGGATCAAATGTATTATACTGCCTTGAATGAGAAAATTAGATTGGGCAAAACGACTTACGAGCTGCAAGAGAGAGCATGAGTGCGAGCCGTGAGAGAGAGGGAGAGAGCGAGATTGCGAGAGAGATGAGAGGAATTAGGGTTCTTTTAGAGAGGCGAGGACTAAGGAGTGCGAGAGCTAGAATTAGTAATTACAAAATTAGAGTTTTTAAAACATAAAAATTAATATGCACACACTAGTCCGGTCTAGGTGGGTGATTCGCGCCTAGAACCAATTTGTTCTGGTTCAAGCGATTTTCGGTCCAATTTGGTACATTTGTATACCTTTATTTAGAACCGATTGAATAATTTTTTCGGTCTTCTATAAGTCGTCGATTTTAGATTCTTCTAAGATTTTAATTTTTTTCCTGCATGACATAGAAGCTAATTCATTCTTACCATGTGCAAAAATATTTATTTCTATAATCGGAATACGACCCGTCAACGTTCACAATCAAATAAGCTCTCTTCCAAGCACAAAAACGAGAGAGAGAACAAAACAAACCATCAATTGAATTTGGAAAACTAAACCTTTTAGGTTGCGTTTGGCAGTCGGGATAAAATTCGGGATAGGATATGATTTATCATATTCTACGTTTGGTGCTTGCTCAAAATAGGATAAAGTCGGATATAAATGGGATATAGACAGGATAAAATTATCCCATGGGGGAGGTGGGATAAATGTAGATAGGAATTTTAATGTCCATAATAATAAAGTTATTTTTCTTGAATAAAAAAATTATTAAATTAACAAAATTGAAATTATATTTCAATATAAATAATATTTGAATTCTAATTTAAGAAATTAAAAATAATAAAATAAAATAAAAATATTTTTAATTAATCTTATTTTAACTTATATATTCAACTTTAATTCTATCTTATAATAAACATTCAATCTATAAATTAAATATTTATATTTATCATATATTTTAGGTATTTTTGTATTTTGGGTATGTTAGTACAGTTTACTATTTCATAAAATTTTATTAAAGAATGATGAAAGGGGAAAAAAGAAATAATAACAAAAATAATATAAAAAAGAGGAAAAATAAAATAAAAATAAATTAAATTAAATTAAGGAATAGTGTTATGAAAAATTTTCACCATCTTTGTTTATGAACATTTAGGTTTATTTATAATGATATGCCATTTATATAAAAAATATATATATATATATATGTACATGATATGATGTAAATATATTCGACTTTAATATTGCGATTTACCAAACAATGGATAGGATATAAAAAAACCTAAGATTTCATATCCTATCCTATCCGTCATATCCCAATTAGTAATCTGGACGACCAAACGTAGCCTTACACTATGAATGCGTACATCAAGAGCAAAATCAAGAGAGAGAAGGAGAATGAAAACAAAAAGAGGAGTTTGACTTCAATGTTGAGTCAAAGAGAGGGGTTCAAGCGGAGCTCCGGAGGAACGACCCGGTGATTTCTGATATGGGCTTATCAGTGAACCGGATCAGGTTGTAGACCCACGCCCCGGAAATTGCCCCGATTATTGGTGCCACAATGTAGATCCATAGCTTGCCATAATGGTGAGACACTATCGCCGGACCCAAGCTCCTTGCCGGGTTCATTGATGCTCCCGTTATTGGTCTAACCACCATCAGATGAAAGAAAAAAATCATAAAATAATCATCACGAAATCCCTAGTTTCTGCCCAAATTCATACTTTGTTTTTTAGCAAAAGAAAAGGTTGACGGCCAATTATTTGGAAAAATGATATCGGTTATTCAAATAACTTTCTTTTTAAATTGATGGCCAAAGCATTACTAGAGAAAAGGTTGAGGGATGGCCTTTTCGTTAAAGATGTACCTTATGATATTTAAATAATTATTTGGAACAGCAACATCTTATAAGATAAAAGCCATATGTTATGATTTTCTTTATTTAAAAGATGTAGTCAATCACATACTATTCATCTTACTTGATAAAGGACGTTGCAAATTTTACATTTTTTTACATTGTAAATATTCTTTTATTCCTATTTGTTAGAATATCATAGGAAAAAGCTTCTTCTTTTGTGGCCCCCCAAAAAATAGTAATTTTAATATTGAGACGGTTTACGCAATATAATAATTTAAATAAACATGGTCAAATAAGAAGAAGAAGTCATTACCCCGCAAACAACACGTTGAGCAAGACGGTTGCACCGACGACAAGACCGGCGAATTCTCCTCTCTGCACCAATCGCAAAACATTAATTAACTAATATTAGCTTCGATTAATATTTAAAATGAATATTTTTCCTCATTCAATAATGTCCGATATGCTTAGGATGATTTTAAGGAAGTCTACACTTTCCGAGTATCACCTCTTGCTTCTCTAAATCTTCTCCATATGCCTTGAAGAGCAACTATGTCCGACATGTTAACATGATTATTTGACGAACTCCGGAAGCATACACGAATTTAGCATAATAATTTTTGCGGCACAATTAGCAAACGTATTACATTTTCCTATGACACGACTTGATTTGATTACAAAATTCGAATATGACATGTGAACACAATTGACAGTCCTTGTAAGGGCTTAGAAGTGGGTCGACCCTTTTTGTTATATAGCCTGGCATTGCTGGTAGGGGCTGCCGCCCTCTGGCCTCTAGGTACTATGTGCAAAATGCATTAATTATTTTCCATGAATCTCATGTAATTTCTAATTAATCTTATGTGTTTTTATAAGATTTTCATATTCCGCTGCTTCTTGAAGGGATTGTGCATTAAATTTTACTTGTCCAGGAATGTCCATTGAAATTTCCCCAATAAACAACAGTTTATTTAAAGAAAGAAGTTAGAACTCACTGCTCTATTGTCGGTGCCAACACCGGAGACGATGAACATGAGGTAAAAAGTGATGATGAACTCAAAGACCAATGCTTGCACATCCGAACCGGCCGGTTGTGTCCCCACGAAATGGTTAAGCTTGCCAGTGAAGAGCAACCGCAGCGTCCCGCACGCCAATGTCGATCCAATAACTTGTGCCGTTATATAGGGAAGCACCTACACGCCAAGAACAAAATGCAGCCAAGGGGAAAGTTTAGCTTAGCAAAAACATCAAAAAAAAAAATCCTCTGTTAATTGCCTAAACTAATGCTTTTGCCGATCAAGACTTATATAGGAAGAATGAGATTGCAAACGAATGAACCCACAAGAGATCTATATAAATCGTTGATTGAAAAGTTGGATCCGTCAAGGTCTAAAACCGGTGGCTGCTTAACATCATGTGATCAAAGCCAAGTTTTCCGGATAGGCCTATATCCGACAAGTGGAATTCAGATATATTTAGTTTTTTTATAACTTTTTTTTTCTTTTTCTGCATTAAAAAGAGCGTTTTATATCCTACACATGTGACTCGGATTGATTAAAAGGTCACAGGACGATTTTATTGGAAAACCTGTTGGATAGGATGAATATAAAAACAAACTCCGAACGGCGCAAACATTATTTAAGGAAACTATTTAGTGGCTATCCTTTCAGAATAGAACAGACCTTCATTTTTACTTTGTATTCGATAATAGAGAAAATACATACAACAAAATTATATGGAAAACACAGCAAAGAAAGGAAGGGGAGGAGAGAATTTCTTGTTTTGTTATATATGCTGGATTGTAGTTTGAGGTTTTACATTTAGGCAAATGAAAGAGGAGTTGGCAAAAAACAAATTAAACCAACCGGCTTGATATTTATAAATCAAGCCCTTACAAAATTGTTGCAATAATCAATGCAAAATAATGTCTTTCATGATTGTCATAACAGTTTAAATAGCCAATAGATATTGATCCCAAATTGGCTTGCATTATGATTCACCTATTTTAAAAGGAAGAGAGACAAAAATAGTTAGGAGCTTGTACTTCCGAAGAGATATGGTCGCACCTGATTCCATGGAAACCTCCTGCAGGTGGCGAAAGCAATGGTGACGGCCGGGTTGAAATGGGCGCCGGAGATGTGACCGACCGAGTACACCAACACCGTCACCGCCAACCCCCACACCATCGATATCCCTGGAAGTGTCACCACCTTTTCGTCGTCCATGTTCACCGCCACCGACCCGCAACCCGCGAATATCAAGAAGTATGTCCCGAAGAACTCCGCAATCAACTGCAACGTTTTGAGAAACCCCGGATCAAACTCTTTTGTACCGAAGTCTAACTGCCATGGCAGTGCAGAACACAATATGTGCACCTCAAAAGATTCTTGATGAACATTTATATTTTAAGTGAACACGCGAACAAGAAAGTAAAAAACAAAAAAGGAGACGAGAAGGTAGGGTTTGGGGGGAAAAAAGAGTCCATTAGAACGAAAGTAACCTTTTGAATAAAGGGAAAAGTGAACATAGTGTATTTGATCTCTTGCTTGGTTCTGGATTTGTCTCTTATTTCCAAGACAACTCCACTGTCTCCTTTGCTCCCACTGGTCTGATCTGCCATTTTCTGCAAATTCAAGTTAAGGAGCAGACGACAGCTTTTCAACATTGACAAGAAGGGTAGAGAAATCGCTGGTATGTGTTCGAACCGTCTGGTATTTGGAAAGAAGCAGGCCCTATTTATACTTGTACCTGAGAGAGATCGATGTGGATTAAGATTGTGCATGACAGCTTGGATTTCTAAAAGGATTTATCGCGCTTCTAAATTTATTTTTCCTAACTAGAGACCTCAAGAAGATGCGACGTTGAAAAGGGATGATGACCTGTGAACAGACGTGGCACTGGAGGCCGATTTATCCCCCTCAAGCTGAAATAGAGGGAGGCAACAACTAGATTTATAATTTAGGCAAATTCCTTGATCTGATGCCTATTTGTGGTTGGCATTGTCGGTTTTGAGATTGGAACTTGATATATTATTTGACCTATATTTGAATGGGAGTCAATCTTGGTTAGGCTATAATTGGCTGGTGTTTTTTAGTATCTAAGAAACTAGATAATTGCTTTGTCCTATTATGGGACTAAGGGGGCAAAATAGATCCATTTGGAAGACATGTGTTTTGTGAATTGTCAATATTAGACCTAACTCTACCTCTCATGAGCTGTTACTTCACGAGGCCTTCCTAGATTAGCCTTGTTCATTTCACGTTGGCTTGAAATATCATCAATGTCAGTGATCTGCCAAAGCTGTGGGATGTAAAATACATTGGTAAGGGAGTGTTTAAGGTCTTGAGTGATTAGTGACTTCTTTTTGCCGAAACATATCGAATGTCTGGTTGCATGGACGCTTTATCTTTTGTTAATAAATTGAAGATGATACTAACAATGTAAAATTTTGAAATAGGATTGAAAACTGGATTATCTAAATTAAAATTACTTCAATAATGAAAACTGAATTTTTAATGGTATTGACTCTGGATTTCAACTGTAAAAAAACATTTATTTCCATTAGTTCATCCTATATTATTAGGAAGATTGAGTTCAATTAAAGAATTCAATAGTAACTCAATGCGAAGGTTATAATATATATGTTCACTAGTTTAAAAGTATAGATGGTCTCCATAATTATAGTCTCGTTAATTTTTTTCCTAAATGATGCTTCTTCTTCTTCTTCTTCTTTTTTGGTCAAATAGTATCCTTAATGCCACTTTTCAAGTAATCAAACATGGAAATTGTCGCAATTTGTTCAATTCACTTTAAACTATACGATAAATATTTTAAATAAAGTAGATCCTTCTCAAAGCTTGACGTTGATATATTATAAAAATCACGACCGGCACTTCTTTTGCCTCAAAACCTGTATTATCTTAAATAAATTAAATAGAAATTGAAAAAAAAAAACCAATTACGTTTTAGGGAACATAATCATTATATCAATAAAAAGTTGGTACAAATACCTTTGTTTAAAAAATTCAGCAATATGAAATTCAAAATTCTTCTAAAATCTACGTCCATGAAATTAAATTTGATAATTGATGTCACTAGCTTTCTGCAACGTAGTTAATGAGATGTCAGAGGAAAAAGTTATGTCTAGTCAAAGTCTGGTCAAATTTGTAAAAAATTCACATGAATATTTTTCCCAATTTGACTAGGGGTGTGCAAAATATCTGGGAACCGCCCGGACCGCCCAGAACCGAACCGGAACCGCTCGGAACCGGCGGTTCTTGAGGGAACCGGTCCGGTTCTCGGTTTCAATTTACGGGAACCGGTGGGTACCGGTCCAGTTCCTGGTTCCATGGGCGGATCCGCCCGCCCGTCCACCCGGACTGGACCGATTAATTTTTAATATTAAAATATTACTAAAACAAAACAAACCCTAATCGAGCGTGACTTCTCTCCTCTGTTTTCGACTTCTTCGATTCGGTGACTGTCTCTCTTCTCTGTTTCTTCCTCGGTTCCTCCCCAAGCATCGACGCCGCCGTTGTCGCTGCTCCTCCTCCGCCCCCTGTCCGCCCCTCGTGCTGGCCGCCACCCGCCATAGCCTCTGCTCCGCCCGGCCCGGTGACTCGCGACGCCATAGCTCGCCTCCGCCGACCACCGCGAGCGCCCTTCACTCGCTAGCCCACCGCCGTTGCTTCTGCTTCGGGCCCCCTCCACCAGCAATCCGACGCCGTTGCAACCCCTGCAGCCGCGACGACCAACGCCAGCAAATCCCGAATCGGTGGCTATGCCTTCGTCACTGCTCCGCTGCCCCTCCGCGCGATCTCTGCAGCCATTTCGATTCCTCCCCGAGCGTCGACACCGCTATCGCTGCTCCTCCGCCACTGCTGTCCACCCCCTCATGCCAGCCGCCACAGCTCGCCTCCGTGCCGACCATCGCGTCAACAGCCGCGAGCGCCCTTCGCCCGCTCGCCCGTCACCGCGACGCCATAACTCGCCTTCGCGTCAAGATCGGTTCCAATTTTTCGGAACCGGTCCTTAGCGGCGGTTCCGGTTCTAGGTCGGGAACCGCCCGCCGGACCATGCACACCCCTAAATTTAACTATCTGGGGCTTTTCACAAGTGTAATAATTGAGTCAATAGGACGTCAAATGGAAATATTATACTCAGTCAAAATCTGGACAAATTTGTGAAAAAATCACATAAAAACTTTTCAAAAGTTTTCTCAATTTGATGAATTGAAATTGATAGACCCATCAAATGGGTAGGTTGGATCGAAAATAGTCCATCCAACTCGAATTGACTTATTTATTTAGTTTTTATCTATTTTTTCACAATATAAATTTGGTGGTCCATATCTGATTCGAGACCAATGTTTCTCTTTAAATTGCTGCAGGCAACTCCATAGATCAATTCGTCAAGTACTGAGGCAGCTTGGGACCGGGTTTTGGACCGGGACGTGAACATAAGTGTGAGGTGAATGGCGCTGGATCTTTACCCGAGTGACTAGTAATGCCCTCCCCCATGTTTGCTCTCGTAAATCGATTTGCTTCCAAGTATTGACCGGCCACGGTGGCCATCCCCTTCAAAACTAACGCTATATGATCTTTTTGGGTGCATTTGGAAAGGCTTTTGGGACTCTGGGGAAATGTAAAGGCTTTTGAGTTAAATGAGTTTTTTAAAATACAAATTGTGTTTGGTAAATTATATTTATAAAAATCTATTATGAAAGACCTTTGAGCAAAATAGTGTCCGGAGAAATTAAATTTGCAAAAGACTTTTGTTAGTAAAAAAAAGGAGAGTTGGCCGGTGATCGCCGATGAAGGGCAGGTAGTTCGGCGAAGGGCAAGTGCTCCAACAAGGATACGCGAAGCGCGATTTGACGAGGGCCATCGTGGCGGCCCTCACTAGGACAATCATATCGCGAGATCTGGGTTGCAAAAACTTAGATTGTGAGATCCGGGTTGCGGGGACCCTCACCGGACGTTTGCGCAACCCACCATGCCACAACCTCTATGCAGAGGTCATCAGGGCTACGCGATCTAGTCACGACGACCCAAATCACGATTTGGATCATGGTGACCGTCGCCGCTCCACAACCTTCGGGCCGCCACCCTCACCGGAGGGTGGTGTGACCCTAGCTAGACTGCTTGTCCTTCGCCGCACCACCTATCCTTCACTAGCAACCACGTGCAGATGGTGGTCCTATGGAAGAAGATGAAGACGAACAATTATTGGGGGCAAAATCGGAAAAACAAATGATTAGCGAGAATAATTTTGGGAGAAATTTTTCACTAGCCCCCAAGGCCAGGATGTCGAAAAACCCCAAGGTAACCCCTAAGCTACCTTGGGCTTTTAGCTTTCGAAGGCTTGCATTTGACAAAGGGAGCTCAAAATTTTTTTTTTCCAAACACCAAATATTTGACCCAAAGGGCTTTGAATTCCCAGGAGGTTTTGGGAAAGCAGTTCCCAAACGCACCCTTCATATTCGAGAAACAAACCCACAACAAAAACACAATGGCCGAGAACAACCCGAAACTCTACCACGCATTCGAGAGGTTTTGAAGTGATGTAGCTCTCTGGAGCCCCACTGTCTGGTCATCGACTCCGGTTCAATCGGCAAAATGCCAGGACTGGGCGCACTTCTTCCGGATGAGACCGAGTCATCGAGCAAGGTCATGCGGTGCAAGTCCTGCAATGTGGAGCACGTCACGCACCAGCTTGTTTTTGCAAAGAGTGCTACGAGAAATTCAGCAAGGCTGCGAAAGAGCTCAAGCGAGAGAACTTGGAGGCCAACTCCTTCTTGAGGCCCTAGATTGTGACCGAACATGGCCATCTCAGTGGTCACCCCCTTGGCTTTGAGTTCGCCAATGTCCTCTTGGTCGCCACCTGAGTACGGTCCAGCGGAGTCGTCGGTGCCAACTCACAAGTTCAATTTGGCAAGCATTGGATTTTGCTTGGTTCATTGTGGTCCTCACTGATTTTGCTCTGATTTGAGCTTATTTGAGAAGAGATGATCATTGAAATTGCGGCTTGATTCATCGTAGTCCAATGCAAAGTCAAATATATGTTCTTCGTCCTCCTACTATGTCCTCAAAGATCATTGTCTCTTGTCTCGAAACTGTAGACGAGAGATCACTCACGACATAACAGTCCTCCATTCCATGACAGAAAGTTATGTTCGAATAGACACAACTCTTCAAATTGTTAAGAGATTATGTTCAAATAAACATAATATTCCTAAGGTTGTTAGAGAACCTAATAATAGTTAAGCAAAGTAATAAAATTCAAAATTAATTAAAAAAAATAACCATAATTCCTTTGTGAGCAGTCACACTATTTCAATAGGGCAAAAAATAATTATTTTATAATAATAAATTCGATTTTTAATAGAGAAAAATAATTCAATAGGGAACTTCCTTACTGAATCAAGGGCTACTAGAAGGAGAACCTACAACAGTACGTTGCTCAACCTTGTAAAACAATTCCAAAACAAAATACCATCCTATGACTTGCTTTAAAACGCTTAAAAACTGCCATGAGACAAAAATGGCAACAGACCAAGCTAGTTGATATTGTAGCTTACAATATTCCTATTCCAATCAGCCTTCCTTATGGTCAAATGCGCATACATTTTGTTGTTACTCTACTCGGCCTCGCCGGATCTGGGCGAGCTCAACTTTTTTCTTCCGCCGCTTTCCATGCTCTTCTTCCAGAAAATTGAGAATAACTGCAAAATGCTTAGAAGCTCTGTGGTAACATATAAGTTGTTGGGCCACTTCATGCAATTCGCGTGAATCGACTACCTCAAGATGTTGTGATCCCTTCATAACTTCCATGACCATACTTTCCAGCATATATGCATGTCCAAGAAGAAACTTTACCAGCGTGAGCAATTCCTTATATCTGTATCTTAAACAATCATAAAATCCAAAAATCTCAACATTCTTGAGATGCCGAGCCCAGCGCTTGAACTTCTTCTTTATAGACCAATAGCTCGTGGGATCAAAATTGCTGGAGTCTAAGTTTGAATCATATTGCACATGGATCCAAGACAGAGTGAACGTTCCAAATAAAACACGATTTAATTTCCACACTTTAATATCTTGATCACCGGAAAGAACAATCATCTCTTATCAAATCAGATATGTAGCTTATAGTAATCAGATTCGAGGAAGTCATAAACAAGGGAAACCAAAATTCGGGCACCCAAACTCATTAAATGCAAGCACTATCTTCTAATCGTCACCATCATAGTGGCATTCACAGAGAGAGAGAGACTGTCGCGAAATTGGATCATTATACAGTCTTGAAACTTGCAGAGCTTTATACTAGTTTCACTAACTGATGGACTCAAGGGGACAAAAGAAGGGAGAGACTTTGGATGGTACATTCCAGTGAATCCTTTTAAATATCTAAACTTGCGAATTAGAACTTAGGGAAGATACCTCGTACCAAGCATATGGCTTAAAAATTATAACCAGCTTCTCCAAATTTGGTGCAGTTGCTAGTGTGTTAGCTATAGGAGGAAAGCCGAATTCGGAAATGGCTACGTGCAGGGTCAGAGACTTGCAATTCAGCAGCGAAACCTGCACGTCTTCTATCTGAGTCCGCATACCCTACCCACATAAAAAGGTGAAGTCAGATCACCAAGAAAAAGAAGTTCCGGGTCACATTCTTGTATTTGTTATGCTAGCAAAGTATAGCTCGGAATGATAGAACATAGATTATACGCCTCTCAAGTACATCACGATCGGGTACTTTTTTCCTCATAGAATATTCATCAAATAACCCATTTACGTCCACTAGCGTTGGCAGATTAATGTCCCCTATCCTAAGTGAAAACCTACATGGAAAAGACAATATCCATTATGAAGCAAGATGATTATGCTCACCTCAACGCACGACGGACCGAAAAGAACTCGAGTAGCATTCTGCGGGTGGGAAAGCATTTTCCTCTGCCAGCAGAAATCTGATGCGGTTGGACCATCGAAATCAAATTCCACTTCAAGCAAGGATGGCGCTTCAACACTTCTTATTATCTCATCAGAATAATAACTTCTCACACGCAATGACAATAATCGAGGAGTCAAAATGTGTAAAGGGAATTCCACAGTAATTTTATCAATCACCAACTCTTTCAAACTTGTCGAACGAATTCCCTCTACACCAAAGCACCCTTTTAATTTCAAGTATTCAAGAACAGGGCTGCCTATCAAAATTTTCTTAAGCACATCATCACTCACGTCCGTGTCACGAATGGACAAGGACTTAAGTGAACTCCAACTGATACTTCCACTGAATGAGAAACGACAGCCGCGCAAGCATAGATTAGTCAATGAAGAGCAATTACAAAGCAATGGAGAAAACGGCCAATACGCCTCCCAAATATTTAAGTCGAGAAGAAGTTCTTTCACTTGATGATCAATCGCAAAGCTAATCCATGAACCAATCTTAGAGTGGGCAGAAGTTATATGATATGATGCCAAGGTGGAACTTCCTCACCTTACCCCACCCATATAGCGTCAAAATCCTGTCCACAAACGAATCATCATAAGAAGAGACGGAGAATCTGAGATCCGAGACAGTGGTCCAAACAGACTGCCATCTTTTCGACAAAACACAAGTCTTGACGACGTCCCTCGTGGGCAAAAAAGAGAAGATGTCGTGGATGAGGCAATCGGGCAATGCACTGATGTAATCCTCATCATCTTTTCGGCCTATGGTCTGCTTCGAAGTACCTACCATGGCTTCTAGCGTTTCTTTTCTTTCTCTACTTGGTGAAGCGTGTAGGTTAGGCACTATGCTTGACTCATAAATTCCTTTGTCCTTTCAAATCCCCCAAAAAAGGGAAACATATCTTAAGCATATAATACAAATATAACATGGTTCAATCAGCCAATCAGACTCTGCGCAAGTTGTATCTATTGTATATTGTACGTAATATGTTTTGAGAATGTGGATATTCCCATATCTTTTGTGACTTAAACCATTGCGTTTTCACTAGATCCACACTTAAGTTATTTTACTATATTGGGGTTTCTTTGAATTTGAACATACTTCTATTTGCAACATAAAATTTATTCTCGACTTTCTCATTATTCTTACCATAACTCATACATCATTCTTCACTCCTACCTCAGAGGCTCATTTTTTGTAGTGAATTTTTATTTGATTAGTCTAAAAAAATATTGAGTCTCTTTATTCATTATATCAAAGAATTAACGGTTCCTTTACACCATCATTGAGACACTTCTACACATAGCATGAAAATATGTAGTTATAAGAGTATCTAAAATACACTAACAACAATAACGTAAAACGGTGATGGATATTGAGGCACTTTAATTTTTATTTTATTTTTTTTGTCAACACTCCGTGAATAATGAAATCTAACTATCATTTCAAATTTTCTTTCTTTTTTATGTGAATTTTTTATTAATCAAATTATGTCTTTTAAAACTTTGCCTTAGGTACTAATTGTGATTTTATTTTTAAAATCTTTAAAGAGTGCTTTTTCTTTTTTTCTGTTTTATCTGGTCATTTTATTATGTTCATATGAAAGACATTTGATTGGAAAAGTTTCGTAGCGATATGCACAACAAAAAGAAAAATTTGAAACATGTTGCACTATTTTGAAATGTTGTTTATATTCAAACTTTTCTAGATTCTACTCGACAATGAATCCATAAATCAGCCGACAACATAAAAAAGAACTACGTTTTTGTGAAAAAAATTATTTATGAGAAAGCCAATATATACAAAGGTATAATCAAAAATAGAAAAAAAAAAAAAAAAAAAGATATGCATGGTAATATCCACTTGTAAATTGAAAGAAGAAACAACAAATCATACGATATTCTCAATTATGACAACTAGTATATTGAAATGGAAAATACTAAGAAAAGAAAGAAAGTGAATATATTTGGGGACCAATACTTCAAATTTATTTTTTTACCAAAAAAAAAATACTTCAAATTTAATTGAATGATTAAGGGCAGTTATGTCTCTTTAGAGAAAATAAACAAATTTATTTGTATGGGGTTGGAAATTCACCCACACTATTTTAAAATAAGTGTGGTAATAACCGATTATTATATGTATTATCTATTATTTATTATATATAGTGAAAATAAGCATTGCTTTGCATGTCGTCCAAATTTAACTAATAAAACTTTACCTAATTGATTTGTTGTCACCAATTCTTCTATCTATTTTGATTTTAAATTAAAGATAAAATATATAAAAATTTATTATAAAGTACATGTTAAATAAAGCTCGTCACAATAAATTACATAGTATAGTTCAAAAGCTTTTGTTTTCTATTTGAAATTCGAAAAAGATACATAAAGAGAAATATCTTGAAAAAAAAATTCAGCTATATTATTTTGAATATAACTTATGTTTTCATTATCGGCAACAATTTTTACGTTTTGATATTTTCATGAATGATAAAAAAATATTTATTTATTTATTTTCGTTAACGATATAAGCAATCATTTTTTAGGAAAAAAATTTTACATCGGTCATTTTTTGCAAAATTAAGGCACTCTGAATTAATGTCGGGTAGAGCTTACATTGGATCGGACTTTAGAAATGTTGACTTTGACTCCAAATCCTTTAAAGTTGTATTTCCAAATGGCTCAATTTTGATAGAATAATAGAAAGACCTTTAGGTCCAAAATCGTTGAACCAAATGCATCATAAGAGAGAAGCTCTTTACTCTTATTTCACGTGTATAATTTAATTTAGTTTTATCATGGAGAAAATTAATCAAATGTAGAAAGTCAATTTATCTGACAAAGAAATTAAAATGATAAAAAAATGAAGATATATGGTATGTAAAAAGATAATCGATAAATTAGTTATTAAAATTTAGTGCATTAATTTTTTGAAAGGAACAAAGAAATCCACCTAGTTTGAATTACAATGTAAAGATTAATAAATTGTAGCTATTTAAAATACAATTTATCACATTTCTTAACCTTGACATTAAATACAATTGAAATCTTTTTCTTTAATTAACTGGTCTATTTATTATTAATTTGCAATTCATCTTAAACTATGGATAAAGAAAGATAGTCTGAAGTGTTAACTCAGCAATTGAAGAATTGAATGAAGGTAACACTAAAAGAATATGATGCGTAGGGCCGTCCAACTCCTACAAAACATTTTTTTTTTTTTGCAAATATGCCATTGGTTCTCCAACTTCTCTTTTCTCTGATTTTCTATCATATGTCCATTTTAACTAAATTTTCGTTTTTATGCAGGTTTTAGTATGTTTAGCTTTACAAAACTTTTCCCTTTTTGATGTTTGTGCACATACATATATACATATATATATATATATATATATATATATATATATATATATATATATATATATATATATATATATATATACCTAATGCATTTATAGATTACATGTAAAAGTATCAGTAAATGCACGATACCTATACGAATACGAAGTCATATATTCAAATTTGCCCAAACAAAGCGTAAGCTTTGTAGCTAGCATATAAAACTTCAAAAAAAAAAAAAAAAAAACTAGCATATAATTAAAGTTGGAACTGAGCGAATGGATTTTATACTCTCCACGTGACACTATAGTTTCTATCTATATCTAAATGTCATGTGACAGGACATTTGGCATTATTTTGTCGCATGTATCATATTTAAGCAAGACTTTGATTTTTCATTTGCCAATTTTTCTCTTGATAAATTTAGATTAAATATCTTGAAATGCATTTAAATATATATATATGTTAGTTTGAACAAAACTCATGATAGTAAGATTATCTATTTGATTTAAAAGTTTTATCTCTCTTGGTTTGAAATTCGATCATTTATATTAGAAAGAAATTTTTTTTGTAAGAATGTTTGACTCGCAATCCAAAGCGGTTCAATCCCTGTTAGTGTTTGCTTATGAGGAGTTCCACTTTTCTATTTCAACGGATGGAATTGCTAGGGTTTTTCAAAATAAGAGAGTTTCGCTAAGAAGAATTCCGATGATGTACAACATTATTGTGTTTGTCCAATTACTGAACTCTAAAATGATGGTCTTTTTTTTTTTTTTCTTTTTCTGTTTTTTGGTTTTGACTACATATATGTTCGGCATTTAAAAATCGAGGAACCCATAAAAGTTTTGACTTTGATATCTTTTGAAACATTTTGTCTTACTTTTGAATCGGAAAATAAAGTATGAAAATGCATATGTAGCATATTACTTCCATGGAGCGATATAGTGATCAATCTACATTTTAGCAGAGCTTTTACTCAATACTGACTTTAGTAGAAAACATTCAATCGCCTTAGTGGAAAACATTTGTTGGGGTGGTCCCTAGACAACACATAATTTTGATGATTTGAATCAAACCATGAGTATAATGGAGTGAGATTGGAAGAATTGTGGAAGGAGTTAGATGAGATACAGAAAGAGGAAGGACATAATGGAGCCGAGGAAGGTGGAGTTATAGAGGAAATGAATGATATTAAAGGAGCTTCCGTGGAATATTTAAAAAGAATTTGTTCAAAAGGGAAAGAGACATGGAAAGAACTCTGGAAACAGCGGAGCAATCTGTCACGCAGGACATAAATCAAGAGATGGTTGTTGATGTCTCTGTGTAAGAAATAAAAGATGCAATTTTCCAGTTGGATTCATTCAAAGCCCTTTCGGCTAAGATGTAGGCCAGATGGTTTCTCAAGTGTCTTCTGTAAAAAGTATTTAGGACATTTCGGTTCTTCCAATCTCACTCGTTATTATGATACTCATGGTATGATTGAGTCATCAAATTTGTGCAGTACCTAGAGACCGCCCTATTGAGCATAGACCGGCCAGTTTCAGGTAATTAATTGGTAAAAAAGAACTCTCGGACACTTTACAGAGATATAAATAAAGGAAAAAAAAAAATCGAAAGGCTTATATTTTTAATAATCGAGCCTTTTAGGTTTCATTGTTTGGTAAATTGTATTAATAAAGCTAGATAGCCATATCCTATCCACTGTATGGTATGAGCAAACTAAGGATTTCTATCAAAATAAATTACCTTAAAATTCAACAAACTAAGAATTTCTCATGATCCACTGCTAAAAAATCAAAAATGGACAAACAAAAATAACCTACAATCTCAATCTTAAATGGTAAAGGAATCTATTGCAGCATTCCGGAGCCATAGGAAATAAGCTAAAACAACATCAACAAAATAGACTAACTGGCGAATGCTGAATTTATTAGGAGAGAGAAAACATAATCATTTACCTTCGGCTCTCTCACCTACTTCCTTTTTATTTACTTTTTTTTTATTATTTTTCCTTCTCTTTATTTTATTTCTTTTTTCTTCCATTTGCTTCCATCATTCCTTCATAAAATATTATTAAATAATAAAATACACTAAAAAATAACTAAAACACTAAAAAGCCTAGAATATGTAATAAATACAAATACAAGTTTACCTCAAATTATTTTTTTTACCACCAAAATCCCCAAATTGATACACTTATAATAAATTTACTCTCCTATGATAGTTTCCGTTAAATTTTACAATCAAATTGCTAAGTTAGATAACACGTAATTTTAAGTTTTAACTTTCGTTTGTTATAGGTGTTCCAATTTGTAGCTTTTTATAATATTAATCCAATTTAACAGAAACTAACAAACAATAAATTTATCACAAATATACTATTATAAAATTTGCCTTGATATTATCCTTTATCATATATACATTTAGTCATTATTTCAATTTTTCATCTTCCTCAACTTATATTTTTATCCAAGTTATATTCCTCTTATATTTAACTTTATCATGATAGAAACCAAACACTAGATCATATCCTATTTTATTTGGACTGTCACGCGTAGTCTAGATTCATTGTTAAGCTCCCATCATTTTAAACTTTTTCTTAGGTTGGGAAGATAACAAAGGGCATAATATGGAGGGACCTGAAAGCCACCACACTCCACCAGGACCTTTGAATATTTTCAATCAAGTCATAATTGAACCAAAGCTCTAATAAAATGTAAATTGATCAACTAAATCACACCGCGAAACAATACTCTTCTTATCTTGTCAAGTAGTACATTACTTATATATTTGCATAAATATTTATTTCCGCTTCAAAAAGATAATATGCTTCTTTTTTTTCCTTTTTCTTTTTTTTTTTTGGGGGGACGGGGGAAGTCTGCTATAAAAAGAAAAACAAAAAGAAAAGACCATAGTTTTAGAGTACAGAAAATGTACAGACAACAGTATCGTGCATCCGGTGTTATCCCTAGTGAAACTCTGCAATCTCAAAAACCCTAGCAGTTCCATCAATTGAAACAGAAACAAGGAACTCCTCATTCGCAGACACCGACAGGGACTGAATAGCATCGGAATGCCCATTAAATATTCTCACGCAATCACCAGAAAGGCTATCCCACATTCGTACTTTGCCATCAACACAACCCGTAGCCAGGAATCTTGATGCACCGACCCAACTCAAGCAAGTCACTCCATCCTGCAGATGATACATGCCAAACAAGCCCCAGGTCCATCACAAATGAAGCAACACCAATTTTAAGCGCAGAAGACGGCTATGAAAATCCAATTTGGATGAACAGATTCAATCAGTAAAGTCGAGGCAAAGGGAAACATAAGCAAACACCTCGTGATCACAGGTGGCGCGGGGAGAAGAATGCTGGAGATCCCATATAATGAGCTTCTGATCCAAGCTTCCAGTTGCAGCCCACGGGGAGCTGCCATAGGAGTTTGCAAAGCGTCAAAAAAGAAAGTGCTGAATTTCATACAGATCAATTTCTAATGATCTCGTGAACATTTTATTGTTTGAAGTGATTTAGATTCAAACATGCATTCCAGTGGGAGGAATATAAGCAAATACTTTTCTCTGATGAAAAAAAAAAGTTGAGCATTCACTTGCTAATGCTTGAATGCTTTAATATACCCCATCAGCAGTGTCTCCATGTGGAACGTGCGAGATTTTGGTAGAACCAAGACCTCACTTCTCACTTGCCTTCCCACATTATTTTGACCGCCACACCAATAGATCAATGCTTCAAGCAACTAATTACTACTCATTTTGGTTTAAAAACCACTGCATCTTCCTTCTTTATGCACTCCTCATTCATGTATCTACCCAGTTTTATATAGTCATTCATGAGGAAGAATATGTGCATGTGTGCCCATCAATGAAATTGGCGGTCCATTTTCACTATAAGATACAACATAAAATGGCTCCAATTAATTTACCATCCTCTATCACATCACACCTACTTTCACTACCTTCTTCAAAGGCAAACTCCCTGCATTATTTTATATCTATGCTATAATCTCATGCTTCTAGTCTGTGCTTATCTTTTATTGCCTAAAAAGCATTTTCAATTATTAGCGAATCAAATGGGATTAGTATTACGACAATACCTCTCAGAATTTATTTCCAGCCTTTACTTAAATCTTCCATTTTACATTTCTCTGATCATGCCTTTATAGTGTTTCGCTTAAAGTCGTTATCATAGTCCACTTTGCAAATTACATGGGATCCGCTGACACCATTGAGCTCTAGATAATATCGTGAAGACCATGACAAGCAGATATAGATCTACTCTCCTAATCTATGTTTAGGTCAAATAATTTGTTAACCAGGTGATACCTTAGAGCCAGTCCCACAAATTCGACAGAATCTGCATGAGCATCCAGAGAACTAACAACCTGTTGAAATCAGCAGCATAAATATGTCATCAGACAAAAAATGCACTAAAATTCAGCCACAGAATAAGTAGCAAGAGAACCTAACCATGCGCATTCACAAGGGAGAAGACATGATGGATGGATACTACTGAGTAAGAAGCTATTTCATCACAAGAACAAATAAATTTTCTGAGATGGGCCATTATAAGTAAAATTCTCCAACAGACTGAGTTAACAAATTTAAAACCGCAATATCTAATTTAAATTCAAAACTTCATCCATCCTGCCATCGCATTCCATCCTGATTGTATTAAAACATAATGAATTATCCTTACAGAACCCCTCTAATCCCTCCCTGTAATTCTACCGGAAGTAGTTCCTGAGATACTTCATTTTTCTCCTACTTTTTCATTGACACCAATGTATGCTTCAAGATAGAATGACATAAATGGAAAGCACAAAATTAGGAAAAGAATAATAGAAGGAGAAGAAGAAGAAGAAGAGAAGCAAGACCGAACCCTTCCACTTGATATATTGACAATGCGAACAGATCCATCTTTGGCACCAGTAATAGCAAGACTTGAATCAGAGCTTATCGCCATGCTTGTTAGTCCTTCGGCATGATATGGATGACCTAAAGAGAACAGATTAGATGTCAAGTATTTTGGATGGAATTGTAAAGGCTACACACTCCCCTCTGACCTCAGATACAATATCTTTAAAATATAGATTACTTGTTTCCACTGTAAGTGCTTTTTTGTTGAAATAGAAAATTATTTTCATGTAAGGAAGAATATAATGATTCTATGAGAACAGGGAGGAAGGGAAACCATATAGATTGGGATAATTGTTGGTCCGCCATCAATGTAAAAAAGATTTTTACAAACTCACCATTGGATTAGTGACAAGTGTGTTTAGAGCTAGTTTTATGAACGAAATTCTTCCACATGTCAATAATCTAATGGTGAGTGTAAATTATTTCTTAGACTAGTAATGGACCTAAATCACACCTAATTGGTTGAACTTTCCAACTACCAACATTCAGATACGAGGAACAAAAACAAATTCAAGTTTCAAGCACGTCAAGACCACTGAAAGTCATCCCAATTGAACAAAAAAGGACAAAAAAAAAAAAAAAAAGAGGAGCTTTTTCCCACAGGGTGGGTTGCCCAGATTCTAGACGAACAAACAAAGAGAACTAAATAGCCTAAATGTGATTGTTAAAGTATCCCATTTCGTTTATCTATGGAGTTTATACGGGCATGATATTGATGTAATCTCCCTCCACCTATTACTAAAAGTTTTTAAATCGGACTTTCCAACCTAGTATGGGAGCCAGGTTCCGCCTCGATTAATGTCGCAAGTGTGGGCACCCCCGTTCATCCATTTCACTTGCCGTTCTCAGACTGGTTTCCATGTGAGAAGGGATTTTAAAGTATCTCACATTGCTTGTCAATGTGGTTTATATGGCCCTAATATTCATGTTATGTTTCTCCACCTATTAGTTTCAGCTTTTGGATTGGACATTTTATCAGTGAAAATCTTAGATCAAGCTTCTTTCGCTAAGATCTCATGCTAGGCTATAGTCTGCCAATCCAACACAGTGCCATAAAGCTAATAAAATTACTATCGAAGCAGAAAGGACTATGTCTCAAAATAGAATTCTAAGGATCCTAAAAATCCAAGCAATTCTACTGTGGCAAGAGGTAAGATAGGATCTTTACAACATCTCATTAAGTTGAATTTTTGCTACATCTAGAAAAATACTGGCACATGTGATGCATGTCTTCTAGAAAAACGCAAGGCCTTTCTGGTTATGTAGTCGAGACACTATAACTCATCAACTTTTCTTCACAATGAACACGTTCTTCCAAAACGTGCTTTGATCAAATGTTAGGACGCATAATCAAGAAAAGTCATTTATCATCTCCTGGAACTCTAAGATATCACCTCACCAACTACTTTCTTAGGACGCTACTTCCAAGCTCGTGAATCAACTGCCATACCCTCTGTAAATAATACTTCAACAAACAAGATTTGCCAAGGGTAGAAGAATACCTTTTACAACATGAATGTTTTCCCCACTCTTGGGATTCCAAATTCTCAATGTTGCATCATCCGAGCCAGTACAAATTGTTTTACCTAGGCAAAGAGAGGGCTATAGTGTTGATAATGATAAAAAATGCCTTTAGTAGCAGACGACAGCAAAGAGACTAGATAAGTACCATCAGGAGTAAAATCTCCACACGTTACGCTGTTACCATGCCCCGAAAACATATTCAAGTAGGCCATCTTGTCAGCATTCCACATCCAAACAGTGGAATCCTCTGAACCTGCTAATATTATGTGTCCCTTGGGATGCCACCTGATCCACTGAGTAATCACACAGCTCATAACCAACATTTTTGGGAAAATGAAGTGTCAAGGCAGCAAAATCTCATCAATTCAAATTTTCACCTCTATGCCCCCTCCAGGTCCATCAAGGGTGCCTTTAAGATTTCCAGATGGAACATCCCAAATCTGTATAACTCCATCAAGGCTTCCAGATGCAAGCAGCTGCCCATCCAGACTAAACGCTAAACTAGAGATGGAATCCTTATGACCTGCAGAAACTCTAGAAAATTAGGGTCTTCTAGCAAACATATCTGTGCCTGCATGAGTGCAAATAACTAGTAAAATATCAACAATATGCGTCTCTATGCAATAGGAAGTAACTAGTGGCTACATGCACATGCCTTGGAGCTCAACAGCCCAATCTCCATGACCTATCCTCCACAGAAACCCTTTATCATCTCCACCCCCAGTTGCCACTAGTGTTGCATCTGTGGGACTGCATGCAAGGCTGTACAGTTCCCCTGCATACAAGGAAGAGAATAGACAAGTCAAAAAATACTTCTATAAGGCATGGCGTACTTCTTGATCCAAGTATTCCCATGAGCATTGATCTATAAAATGCAAACATATTTTCACAAAAAGCTGAAATTCCAGATTACACATCAGTCAAAAGGTCCAACTAATATCCATCACAACCACAATAACAAAGACTAAACAGTTGTCATTCCAGTTTTCCAAGTCATTCTGTGATTCCAGTAAGAACTAAAAGGTCAAAGAAAAACTTGCTGCAGAGGCTACAGCAACCCTTTAGCAGTTAATAAACAGCTGGCCACTATTTGAACAGGAAAGGATGATAAAACCCAATTGATCAATAAAGAGTTTCACACCTACGCAGCAGGACAGTTTTATCACACCAGTCTCTATGTCAACTCTCTGAAGCAAAAAGCTTTACCCAAAGACTTTGAATAACCACACACTTAAATTCTGATTTAGTTATGGCACACCCAATGAAGACTCAAGACCAATGTTGACTCGAACCTACATCATTGTCATTATAATTACAATACAACTCTCAATCATGATCATGGTGCATGACTACTTAACAGAGGGAACAATTGTTTCATTGAGAGTTTGCACTTTCACTCATGAACACCTTTAGGAAACACAAGAAGCACTAGTACTTTATTCCCTCCTCTCGATTGATTATCCTATTCTGCAACTCTAATCAGTCTGTATGTCAGTGGAACCAAAACCACAGCTTTTTTTACACATAAAGAGCAGATATTCATCATCTAGATTGCTGGTTGCATTCTTGAACCAATTCATAAATAGCCATAATGGCATAATCAACTGAAAGACAAACAATGGCCCCAAAGATAGAATCCAACACTCCCACTACAACCTAGACTAGCATGACAACTGCGTCCAGCAGGATTTTAAGCATAGAAAATTGTGCTCACAATCGAACGAGAACTAAAAACTTACCATTGTGGCCTGTGAATATGTGCAAAGAGTCATCCGCTTCCTCTGAAATTTGAAAACAGAGCCGATCAGCAATTACAATCCGACGGTAAAAACACCATGAACTCCCAATTTATACTGTACAAAGGTCGTTGAATTCGCCCGCTCGTAATAACCCCTAAAACTAATGGATTCAAGAAACCCAGATAAACGAAAACGAAGAAAACCACTGCATTAGTCCTACCTGCCTCATCCTCATCGTCGGCGTCAGGAAGATCTGCAACCACAAAGGAGGAGTCAGATATACGAAGGACCCAGAACCTCTTCCCGACCCATATACAAAACCAAACGAGAATGGAACCAAAGCAAAGAAATTAAAGACACCCTCGACGCCCTTTCATATGTAGAGACGCTCCAACTGAGCTGCGCTTGTCTCGAAACCTTCTGATACAATTAGAAGCGAGAGAGATGATGATGATGATGAAGATGAACCTTCGTCGTCGACGGCGACCTCGTGGATGATGTCGGAGTCGTCGAGGAAGACCTCGCCCTGGTCGTCGTCGTCGTCGGAATCGCGGTGGAGGGCCGGCGAGTTGCTGCTCATCGTCCCGTTTTCCGGCGTGGTTGTCGCGAACGGCGGCGCTGGAAGCTTTAGGGCAGTATTCGAAATGGTCCTTTAAAAGAAAATAAATTAATATCATGCGTTTAATTTAATATATTTCATTAGAATAAATCACTAATAATCGTATCTTTAGGGTGATTTAATTTAATATATTTCTTTGGTCAAATTAGTGATGTAATAAGTCACAGATTATTTGTGCCAGAAATATAATTATTTTATTTCATATTAACATGAATAAATATAACCCATTTTCTTGTGAATCCTCATCAAATAACATCAAATAGCATACTTGTGACAAAATTGAGTTATAATCATTTGCACTTTATAATATGTAAGCTTTTCTTATTTATAACAATTGGGGTAAAATCATGAAAAGATAATTCTACGATTTTATTATAGTAATGCAAAACTTTTTTTGACTTATTTTTAAGGAAAATGATGATATCTAGCAGTTTATATTTCAAATCAAATAAGTTTTTTCTAGTATGTTAGTAAAGAGGAAATAAATAGATAAGAAATAATGACGTTGCAAGTAACTAGATATGTTCATTTCATAATCAATTATGATAAACTTTCTTTTTGTTCCATCAAAAACTTCAACTCTTAAAATTTAGTTTAGTTTTTTTTTTTTTGTCGAATTTAAATTCAGTTTAATGTGAGGTTTTTAGGATTGGGCAATTTTAGAATCCGTTTAAATTTCACCCAAAACTTGACTCGTTGGGATTAATTTTTAATTTTTAGAACTTGAAACCTAAATAAGATCGATTCTAAGGTCTACCTAAAAAGTGACTAGAGACAAATTCACATAGACTTGGTTTGTTTATTTTGTCGAACATGTGGTCGGCAATTTCATCAAGGTATTTATATTTAAAGCAAATGAGAGATTAACATCTAGATCATTAGGCCTAACTTCTTAATCAAAGTGAACCAAGACAAGAGCATTTGGATCTCACCTGGAGACACAAGTAGCAGTCGCGAACCTCGATCGAATTAGCAACGGAAGGTCCCAAAAGGTGTCGTCACTAGAAAGGAAGTCGCGGCGGATTCTAATGACCGGAGATGATGAATTTCGGAATCGATCAATGATCAAGAAACTTCAGGAACTCACGGATTAAGAGAGATTTTCCTTTCTCCGAGATGTGGTTGTTTTTTTTTTTTTTTTTTTTTTTGTCGTGAAGTATGAATCACCCTCTTAATCCTAGTGAGCCCAGCTTGTACAAAGAAAAGCAATAGGAGGTTCCGAGGTGTTGTCGCCGGAACGCAAGCTGCGGTGGATTCTAATGACCGGAGATGGTGAATTTTCAGAATCGATCAATGGTCGGAAAACTTCTAGAGTTCACGTTTTGAGAGAGATTTTCCATTTTTTTCTTAGATGGGGTCGTTTTTGGCTTGTAGAGAGAAAAGTCAGAGTGGAAACCAAAGGGCGAGAGGGACAGGCGGCAACAAATAAGATAGAGAGTAAAAAGAGAGAATATAGGATTACGGGTTCTTTGATTCTCTGCTTCCTAGCCCGGCTTTTTAGGGCTTGTTTGATAATCATCAAAACAGTGCTAGATTCTTTTTTTTTTTTTTTTGTTCCTGAAAGTAGTTTTGGAACATAATTATGTTTGGTAAAATTTTTGTTTCAGGGAACAAATTTCTATTTTTTGTTTCCGGAAGTAAATATGGAACAAAATCAAGAATAAAAAAAAAATTAATTATTGTTCTCAAGAACAATTCTAGAATCAAGCCCATATTTTCTCTTCTTCTTCCATTTTCTTCCTCTTCATCCACCACCGTTCGCCGCCCACCGTCACTGATCGTCAGAGGCAAGCCTAACCACCCAACCAGGCCGATGGCCAGGGAGCCTCGCCTAGCCCCGCGAGGCTTGCCTAGCCACTAACGAGGCTCGCCCAACTACGAGCTCGGCCGATGAGGGCCAAGAATGCTCCAGGTGAGGTCACCGACCACTTGAAGAAGAAGAATAGGAGATAGGAAGGAAAAAAAAAAATTAATAAAATTATTTAAAAATTAAAATAAAATGATTTTGAGTAGAAATTTTGAGCACGGATGCCAACGCAACTCTATTCCAAAATCAAAATTTTGGATAGTTAAAAACGAGCTTAAAATGCTTATAAATTGTTCCTAAGAATATAATAAAAAGAATAATTTATTATTAGAAATCGTTCCCAAAAACAGAAGCATTACCAAACACGCCCTTAATTTTTCTGTTCTTGGTTGAGTTTGGCTCCTACTTGGGAACTGGACCTAAGCAACCAAGAAGTGGGAACTAGACCAATTTTTAGGGTCAGTTTGGTCCGATTCTCAATTCTACCCGGCATTCATATTTACCCCCTAGAGGTTTTTATTGAATAAATTATCATATCATTTGATTTTACTAATGTAACTTACTTATTAGAAGTTTAGCCCGATTGCTAACGTAACTCGCTTACTAAGTAGAAAAAAATGTGACTCTTGTTTAGGTCTTGTGACATTAGAAGAGAGACAAAAGTATTGACTTAGACAATCTTAACCCTCTAATATACCTCTTTTGATGCGCTATCATTTCAAAATCCTCCATCAAATGTAAATGTGAATGGTTATTAATTATTTACCGTTGTTAGTGTCCAATTCGGCATTTTTGTCCATGATTTTGGCAGTCTCGCATTGGTCGAAATTTTAAAAGTTAAATACTTAATTAAAAAAAATTAGGTGTTTTTTAGTTTTGGTGTCATTACCCTTAAAGATAAGTATTATTAACTTAGATCAGATATACCAATATAAATCACATTTGTAATTAGGTCGATAGACCCATCGAATAAAATCAATTCAGGTCAGAACGAATCGAACTTGAATACGAATTATTTATCAATTGAGTTAATTCGACAAAATTCCGACAGACACATGACAAACGTGAACTTAAAAATAGGCTAATTTCATGTAAAATTACATTTAAAAAAATAAAGTTTCCACTTTTTTTTTTGGCACTATATCTGCCTTTCAAATTTACTAGGTTTTCCTCCCTCCTCTTCCCTCTCGCCGGCCGCCACAGAAAACCCTAGCCGAAGCAGAGAAAAGAACCCTGCAAAGATGGTGAAGTTCCTCAAGCCCGGGAAGGCGGTGGTCGTGCTGCAGGGCCGCTACGCCGGCCGGAAGGCCGTCATCGTCCGGAACTTCGACGACGGCACGCGGGACCGTCCCTACGGCCACTGCCTCGTCGCCGGGATCAAGAAGTACCCGGCCAAGGTCGTCAAGAAGGACTCCGCCAAGAAGACGGCCAAGAAGTCGCGGGTCAAGGCGTTCGTGAAGCTCGTCAACTACCGCCACCTGATGCCCACCCGCTACACCCTCGACGTCGACCTCAAGGACGCCGTCGCCGTCGACTCCCTGCAGAGCAAGGACAAGAAGGTCACCGCCGCCAAGGAGGCCAAGAAGCGGCTCGAGGAGCGGTTCAAGACCGGCAAGAACAGGTGGTTCTTCACCAAGCTCAGGTTCTGAGTCCAGTCCGTTCGTGGGTTGGTGTCGGGTTGGGGCAAGATTCGATTTTTGATCCCTTTTTGTTTTCGATACGTGGATCGAGCGGACGATGAATGAGGCGAGCCTGGATTCGGGCTGTAGTGGGTAATTTGGAGCTTGGACATCTCATTCAATTTTGAAATGTGTTATTACTGCTAATGTTTTAGTGTTGGATCTGTTTCGCGTTGATAATATCTTCTGCTTTGAGCATTTTCTCCTATGCGGTGGTGCTTCGACTAAAAGGTCGAATCGATGTACGCCTTGCTGGTATTTTCTTGTGTTTAGATTGCGTGGAATCGAGCTTGTCAGGGTTATGAGTGGAATTTGGAGTTTCTGACATTATCATTCAGCCTTCAATTTGTTTATCATTTAGGCTATACTCGGGTTAATGGTGTCGAGTAGGTTTTTGGCATAAGTATGCTGTTCTAGACGTCGTCTGCTTTCACCCTATGATGTTTGATCAGGTATGAGCTGGGCCATATGGTACAGCTAATTTGTTTATTTGAGATTGAGCTCTGTCCTTTTTAGAAATCTGAGTTGTTTACGGGCAGGTGGCGTGAATACCAAATGGGGGGAGAGGTGTTCATTTCTCGGCTTTGATTCTGTATTCAGATAACTAGGTGCCCATATAAACATTTGCAGAGTTTGAAGTTTGAATCTAGAGAGTGTGCTCTTAAGCCGTTTTATTTGCTATCTTATTCTGAATCTTGATTTGTGCTTGCAATAGGAATACCAAGGACACCTGACATGAAATTGATGAAGTCATTGGTAGTTTTGTTAATTGCAGCAAAATTGTGTTTGTCTCATCAGTCGTTGTTAATATCAGGTCAAATTCTTCTTTGCTAGGATTATGGTTTTAATCAGCATACCAGTGCTTCATTGAGTAATGCCCTGGATTGCTGAATGTAACACAGCTTTAGTCTCCCTAGCGTGTTTATTCACACTAGTAATCATCATGATATATATTTGATAAAACAATCATCAGGATTTATTGCCATTTCGTTGTGATATCACGGTTTTAGATCCTACTCTGCTTTTCTGGAAATTGAAAACTGAACCATGAGTGTCTCATCGAGTGGCTGATCCATTGCTTGGTTGTTAATCGATACCTTCACCCTTTTTTTGTCTTGAGGCTTGCTGTCATGCTGTCTCAAGGCATCTGTACAAAGTTCCATATTGATGTCCCTCACACATAAGTTTTCGCGTCATACCCTCTTTCTTTCCCTCTCATCAAGGAACTCTCTCTCTCTCTCTGTGGCGTGCGCTCTCTGCTGGTGGTGCACAGAACACTCAATTCAACAGTAACAACAACAATCCAACCATTATATCCCACTAAGTGGGTAACACTCAGCTGTTGATTATGCGAGTTGGAATGAGCTCCATTACAGGTTTGGCATGAGTTTGCTTCAGCATGGAGTAATTTGGCAAGTAGGACAGGTTCACTGCTAAGTTAGGAGCTGTCATTTTTTTCCTAGAGTGCAACTTCCATTTTTTCAATGTATCAGATAACTCTGGCAATTTCAATCGATCCTGTCCTGCTCCTCTGATGCTGGGTAAACTACATTTGTCCCCACGTTTCTTTTTATTTGCTCTGGCATTGTGAGATAAAGTGTCAATACTCCTTTACCAGTATGAAAGTTCATCCTTTTAATGATCCAGGATTTCAGTCCTTGAAGTTCAAAAACTCCAAAATGTCTCATCATTCAAGCCCTTGGGAATATAATTCAGATGGGTAGGACATCATGCGGAACCATGCACTAGTTTAAGCAGATACGGCTCCATGCACCTGTGCCATCTTCGTGGTTCTTAAACCGTAATTAGGTCGAGAACCGAATCAAATTATAGAACTGAACCAACCTATATGTCGCCACCGTGATCTGATGTATTCCAATATGTATTTAGAATCATTTCTTTTAGTGAAGCATGAGATTGCATGAAAGATCAAAGGTATTCCACGTGCTTTAAGGAGAAAATGCAAGTGGTTTTATTTGGTCTAACGAGACAATTTGTCACCAAACCAAGTGGTGTCAAAATGGGGTGGGTTGGATTGAAAAATGGTATCTTTTGAAAGGTATTTTGGAATCAAAAGTAATGAAGAACTCCGATTTGGTTTGGCTAAGGCTAAGTTCGATTTAAAGGTTTAAAGTCATTTTGACTTAAACACAATGCCGCTAAATAATTTTGCAAATGTTTTCATTTTGCTCCATAAAATCTCAGAAAAAGACCTCCAGATAAAGTATGGGAAACATCTTATGAGGTCTTTACACAAACATATTAAGAGAAGTCCATAAATGTTCATCATGGCAATGTTATGCACACGTAAAGATAAAAACGTTTTGTCTCTCTTGAAAGGTTGTAATTTTTCATAAATTATGAAATTCGGAATTAAAATAAATATTAAAATTATATTATTATTATTATTATTATTATTATTATTATTATTATTATTATTATTATTATTATTATTATTATTATTATTATTATTATTATTATTATTATTATTATTATTATTTATTCGAATTTTCGATATGTTTTTTAAGAACATAACTTCTTCAGAAATGTTGCATTTGCTTGTAAAAAGACTTAGATATATATAGACATACATAGATATACATTCATAATTTTACATCTCAAATTTCACTTTTTTTGATTGTTCTTTCTAAAACCATACAACCATCTTTTTCAATTGTTTTCCTTTGAGAGTTCTTAGAGAAATACCATAATTGCTATTTGGTATTCTCATTGAGATTTTGTTATATTTCAAGGATTTTTGTAAGTAACCATTATCGATGTTGTGGGGCAAAAAATTCCTTAAAAAGAAGATAAAAGAAGAGTGTGCTTGAAACATTAGAAATTTAACGAAATCTTGATTTCAATGATTAGTCATGCCGATGCACTTTTAAGCTTCAAGAAATTTTAAAAGATATGTAGTTATTTTTTGTTCTGAATTTTCAAGATAATTTTTAAGAGCATTTCTGTTTGGACATAACTTCTCCGGAAATGTTGCATTTGGTTCTAAAAAGATTTACACACACATATATATTCATAATTTTACATCTTAATTTTTCACTTTTTCAATTCTTCTTTCTAAAATTGTACAACCATCTTTTTCAATTATTTCCCCTTTTAGAGTTCTTGGATAAATACTAGAGTTGCTATTCGATATTCTCATGAGATTTTAATATATCTTGGAGGATATTTGTTGGTAATCATTGGCAATGTTATGGGGTAAATAATTCCTTAAAGAGAAGATACAAGAAGAATGTGCTTGAAACATTATAAACTCAATGAAATCTTAATTTCAATGATTGGTTACGCTGATGCACTTTTAAGCTTAAAAAATATATGGTTGAAGAGAGATAGAAGTCGCAAGCTATTGCGAAGGTTCAATAAAAGGAGTATATGATCGTTCTATTATCTTCTTCGAAAGGCTAATAAATTTAGCCGAAATACGTGATATAGCCAATTCTTGTATTAGATCTTTTGGATCCAGGTATTGACAGACATGACCCGTAATTAAAATTGTTGGGTTGATATCCAGTACCGATTTGCATCGATGGCAAGGTATGTATGTATGTATGTATGTATGTATGTATGTATGTGCTTGTATCTGTTAACGATCATAGCAGTGTAATGCTTGATGCTATGTTCAACCCAGTAATTAACCATTTTGTTGGTAATATCATAAATAGTTTTGTAATTACTTTACCGGATACTATATCAATAGTCATATAATATAATTCCACAGTTAAAGTCCTGCACTTTGTTGAGCGTATGACTAGGCTCAAGTATGTTGCGATTGTTAGTTTTAGTGTCGGTATCTTAGTCCAAAAACTGTAGTTGCTGTTCTGACATTTCTCTTTGGAAATTCACTCGGTTTGGATAGAATGGCGATCCTCGCCAATGGACCAAAGTCTGCTGGAAAAACTAGATCCTTGGAAACTGTTCGAAGCAGCCCGAGTTGTTCTAAACCTCCGTAGAGCTTCTCAAAATGCTTAAGTTGTTTTTGACTATCCTTTACAGGGAAATCATCACGTGTTGTTATCCTTTTCAGGGAAATCCTTCTGAAATACTACTGCGATATATATATAAATTAGTGTGCTTTGTATCTCATTGAATCAAACTATGTGCGAGTGGACCAACCTCGCTTTGAATCCCCCAGTTACAACCAAATGGAACTGCAAGAAACAATAGCAGCAGCAGTTTTCTTCTCTTTGTACAGTCTACATCTTACGTCACTTTTGATCGCAAATAATACCTGCACACTAGATACACTTTGCACAGAATGAATTTTGTGGTTTGTGGCTCGCCAAACATGACTTGCTTTTGAAGTGCATAGGAGCACATTCCAGCTCAACATTCTAAGTATCGATTGTCCTATTGATGAAGAATCCTCAGCCAAATACCCCTGGCAAAGGGGCACTCAACAAAGAGATGACCCCTTGACTCATCAGTACCTCTCCACGAGAACCATTATGGATCAACTGAAGCATTCCATGAAGAGTGCTTAGGCATATTGAAGGGAAACCAAAGTGACTCCATTTTACTCGATCTCTTTTAATTCTCAGCTCATTCCATGCACTGTTAACAAAGAATGCCCTATCTATAGCTGGAATCCAAACAACTCGATCAGTAGCATCATTAGGAAACAGGACACCACGGACAGCAGATGGGACGATCACCAAATCCTCAAATCTAGCCCTCGGCCAAGCCCAGTCTATGTTTCTGATGACAGCAGAGGCTGCTTTTATTTAGGCTACCCACACAGAGGTAGCTTTTATCATCATCTGCTATGTATCTAACAGATGCAAGCCATATTCAAGTGTTCAAGCCTCTATAAACCCAAGCCTCCTCCTTTCTTAGGAATACAAACTGTCTCCCAGCTAAATCTGGCCCCTCAAGTGTGAGTGACCCTTTCCAAAGTAAGGAAGTACATTTCTGCTCAACTTCCATGATCATTTTCTTGAAAAAAAATAAAATAAAATAAAATCGGTAATTGGATATGCTTAGCAATACTGAAGAATTGCATTAAGCTTTCTTTAAACAAGAGGGACCCCGACATATCTCCCGGACAAAGAACCTTGCTCAAATCCAGAGACAGCCAAAATATTTGCCATCTGCAGATGGACCTCCTGGGTAGCTCAGTCTTCATGGGATCAATTTTCAGCCCCGACAGCTGATACTTTTCCAATATCTGCAAAACCACTCAAAGATACTCAACCTTCCTGCCCTAAAATATAACAAGGTCATCTGCAAAACATATATGAGTGAGCTTGATCTCGCTACACAGAGGATGATAATGAATTTCCCCTGCAGCTGCAGCATCATTAAACAAGCATGAGAACACTTGCATAGTCATGACAAAATGATAAAAACATGGGATCTTCTTGTCTAAGCCCTTTCTTTTTAGGAAATTTACTTCCAAAGAACCATTCACAGCTATGGAAAGCATGGGATTTGTTTCACAAGCCTGCATTTAACTAACGAAAGTTGCAAGGATCCCAATGACCTCTAAAACATTAAGTGTAAAATCCAAATTCAGAGAGTCGAAAGCCTTCTTTATATCACAGCTTTAATAAAGCATCGGAAAATCCGATTCAATGATAGTGCTTCACAATTTCATGGGTTAGAAGAATATTATCTGCAACATTTCTTCGTCAATGAAAGCATTTTTGGCACTAATGTAATTCTTGCTGCATTAATAGCACCAATAAGACTAGAAGAGGAGAAAAAAAATCAAGCAAAGCCCTGTTAAAGTCAGCACCAACAACATTACAGGCTCTTTGAAGCAAGAAGTGTATCCATCAGGTCCAGGACTCTTGTCCACTTTAATTGACCAAATTGCTTCTTTGACATAACCAGCTGTAACAGGGGATACAAGAGTATCAAAGTGCTACTGGGATAAAACAGTAGTTCAAGATGGATCTCGAGTCTTCCTCTAAACGTCCATTACACTGAGTATCACTCCCACCCAGAAGACCCTCATAGAAAGAAATTGCTTCCTCTTTTTATAATCATACTCTTTCAAGTCTCTCATCATTGGATTGGATTTGTATAGCAGTCTGGCAATATTCTTAGCGTTTTCCACTTTAACAACTATGAAAAAGGAGCCAGACTTCGGATCACCCAATTTAATACAGATGTCCTGGAATTTTTCTTTGAAAGTCCTTCAGGAGCTTTAAGATCAGCTAGTATTGGTGTAACAAAAGAGAATAGTATCAAAAAGTCCTAAACCTATTGTATTGGTATCAATTCAATCCCAAACTTTTTAATTGGATCAATTTAGTCTTAAACATTTTCACATTGGTACCAAGTCAATCCCTTTTCTTTTCTTTTTCCTTTTCCTTTACCTTTTCTTTTTTCTCATTTTCCTATTTTGATTCCTTGCAGCCGCCAAGCCCTTGCCGGCTGGTGGCAACATTAAGCTGTTGACACTGCACATGCCTCGATGAGATTTCTGTGACATTCTTTTTCACTACGACTGTCAACTAAATTCTTTGGTGGAAAAAATTCTACGCTCTATATACATGTGATAAATTGCAAATTATTCCTCATTGACTGCTTAGTGTTGCAGATTTTTCTACACTAAAGAATTTTCATGTCTCCCCCTATTTTAGTATGCAGAGCATCTTCTCCAATAGGAGCGTAATTGAAATCACAAAAGACAGCTTAGCTTTTCTCTGATTTCAGTTTGCTCCGTAAACTTTTAGCTATCACACGGCATCCACAGTCTACAGCCGGTGGTTATAGCTTCTTCTGGCTATTTTCCTAAAATATTTTCGGCATGGTATTAGGACGTCGGATTTGATTTTCTTTTTTAACATTTTATTTATGTTTTTCTTCTGAAAGCAGAAATTTTCCGTTTGTCAATCTGTTTATCTTTTACAATATGAACTATTTTGTCTTTTCTCGTCTGGTCAGGCCTAGCAGTTTGCAATACTGAAGAACTTTGAATGGAGCCTTTGCGGTGAATTTTTCTTTAATGAAAATTTTCTTTTTCTTCTAACTCTACTACCCACATTATTATCTTCGTTTTCCGGTTTTGCCTTCACTAGATCATCTAATTTCAGTTATACCCTCGTCTCCCACGCGCACCCTCTCCTCCCCTCTCTTCTCTGCCATGCCTCCACTGCGCCGCCGCTCGTCCCCACCATCTCCGGCGAGTACAACGCCGGACTCCACGAGCGACTTCCGCCACGCCAGAGAAGACCAGAAATTCGAGCAGAGAAGACCAAGCATCCATGGAACGGCGAGGAGAGCTATCCTCCAAAATTTCGAGACTCAACGGCGGCAGCAAGCAAAGCAGAGGGTGAGTAATAGTAGAGAGGGGAAGCAAGAGAAGGGCTCAGCGTCGGGACCCAGCTTCGGTTAACGCCATCTGGGGCCTCGCCGGAGGGGGCGGACGCTTGGCTGGCGGTGCTTGTGTCCGGTGGTCGGGGCTGGTGGTTGGCTGGCGGTCGTGCGCCGTGTGGCTGCTGGTGGGAGTTGGTAGTGGTGGAGCCGAAGCTGCAACTGAAGCAGAGAAAAAAGCTGCAACTGCAGAGGCGAAATTTATCTTAGCTTAGATTTTAAATGAAGTAAAAATATTTTTAGAAAATGTAATTTTATCACATAATGTGGTGCGCATTACTTTATGGTATACTTATTTTATAAAGTAGTCGATGTTTCTATCGGCCACAAATACTATTACATTCTTATTATCTTTTAGCATTCCTATCATCTTGAAGTGAAGTGAATTTATTTGTTAAGTACAATATCAATCACATGGTGAAAGAAAATATATTTAATCAAGTTAATAAATATAATTACAAGTTATAGTTTTTCAATTTTTTAAACAATATGTAGTGTTAATTTTCTTATAATTTTTTCTAATGTATTTTTCAAATCGAGTAAATAGAAAAATGAAATAAATATACTTCAAATATATCTACTATTTACATAAACTATTCGGGTAATTGCATAGTTAATATCATTAGTAATAGATTACTATTTTGAGTAATCTACATCATCAATTCTTTTGACATAATTAGGTACCCTTTACTTCAACTTTAAATTAAATCAATAATCTCGCTATTATGAGTTATATTCAAAAGGCCAAATATTATAAAAGAACTCAAATTATATCCATCGTGACATAAATATCGTAATTTTTTTTTTTTTTGTGTCATCAAAAGCCTTAAACTTGCCTATTGTAACATAAATGCCTCCAACTTATTTTTATGTCATGAAAAAGTCCAAACTTATACACATTTTATGTATATAACCTCTATTTCAATTTTATCCATGGATATATTTGTCATATCAATATAAGTTTGAGGTTCTTTATGACACAATAGAAAGTTTGGGGTAATTTGTGTCACAATGAACAAAGTTTGGGGCTTTTAGTAACACAAATAAAATTTGGGATTTTGTGTCAAAGTGTGTATAGTTTAGGGTTCTTTGTGGTACCCTATTCAAAATAATATAGCATAAAATTTGTTCAATATATTTACTATTTATGCATCTTTTTCGAATTTCAAATAAAAATAGAACCTTTTAAATTATATAAGTTATTTTACTGTGGCAAATTTTATTCAAAGTGACATGTATTCTCTAATATTTTCAGATATTTTATCTTCAATTTAAAATAAAAAAATATAAAAAAAAAAAATGGTGAACAAAGGTTCAATTAGGTAAAGTTTTATTAGTTAAATTAGGACATGGCAAAACAATCCTTATTTTCACAATATATAATAAATAATGGATGAAACATATAATGATAGGTTATTTTCAGACTCAATTTAAAATAGGGCGGGTGTATTTCCACCCTCACACAACTAAATTTATCAGTTTTCGCTAAAAAGATATAACAACCCTTAATCATTCAATTGAAATTTAATTAGTAGTCCCTAAGTTTATTCACTTTCTTTTTATTTTCTTAGTATTTTCCTTTTCAATGTACTAGTTGTCATAATTGAGAATATCATATGTGTTGTGTTTTTTTTTTTTTCAATTTATAAGTGGAAATTACCATGCATATCAAAAGAACTATATCTTTTTTATATTATAGATTTTACCTCTTCATACATTAGCTTTCTCACAGTGAGAAATTTCATGAAACATGGATTTTTTCCAATGTTGTCGAGTAATTTATGGATTCATTGTTGAGTAGAATCTAGAAAAATTTGAACAAGAACAACGTTTCAACATGGTGCAGCATGTTTGTACCTTGTATTTTTGTTGTGCATATCCTTACCAAACTTTTCTTATCAAATGTCTTTCATACAAACATAATAGGTTGACTAAATGAAACAAAACAAAAAGCTCTTTAAATATTTTCAAAATAAAATCACAATTAAATACCAAAGACAGTTTTTTTTTTTGTAACCTAAGACAAAGTTTACAACATTTAATTATCTAAAAAATTCACGTAAAAATAAGAAAAAAATTGAAGTGTTAGTTAAATTTCATTCATTTTGGATCAAGAAAAGTAATGTGATTAATTTAGTGTGTGTGTGTGTGTCTATATATATAAAGGTGCCTCACAATTTATCACTGCTTTACGTTATTGTTCTTAGTGTATTTTCGATACTCTTGTCACTACATATTTTCATGCTATGTGTGAAAGTGTCTCAATGATGGGGCTAAAAGAATCACTAATTCTTTTATGTAATAAATAAAGAGATTCAATATTTTTTTTAGACTAATACAATAACAAATTCACAACAAAAAATGAGCCTTTGGGGTAGGAGTGACGAATAATGTATGAGTTGCGGCGAGAGTAATGACATAGTCAAGAATAAATATTATGTTCTAAATAGAAATATGTTTGAATTTGAAGAAAACCCAAAATAGGAAAATAACTTAATTGAAGGAAATTGTCCAAATAGGGTGATTTAGTGAATATGCAATGGATTAAGTTACATGCGATATGCAAATATTCCCATCCTTTAAATATATCGTGTACAATATAACAATAAAATAAACCTTTAGGATGGTGTATATCAACGAATAGTCTGATTAGTTGATTGTACCATGTTAGATTCTTATGAGATGCATAAGTTAATATTTCCCTTTTTGGGGGATTTTAAAAGGAAAAGGGAATTTATGAGTTAAGCATAGCATGGATGCTGGTGTCCTGCCGCGAGCCTAAGCCATTACATAAGAAAGCAATCTCGACACAAGCCCAGGCTGCACCGAATAGAGAAAGAAAAAGAAAATATAGAAGCCATGGCAGGTATTTCGAAGCAGATCGTAGGCCAAAAAGATGATGAGGATTACATCAGTCTGTTGCCCGATTACTTAATCCACCACATTTTCTCCTGTTTGCACATGAGGGACGTCGTCAAAACTTGTGTTTTGTCGAAAAGGTGGCAGTCTGTTTGGACCACTGTCTCGGATCTTAGGTTCTCCGTCTCTTCTGATGATGATTCGTTTGTAGACAGGGTTTTGACGCTATATGGGTCGGATAAGGTGAGGAAGTTCCACCTTGAAGTAAATTTAAAGCACTTATGCCCCTCTAAGATTGATTCATGGGCTGGCTTTGCAATTGATCATCAAGTGGAAGAACTTCTTCTCGACTTAAATATTTGGTGGGTGGATTACCCATTGTCTCCATTGCTTTATAATTGCTCTTCGTTGACTAAGCTGTGTTTGAGTGGCTGTTGTTTCTCATTGAGCGAAAGTATCAATTGGAGTTCGCTTAAGTCCTTATCCCTTCATTCCATGGACGTGATTGATGATGTGCTTCAGAAAATTTTGATGGGCAGCCCTGTTCTTGAACACTTGAATTTGAAAAGATGTTGGGGTGTACAAGGAATTCGTTCGACAAGTCTGAAAGAGTTGGTGATTGAGGATATTAGTGTGGGATTCCCTTTGCACATTTTGACTCCTCGATTACTGTCATTGCGTGTGAGAGGTTATTATTTTGATGAGATAATAAGAATTGTTGAAGCACCATCCTTACTTGAAGCCGAATTAGATTTCGATGGTCCAATCACATCAGATTTCTGTGGGCTAAAGAAAATGCTTTGCCAGCCGCAGAATGCTACTCGAGTTCTCTTCGGTCCTTCGTGCGTTGAGGTGAGCATGGTCATCTTGCTTCATAATGGACATTATCTTTTTCATGTAGCTTTTCACTTAGGATTGGGGACATTAATCTGCCAAAGCTGGTGGACGTTTAGGGGTTATATTGATGAATATTCTATGAGGAAAAAAAGTACTGGATTATGATGTCCTTGAGGGAAATTTAATCCATGTTCCATCATTCCAAGCTATGCTTTGCTAACATAACAAATACAAGGATGTGACCCCAAACTTTTTTTTTCTTGGTTTTCTGACTTTACCTTTTGACATGGGTAGGTTATGTGGACTCAGACAGAAGACACGCAAGTTTCGCTGCCTAATTGCAAGTCTCTGACCCTGCACGTGGCCATTTCCGAATTCGGCTTTCCTCCGATAGCAAACTTGCTAGCAACTACACCAAATTTGGAGAAGTTGGTTATAATTTTTAAGCCATATGATCTGTACTCGGTATGTTCCCTAAACTCTAATTCGCAAGTTAAGATATTTCAAAGGATTCACTGGAATGTACTATCCAAAGTCACTCCCTTCTTTTATCTCCTTGAGTCCATCAATCAGTGAAATTAGTATAATGCTCTGGAAGTTTGAAGACCCTCACAGCTTTTGTTTCAAATGCGCCAAAAAGTTCCACAACAGCCTCGTGGATCTCTCTCTCTCTCTCTCTCTCTCTCTCTCTCTCTGAATGCCACTGTGATGGTGACGATTAGAAGATTGTGCTTGCATTTGCATTTACTGAGCTGGGGTGCCCAAATTTTGGTTTCCCTATTTATGATTTGCTATAAGCTATTGGCATATTAGAGCGTGGAAACTAAATCGTGATTTTTGGAACGTTCACTCTGTCTTTTACCCGTGTGCAGGATATATCTGACGTAGACTCCTTCACTTTTGATGAGTTCTACAATTTTGATCGCATGAGCTATTGGCATGTAAAGAAGAAGTTCAAGCATTGGGCGCGGCATCTCAAGAATGTTGAGATTTTTGGATTTTATGGTTGTTTAAGACTCGAATATGAGGAAGTGCTCACGCTCGTAAAGTTTCTTCTCGGACATGCATGTGTGTTGGAAAGTATGGTCATCAAAGTTATGAAGGGATCGCAACATCATGGGGCAGTCAGTTCACGCAAATTTCATGAAGTGGCCCGAAAACTTCAATCTTGTCATAGAGTTTCTAAGCATGCTGCCGTCATACTCAATTATCTGGAAGAAGAGCATGGAAAAAGGCAGAAGAAAGGAGTTAGAGTAACAACAAAATGATGCGCATATGACCATAAGGATGCCTGATTGGAACGGGCATACCGTAAGCTGCAACATCAACTAGCTTGGTCTGCTGCTGGTATTGTCTCATGGTAGTTTTTATTTTTTTTTTTTTTTTTTTTGCGTTTTAAAGCAACTTATGGGATAGTATTTTGATTTCGAATTGTTTTACAAGGTTGAGCAACGTGTTGCCGTAGCTTTTCCTTCTGTAGCCCTTGATCCAGTAAGGGAAGTCCCTATTTGTTGGGTATTGCTTATACCCTAAATTTGGATTCGACACTAAATCGAATCCCTAAAACTAATGCGGAAGACGAGCCGGTTAAAATCACATGTATCACCGATCAAAGGCACAACATGAGTTCGAGCGTACCTTGTATCCACAGACTAAACACCAATGCTGATTTGAGGAAGAAAAACTGATCCCTTTCGATCCGATGATGTCAATTCGCCTTGAAAGGAAGAGAGTGTCTTACTGTTCTACTTTTGGAAGGAGAGAGAGAGGGGAACGTAAAAGGTGCGTTCCTCCCTCTCTTTATTTCCTTAAATACGTCCTCTCCAAAGGACGTGTCCCTTTGCGTAAAAGACGTTCCCCCAAAAGTTACAACTCTTCAACGTATCCCTCCATCCATGGGCCCTAAACTTGTGGGCCAGGCTTTTAGGCCCATCGTGGACGGGCCAACTTAAGCCCATATATTAATTAAAACCATCATCTCCCACTCGCACATGGTGGGCCAAAACCAACATGGGCGAGACAGCCCTACTTAGGCCCATCAATTGAAAATCCATCAACTCCCACTTGACATGGTGGGCCGAACGTAATCCTCTTTTCCTCACCGCAACATTCATACTTTGGTGAATAGTTTGTGCGACAAAGATACTTTGAGAGCTCATTGCCATACATCTGTTAGGAATATATAGCAGCTCATAATAGGCATCACATTTCGAGTCGGTACCCTAAATTGATCGATCACATTTATATCTCTCTTAATCTCATTTAAACAATGATATATATATATATATATATATATATATATATATATATATATATATATATATATATTATTCACAATTATGATTATCCCAAAGACAGTCATAATTGGTCGACCAGTGAATACAAAACTACAACGTAATTCTCCAAATTCGATCTTCCTCTTTCCTTCAAACTCTCAATTTCAATTCAGCTTGTTTTTCTAAAAATGTCCCATTAGATCGAATCAACTCATGACCATTGGCAACATCCTAAGATAGCAAACACTAAATAAAAATCTTGAGAATAAGTAAAAGTCATGAGGGCACTTAAATTGAGGAACTCTTTTCCTCAAGAGTGTCACACGGCATAAAAGTTGAGATCAAACTTTTGCCACTCTTATTGGTCGTATCATGCATACGTAGTATGAAATACGTATTACGGTATTTAACTCCTTTCCCATGGAGTGTATGTCTACATCTTTAATACCGTACAGATTATAGTTCAGACATACCTAATGTCTAACTTGAGTTCACATATCTACTCATACACAGAATTCATCATAACTCACATTTGGCATTATAGACAGATAAAGTAAAATATGTGGGTTATTTTACTTTCGGACATAGTAAATATCATGTCATCATCTTAATACTTAGTTAAGGCGATATATATATTTTAAGCTTGAGCTCTCGATTATCACCTAGATAATAAGCTTAAAAACCATCTCATCTCGATTTATCACATAGTAAATAGATGCGATTACCCATGTGAGTGGGCTAATCTCTTATCTGTCCGACATACTTTCTCAACATAATATAATGCACCGAGCATTAAGATGCATAAATGTAAAACAAAGATTCATAGGCATTAATGATGAAAACACAAATTCATTAAATCTGAACAACTCGGGAAATTACAATATCCAAGGTACATCGACTCTACGCAATCCTAGAGATTTTACATGACCACAAAACACATATCTAGGTATTGGTTTTGTCATAGGATCTGCTACCATTCTATGCGTAGATATGTATTTTGTTAGTTCACATCCTTTTTGTGCAACCATATCTTTGACAAAGTTATACTTAGTATCTATATGTTTGGTCTTGCCATGATATTTTGGATCTTTGGTGTACGCTATAGCTGCTTGGCTATCACAGTTAACCAATAATGGATTTGCAGCTTTCTCAATAACACATAAATGATCCAAAAATCTCTTAAGCCAAACTTCTTCTTGTACCGCTGCTGATAATGCCACGAACTCAGCTTCCATCGTGGACAAGGCTATACATGTTTGCTTCTTACTGCTCCATGATATGGCACAATTGTTCGGTAAGAAAGCAAATCCAGGGTAGATTTCCTTTCATCTAAATCTCCTCCCCAATCAGCATGTGTATAGCCTTCAAGTTGCAGATCCTTTCCTTGGTAATTCAGCTTGTAATCAGCAGTTCCCTTCAGATATCTCAGTATTCTTTTAACGGCATTCCAATGTGCTTGACCTGTATTGGATTAGTATCTACTCACCATTCCAACTGTAAAACATATGTCGGGTCTTGTACACATCATAGCGTACATTAAGCTCCCAACAGCACTAGCATAAGGAACATGTTTCATTTGTTCATTCTCTTGTAGAGTCCTTGGACACAGTCTATGGCTTAATCCTTCACCTTTTGCAATAGGAGTATCAATGGGTTTACAATCTTGCATACTAAATCGTTCAAGAACCTTATTTATGTATGTTTCTTGCGAAAGAGATAATGATCTCTTCGAACGATCTCTTGAAATCTTAACTCCAAGGATGTATGCAGCCTCACCCATATATTTCATCTCAAAGTTGGAAGATAACCAACTTTTCACAATATTAACAAACTCCATATTGCTTCTAGCAATTAGTATATCATCAACATATAATGATATGATCACAAATTGATTTTTGGATCTTTTGATATATACACAATGATCCTCATCTATCATTATAAAATCATATGCCATTATGGCATTATGAAAACGTATATACCATTATCTCAATGATTGCTTTAGGCCATATATCGATTTCAAAAGTCAACATACTTTTCCTTCTTGGCCTTCCATAATGAAACCAGTAGGTTGTTCCATATATATTTCTTCATTTAATTTTCCATTGAGGAAAGCAGTCTTTACATCCATTTGATGTAACTCAAGATCCATATTAGCCACTATTGCCAGAATAATGTGAATCGAGGTAAATCTCACCACAAGAGAAAATGTTTCTTCATAATCAATTCCTTCCGTTGATTATACCCCTTCGCCACAAGGCGAGCCTTATGCTTTTCTATCGAACCATCAGATTTATGCTTTATTTTGAGAATCCACTTGTTCCCAATAGCTTTGCGTCCTTTTGGAAGGTCAACCAGTTTCCAAACTTGGTTTGACTTCATTGACTCCATCTCCTCTTCCATTGCATGCATCCATTTTTCCTTACTAGGGCAATTTAGAGCCTCATTTAGATTTCTTGGCTCATCTTCATCTTGTGGAGCAATTATAAAAGTTTCCCCTTCAATGTCAAAACGTCGACGGGGAATACTTTTGCGACTTGTTCGCCGTATGGGAGATTGTGCACTTTGTACATCATTCCCCATCATGCTCCTACTCGGATTAGATAATGACGATATTATCTCATCTTGTGGTTGTAATTGAGAGTGAGTTGAATCAAATTCATTATTTCTCATGTTACTCCCACTTGGATGAACTCCACTATGTTCATTATCTTGATCCAAGGTTTCAAATAGGGAGTGTTCTTCACCTATTTCGCCCTTCTTAGGAAATTCATTCTCTAAGAATATGACGTCCCGTGATTCGAATTCAGTTATACTTCCACTTTCCTGCTCACCTATGAACACATATCCTTTCGAGTGTTCTGAGTATCTTATGAAAATACTCTTCTTTCCTCTGGGACCCAATTTCCCAAACTTGTGAGAGGACTCATGAGTATAGGCAGCACAATCCCATGGCTTAAGAAAACTTAAGTCCGGTTTTCTACCTGTCCATAACTCATATGGAGTGGAGGTAACTGATTTGGAAGGCACTCGGTTAAGTATATATGTAGCAGTTAATAACGCATCACTCCAAAAAGTGATAGGTAAATTAGCATGCGCCATCATGGACCTAACCATTTCCGGTATGATTCTCGTTTCTTCTCTCCAACACCATTTTGTTGATGAGTATATGGAATAGACAACTGTCTTTCTATTCATTTTTCATCACATAATTTTCTGAACTCATCAGATAAATATTCTCGACCTCGATCGGATCTTAATACTTTTATTTTCTTGTTTAATTGATTTTCTGCCAAGTTCATAAACTTTTTGAAATAACTCAATGCTTCAGATTTGTGAGAAATCAAATAGACATATCCGAATCGAGTATAATCATCTATAAATGTGATGAAATAAACAGCCCTGTGCCTTCCTCTCACATTCATCAGACCACAAACATCAATATGAATTAAATGCAAAGGAAATTCAGCTCTTTTACCTTTTCCAAATGGTTTCCTTGTCGTTTTCCCTACTAGGCAATGCTCACATATAGGCAAATCAACTTTTTCAATGTTGCCCAACAAGCCCTATTTGGCTAGTCTATTCATACGTTGTTGGCCAATATGACCAAGTCTAGCATACCACACATTCACATCATTATCATATGAATTAGGAGACGTGAGAAGGGAATAACAAACACTTGCATTAACATAGTCAATATCTAATACAATGAAACCATCCAGAAAATAACCACAACCATAAAAATTTGTATCCAAAAACAAATCCACACCTCTATTATGGAAGTTCATATTAAAACCAAGCTTGACCAACAATAAAACAGACACTAAATTTCGACGAATCTCCGGAGCATACAATACATCATGTAAGAATAAAGTGCGTCCACCACGCATGTTTAGTTGGCAGTGCCAATTCCTTTTACTTCGCTCTAGAGTTGTTTCCCACATAGATCCACTTAGTTCCGTTGGTACTCGTCGAAATTCCACGAAGGATTCTCTATCCTTCGCTATATGGTCTGTCGCTCCTGAATCTACAGTCCACAAAGGATTAGACTCAGTCATAAATACAGAACTTGACACATAGGCAAAGTTCCCAATAGTATAAGGGGTGTGTACCTTCTTTGGCTCACGACAATCGCGAGCATAGTGACCCTTCTTGTCACAATTGTAACACTTCACCCTTGTAAGCTTCTTCATTCGAGGACGCTTTCCTCTTTCATGTTGATCAAGCTTAGGTTTCTTCCCTGAAGGACCTGCTCCCTTGCCTTTCCTTTTATCGAACCAGTTAGGACGTTTGCGCTTGGAGCTCGAAGCTCCATGTGAGCTAGAACCAGCATGATAAATTTCAGCTTCCGGCTTAGCCGCCAAGAGGCGGTCCTCTTCCAGCTTAAGATGACGCATTGCATCCTCAAAGGTTTTGATATTTTCATTATGGGTCAGGTGCACCATCATATGCTCCCAATTCTGAGGCAAGGAACGAATCACTGTTTGTACTTGCTGCTCATCAGTCAGGACATGGCCAGCATCATTCAACTCACTTATCATGTTTGGCATCTTTCTAAGGTGTTGCTTCATGGTCTGATCATGAGGCTTCTTATAAGAGTCAAACCTAATAGTGAGTTGTCTCAATCTGGTCACCGAAGTATGACCAAACCTTGCTGCCAACGCTTCCCACATTTCCTTGGCATTCTCAAAACGCCTGAACTCTCGCATGACGTTATTTTCCATGCTACTCAGCAACGTAATGCGAGCAAGGGAGTTCTTTCTTTTCCATGCAGCAAAAGCATCCTTATCTAACTTATGCTGCGCAGTGTTTCCTTCTTTAGGTTCTACCATGGTCAGGTTAAGAGCTTCTAGTGCCTCTTGCTCTTCCAGCACATATTGGATTTTCATGTGCCAAATTTCATAATTGTCGCCATTGAGCTTTTCACCTTTGTTTAGCTCGGCAACTATGCTCTTTGTGGCTGAAGCCATTGATCTGAACACATCATACATATATGCACGAATAATTAATGCCTATCATTTATGCATCCATTTTGCATGTGACCCATCATATTAATGAACAATTTCAAGTAAGGTTTCAAATCAAAATGTCACTATGTTTCCAATCATCCTCCAAAAAATCCTAACTTAAAATTATCATTAATATATAATTGTCTTATGCAAAATGAATTCTATGAAGCTATAAAAAAACTTCTATGAACTACCCACAACAGTCAACAATAACAGAAAGCAAATAATATTTGACATCCAATAGAATAATAATGCTTTCACATAATACAACTTATATATTTGGTTGCTACATCAACAACAACCAGATAGAAAACATTACATAAGATGTCCATAAAGCACACTAAATAAAGATCAGCCAAAACAACTATCACCACTTCAAAAAGTGAACAGGGAAAGATCCTTTTTTCTTCAATTTCTTGATCTTTTCTTTTGTAACAATCAGGTAATAATCATCTATAAAAGCCATCACAATACTCCTATATGAAGCGGCTTTGTTGACATCCCATATGCGATTCAACACTCCTTTCCATTCTTGTGGAAGAGTGTTCATGAAAAATCGTACCATCTCAGACTGTGGCATGGGACGACCATTCCATATGACCTTTTGTATCTTCCCGTTGACTTCAAGAATATGATTAATTAAGTCACCACTCTCCCATCGATAATCAGTCAGCTTAGCTATCAAACTAGAAAGCCTTTCCTTTTGTTTATGGGTAAATACGCGAATAGGCGTGCGTAATCGAAGGGGAGCCATTGTTCCTGCAACAAATGCAGAATAAATAAGGGATTACATATAATCCACATAGACTTAATTGGGAAAAAAAAAACAAATCCTTTTTTTTTTTGTCAACGGTCAACGGGTCGGATCGGTCGGACGAACCGACCGGCACGTGCCACGCGCGTGCTTGGCACGCGCCAGGCGCCGAAACGACGCGCCGTTTCGCGCGCGCGTGCGTCGAACGCGCCTAGGCCGAAACGGCGCATCCGATGCGCCGTTTCGCGCGCGCGTGCATCGCACGCGCCTGGGCGAAACGGCGCGTTTCAGCGGGGGACTGAATCAGCGCGTGCAACCCCCGTGCGTTTCGGCCGCGCGTGGCGGCACGTCCGGCGGCCTCCGGCGGCGATCCGCGACTCATTTTTCTCGTATCGACGAGAGCTTCATCCCTGCACTATAAAAAACGAATTTCGACTTGCACAAAATCACGAAACAGGTCGAACAGTACACGGGTGTCGGGTTTTTCCGTCCCCAATCGACCAAAAGTGATTTTTCTCGAATTTCGAGAAAAAAATAATCAAAGCAATAATAAAGGGGGTCGGGAAACATGAACTAGGGCTCTGATACCAATGTTGGGTATTGCTTATATCCTAAATCTGGATTCGACACTAAATCGAATCCCTAAAACTAATGCGGAAGACGAGCCCGGTTAAAATCACATGTATCACCGATCAAAGGCACAACACGAGTTCGAGCGTACCTTGTATCCACAGACTAAACACCAACGCTGATTTGAGGAAGAAAAACTGATCCCTTTCGATCCGATGATGTCAATTCGCCTTGAAGGGAAGAGAGTGTCGTACTGTTCTACTTTTGGAAGGAGAGAGAGAGGGGAACGTACGTTATGTCAAAAGGTGCGTTCTTCCCTCTCTTTATTTCCTTAAATACGTCCTCTCCAAAGGATGTGTCCCTTCGCGTAAAAGACGTTCCCCCAAAAGTTACAACTCTTCAACGTATCCCTCCATCCATAGGCCCTAAACTTGTGGGCCAAGCTTTTAGGGCCATCGTGGGTGGGCCAACTTAAGCCCATATATTAATTAAAACCATCACTATTCAAATGAGTAATGCTGTTCAAAGAAATCCATATTAAATCAATGGCGTGACGACCTCCACTTGGCCTTTGTCATGTCATTACCATGTGTATCATTTCGACCATAAACTTATGGAGCTTTTTCCTAAGAGGGCATTTGTTATCTTGTTTACTTATTGAGAGCATTTCTTGATATTTCCACGTGCGGGTGGCTTTAATTTATATATATAAATTTTTGACATCCTAAAATTCAGGGGAAACCAGAAAACTTTGCCTTTTTAATAGCATAGTGAGTAGAATGTTAAAATTATAGGAAATTTGAGTGTATCGAATTAGAAAGATAAAAGATGAGCGTGCTTTTGAAACATTATAAACTCAACGAAATCTTAACTTCAATGATTGGATACGCTTATGCACTTTTAAGCTTCACAAAAATGTTGCATTTTACAGGTTGAAGAGAGTCTCAAGTCGCAAGTTATTGGGGTGGTTCAGTAAAAGGAGTAGATGGCTCGTTCTATTATCTTCCTCCTTCGAATGGCTAATAAAGTTAGCCGAAATATATGATTTAGGCAATTGTTAGATTAAATAAATTGGATCCAGGTATTGATAAACATGACTTGTAATTAAAATTGTTGGGTTGATATCTAGTACCGGTGCGATCGATGGCGAGGTGTGTGTGTGCACGCACGCTCGTGCACATGTGTGTGTATATATAATATATGTATGTATGTATGTATATACACATACAATCATAGCATTGTAGACATTATGCTTTATGTTATGTTCAACCCAATAAGTAACCATTTTGTTGGTAATTTTCTTTTCATTGATGACACTTGTTATTATTGCAGTTCATTTGTATTTAGAGGTTGATTTTCTTTTCATCAATGATTCTATGAAAATTTTGATGCATTGAGAATTGACAGAAAAATGTTTTTACAAATGGTTTGATTGAGTATCTTACAATGTCATTACAATTGTCATAATTTATTGTCAATAGCTAATTAAACCATGTAATCAAGGCAAAGATAGTATTATATGTAATAATGTCTTAGGGAGCTTTTTTTTTTGCATGATAATAATGGATGTTTAGAATATTTCATGCACTTATCTTTGTCATATTTTTGACATCATGCAATGATGGAACAAAAATAATAAAAAGTCGGACTATTAGATTTACTTAATAAAATGAAGTAAATATGTCAAAATACACATACTAAAATGTAATGACACATATTAAAGTTATAATTAAACGAAATATGTACTAAAACTAGTAAATGGTTCTATTTACTCTTACCATGCTTAGGTTATTTTTTAAATAATAGTTTACTAATACAAAGAGGATATACAACTCAATAGCATAGTAATTAGTTAGCTATCTACTAAATAATTTGTGAATTGGTTAATCTTGTTTTAATTGATTAGATAATATTATTCAAATAAAGTGGAATCATATGATTGACTTTTCTATTATTTATTATATTTTATTATTTGAATAAAGTGAATATCCTTATCAAATGTAATTTTATCACATAATGGAGTAGGCATGACTTTATTTTATACTTATTTTTATAATATTCCTATTATCTTTAAGTAAAGTGAATTTATCCGTTAAGTATGATATTAGTCACATAAAGATAGAAGATATATTTCATCAAGTTAATAAATATTGTTAAGTGCTGTGGTTTTTCAATTTTTAAAAATATATACATTGTTAATTATCTTAAGGGCTAATATCACGAAAAATCCCAAATTGGTATACCTATAATAAATTTACCATTCGTTAATTTTCGTTAAATTTTACTGTTAATTACTAAGTTAGATGACACAAGACAATTGATGATTGCACCGTGTTGGGGTTTTACTCTCCGTTTATAACAAGAGTTCTAATTTGTGGTTTCTCGTGGTACGAAGAATTAGTTTGTCACAAATGTACTCATTTGAGTTTTTTGTGGTAAAAATTTTTTTGAAATAAATTTATCACAAATGTACTATTTTATAAGTTTTTATGGTAAAAAAATTAATTTGGGATAAATTTGTCATAAGGCTATTAGTTTGGATTTTTTTTTTTGTAGTATTAACCCTTATTTTATATCAATTCTAATGTATTTTTCAAATCGATTTAATAGCAAAATAAAATAATAGTACTTCAGCTTGTGTATAATATATATACTATTTACATATACTTTTAGGTAATTGTATAGTTTACTATGATTAGGTTATTCGGAATAACCTACATTATCAATACTTTTGATGTGATTATATAAGTACACACACACACACACACACACACACACACACACACACACACACACATATATATATCTCCTTTACTTTACATTAAATTGATAATCTCACTATCTTGAATTATATGTAAAATAATAGAGCTGAAAAATTACTTCAAGATATTTTCTCTTTATATATATTTTTCAAATTACAAATCAAAGAAGAAAACCTTTTAAATTACATAATTTATCTTATTGTGACGAGCTTTATTCAAACTAACTTTTTTTTTATAATAAATTTCCAGATGTTTTATCTTCAATTTAAAATAAAAAAAGATACAAAAAATTGGAGGTAAAGTTTTATTAGTTAATTTTGGATGACATGGCAAAACAATGCTTATTTTCACTATATATAATAAATAATAACTAAAGCATACGACAATCGGTTATTTTCACACTAATTTTAAAGTAGGGTGGGTATATTTCCATCCTCGTACAACTAAATTTATCAATGTTCACTAAATAGACATCACCTTTAATCATTCAATTAGAATTTAAGGTGGTGGTCCCCAAATTTATTCACTTTTCTTTCCTTTTTTTTTTTTTTTTAGTATTTTCCATTCCAATTTACTAGTTGTCATAATTGAGAAAATAATATGTTTTATTTTTTTTTTCAATTTATAAGTGGATATTACCATGCATATCAAATGGACTACGTCTTTTTTATTTTTAGGTATTATTACCTTTGAATATATTAGCTTCCCCAAAGAAAGAAATTTCAACACAACCTAATTCTTTTCTATGTTTTTGAATAATTTATGGATTCGTTATCTAGTAGAATTTAGAAATTTGAACACAGACAACATTTCAGCATGGTGCAACATGTTTAAACTTTTTATATTTGTCGTGCATAACACTACCAAACTTTTCTTACAAATTTTTTCATACAACCCTTCGGTATAAAGTTTTTTACAGTAAATTGACAATTACGTACCCAAGTGAAGTTCATACAACATTACCGATCGGATGATTTTTTTTTTTTTAAAACACTCTTTAAAGTTTTTTACAGTAAAATGACAATTACGTACCCAAGTGAAGTTCTAAAAGACGACATTTGACCAACTAAAAAATTCACATAAAATAAGAAAAAAATTTGAAATGATAGTTGAATTTCATTCATTTTGAATTGAGAAATAATATGATTCATGGAGTGTTCATAAAGAAAATTATTAAGGTGCCTCACTATTCATCGTTGTTTTACGTTATTGTCGTTGGTGTATTTTTAGATACTCCTATAACTACATTTTTTCATGCTATGTGTGAAAGCGTCTCAATAATGATGTAAAGGAATCACTAAATTTTCGGTATAGTAAATAAAGGGACTCAATATTTTTTTTTTTTGAGACTAATTAAATAACAAATTCACCACAAAAAAATGAGCCTTTGAGGTAGAAGGGACGAATGATGCATGAGTGGCGATAAGAGTAATGACAAAGTCAAGAATAATTTTTAGGTTGTAAATGGCAATATGTTTTTTTTTTTTTTTTTTTTTTTTTTTTTGGTGATCGAGGAACCGCCGGAGACTCTTTTCGGGGTCACACGACCCTTCGGTGCTCGGTAGCACTGTTGGGCCTCGCCGCAAGTTGCTATTTAGGCGTAAAACCTTGGAGGGATTAGCCCAGCATCCCACCGCCAGGGCATCCCACTTAAATCGCGATAGCAACGCGGTGATTTGAACTCTCGACTGCAGTGTTGCAGGAGAGAACAAACACCAACGCGGCTGTCCACGGGTGGGTGTAAATGGCAATACGTTGGAACTAGAAGAAAACCCAAAATAGGAAAATAACTTTAATTCATTAGCCAGAAAATTAAATACATTTACAATTTTAGTCTATACATGGATTCATTTTTTATATTATTAAAGCAATTAATCTAGAAGCCGTTTATTTACCGCCATGAAATCATGCTTTAGGGAGGTAGATATTAAAACAAATTTGAAATATAACTCAATCCCAGAACTTGTTTTAAAACATTGAAAATCTTTCGTGAGACAATTACCAGCACCAGATCGAGCTAGTTGATGTTGTGGCTGACGGTATTCCTATTCCAATCGGGCATCCTTATGGCCACTACGCATACATTATGTTGTTACTCTACCTCCTTTCTTTCACCGCTTTCCGTGCCCTTCTTCCAGATAATCAAGTATTACCGCAACATTCTCAGAAGCTCAGTGATAATTCATTTAGCCACTTCAAGAAATTTGCGTGAATAGACTACCTCAAGATCTTCTTCTTCTTCTTTTTATGATTCTTAACGTTGATGACCATATTTCCCAGTGCATATGCATGCTCGAGCAGCAACTTTAATTAAGTGGTCTTTCATGATTTCAATCATGATCCTACTGGAGAAAGATGCTTTGTATACTGAAATGCTGGGAGACAAATTCTTGAGTGCAGAAAAATCTGCAACATGAAGCAATCAATCAGGAATAATTTGCCATTGGTCACATGCGTAAATACCATAGATATTTTTTAACCAAAGATTTTGTTGACAAAAGAATGGAGTGAAAGAATGTTACCGAAATCTGACCGTGGCACGTACACTGTCAAAATGTTGCCACAGATGACTTGAAGAGAGAGGAAAGGACACTTGCTGCACTACTAGCTGGTCTTAAAGCTGCTGAAGACGGTTTTTTTAAAGCAAACATCCATGATATCACGGATTAAATTGGGTGATCAGTACTCTGGCTACTTTTTTTGAGTTTTTAGAGCATGAAATTGCAAAGAATACTCAACCGTGGGCAGCTGCGCTGAATTAGAGTATTCCCTTCATCGCTGAGGTCGAGAGTTCGAAACTCATAGTTGCTGAAGCGTTGTAAGTGAGGAGCCATGGTGTTGTGGTCTTGTGTTAATCTCTCCCGAGGTATAGGAGTCAGGCCCGATGGCGCCACTGGGCATGGCGGGTTAAGGTGGAGTCCTCGGTTACCAAAAAAAAAATAAAAATGCAAAGAATACTGTAAGAGTGCTGTATAATTGTCCTGGTGAGAGACTTGAGAAAGTATGATGATATTAAAGAGGAAGCAATTTCTTTCTGTAAGTCATCTTTGTAGGACTGATACTCAGTATTATGCTGGTTCAGAGGAAGAGTTGAGATCCATCTTGAAAATCCAGGAGGACGTGGATTCCACTTGCGTGACAAATCCCATGTTTCTATTGCTCTTAATACTTCTACGGAAGGTTATTTCCTGAAAAGAAAGCACGTAGACAAGGAGATCCCTTGTTTCTTTATCTTTTAGTTATGGCTATGCAAGTATTCTCAAGCTTGTCGACTGATGCTGCAGCTGCAGGGAATATTCATGGTCGTCCTCTCTGTAGGGAGATCAAGCTCACCATTTAAGTTTTGCAGATGAACTTGTTATATTTTAGGGTAGGAAGGTTGAGGATTCTCGAACCCTGCCCACAAATGAATCATTGGAAGAATTGATGGAGAACCTGAGATCCGAGATAGGAGTCCCAATAAATTGCCACCTTTTTGACAAAACACAAGTTTTGACGACCTCCCTCCAAGAAAATATTGGATACGTGTCGTGCTCCGAGCGCCTTCTTGTTTGCCAGGTTGGAACGTTAGACGTATGCAATATTTTCTCCCTCCCTTGGGAGCAAAAAGGAGAAGATATGATGGATCAGGCAATTGGGTAAGAGACTGATGTAATCCTTGTAGCCTTTTCGACCTATGATCGGTGCTAAAGTACATGCCATGGCTTCTGAATGGATTCTAGGTTTTTTTTTTCTCCATTTGATGAAGGATGAACTATTGCACGATTACATGATCACCCCATGTGGTGGCCGTGTTGGCTTGGACTTTCATCCCTTCACGAAGGGGATAGGTTCAAATCCCAGCGTGGTCGCTAGTGGTATTAAGCGTGACGCCGTGGTGGTGGGTCCTGCGTTAGTGTCACCAGGGGGTTTATGGCGCGGCTGTCGGCTGCAAGCTGGTTTTTCCTGTCTAAAAAAAAAAAAAAAAAAAACTATTGCATGATCACCCAAGGTTATAGGTCAGGATCATGACTTACTCAAAATGCAACTCCCAAAAAAATCTTCCGGCGGTATTACTTTTGTCGTATTTGTAGATAGCTGTATTTTCCGAAAATTAACATAAATGATATCAATAAACCACCACTTAGCAAGTAGTATTAATTTATTCTAAACAGAACAAAATCTATATAGTATTTGTCAAAGTATTTCATACATAAATAAATCCCAAGCTACTCCAAGAGATGCTTTATCATGCCATTTGATATACCTAAGACCGTACTAAATGCTCGGTTGAGCTTTATATAACAAATATGCTTTAAATAGAATAAAATCTATATTACATTTGTCAAAATATTTTATACATAATCAACTCACAAACTATTTCAACATGTCATTTCATATAACCAAGAGGGTAGTAAATGCCCGGTTGAACTTTATATAACAAATATGCTTTAAAATTAACGTTTTCTTTGTACATAAATATCAAATTGTGTGACGTCTATCAATATATCAAAGATGAGAACTTCCAATCGCAATCTGTACTATCACAGATGTCCCTAGATTCGTGAGGTGACCTAATTATCACCGCTGGAAAGCTTAGACTGAGCCAGAACTTCACCGACGAGGTCAACACAGTTAGGCCTCCAATTTTAAACTCTTAAGGAAAAACTGAAAGAGGAAAAGATGACTGCAAACTCTCTAATCACTTGCTAACCTGGCATCAATCAACGTCTTCAACTGCTGATCATCAATTTGTCCTCTCTTTTCTCTCTTCTCTCGCTGCTCACTCTCTCCCTTCTTTTCTTCTTTCTTGCTACGTTTCTTTAAGCTGCACCAAGGAGCAGAGAAGCTCATTTTTTTTTTTCCCTTTTTATTCAAGTCGATGGGCTGAGCTGGGCCTTTGATAGCCCAAAAAGTTCTCTTATTTTTTAAACCCTCGTCTTTGGGCCTCTAATTTTATATAGAGCATCAAAAGCCCTGTTCTCAATTGAAGGGGAAAATTATTCAAAAATCATAAACTAATTGCACTTTTGTCAATTCAGTCCTAAATCTTTTAATTTTGTCAATTATATTTCTAAATCTTTTCGACTTTTGCTAATTAAGTCCATCCAACCAATTTTGATTAAAATTAGCCGACGTGGACGCCGAGCCGTTCTCGTTATGACATTTGACATTTAGCGCTAATGTGGATATTTTTAAATAATATTTTAATAATGTTTTAATTTTAATGGCTTTTTCTTAAAGGTTTTGGAGTTAGGGCCGACAAAGGTGGTCAACCAGCTTTGGGCGAAGGCGTCATGTCCCTAGCCAGATTTGACCAAGTGAGAGGCTTGGCAACCCTTATTGACCTTAGGCAAGAGTCGTGACCTTGCTCGGGGTTGGTGAGGGCTGCGAAGCCAGATTTGGTGAGGGCATCACAGGCCTCGTCCAAAGCCGGCATCACTTGCTGGTCAAATTTTTCGGCTAATTAGGGGCATTTTCATCTAAATATATATATATATATATATATATATATATATATATATTTTTTATATCTCTTTTCTTGTTCATCTTCTTCTTCATCGCCAGATCTGGAATCGAGTGGTTTTCGTTCCAAAAGCAACATCGAACGATTCCACTCCCTCCAATGGCAGATCCCTCCCCTTGGACCATATCGGATAGAGATTCCTGTGATGACAGACGGCTGCATCAAACACGCTGGGCTCTTCTCTGGCGCGCAAACTTCGAACAACAACCCTGGTGACTTGGCGAACTTCGACGCAGCTGGTGAGCCGCCCCTGGGGACCGGTGTAGTGACGAGCTTCAAGTTGTTCTCGGAGTCGATGATGAGGATCAAGCTCGTCGAGGTGGAGATGGCAAAGGCCATGGAGGCCTTGAGGCTGGAGGCCGAATGGAGGTGCGCGGAGCTAGACGGCGAGATGACTTGGATGCTGTTGCGGACTTAGTTGCAGATCTATCTAACCCACTCAATCAATTTGCCCATGCTCCTTCGGAAATGGTGACATCATCGAGCACTGAAGTGTCCACGACGCTTCAGCTCATCAAGCAACATCTCCTCGGTGACTTCTCCCTGATCGGAGCCGCCTTACTAGCTCATCTCACCGCTACCACCCGCCACCCCATTCTCCTACTCCATCACTTTCGAACCGACAATCGAGCCCTCTCGCTTTGGATCTCTCTCCTCCGTATCTTTCTTCGACTTCGATTGCCTCCCAAATGAATATCTCTTCGAGTTCAACATCAGCTCGATCGCCTTCAAGCAAAACCGGAGAGAGAGGTTCAATTTCGAAGTGAAATCTCAAAAGCTCGACCTAATCCCTCCGATGGCAGTAAATTCGAGCTCAACGATGAGCTCATAAACAGAATCGTTCTTCAAGTTCGAAGCGAAACCAGTAATAATCAGCAAAATGGCATTGAACAACAGAATCTCATCAACTAAGTTTCTGTATTCAGAATCTCCAATTCACAAGACTTGATCTCTAACCAGCCTCTAATATCTTAGTGATGACTCTAAAAGTCAAAACAATTTTCAAATTAATCAAGAAAATCAAGTTGCGATCGAAAAGATTTGGGATAATTTGCGTTGAGCTTGAGCAATGCCTCACGTATCCACCCACTTGGCAATCTGTTAAACCTCCTTGGGGTTGGCCTCAAGAGGGTGGCGGAATTTTAAATCTTAACTTAGCGGATGAAATGTAGAACGAAAATTACACAATATATATAAATATATGTATATATTTTATTTATTTATTTATATATATTTATATGAATGTCCCACTACTGTTAAATCAAAATTATTTGCAAAGATGCCAAAAGTTCACAAACTCATTTCCGATTTTCCTATCATGTCCCTTTCAACTAAAATTTAACTTTAAAATTTTATGTATCTTTTTAGAGAAAATTGTCCAAAAAATCTTAAACATAATGCACTTTTATCAATTCAATTATCAACCTTTCAATTTTTTTTAATTGAGTCATAAATCTTTTATGTTTAGTTAGTTGAGTTCATCCAATCAATTTTGATAGGAAATCATTGACATGGATGCTGGCTATCTTATGTGACATAGTCGAAGAACGACTAGTGTTGACATGGACAATTTTTAAGTTGATATCATGAAATATTTCGACTCTTTGAATTGGATTTTATTCTCAATGTTTTTAAAGGCCATCGCCTTGCGACTTTTGTTCATGGGATTTAGGCTTATGTTGTAATAGTTTTTATGATGTAAGCTATATTAATTGATATTGTAATTTTCCGTTTTCAAGATTGGTCTAATAAAGTGAGATAAATTTTTTTAATTAGTCCAACATAGGGTTGGCTAGTATGAGCTGAGTAATGCTCAACCTGTGATGAGAGGGTCTGTGGCTTAAAACTCTATATCCTCAAGTCTCTCGTTTAACCCTATGTATAAATATCCTCATATAAGGAGAGTTTACTGAACGTTGAAGGTGAGGGGTAGTCTCATTGAGCTAATGATGCATATGACAATAGAGGAGAAGTGCTTGAGCTTTGAATCGTCGTTGTTTTGCATCAAGAACGATAGATTCTAAATCAGGTGCGCAAATTTCTTTTACTCGATTGCATGTGTTCCAAATTCTAGCTATGGATATCTTAGGTTTTGTTTTCACCGCTTCAATGTAGAATCAGAGCAACCATAGACTAGATATAGAATGTGCTATTTTTGTCCATTTTTGTGATTTTTTGTCAAGTAAAAATCAATTTGACCAAATAAATGGATTGGGCTCGTTAGGGATGAGCATTTTGAGTGGTTGCACGCCACCAGGGGATTTTGCACACGCCACTGGGGGATGTCACACACACCTTCATGCGTGGCCACGCGCTGCTGGGCAACGGTGAGAGTCAAGCACGTGCTCCACGTGTTCCACGTGCTCTTTACCCATGCACTAAGGCTGATATTAGCGGCCCCCTGATGCGAGCCGACTCAATCGACTCGACTTGAACCCAAGGCCCCATCCGTGATCCGACCCAAACCAAGATATGACCCGATTGACCAGTCCAGTTAATCGGTTGGATTGTCTATTGAGTGTTCAGACCGTTCGTTGACTAGTTGAACTGGTCGGATCGGTGGTTCAACATGCTGTGCATGAGGGCGTGTCCAAGCTTTGTTTGGGCCATTATTGGTTCCTACACTTGTATTGAGACCCTTCAACTATGATGTATTTATTTTATAAGTTTGATGCTATTGAAGATGTGAAAATACGCACGGAACCCTATAAATGTGTAATTTTTAAGGCATTTTTGCCTATTTTCCTGAATTTATCTATGATTTCAAAAATACAGTTGCAAGCTCACATGTACATCATTACATAAAGAATGTGTAGAGCGTGATTAATTGACAGCATGTATAGGTTTAACATATATCAATACATGAAGCAATATAATTGGCATAACATATGATTTTAATGACTCAAGTCTAAAGTCACATGTATATGGTAAATGTAAGACATGAAGTTTATATCCCTTGAGTTGTGACTATCAAAGTGGCACATTTGGTTAGATTTGAAAAATATCGATCTCCTATTATTGTGGATGTCTCCTATTCTAATGCTTGATCATATTTCCAAAGGAGATGATTTTGTATAGATTCATAAAGGAATACATGTATAGCATATTGTTGAGAATTGATTGTACCTAGCGGTTCATACACTTAGAGGTGGTGAATTCAAGAAGGTTGGAATATATTCTTGTGGCCGTTGTCATGTGGAGAACATATAACTACATGTCATATATTCTGTCCAAAGGTGTTTATATGATGATGTATGTAACTCTTAAGATATGTAATTATACGGTTTCAAATTACACAATACTCACATGATACTAAGTGTATATATTGCTTGTTATTTAGTCATCTTCTTTGTAAACAATAACTCTATTAGAATTGAGATTTTTACTAGTTCAAACTCTAAGAAATGAAGAGAGGATTTTCTATCTGCAACGGAACTAGTAGGTGTTCATATTGCTCTTGCTGCGGATAAGTTGATAGATTTCGCTTCCGACATTACGAAACCCCATAAGGCACACTCTGGTGCCTAGGATAAGAGCAATTGGATTTACTTGTTATTAATGAAGCTATCCATTTATATACACTTAAAAGAGTGGTTTACTAGTTAACTGCACTACTAGTTAGATGATGGAATCCTTGGCAACTTGGAACAGTGCCTTGTCAAATGTCGAGATTGGGATATATTTGCAAGGACTAAGGTATGATGGTTTTGATAGGGTTAGAGGTTACATCCTAAGGATAATAGATCTTAAGTCTAAAAGTTATACTCATAAAGGAATTCATGAAATCACATCATTTTGACAATATGCAACTTAATTAAGCATTCTTCAAGAAAGATGGTAACCGTTGCTTCTTTTGTAAGAAGAAAGGTTACATAAAGAAATATTGCAAAAAAATAAAACTTGGTTATTCAAACATGAGCTTGCAAGTAATGATTCTTTGTCATTTATTTATAAATCCAATCTATCAGAAGCATTGTCCAGTTCATGGTGGCTAGATAATGATGCAATAAATCATGTTGCGCTTATCATACATTGATTCATAAACCGGAAAAAGCCAAATTAGGATGAATCGAAGCTCACTATGGGAAATAACATTAAAGTCAATGTCGAGTTCGTGTGAGATGTCATTTTAATTCTAGATTCTAATTTTAATTTGATGCTAAGAAACACATTTTATGTATCTTTCTTTGGATGTAACTTAATTTCCGTGTCTTGTTTGGACATGTGTGGCTACTCTTTTGAAATAAATAGCAATAGTATGTTCTTTAATTCATATAAGATTGGGTGTTGCAATGTTTTCAATTGATTCTACAATGTTCATTTGTCTTTTATCCGTGTGCGGTATGAATCTGACTTAGACTCCGGCAAAGTTGATCACAAGAGCTATTAGCATATAGAGAAGTTCAAGTGTTGGGCTCAGCAACAAGAATCTTGAGATATTAGGGTTTTATGGTCGTTTAAGATTGAAATATGAGGAAGTGCTCATGCTAATAAATTTTCTAATCGAACATGCATTTGTGCTGGAAAATATGGTCATCAAAGTTAAGAATCATAATTTACAAGAAGATCAAAATCTTGAGGTAGTTGATTCATGCAAATTACTTGAAGTGACCCAACGACTTCAAAAGTGTCATAGAGCTTCTAGGCATGCTGCAATGATACTCAATTATCTAGAATAAGCACATGGAAAGGGGCAGAAGAAAGGAGTTAGAGTAACCAACAAAATGTTTGTGCATCAGCCCTCAAAATGCTTGATTGGAATAGGAATACAGTAAGCCACAACATCACTAGTTTGATCTGTTGTTCGTAATGTCTATGGTTAATTTTTCAGTGTTGTGAAGCCAGTTCTGGATTGCATTTTTGTTTCGAATTGTTTTACAAAGTTGAACAACGTGTTGTTGCAAGAAATTCCCCGTTCACATAAGTGATGTCGTTCTAGGGAACCCATATCAAACCTCGTGACGGTGACAACCCAACTTGGCTTTTGTCATGTCATTACCACGTGTACACTTTCAACCAAAAAGAACTCCCATAGTGACAACCCCCACTTGGCCCTTTTCATGAAGAGGGCATTTCTTGTCATGTAAGCATCCGAATGGCTCTAATTAATCTTTTCTTTTTTAAATTCTCGACATTGCCTTTTTAATGGCTTAATGAGAAGAATGTCAAAATTATAGCACGGGGACAAATTAGTCATGGGAAATTTGAGTCTATAGAAAGCAAGATAAAAGATGAGAGTGCTTGAAACATTATAAACTCGACAAAATCTTAAAATTTCTAGTGATTGGGTCCGCTAATTCACTTTTAAGCTTTAATGCTATTATGTTTAATCGTACATGTAATTTGACTTAGAAAGATATTGCATCTTATGGGTTGAAGAGAGATTGAAGTCGCAGGCTATTGGGATGATTCAATAAAAGGAGTAGATGGTTCATTCTATTAGTTTCCTCTTTCGATTACATGACATTTGCAATTAAGGGATGAGGTGTATCCAATCTAGGTATTGGTAGATGTGACTTGTAATCAAAGTTGTGTAGATATCCACAATTGGTGCAATTGATTGTGAGGTATATATATGCTTAATAGATCAATTGCTAATTCTTTTATCTGCCTCCGAGCCGGAAGAAATATATTCTTCGAAAAGAGAAAGTGCATATCAATTCAACAAGATCCAATTATTCTAAGATAGATAATGTGGCTATGGAGTTTCTTACCTCTGTGTGGTTATTTGGGCCCTGAACGATTAATTGGGCAAACTGCTAGTTCAATTAAGATAGGGACCGTACTATAGGCAAAGGCTTGAACTGTGACATCCAGATTTTCAGGTTCTGATTTCAATTGGATAAATTGGGCATTTCATCAACGTGACTATAGTGCTTTTCTCTGAGTTAGCCACTCACGAGATAACTAGACTAGCTGGGTGAGCTATTAAGGATTTTAAGGCAAATAAACTTGAGAATTTGACTAGGAATCGATTTCTCGACCGTGCTCATCTTTAGAGGTCATTACGGCATAGTTAAAAATCGAATTAAGATTAGAGATAGGTCGGTTCGACCGAGATGTGTGATCGATCGTGGGTGACTCCACTAAATTGGAAAATTCTTGTCGACCGGCACTAATTTGATTTTATTGTCGTTTTTGGTATCCTGTGTCTGTATTTGAATCCTCGAGATTTTCACAACAACCCAGAATCGCCAATGTGTTGAGTGGGTTCATTGTGGCTCGGAAGAAAATCGACCACGGGTCATTTGCCCTAAAAAGTTCTGAAAACTATCCGATAGCCTAGGTCACGCTAAAAACGCATTGGAGTGAAATTAATTGCCAATTTGAGTCCGATTTCAGAAATTGAAGATTCTGTCATGTCACAACAAATTCTAGAAATGTCAATTTAGTCTCAGAAGATTTTTCTGACAACTAAGACTTTTTGGGAAAAAGTTGAGGTAGGGCCGTTTTCAATCATAATTTGTAGAGGACCATTCTTGATTTCGAAATTGGGATGCAAGTAGGTAATGAAAAGTACCAATTTGATCGATGAGGAGTTGAATGAATTTATGGGGGTCAATTTGATTTAATTCAAGAGGGATTAAGGTCCAATTGGGGAGAAAACCTAGCAAAATTCGTATGCCACATATACCCCACACTTTTGCCTACCTAAATGTTTCTAGAAGGGGCATTTTAGTCTTGAAAATGTGGGTGGATGACAGCTGGGTGGTGGCCCACGTGTGAGTGACCTAAGAGAGAGAAACCGGTTTCCCCTCTCTCTTCCGTCGAGCTCCTCCTCCATCTCCCTCTTCCTTGCGGTTTCATCTTCAGCAACAACCGAAGAAGACCTTAGCAGCTGCTGAAGATCTGCTGAAGGCGGAATCATCGCCGCCTCACGCCGCATGCCGTTGCTGCTCTGCTGCCACCCGCACACCCTCCGCCTTCCTCTTCCCCCTTCTACTGGTGTTGACTTCTTCTTCTTCTTCTTGGTGCTGTCCAATGTTCCAATAGATTTGAAGACATCGGAGCAGCCAACAGCTCAGTCGGACTGCTGTCGAGCACCCCTCGTGCGTCGTTCTGCCGCCCGCGCGCTCCACCGCTCACCCACCCCTTGCGCCCTCGCCGCCCATCAGCGCCGCCTAGCTTCTGTCACCTCCGTCCAGCTCCGTTGGGCCAGCATAGGCCGCGGTTCAGCCGCTCCAACCACCGTACGTCGCCACCTCGACCTGCCGGAGCTCCGCCTGGCCTTAGCCACCCTTGCTCACCTCAACCAACCGCCGTCTCCCCCTCCTTCAGCCCCAACCAAAAGCGGATAGAGAGTTGCAGAAATGGGTATGGCAGCAGCTTTTTGACTTGTTTTGGCCGGCTTCCCAACCCCGGATGCTTGGCCCGCCTTGAGGAAAGTTGATCCTCGCGACGATCCCGTTGTTTTGGTTCGATCGACTTGTTAATCAAGTGAATTTTGCTCACTAATGCCTTCTTAGTTTGCTAATTATACTTAAAGGTTGATTAGTGTTAGTTAAGTGTAATTATGTGGTTAGATTAGAGTAGATTAGTGATTATTAATTAATGGTGATGCATATTAAGATTATGGTTAGTGCATTTAGCTAGATGATTGCCTATAGTATTTATTGAATGATTCTCGGGATTTTTCCTGACCCTTATCGGGCTTCAATTAGGCATTTCGGGCCTAATTGGGATTTTTAGTAATTAAATATTAATTTTCAAAATTAAGTTAATTAATTAATTAATTTTCAAAAATTTAATCGGGATGGCGGTGACCAGGGATTTTATGCTGATGATCGTGGTGCATTCCGTTTATTTAATTGAGCTTTATTTTGAGCTAAATTGGAATTATTGTATTTATTTATTAATTTTTGAAATTAATTAATTAATTTTCGAAAATTAAGGCTGGGATAGCCGATGATCGAAATTTTGTGTTGATTGTTGTGGTGCAATCCGTTTATTTATTTGAGCTCCACATTGTGCTGAATTGAATTGATTGTGCAATTTGAGGAATTGTTCCTTAACTAATTGAAATTGAGTGAAATTGAATGATTGATTGGTAGATGGCCGAGTATGGTTATTTAACCTTTATGATGCTTTGGTGAGTTGTAAAGCAGAAAGAATTGTGAGAGTGAACTGGGAATTCTCTTGGCTGAGACTGATTAGGTACGAAGTATAGATAGGCGTGGTTCGGTGATTAAGAATATCACTGTGTGAAATTAGCGCCTTAAAGAACGCACGTAAACTGTCTATGACTTATGGTAGGCGTGGTTCGGTGATTAAGGATATCACTGTGCGAAAACGGCGCCTTAAAGAATGTACGTAGATTGTCTGTGACCTATGACGGGCGTGGTTCGGTGATTAAGGATATCACTGTGCGAAAATGGCGCCTTAAAGAATGCATGTAGACCGTCTGTTACTTATGTCACCTTGGCGAAAACGACGCCCGAGAGTATTAATGAAGCTCTGTGACTAAGTGTACTATTGAAGGTTATATGGGATGGAATGAAATGACCAAGAGATGGTCTGATTGACATGTAATCGACGAAGTCGATTTGATCGATGTTTCAATCTTTTATGATTGTTTGGGTGCCTATTGAATTGTACTGATTTGTAGGTTGAGACTGAGGTCAAGGTAAGTCCTCTGACTTGTGTTGTGCTTAGGCAGCCTTAAGGTATATTGGTTTACTAATCAGGTCTTAGGGGGTAGAACTTGCTGAGACGTAGTCTCACTATCCCGGTTGTGGGACAACATTTCAGACCCCGATGAGGAACCTGAGGAGAAAGAACTTGAAGAGGAGTATCTGGAGGAGAACCCTGAGGATGATCCAAATTAGTATCCTGATGAGAATTGAGACTTCACTCCTATTTGATGACTTTTGCTATAGAACCTATTTGAGTAGAAACCAACCTTTTTAACTTGGCTTGTATATGTATATGTGCGACTGACTGGTTATATATGTACATAAGGGTGCCGGTTTCCAAGTTCAAGTTTCTAGTCCTACTTGTATATCCCATTACTTTATTGTCTGGGGATTTTTATAACTGCTTCTGCATGCGTAATAAAAAGGAAAGGGTTGTCGATACGTAGTCTTGGGATATCGCATTTTTAAAATCGACCAAAGTAAGGGATGTGTGCGTGTCTAAGGATCCGGGGTGTGACATGAACAATCTTCCTATAAAGGGATGAACTTGTGATAAGCTACTAAAACTGTGGAGGAGATGGAATTCTTACCAATTGAACAGCTAGCCGCTCGCTGTAGTCTACTCTACCATCTATTATCCAAGTTCTTAGAGTTCAAAAGAAATTTAATTAGTTTGAGATCTAAAAGTTAACGCCGACGTTAAGTTTCCGATTCACATCGCTTGGAACTAGTTGGGGTGCGTCTTCTACATAAGAGTTTTAAATGGTGAAGTATTCCTACTTTTAGAGGATCTCAATCTTTTTAAAAATAGAAATTAATGTATGCAAGACGAGGCGATAAATATGGATGAGTCCTCATTGGATGTGCTCAGCATGCCCGGTTGAGTAAATTTTTTCAATGATGCGCGATACAATTTTGAAAATGACATAGCCCTGTTGTTATTCGACTTATAAACGACGAATGTCCACCCGTGCAGTAGCAATTTAGGAAGCAAAGAAATGTTCAGACTAACATTACTTAGGCAAACACGCAGAAATTCCGAGCTGAAACCCAGTCTCATGATGCTCTTCTTTTGGGCACCACCAGCAAGGGTACATACTTCCTCGTGACCAACCCCACCCTATCTCTCATGTCGACCGTCTTCGGATCGATGCGGCCATCGAACTCCCAATCGAACTCATGAAGCAGTGAGCCCAGAGCCAGATGAAGCACCCGATGTGCCAAGGACAAGCCGGCACACATCCTGCGACCGGCTCCAAACGGAATGAACTCGTAGTGTTGACCCTTATAATCCAACTTCAACCCAACGAACCTCTCGGGCTTGAAAGCCATAGGGTCTTCCCAAATGTCCGGGTCCCTACCGATCGCCCAAGCGTTCACAAAGACCTGCGTGTTTTCGGGTACGTTGTAGCCCATGAAGATGGTGTCGCGAGTGGCCCTCCGTGGCACGAGGAAGGGGATCGGCGGGTGGAGCCTCAGGGTTTCCTTCACAACTGCTTGCAGGTAGGGGAGCTGGTCTATATCGGTTTCCAGGACCTTTCGGTTCGACCCGACAACCCGGGACAACTCGGCTTCGACCTTGACCTTGGAGTCCGGGTTCAGTAGGAGCTCTGTCAGCGCCCACTCGATAGTGCTGCTCGTTGTTTCTGTGCCGGCCAAGAATATTTCCTGTGATGTCAAGAAGCGAGTTTGTGAAGAGTAAGGATGGCAAAATTTCATGAAATGGAGCCATATCCATAAGTTTTTCTACAGTAAGGCAAATATTTCTGCATTCTCAAATTACAAAGTCCCATCGAGAGCAGTTTTTTTAAGCCCTTTCTTCATCACCACCATTTATAGAATGGACAAAGAAACATCATCCGGTGGTCACGTAAGTTAAGACTAGATATGATTTCTTCTATTCGATAGAAAATACACGAAATCAAAAATAAATGGTTAGGATACATCAGTGGAGAGAGTCGATCCGTGTTTTGAAGTAAGGTAATTTTGTGTTTGGCAATACATTATCTCGAAATTACCGCAACTCAAACCTAGGTGGGCAGCTTCCTTAAAGCTAATGTGAGCTTCCTTCGTAAAAGCTGATATAAACTGTCGAAGCTTTGGATGTGCCGCGATTGTAAGGAGTATAAAAGTTGCAACACCCTCTTCGTAGATGTAGCTACTGTGGAGAAGTTATACCAAGTAGGCTACTAATTTGCCACAATTGTTTATTGAATAATTTCGTCAACGGCTTTTTATTTGCTTGATATTATCCTTGTTTACATAATTAGAAACTTGTATATTCTTGTGAAGGTTCTGTCAAATTCTCAACACGTAATTCACAAGGCTAAGAACCCTAGTCATCAAGCTAAAAGGTTATATTGATGAAGGAATGCCTATCTTATTTCAAGTAAAGATATGGATAGGGAAGATAAGACCACAGACCTAAATTATACCCATTGTGATATCAATATGTTAAACTTTTTTTTTATGTCACTAAAACCTTCAAATTTGAATCAACATGAAAAAAAAAAAAAAAAAAACTCTGTTTACTACAAAAATCCTAAACTTTTCTCATTGTGACATAAATACCATATCCATTTTGACACTAATACCTTGAACTTCTTTTTTTTTGTTTCATCAATATCCAAAACTCTTACCAGTGTGATAGAAATACTCTTTGTCTATCAACAAAAACTCTTACCAGTGTCATAGAAATACTCGGTACTCTTCTGATATTTCATCAGATCCTGGCTATTGATTTACGAGAATGATCTTATTATCAACGGCCGTAATTTGTCAAAGTATCGAGGAGAGCACCACACATGGCCGAGAATCTTCATCTCATTCTAGGGGCCTCGTTTTTCTCCAAGACTTTGGTCGGAGGAAACTTTGCTCCTCCCAACACATGGTTGGCGATTGCGTTTTGAAAACATTTACATTAACTACCTTTTACCGACACAAATAAAATATATACTAATCACTCTCCGTATCTTTCTCTCTTCACCAGCTTCTTTATTTATTATGGTAGCTTAGTGAAATTCGGTATTTTTATTGCTATATTGTAAAGCTCAAGTCAAGCTCGTAAAGATATTATCCGCTTGGGCCCGAAGCTCACATGATTTTGTTCTTCTAGACTTTCTCCAGAAAAGATTTTATTACAAATTATGATATGTGCCATCATATATAAGGCATTTCACTTCACAACATCTAGGAAATATGGGATCCGATCCATTCTTGCCCCCATGTCATCCTATAGTCGGTGCTACACCATGTCCGGGCCTTCTTTGGCCTTGGCGGTCACCCCCGCTCTCTTCAAACCGGGTTGTTACATATACTAACCTAACTGCTTTTAATCTTCTATCTCAGGACATACATAGAAACCAAGCGTTTGTGACCCTCCATTTAAGTTTTTCTTTCCATTGCAGAAAATATACAAAATTCAGTTAATGCATCCAGAGACATATCGACACACCTGTAATCTATCCACTATGCATTTGATTGGGCATAGCAATCCTTATGGAACTAGAAATAGGTCGTGGTCGTACCAGGATGAATGTGTGGATTTGCTTCTCAGAAAGCTTGGCGGGCTCGTCCTTACCGTTTCCTTCGAACTCAAGCAGCACATCCAGAAAATCCCTCCGATCATCGTCCCCCCCGTTCTGCTTCTTCTCCTCGATCCTCTCCCTCACTAATTCCGAAGCGATGCTCATGGCCTTCCCCATTTCCCGATCCATCTTCCTCCTCAGCCCTTGCGGGTCCAACCGCCGCAGCCATGGGAACAGGTCCACGACGTTAGGTTGGCCCAACAGCTCCATAAATCCGTTCATCGCCGTGAAGAACTCCGATCCGGTCTTCGAGTCCGGATCGAACAAGTCTCGGGACAGCATGAGATTCGCTAGCAAATTGAAATTCATGAGGAACACGAGGCGGGCGAGATGAATACCTTCTCCGACTCGGGCCTTGTCCGAGGATGCCGCCTCCCCAATCCAAGCCAGCATGTTTTCGACGCATTTTCTCCGGATCGGAGCCGTTTCATTGAGCCGCTTGGTGACTAGCATGTCCGTGGTCAGCAACCGCCTCATCACCCGCCAATACGTGCCGTATGGGGCTAGGGCGACAGATCCTTCGTGGTAGTCCCGACATCGCAGGACATCGATGACGGTTCGGTCGGCGAAATTGAGATCTTGGTTCTTGAAGAACTCGGCCGCAACTCTGCTCGAGAGAATCACCATGGTATCTATGGAGCCTAGCCTAAGCCAAATCATCGGGCCATATTTCTCGCGGAGGCTGGCTAGCGTTCGATGCGGCATCGTCCCGAGACTGAATATGTTGCCAAATATTGGCCATCCGGAGGGTCCCGGAGGGAGCACCCGTGACCCGGACTTTTTCCAGCGGAGGGAAACAAATAAAGCGGTGGACACAAAGACGATGGAGATCAGTACGAAGAATGAATTAGCCGGTTCGGTCATGGCTTCGATCACTACCATGGACATCTCCGACGAGCTTGCTCCGGGTGAACGACACTGATATATAAGTAGCAAAGTGAACTGCAAGTCAGAATTCCTAGTCGCGTGAAATGCATGCTCATTATTATTATGCGAAAACACCTTTCAAAAAGGACATTTAAGTCAGAGATGGAGGGAATTCATCTTTATTTATGCGTTTTTGGGGCCGTCACGTGAATGAAGAGGAATATGATATAAGAAAATTCGAAAAATAATGAAATTGCGTATACATATGCTCACATGTGGGCTGCTCTGGCTGGTTACGAAGACAGTATTAAAGAAACATTTTTCTATGAAGTGAGTGCCGTGGTGGCTCTGCCCGTGAGGGACGTCCATAGGTGCTGGGCGCTTGGTAGTGTGTCTTCGTGTCGTTCGTGTAGCGAAGTTTGTTCATGAATTACATAAAAAAGACCAAGAACTTTTAGTGTTGAAGACACATTTACTATTCAGTTAGGGCTGGCCCTCCTCTGTCCTCGGGCTTGGAAGTAGGTGGGAACTTGAAGCAATATCTTCGTAGGCCGCAGGATCAAAACTAAGTCGAGCCATTCGGGCTCGGCGGGATTATTGCTCGAGATATAGTCTCGAGTCAAGCCCAAGCTCGAGTTACTCACATATCTAGTCAAGTCAAGTTCGAGCGCACCAATTCCCAATTTTACATGCTCATGAGTATAATTGAGCTGCCACGTTTACTTTTTTAAAAAAATATTAGTTAAAATCGACGTAAGTGTCATGAAAATGACATAATATACCCACATTTATTATAGCTTTTTATAACTAAAGCTCGAGTTCCTTCACAAATTAATTGTAGTTGAGTCGATTCTAATATATTCAGATAGAAGAGTTTAAGTTAAAGCCAGTTAATATATTCACTCGAGTCTACATTTACTGAAAAGCTTAACTCAATTGGTTATGGGCTACTATGATATATTAACTATCTCATACCATATCAATTATGTGGTGTGAGATTTTTTTAATGTGACTGACACGTGGATTTGAACAATCTCCTTTTAATTTAGAAAAATAAATCTATCAACTATAAATACATGAGCTTAACATTCAATAAATTCCACCTAATCTAATTGATTAGAAAATCAAAAGATGCACATACACTAGTAGGTCTATGAGTGTCAACATTTTTCGTTAACTCTGTCCAATTTGGCTAATGAAAATTTTTGACATGGCTTTTTTTTTCCTAACTTTTTTTCTCTATCTTACGTAGCAATGACATGGCTGAAATGATGCCATTTTAGTTAAAATTTGATTTTTATTATAAATTTATTTAAATTCAATTTAAAAATAAGCTAATTAAAAAAAGGGAGAAACCGGGTGGTGAGAGTTACAGCCCTTGATGCTGCCACCCTCACCAACCAGAGGCGAAGGCTTGCAGGCCCTCACCTAGAGGGCTGCCATTATGTTGTTTATTGATAATCTCTATGCCACTATGCTGTTTATTGATAATCTCTATAATGTTGTATTGGTAAAAACAGCCATTGGGGACAAGAAGAGGCTTGAATCATAGTCAAAGCCTTTAATATATTTATCTTGAAGAGTAAATTAAACTATCATGAATTCGAATACCACTGGGAAGATCCACAATTCAAACACCAAACTAGTGTTGTTGCTTCCCTAAATTAAATCTCTCGAGTATTGTCCTCTTTGGCCCGTCCTATATTGAGACTCACAATTTTGTCATTCGGCATATGGGTGGATACTTTCCCAAGAGGTTATCCATCCTAGTAGTGCTCCCACCCAAGTATACCTAGCTCTGATGTTAATTCCTATTTTCACACACACACATATCCCAAAATGGGTCATACATGGGTCACTTATTTTTTGACAAAAAGTAGTTAAATGGGTTTAACAATTAAAGACTTAAGATATGTGGGTCTTAGGTGGGTCTTAAGTGAGTCTTAAATGGGTTAGATTTAAAACCCATTTTCAACCAAAACCTCACAATCTCTCTCTTCCCTCTTTAACATTACTAAATATATATATATAAATCGAATTTATAATTATTATTTTTTTATTTTAATTTTCTTTTCTTTTTTTTTTCTTTCTTCTTCCTCCTTTCGGTGGCCGGCACGGTGATGCCCGGCAACCGGCCAAGCAAGCCTCGAGCTCACCGGATCTAGCAAGGCGGAGGCCTCGCAGACGTCCGGCGAGACTCGAACTCGCCGGTGTTGGGGAGCCCTCCACCTCGCCGATTCGGCGAGCCTCGAGCTAGCCAATGTCGGGCAAGCTCGAGCTCGCTAGATTTGGCGAGGCGGAGGCCTCGTCGGCGTCGGCGAGCCAGGCGAGCTCGCCTGTGGCTGGTCGCTGGTTGTCGTCATGGTCGGTGGTTGGCCAAAGAAGAAGAAGAACAAAAAAAAAAAAAGAAAAAAGAGAAAAAAAGAAAATTAAAAATAAAATTATATTCTTAAAAAATTAAAATAATTAAATTTTAATTAAAAAATAATAATAATTTAAATTCGATTTTTAAAAATAATTATTTTAAAAATTTTAAAAGTTGTCTATTAAATTTGTGTTGTATAAAACTATTTTAGCAATACCACTTTTTTAAATATATAAAAAGAAATAAGCTTTCTTAAATTTAGTTAAATGGATCAGGTATAGGTCAAATATAGGTCGGGTCGGGTATGGGTAAAAAATTTTGCACCGCAATAAATTGGTCATAAATGGGTTAATGGATCGATTTGGGTTTGACCATTTATGACCCGACCCAAACCAGACCCGACCCGACCCACCTATTTGACAGGTCTAGCAGATATCCACAATTGGTGTAATCGATTGTGAGGTATATATTTGCTCAATGGAATAATTGCTAATCCTTTTATCTGTCTCCGAGCCGAAAGAAACATATTCTTCAAAAAGAGAAAGTGCATATCAATTCAATAAGACCCAAACCCGACCCGACTCACCCGTTTGACGGGTCTAGCAGATATCCACAATTGGTGCAATCGATTGTGAGGTATATATATGCTCAATGGAACAATTGCTAATCCTTTTATCTGCCTCCGAGCCGGAAGAAACATATTCTTCAAAAAGAGAAAATGTGTATCAATTCAATAAGATCCAAATATTCTAAGATGGATAATGTAGCTATGGAGTTTATTACCACCGTGTGGTTATTTGGGCCCTGAAAGATTAACGGGGCAAACTGCTAGTTCAATGAACATAGGGACCGTACTATAGGCAAAGGCTTGAACGATCATCCTATAAGGGATGAACTTGTGATAAGCTACTAAAACTGTGGAGGAGATGGAATTCTTACCAATTGAACAACTATCCGCTCGCAGTAGTCTACTCTACCATCTATTATCCAAGTTGTTAGAGTTCAAAAGAAATTTAATTAGTGTTGGGTTTTTGCTGTGTATGAAATATGGCTATGAAAAACTTTATTATGATAGTTGGTATTACCATTTTCTATTATCCAAGTTGTTAGAGTTCAAAAGAAATTTTCAATTAGTTTGAGATCTAAAAGTTAACATTAAGTATACTTAATTCATAAGACTAGAGTTTTCAAAAATGGATCATATTTTAACAATTAGTTTGAGATCTAAAAGTTTCCGATTAAGTTTCCGATTCACATCGCTTGGAACTAGTTGGGGTGGGTCTTCTACATAAGAGTTTTAAGTTGGTGAAGTATTCCTATTTTTAGAGGATCTCAATCATTTTAAAAGTAGAAATTAATGTATGCAAGACGAGGCGATAAATATGGATGAGTCCTCATTGGATGTGCTCAGCATGCCCGGTTGAGTAAATTTTTTCAATGATGCGCGGTACAATTTTGAAAATGACATAGCCCTGTTGTTATTCGACTTATAAACGACGAATGTCCACGCGTGCAGTAGCAAATCAGGAAGCAAAGAAATGTTCACATTAACATTACTTGGGCAAACACGCAGAAATTCCGAGCTGAAACCCAGTCTCATGCTGCTCTTCTTTTGGGCACCACCAGCAAGGGCACATACTTCCTCGCGGCCAACCCCACCCTATCTCTCATGTCGATCGTCTTCGGATCGATGCGGCCATCGAACTCCCAGTCGAACTCATGAAGCAGTGAGCCCAGAGCCAGATGAAGCGCCCGATGTGCCAAGGACAAGCCGGCACACATCCTTCGACCGGCTCCAAACGGAATGAACTCATAGTGTTGACCCTTATAATCCAACTTCGACCCAATGAACCTATCGGGATTGAAAGCCATAGGGTCTTCCCAGACGTCCGGGTCCCTACCGATCGCCCAAGCGTTCACAAAGACCTGCGTGTTTTTGGGTACGTTGTAGCCCATGAAGATGGTGTCGCGAATGGCCCTCCTTGGCAAGAGGAAGGGGACCGGCGGGTGGAGCCTCAGGGTTTCCTTCACAACTGCTTGCAGGTAGGGCAACTGGTCTATATCGGTTTCCAGGACCCTTCGGTTCGACCCGACAACCTGGGACAGCTCTGCTTCCACCTTGACCTTGGAGTCCGGGTTCAGTAGGAGCTCTGTCAGCGCCCACTCGATAGTGCTGCTCGTTGTTTCTGTGCCGGCCAAGAATATTTCCTGTGATGTCAAGAAGCGAGTTTGTGAGAGTAAGGATGGCAAAATTTCATGAAATGGAGCCATATCCATAAGTTTTTCTACAGTAAGGCAAATATTTCTGCATTCTCAAATTACAAAGTCCCATCGAGAGCAGTTTTTTTAAGCCCTTTCTTCATCACCACCATTTATAGAATGGACAAAGAAACGTCATCCGGTGGTCACGTAAGTTAAGACTAGATATGATTTCTTCTATTCGATAGAAAATACACGAAATCAAAAATAAATGGTTAGGATACATCAGTGGAGAGAGTCGATCCGTGTTTTGAAGTAAGGTAATTTTGTGTTTGGCAATACATTATCTCGAAATTACCGCAACTCAAACCTAGGTGGGCAGCTTCCTTAAAGCTAATGTGAGCTTCCTTCGTAAAAGCTGATATAAACTGTCGAAGCTTTGGATGTGCCGCGATTGTAAGGAGTATAAAAGTTGCAACACCCTCTTCGTAGATGTAGCTACTGTGGAGAAGTTATACCAAGTAGGCTACTAATTTGCCACAATTGTGTATTGAATAATTTCGTCAACGGCTTTTTATTTGGTTGATATCATCCTTGTTTACATAATTAGAAACTTGTATAGTCTTGTGAAGGTTCTGTCAAATTCTCAACACGTAATTCACAAGGCTAAGAACCCTAGTCATAAAGCTAAAAGGTTATATTGATGAAGGAATGCCTATCTTATTTCAAGTAAAGATATGGATAGGGAAGATAAGACCACAGACCTAAATTATACCCATTGTGATATCAATATGTTAAACTTTTTTTTATGTCACTAAAACCTTCAAATTTGAATCAACATGAAAAAAAAAAAAAAAAAAAAAAAAACTCTGTTTACTACAAAAATCCTAAACTTTTCTCATTGTGACATAAATACCATATCCATTTTGACACTAATACCTTGAACTTCTTTTTTTGTTTCATCAATATCCAAAACTCTTACCAGTGTGATAGAAATACTCTTTGTCTATCAACAAAAACTCTTACCAGTGTGATAGAAATACTCGGTACTCTTCTGATATTTCATCAGATCCTGGCTATTGATTTACGAGAATGATCTTATTATCAACGGCCGTCATTTGTCAAAGTATCGAGGAGAGCACCACACATGGCCGAGAATCTTCATCTCATTCTAGGGGCCTCGTTTTTCTCCAAGACTTTGGTCGGAGGAAACTTTGCTCCTCCCAACACATGGTTGGCGATTGCGTTTTGAAAACATTTACATTAACTATCTTTTACCGACACAAATAAAATATATACTAATCACTCTCTATATCTCTCTCTCTTCACCAGCTTCTTTATTTATTATGGTAGCTTAGTGAAAGTCGCTATTTTTATTGCTATATTGTAAAGCTCAAGTCAAGCTCGTAAAGATATTATCCGCTTGGGCCCAAAGCTCACATGATTTTGTTCTTCTAGACTTTCTCCAGAAAAGATTTTATTACAAATTATGATATGTGCCATCATATATAAGGCATTTCACTTCACAACATCTAGGAAATATGGGATCCGATCCATTCTTGCCCCCATGTCATCCTATAGTCGGTGCTACACCATGTCCGGGCCTTCTTTGGCCTTGGCGGTCACCCCGCTCTCTTCAAACCGGGTTGTTACATATACTAACCTAACTGCTTTTAATCTTCTATCTCAGGACATACATATAAACCAAGCGTTTGTGACCCTCCATTTAAGTTTTTCTTTCCATTGCAGAAAATATATAAAATTCAGTTAATGCATCCAGAGACATATCGACACACCTGTAATCTATCCACTATGCATTTGATTGGGCATAGCAATCCTTATGGAACTAGAAATAGGTCGTGGTCGTACCAGGATGAATGTGTGGATTTGCTTCTCAGAAAGCTTGGCGGGCTCGTCCTTACCGTTTCCTTCGAACTCAAGCAGCACATCCAGAAAATCCCTCCGATCATCGTCCCCCCCGTTCTGCTTCTTCTCCTCGATCCTCTCCCTCACTAATTCCGAAGCGATGCTCATGGCCTTCCCCATTTCCCGATCCATCTTCCTCCTCAGCCCTTGCGGGTCCAACCGCCGCAGCCATGGGAACAGGTCCACGACGTTAGGTTGGCCCAACAGCTCCATAAATCCGTTCATCGCCGTGAAGAACTCCGATCCGGTCTTCGAGTCCGGATCGAACAAGTCTCGGGACAGCATGAGATTCGCTAGCAAATTGAAATTCATGAGGAACACGAAGCGGGCGAGATGAATACCTTCTCCGACTCGGGCCTTGTCCGAGGATGCCGCCTCCCAATCCAAGCCAGCATGTTTTCGACGCATTTTCTCCGGATCGGAGCCGTTTCATTGAGCCGCTTGGTGACTAGCATGTCCGTGGTCAGCAACCGCCTCATCACCCGCCAATACGTGCCGTATGGGGCTACGGCGACAGATCCTTCGTGGTAGTCCCGACATCGCAGGACATCGATGACGGTTCGGTCGGCGAAATTGAGATCTTGGTTCTTGAAGAACTCGGCCGCAACTAAGGAAACATTCTTGATTGACAGACTTCCAATCTTGACTATTCCACGACCAATGATTCTTCCTTTGTTATTACCTCCAAAGGAAACTTTTCCTCCGTCTTTCTGGTCAAGTGTTATGAAGCAACTTGAGTCTCCTGTCATATGTCTTGAGCAGCCACTATCTAGATACCATTTAATCTTCTTTTGATAGTGACCTGCAATTAAAAAGAATTCAAGCTTTCTTTGGTACCCACATCATCTTGGGTCCAGAAGAGTTAGAGCAATAAACAGTCTTTGCCCAATTCCTTTTAACAGGTCTCCAAACCAAAGGACATTCTTTCTCAAAATGTTCTGAGCTTTGACACTTGGAACATTTTAAGGCATTTCTGCCAACAGGTTTTACAAAGACTTTCTGAAAATGATTTTTATAAGCAATTCTGGTTGGTCTTTGTTTGATTCTTTCCTTCACCTTTGGAAAATCAATTAGAGGAATAGTTTCAGAAGTCATACCAAGACCTAACTTATCAAAGTAGGGTCTTTGTATCAAAAGAATCTTATCCAACTTTTCAGAACCATTTGAAAATCTTTTTGATATATTAGAAATATCATTTTTCAAAAGATTATTTTCTTTGGAAACAGAGTATGAGTTTTCTTTCAAGACAGTAAAGTTGTTTTCTAACTTTTCAAATTTCTCTTTCCAAAGTTTTTCCTGTTGCTTCAATGTAGAATTTTCCTTTTTCAATTCGGAGATCCTCTTAAGAGAAGTTTTTAGACTAAGACAAAGTTCATCAATGTATTTCGAAACTTTGATAGGAATTCTTAGATTACTAACCTCGAGTTCACCGTTCGAGTCCGTATCTCGAATCGAGTCCGAGTCCGAATCAGATTTTGCCATTAAACAGATATTGGCATAGTCATCATCACTTTCTTCACATTCGGTATCACCCGGGTCTCGCTTTGAGTGCCTTCCCGTATTTCTCGCCTTTCCTTTTCTCTTCTTTAACAGAGGACAGTTGGGTCGATGTGTCCCTTTTTCTTGCATTCAAAGCAAGTCACTTCTTTGTTAGAGTCATCTTCCTCTCGTTGATTTGTTCTCAAACCTTTGTGAGCTTTGTTTCTTCCAGTTGAATTTTCTTCCTTTTCGTTCAACTTTCTTAATCTCTTTATCATAAGTGCCAGCTCTTCATCATCTAGATCTTCTTCTAATCGTAGCATCGTAATAGTCATTAGACTTTAAGGCAATTGATTTCTTACCTTTTGAATCTTCCTCTTCGTTGGTTTGCTCTACTTCATAAGATTGAAGAGTCCCAACCAATTCGTCTACGAGAGAGTGGAGCAATCCTCTCGTGTCTCTCTTATTGAGGTTTTTATGTGATTCCGCCTTTAGAGAGTCCTCGTAGGAGTTTGTTGACCTTCATATGTCCCGAGATTGGATGTCCCCGATATTCAAGACCATTCACAATTTCAGTAAAGCGACTAAACATGTCGGTTATTGATTCTCCCGATCTCATCTTAAAGACTTCATATTGTCCCAAAAGAATGTTGATCCTTGTCTCTTTCACTCGATCGGTTCCTTCATAGGTAATGTGAAGCATATCCTGACTTCTTTTGCTGTACCACAAGAAGATATTTGTTATACTCAGTAGGGGATAAAGCACAATATAAGGAGTAAATGGCTTTAGCGTCAAGAGTTTGTCTCTTGGTGATTTCTTCTTGAGTCATTAGAGTGGGATCAGCAACTTCTTTTCCTCTCTCAGATCCTGATGCTGCAGCATGAATGATTCCTTTGTCTACCACTTCCCATTCCAAAGGATCTTTCGATCTTAGGAATGCTTTCATCTTGTTCTTCCATATGCTTTGTAGTCTTTTCCATCAAAGTATGGAGGTCTGGTATTGCTTTGACCTTCAACCAACCCTGTAGGTAACATACTAGCCATAGATCTTTTACTCAGAAGTAAAGACACTTCTCATAAACGAGTACACAAGCTCTGATACCAATTGTTAGGACTAAAATTAGCACCTAGAGGGGGGTGAATAGGTGATTAAAGCGATTTTAACAATCAAATCCGAATATGAGATTAATGAATTAAAAACAACAATCGCAGCAAATGAAAGTTATGAAAGATAAAAGGATTAGGGATAGAGAATCAAGACTCTAGATTTATAGTGGTTCGGCTTATATCAAGCCTATGTCCACTCTCCCGCACGGACAGCCCTTCGGCTGGATTTCACTAAGAATCAAAAAGAGTGTTTACAGGTCTCACGCTCTTGAGTCCACAATGTAGAACTTCTACTACACTTCCTCAAGGTCTCACCACTCTATGATCACTCTTTTGATTACATGTATTGCTCGAAGAATAAGATCACAAACGAAATATGGAGGTTCAGACTTTGGAATTCTTCTATCCAGCACACTTCAACAACTCGAACGTCTCTCTTTATACGCTTCTTCATGCCTTCATTACCGTTGGCACCTTCCAAAGAAGTTCTTCCAATCAACCCGTTGGACAGAATCAATTTGGAGAGATCTCGAGCTCTTTAAGGTAAGTGTAGATAGCCCATCAATCCTGCTCGCCCATACAATCAGGATCTTGGTTTCCATAAGTAGAACTTTCCAAATAAGTTGCGAATCTTAGAGAATCTATATCAATTCGGATACGAATGTAAGATCTTGTAGTGCTGAATCCGGTCAAAGATATTCCTTAGCCATTGAGATAAAAACTATATAGAATCAGAATAGAAATTTTTATCTTGTCGGTCTGAATCTGTCCATGAGAGTAGACTTTGAAACTTGAGTCTTGTTGACGTCGACTTTGATCTTCGACTTTGCCGGTAGAGTCTCGCGCGTCTTCGACCGCACGAGAGAAATGTTTTGTCAACTTCAAAACCTCTGAGGAGAATTTATCCAACAAAATGCATGTTTTTTTTTGTTATTATTATTATTATTATCATTATTATCATGCAAAAACACGTTTCAAAAAGGACACTTTAGTTAGAGATGGAGGGAATTCATCATTATTTATGCGTTTTTTGGGCCGCCACGTGAATGAGGAGGAATATGATATAAGAAAATTCGAAAAATAATGAAATTGCGTCACCTACGGTTATCCTACGGGAGCACCATTTTCTTTACTTGTCGTGGTCAGCGAGAAAATGTTAGGTTGGCCCGACGCTCCTAGTCAGCGAAGTCCACGCAGAGTATCGCAGTTCTCTTCTTTCCTGTCTTCCTCTTTACCAGCCAGAAAAGAAAATGTTTACACATGCTCAATGCTGAACACGTGACAATCAATGAGTAGATGGGATGTTTAGGGCGTGTTTGGTAACCATTTTGCTCTAGGGAACAATTTCTGATCAGAAATGATTTTTTCTGATTCCGCTCCCGGAAACAATTTCTGAACAAAAGAATGCACTTGGTAACTGTCGAAAATTTCTATTCTTGGGATAGAAATGCGTTTGATAAAATTCTTAAATTTTTTGTTTCTTTTAATTTTTAATACTTTTATTATATTTTCTTTTTCTTTTTTTTTCTTTTTTCTCTTCTTCCCCCTTCTTCTTTGAGCCGGTCGCCGACCTATCTGGTGAGGCCGATCTCACCCGGCCTACGGCGAGGCTCGCCCCGCCGGGCCACCGTTAGGCGACGCCAACCTAGAGGCGGCCTGGCGAGGCTCAAGCTCGCTTGTGGTTGGGCGAGCTCGGCCTCGCCGATTCTGGGTGAGGTCGACCTCGCCTAGCCAAGGCGAGGCCAAGCCTCGTCGTGGCTAGGCGTCGTCGGGGGCAGGCAATGCTCCGATGAGGTCGTTGGCTCTCGTCTGGCCGGTCGCTGGCCATAGCCAAGGCCAGCAACCGACCAAAGGGAAGAAGAAGAAAGGGGAAGAGAAGAAGAGAAAAAAAAAATAGAAGAAAAAAAAAATAAGAACTGATTCAAGGAATTGTTTCCGGAACAAAAAGCTACTATCTTGTACTTCTCGATTATGTTCCAAATTTCCGGGAACAAAAGAATAAAATTTATTTCTGGGAACAAAAATTTTACCAAATGGATTTTTATTTTGTTTTTGTTCCTGGAAACAAAAGACTAGAATCATACACTATTTGGAGTAAAAACAAACAGGCCTTACTGGCTTGGAGTATGGGACCTGCCCAATATTTTCTCGAGGTCAGCCGGCATGCACCTGGCATTTGCATTGAAAGAGTTGGTTGGAATTTTTTTTATTCGGTTGGCGGTAGAATATGTCTCAAATTTCTAGCCTGTCGGATAAAACCCAGCCCAAATGCAGTGATTAAGATAACCGGCCACGTGAAAGTGAAATACATGGTTTCTTGATCGTTGAAAATTGAAAATATATTTCAACTCCAAACATGTGCTGGAGACAGGCCAAATAAAACGTGAGGAGGAAAGTCCAAAGATTGGATTTTGTTGACCGAATCCTGCTTTGACTATCTTTGATGATCAAATGTTGCAACTTATTCAGGCGGTGGACATACGAGTATACATATATACACACACACGTGGGCTGCTCCGGCTGGTTACGAAGACAGTATTAAAGTAACATTTTTCTATGAAGTGAGTGCCGTGGTGGCTCTGCCCGTGAGGGACGTCCATAGGTGCTGGGCGCTTGGCAGTGTGTCTTCATGTCGTTCGTGTAGCGAAGTTTGTTCATGAATTACGTGGAAAAGACCGAGAACTTTTAGCGTTGAAGACACATTTACTGTTCAGTTAGGGCTGGCCCTCCTCTGTCCTCGGGCTTGGAAGTAGGTGGGAACTTGAAGCAACATCTTCGTAGGCCGCGGGATCAAAACTAAGTCGAGCCATTCGGGCTCGGCGGGATTATTGCTCGAGATAAAGTCTCGAGTCAAGCCCAAGCTCGAGTTACTCACATATCTTGTCAAGTCAAGTTCGAGCGCACCAATTCCCAATTTTACATGCTCGTGAGTATAATTGAGCTGCCACGTTTACTTTTTTAAAAAAAAAATATTAGTTAAAATCGACGTAAGTGTCATGAAAATGACATAATATGCACACATTTATTAAAGCTTTTTATAACTAAAGCTCGAGTTCCTTCACAAATTAATTGTAGTCGAGTCGATTCTAATATATTCAGATAGAGAGATTGCCAATAGGGAGTTTAAGTTAAAGCCAGTCAATATATTCACTCGAGTCTACATTTACTGAAAAGCTTAAGTTAATTGGTTACAGGCTACTATGATATATAAACTATCCCATACCATATCAATTATGCGGTGTGAGATTTTTTTAATGCGACTGACACATGCATTTGAATAATCTCCCTTTAATTTAGAAAAATAAATCTATCAACGGTAAATACATATGAGCTTAACATTCAATAAATTCCACCTAATCTAATTGATTGGAAAATCAAAAGATGCAATGACGCGGCTGAAATGATGCCATTTTGGTTCAAATTTGATTTTTATTATAAATTTATTTAAATTCAATTTAAAATTAAGCTAATTAAAAAAAAGGGAGAAACTAGGTAGTGAGAGTTACAGCCCTTGATGCCGCCACCCCGCCCTCACCAACCGGAGGCGAAGGCTTGTAGGCCCTCACCTAGAGGGCTGCCACTATGCTGTTTATTGATAATCTCTATAATGTTGTATTGGTAAAAATAGCCATTGGGGACAAGAAGAGGCTTGAATCATAGTCAAAACCTTTAATATATCTATCTTGAAGAGTAAACTAAACTATCATGAATTCAAACACCACTGGGAAGATCCACACTTCAAACATGAAACTAGTGTTGTGGCTTCCCTAAATTAAATCTCTGGAGTATTGTCCTCTTTGGCCCGTCCTATATTGACACTCACAGTTTTGTCATTTGGTATATGGGTGGATACTTTCCCAAGAGGTTATCCATCCTAGTAGTGCTTCCACCCAAGTTAATTCCTATTTTCACATACACACACGTATTTCAAAGTTGCTCTCCTCATCTTTTAGTGCACAATTTAGTTTATTTTTACTCTGTTCGCCATCCTAGAAGCCTGTCAAGAGCCATTTCTTGTTTAAGCCCTCTGGCCCGACGACCACTCCTCATTTTGTCAAACCGGGTTGTAACAGGTATCACGTCTCACAAACTTCCCAAACACTTTCGGAACATACACATGATGAACAACAGCCCATCATGAGATCAAACAAAGACTTGAGATCTACACATGACTTTCGAAGGAAGATTCTATGAAATGACAGTCCAAAAAGGCTTCCGCATTATGAGAACCTTTATGGAGGTTTAGAACAACTCAAGCCGCCTCAAGCATTTTCCAAGGATCCACTTTATCAACAGATTTTGGTCCATTGGCGAGGATCGCCGTCTTATCCAAGACGAATGCCAAGTAGAAATGTTAATACAACAGCTACGGGATTCAAGCCAAGAGAAACAATGCTAAAACTAACCGAGAGTACCATAAACTGAGTAATTTCGTTGTCAGGTAAAAATAACCGAGAGTAACGGGGGATACAAAGTCAACAGAATATAAGAAAGACTTAAATTTGAATCCTCACTACTTACGACAAACAGTTTGGCGGGTCAAACAAATGTAAGGTCCGAACGACATTGGCACAAGCAACAGCATTTTCATCGTAAGGAATGAGTACCAAAAGCATTTCCAGTCTGGCCAGTTACCCAATTAACTGCAAACATCTTGTCAAATCTACGGCCAAAATCCCAACAGAATGTTACGATCATAAGTTACTGAGCATCCATCTATAGCCAATTATCATGCACAAAGTTTAATTACTAGTTGTTAAGCTCAAATAAGTTCGATACTTCAGGTCCGTAAAGTTACATTACTATCTATAAGCTTGATAGGCCTTAAGACAACTTTCAGATAAATTACGAAAAATTTAGATAGATTTCAACCTTCCAGAAGGAACCGGACACGTTTTTCATCTAAGGGTCCTAGAAGCGCCCGTGAATAAAAACTTAGGTTATGATAATAATAAAAAAGGTCTAGATCTTGCGGTATGAGATGCAAACATGGTATGGCCCCGTTTGGTTCAGCTTTCCCAAGGGGCTTTGGGCCCCCAAAGCCCCTTGGGGAAAATATTTGGTGTTTGGCAATCATTTTCGAAAGCTACTTGGCCAAATGTCAGCATTCCCAATGCTGAAAGCCCAATGTTGGGGAGGACCAGCTTTGAGCATTGAGCATTCTAGAAATGCCCATTCACTGTTTATCGACTGTTCATCTTCTTCTCCCTTCTTCTCCGTTTGTCTTCCCCGCCGGCTGAGAGTTCGACTTCTCCGATAGCTGCCACCGCCGCTTGGGGGTCCCGCGTCCCTGGTGACCACCGCCTGGGGTGCCAGGACCCGCGACCTCGGGCGGCGTCACTCCGGCCGCATGTGCCGGGCGACGCCGCCTGGCTCACACTCGCCAGGTGACGCCGCCTAAGGTCGGGCGAACCTTAGGCCGCCAGATCTGGCCGTCCGTAGATTTGGCGGTCTTAAGGCCGATCTGGCCTCCGCGACCTCAAGCCGCTAGATCTCGGTGGTTCTCGGCGGTCGGCCGGCCGGGAATTTGATTTTCTGACTTAAATAAAAAGTAAAAAATACCAAAAGTCAATTACAAATGTGAATTTTACCAAATGGTGTTTATGCTAAGTTGCCTTTCAATGTTACAATTTACCAAACGGTGTAACATTTCCGAAAACCCCTTTACCTCAAAGGTATTTGCATTCTCCCAATAGCATTTCCTCAAAGCCGAACCAAACGGGCCCATATATGCTTCTTTAAATTAAGCATTTAAAAAAAACATTCGGCATAATTTTAATAAAATTTAAAGGGAAAATTGCATCAACAGTAATAAATGTTTGGCCTAATGTGCAATTAAACATTTTCAAATTGATGCAATCAAATTACTCTTATGACCTCATGGGCAATTTCGCTAACGTAGCACGCCAATAATTTCACGAGGCTTTTTTAATGGTTTTTTTGGCATTTGTGGCATCAACGCGGTGTCTTATGGTGCCACATAAGAAGTGAAAAATCAAAAGAATTAAAAAGAAAAAAAAAGCCAAAATGATTAAGTTGGAGAAAAACCAGAAAACGGCCAAAAAAAGAGGAAAAAAATCTAAAAAAAAGAAATCCAAGTCAGATAGAGAGAGGGTCATCGTGAGAGGGCCAATCACCCTTGCCGGTAACCGGCAAATTCTCAAAATCTCCGATAACCCTTGCCGGCAAGGGCCAATGACCCTTGCCGGTATTTCCAAACTCTCCTTAAAAACGAGAGAGGGGGCATCTGCTCCTTAATGTGGTCTTATAATATACGGTGATTTAATTACAAAACTATTCATAGCATTATCAACAAAATGGTTTTTTACTTAGTTGAATATAACATCAAGCATAAGGGTTCTACATTGCTATGGTTGATAACACATACAGGCATATACACACACACACACATAGACACACACAAATCTCGCCATCGATTGCACCAATAATGGGTATCAACATAGCAATTTTGATTATAAGTCATGTCTATAGATATCTAAATCTGATAATCTCATCCAACAATCGCCTATATCATGTACTGCAGTAAACTTCATTACATCTTATCCATCTACACCTTTACTGAACCATCCCAATCCTAATTCTTAGGATGTCAAAAAAAAAATGATTAATTAAAGCGATCCAAAGGTTTACATGACAAGATATGCTCTCAATAAGCAAACAAGATGGCAAATGACTTCTTCAGGAAAAAGGTCCGTAAACTACAGTAGTTTTAAAACAATATTGAAGGAAATTACAATCCCAGAACTTGCTTTAAAACAATGAAAAGCTTACATGAGACATTACCGGCCCAATCAAGCATACTTATCGTCAGTGCACAGACATTTTGTTGTTACTCTGCCTCCTTCATGCCGCTGCTTTCCGAGCCCATCTTCCAGACAATTGAGTATAACTGCAGCATGCTCAGAAGCCCTGTCATAACTTCGAATTAGTCGGGCCACTTCAAGAAACTTGCATGAAGTTATGTTGATGACCATGTTTTCCAGCACAGATGCATGTCCAAGCAGATACTTTACCAACATGAGCACTTCCTCATATTTGAATCTTAAACAAGCATAAAATCCAAAAATCTCAAAATTCTGGAGATGCTGAGCCCAACGCTTGAACTTCTTTATATGCCAACAGCTCTCGTGATCAACATTGCGGTGGTAGTCTCTGTCAAATACGTCCTGCACTTGGATTAAAGACAAATTAAACATTTCAAATAAAGCACAGTTTAGCTTTCACACCCATCCCCTGGCCAGTCAGATGACTAGCCTACACTAATCAAATTAGAGGAAATCGTAAACAATGGAAACCGAAATTTCGATACTTGTGTTCATGAAAGCAAAGTCAATCTTCTCATTGTCACGATCATAGTGGCATTACGAAAGGAAGGAGAAGAAAATCAAGAATTTGTGAGACTGTAGTTAAACTTTCAGAGTATAATTGAGGGAGCATTTGAAACATAGGCTGCGACAGCCGTGAAACTTCCAGAGCATTATACTAGTTTCACTGTTAAATGGACTCAAGGAGACAAAGGAAGGGAGAGACTTTTGATGGTGCATTCTAGTTAATCCTTTCAAATATTTCCAAACTGTGAATTAGAGTTTAGGGAATATACCGAGACACAATCAGGTGGATCAAAGATTATGACCAGCTTCTCCAAATTTGGGGAAGTTGCTAGCATATTTGCTATAGCAGGAAAGCTAAATTGGGGGATGGTCATGTATAGCGTGAGAGACTTGCAATTTGACAATGAAAACTGCACGTCTTCTACCTTCAGACGCCCCATAACCTGATCATATCAAAAAGTAAAGTCAGATCGCCAAAACAGTTTTATTTTTTTTTCTTAAGTACATCACAAACCAGTATGTTTTTTTCTCATGCAAAATTCCATCAATATAACCGCTAAACATCCATAAGCTTTGGCAGAATAATGTCCACTAAGATAAGTGAAAAACTACATGGTAAAGCTGATGTCCATCAGGAAGAAAGATGATTAAACTCACCCAAATGCACCAAGCACCAAGTTGAATTCGGGTAGCATTCTGCAACTTGCCAAGACTTTCCTTTAGGAAGGAGCAATCTAATTCGGCTGAATCGAAATCTAATTCGGCTTCAACTAATGAAGATGCTTCAAGAATTCTTATTATCTCATAAATATATCCCCTCACACGCAATGACAGCAAACGGGGAGTCCAAATTTCCAAAGGGGGAGAAAAAGTCTCCAAAGGAAATTCCACATTAACATCATCAAGCACCAACTCTTTCAGACTTCTTGAACAAATTCTTTCTACGCCCCAGCATCTTTTCAAATTCAAGTATTCAAGAGAAGGGCTGCCCATACAAATTTGTAGAAGCACATCATCACTCACTTTCATGTTTTGAATGGACAAGGACTTAAGCGAACTCCAACTAATTCTTTGGCTGGATGAGAAATGGCAGCCAGTCAAACACAGCTTAGTCAACGAGGAGCAATTGTAAAGCAATGGAGACAAGGTGTAATACGCCCGCCAATTCAAGTTGAGAAGAAGTTCTTCCACTTCATGATCAATCGCAAAGCGAACCCATAAATCAATCTTAAAGGGGTAGAAGTACTTTGATCCGATATCAAGGTGGAATCTTTCCACCTTACGCCACATATATAGTGTCAAAACCCTGTTCACAAATGAATCATCGTAAGAAGAGACAGAGAACTTGAGATTCGAAATAGTGGTCCAAATAGACTGCCACCTTTTCGACAAAACACAAGTTTTAACGACGTCCCTCGTGGGCAAAAAGGAGAAGATATGATGGATTAGGCAATCGGGCAAGAGACTGATGTAATCCTTATGATCTTTTTGGCCGATGGTCCACGCCGAAGTACTTGCCATGGCATATGAATGGATTCTAGGGTTTCTTGTTCTCTCTATTCGATGAAGCATAAACTTTTGCACGATTACCTTTGTCAGGTCCGGGTTATGGGTCAGGATCAAGAGTTACCCAAAATCCAATTCCCTAAAAAATCCCTTTCGTCGTATTTTTTTTTTTTTTTTTTTTATACAAAGGATCCAGCTTAGCTCACCTTATGGGAGCACAACATCGACTATACCTTGGGGAGATTGGCCCAACAACCTACCGCCGGGCCCCCTACTTAAATCACGGAGCATACCTGGGGATCGAACTCCTGACCTCTTGGTTCAGGAGGGAATGCCCCACCAACACAGCCATGTGTGGGTAGGTCCTTTCGTCATAGCCGTATATTTGGAAAAACAATTAACATAGATGATTTCAGCAAGTCAGTGCTCAATGAGTAGTATTAATCTCTTTTAGACAAAATAAAACCTATGTAGCATTCGTCAAACTATTTCATATATAATCAACTTCGAAACTATTTTAGGAGACGCTTTACCATGCCATTTCATTTACCAAGAGGGTAATAAATGCTTGGTCGAGCTTTCTGTAACAAATATTCTTTAAATAGTATAAAATCTTTATCGCATTTGTCTTACCATTTCATACAAAATCAAATCCCAAACCAATTTCAAGACACACTTTACCATGCCATTTCATATAAGTCGAGAGGGCATTTTTGCCCGGCCGAGCTTTATATATAACAAATATGCTTTAAACACAAATTTTTCTATTTTTATAAATATCAAATGGTGCGATGCCTCTTTCATAACTTATAACAAATATAATTTCAATCATTTTCAAGGCATGAGTTTACAAATCATAGAAGTGAAAAGCACGACTCACGTAACCAAAGCCAATTTAAGGTTACACTACCTAGAGAACTTCAAAATCCTAACAAAGAAACATTTACCGAATGTCAACTTATCTGGCAACTAACATAAACTATGACTCTACAAGCGACGCAATTTTTACGGTCCAAACGTCAACTATGGGTCAACAAAAAGGCCAAACAAGCATCATACTTGACGTGGAGGACAAAGTAGTAAGCTCATCTTGCGCGGCAAATTTGGCGTGTCATATCTTTTTCCAGCAAACTTCATTTCAATGAGCTTACTGTAAAAATAAAAGAAAAGAAGAAGAGCTCTTTTAATAAAAAATGTATATGATTTAAACAGTATAAAATTTATATCGCATTTGTAAAACTTTTTTATATATAATCAAATACCAAACTAATTTCAAGAGATGCTTTACCATGCCGTTTCATATAACGAAGAGGGCATTTTTGCCCAGTCAAGCTTTATATAACAAATATGCTTTAAACACAATTTTTTTTTTTTTTAACATAAATATCAAATCGTGCCCCTCTTTCATCACTTATGATAAATTTAATGTAAGTTATTTTCAAGACGCGACCTTACAAATCATAAAAGTGAAAAGCACAACTCACTACTAACCAAAAGTCAATTGAGGGCCACATTACCCAGAAAACTTCAAAAGCCTATCAAGGAAACATTAACCAAATGTCAACTTAGGACATCAACTAAGACTCTACAAGGCGACGCAATTTTTAGGGTCAAAATGTCAACTATGGGTAAAAAAAAAGGCCACACAAGCATCATACTCGAAGTAAAGAAGAGAGCAGCAAGCTCATCTCGCACGGCTAATTTTAAGGTGTCATATCGTTCTCCACCGGCAAACACCATTTCAAATGAGCTTTCAAAAAGAAAAAGAAAAAGAGCTCTTTCGAAATACTAAAAAATCCAAAACTTCTCCGGAAAAGTTGACCGGCAACTGACGAAATTTGGTGCAGAACATTGCCGGTCGTAATTAATGTGCATCAGTTTCCCAATAATTTGAAAAATCAATATCTCAAAAACGTGAAGTTCGAATCGTGATCCATAAAATCCTAATTGTCCCTTAAGATGTGAGGGACCTAACCATCAATATTGGATAGCTTAAACTAAGCCACAACATTATTAACACTTGATTTTTTGCCAACATGTCATACAAAGAAAAAAAACTCGAGTGATAATGGTTCCTGATAGTGATAGGGCCATTTAACACTTTTCTCGCATAAGCACAGCATTTTCATATCATTTACACTTTGATTTTTGAAAAGTTAAAAGTTAACTTTTGAGTTGACTTTTCAGTTAAACTATCACTAAAAAGTAAATCTTTGGTCAAAAATTGGCTTTTTGCATAAAAAGCCCTAACATAGTGTTAATTTCACCTTGACGATTTCAATTTTTTTTTAAAAAAAAAAAAAAAAATCAAAGTTTGACCCATTAAGTGACATTTTGGTGACAAATGGAAAAGTTGACTTTTAATGAACACTTTTTTTCCCAAAAAATCAACAAATTGAAAATCCTGAAATAAACTCATTTGACCTCAATTTGACTTTTAACTCATTAATTTTACGAAAATTAATTAGTAATTGACTTTTCCCAAATCGGGAATTTCAATTTTTAATTGGCTAAATTTAAAACTCATTCATTTCTAGTCGTTTTTTAAGAAAACTTTCCTTCATGACATTTAATCAGGAGATCATTCCGCATTCAATTGACAAGCCAATTTCAAGATTCCAAGTTGGAGGTGCATTTCCCCAATTTTGGCCCTAATCAGGGATTCCAATCGATTTTTCATGAATTGTGCAATTTAGCCAAAATCGAGTCCAATTCATTAGAGGCAACTGGATTTCAATATCAATTTTGAGAAAATCATTCTAGTTGGACTTAATTTGATCAATTTAGTCAATCAATGATTAACAAAATCATGAGGGTTCGATTCAATTAACACTTTCACTTTGACCCATGATCGACTAGCATCCGATTGAACCAATTAAGGTTCATTTGGCCAATTGAACTTTAATTGCATGCATTGGACTAGCTCGTATTGCAATTTTAGCAAAAATGAGGGTTGAGGCATTCGTGACAAATTAATCAAATCAAATCAATTCAATTGAATCTAATTGCATTTAATTTAATGCAAATCATTTAGGAAACTTTTAATTCAACCTAATTGGACAAAATCAAGACAATTAGAATGAAATTAGAGGAAATAGTAAACCGGTTTAACCTGGTCCAATGGGTCAACCCTGTTTGACCGGTGTTGACCCAAGTAAATTTTCTAGCCAAAATTTGGCCAGCAATCACCCATCCTTAGCTGGCCAACCAGCTCTCTCTCTCTCTCCCTCATGTCATGAAATTACCAAAATGCCCTTGCTCCTTTGAAATTACAAAATTGCCGTCAAAATTCAAGCAGGTAAAACTCCTTAGTGATTAAGCAAGAAATCCAAGCCATCCATTATTCATTTGATATTGGCCATTCACCTTGCCATGTCATTAATTCATGTGATGAAATTTCAGCCAATTAGATTTGAAGGGATTCCAGCCGATGATTAAGAGTTTTTTTTTTTTTTTTTTTTTCTCGGGCTCGTCGACGCTAATCCTACTCTAATACTCACTCATAAAAGACTTTTGCCATTCCCTCTCTTTTTCTTCATTTTTTGCGTGAGAGTCGAAACCCACTTCTTTTCTCTTGGAATGAAATCGTCCCCACCTCAATTCCCCTGAACAAGTTTGAGATTTGAACCCCAACTTCCTCCTTCCAAGATGGAAGGGTGTTTCAATCTTCGAATCAGGCGAACCCTCTCAGTCTGGTTCAATGATTAAGAGTTGACTTAACCATGAAAGAATCAATTAGAGCCATAGAATGAATTGGAGGGCTTTGATTAGATTTGGTTCTTGAATTTCCCTCCATCTCTCTCTTCTTGCTCGTCGACGGCAACTTATTCTCTTTTTTTTCTCTGTTTCGTTCTCATGTTCTTAGTGATCTCGTTTTTCAGCCGTAAGTTCTTCCTTCACTGGCGATCGATATCTTCCTCTTGGCATCACACAATCTCATGAATCAGTAGTCACTTGAAGTCAGTTCTCCGATCAAGGAATTCTGAAATCCAGTTGCTGATTGAAGATCGGAGGAGCTCTAGCATTTCAACAGCCGCTCCTTCCTCTTGACTCTGTTTTACGTGTTTATACTTGTCGGATTTCTATTCATCAGGCGAAGGATTTCCGAGTTCATGTTTCTGTTGATCCATGATTTGATCCTTCTTCCGAGCTTCATCATCAATGTATGTTGGACAAATATAAAGGTTAGTAAAACTTCGTTAGATTTGCTCGATTTTGCTGAGGTTAGTTTAATTCAGACCAAGCGTGTTTAGGACTTCTTGTCATGTGTTTGATCCTGCTGATTTTCGAAGCTCTTTTCTGTTTGTGATGCTCATGATTTAGATGAATGAATTTTAGGATCTTTTACATTATTCTAGAGTGCAGTGAGTAAGCTGAGGTTTTTGCTTGATTCGATGTACTTGCTCTTTTTTCCCTACAGGGATTTCTCCTACTCGGGTAAGACATATTCAATGTTACTTATTTCATTATTTGATATGAGATTATTAAAACCTAAGTAGACCAAAGATTCACATTTTTATTCAAAGTAATTATTCTAGGCCACACAACTAAGCCTGTAACTAATTAGAACCACTTAAACTAGACCCATTCCTAAGATGAAACTGTTATAATATGTTATATATTATTTATTATTCTAAATACGATCCCAATATTGTATTCCCAATAAATTCTGATTTATTGCTCAATGTATTACCCACGTGTATTACGTGATATTTGCCCGTTAATATATTACCATAATTGTCTTGATGGAAGATATCAGTAATGTAATAAACGGAATAAAAACGTCAGGTCGTCTAATTCAAACCCTAATCACTATAGAAAATCACACCATCATGTTTGAGGGGTATTGACTAGTAGAATATGACGTACAGATCCGGTGTTCCTATATTGCAGATCGATCGTGCTACGTGGATCCGTTGAAGGTTTTGGGTTTTCTACTTTTGCAAATTTCATCAATGGCTGGAGGTATGTTGATCTTTATATGTCCACAAATTGATCCCGAATTCTGTATGAAATTTATCTGTGATTGATAAATCGGGATCGTTAAGGTTTTAATTTATATTTAGTCTAACAGAAACTACGTAAATGTGAATTTTCTATATCTTATTATTATTATTTGATTTTTTTTTACATTTCAATTTGCATCTTGTTAATTATTTCAAAAAAAAAAAAAACTATCTCAAATTCATTTTACCCTAAAAACCATGAAATGCAATATCCTAAACGAGCAGCAAAAATAGACAGGAGCATTCCTCAAATTTGCACGCTGATCTCACTCAGGAAAATCAACGAGTAAATGCTATACATTTCTAGGATGCATCGTCGCTGGTGGTCAGCACTGGTGAAGAAGGATCGAGCGAGCACAAGGGCACTTTAAGGACTCCGATCAGAAAACACAGTGACACAGAGGTCCGGTGTGGGATGGTGTTGCTATAACCGTGATCCGAGATTTGGAGCTTATGGGGTTGCTGGAGTTTCGAGCTTATTGAAGCCAGCGCTATTGACGGTACAGAAGTGGGAAACCAAAGGTAGAGAACTCGGTTTTTGCAGCGATCGAACAACGTAGGGTAATGGGGTTGGACGCCAGTGATGGGCGAATTGGTGTGAATAGGGCTGAACTTGTATTTATGTTTTTTGTTCGTCTATGTATTCCTTTTCGAAAAATGCACCTTCAATTTGCCGGCAAATATTCACTTGTCAACAGGCTGGAGTCATTAGTTCAAATCCAACAGAAAGGAGAAACTAGAGCTGCTAGTCTCTCTGTCCAACTCAACAATTTAAAACGCAGAAAGTAAAGCTGCATGCACTACCAAAGTAGAACTTTACGTAGTGTTTATTACACTAAGGCACTCTGAAAAATCTAAACATTTAATTCCTCTTTAATTCAGACCTGAATAATAAGGAAAACCGGTGTCGTTGAGCCACTGGTTACCTTGAATGAAAGACTCAACAGTGAACTGATTTGCCACTGTTGAGCTGGTAATAACTTTGTACCCGGGCCATTTCACTCGGTCATGTGTGTTTGAACCCGGGCCTCTATTCTGGTACTCCCCATAGAAGAGAGTGCTCAAGCCAGCCAAGCCACGGTACTCTAACCATCCAGCTGGGTCAACCAGATCGCCAATGTACGATTCCATGATCACCGTCCTCGAGAAATTCTTCCACGGACGGCCAAGAAATGTCTTAAATGATGACTGTACAGGTGCAAGGTCTGGTGCGGCTGCAAAGTTGCAGCGAAGGAACGACATCCCGGTTTGCGCAAGCGGATCTTCTCTGCCCTGGGCAGTGAACACATTCCGGTGTCCCTTTGGATTGCGCGCATACAAGTTGCAATTCTGGAAAACGACCGCCGCATCTCCAAATATAAAATCGGTTGTGCCATATATATCGCAGTCGCGATAGAACTGGCGATGACTGTGCACATACATCGTGTCTTGGTAGCCCAAGAAGTTACACTGGAAGAGCGCTGACTTGTCCGACCTGCTCCGAAAAGCCACTGCCTGACCCTTCGTGGGCCCCGCAAAATTCTCAAAGGTGATCCCCTTAGCGAGAAATCCGTTACCCTCAATAGCTGCAGATGGAGGAAATAACATTAAATATTATTAATTTAATCACGTATCCTTTTAGGAATTGAACCGAGTAGGTTAACATAATTGAGAGCAACCGGCATAAAATGAAAATCAGATGTGTATGTACCAAAGTATAAGAAACGCCTTAGCATCAAAAAATGGTACATTAATAAAATGAACACCCCTAGGTCTTATTACTATATGATAAAAATGTAAGCGCTGGTGATAACTTTCTTAATGGTACAACGAAATAACAAGAAACATGGTGAGCGCAAGAGACATAAAAATAACGAGCAGATTCATAAATTCACTTGGAAAAGAACAAATGGTGGCCGATTGGCAAGCAGAGCAATTTGTTTTTGTATTTTCTATTTAATTAAAAATTGAGTTTCAAGAACTTACCGACGGTGGCCGACCGGTAAGAAGTCCACCCATCGGCGTGGTTCCGGTTGCCCTTGATCAATGTCTTCTCGATCCCGTCGCCTACAAACATGAGGTTGGTCTTTGTTTTGCTCACCGTGACATACTCCAAATAGTCCCCCTCTTTGATGTAGATGACAAATCTGTACGAAAAAGGAAATTGGTGAACACGGCAGGGGAGGTTTTTATAATTTTAAATATAATAAAAATATTACCATAACAACAAAGATCTCGTTTTCAAAGTTGCTTTCATATTTCTTGATTTAGTTGTTTTCTTGTCGCAAATAGTCCTCCATTTGTGGAATTTACTTTTTTATTTAGTCATACTAATTCCTTCTTATTTATATGCATCTCTCCCTACATTGATGAAAATGAAGTAGTGAAGAAGAATTAGTTTCATTTCCATTCGACTCTTCTCATTTCCATTGGACAAAGTCATTAATTATATTTGTAGCGGCAATCGGAAAACCCCTTGGCTGTATCAGAAGTGGGAAAATAATCCGTTTTATAGTATTTGCAATTTGACAAAATAGACATATACAAGTAATTGATTGTTGATGTTGTAAAAGTCCCTTGCTTTATAGTTAAATCACATTTATAAAAAATGGAACGCTATTCATGCAATGAAAGAATAAGTATTGACATCTAAATGAACTAGGACATCGTTCTCTAAATAAGCTGACTATAATTCGACCTAAGTATTTAATAACGATTGTCGAAAGACAACTCTCATTAATGACGTTTATATGTAGTTCTTTTTAACCAAAGATAAAGTATTTAAGAATATGTGTTATTTAATAAAAGAAAATAAACGGTAAGCTTGATGAATGCGAAAAAGTCAGGGGAAAAATTAAGGAAATTTACATCTTGAAAAGAAGTTTTAGCGAATAAATAAATATTTCCGAGTGTGGGTTGAATTAACGATTTGAAACAATAAATCAATTAGTTAGTGAGTAAGAGGCCGCAAGACGAACAAATCAACAATAAATCAATGAGTTAGTGAGTACAAGGCTGGAAGAGAATCAAATCGAAGGGCCATTAATTGAAGAACAAATCATCAGCTCTTATTGAAAAAAAGCTGTAATCTACGAAGAAAGAAACTAAGAAAAAACCAAGAACATAGAATAACTGGAGATAGCCCAAGACACATCCGATGCACATTAGCAGAGGATGTGAATGTGGAAAATAAATAATAAAAAAAAATAGCTATAAGCCATATGCAGCTGTACATTATATAATATTTCTTCAGGCATTCAAATGAAACCTTATCTTCTCCTTTCGATTTCAAGTTAATGCAATGTATTTACTAGTCAACTAATCCTCAGGAACACAGCACCACTAAAAATAGCTATTAGCCCTAATGGTCACATTAAGATTGAAATTTGAAAAAACAATACTACTAAAACTAGTTAAATGTGCAAAAATTATAAAAATACCTGGTGTTGCTATTGTCAGGAGCAGCTGCCACAGCATCGTTGATGGAGGTGAAGTTACCAGATCCATCCTTCGCCACCACAAGATCGAACTTTGTCGCATTCGCTGGTGTTTGCACCAATAGGCTATCTTCTAAAGGCATCCACGCTGGGAACCTCTCTCTAATACCATGTCCAGAAGGATTATTGACGCCGCGCATCTTTGTCAGGAGGAATAGTGAATTGCTTACGTGCCGAGAGATGTTCGAGAGCCTATCCTTCATGCCGTCCCCGAGATTCAGATTATCCGTGTGGGGATCGAACTCGTCGGTGCAAGTGTAAACATTGGTCATCACTCCGCTAAGGAGGGACTGAAGGTCATAATAGTGGCGTATAGTGACTTTCGAGCTCTCAAGGTAGGAAACGGCATTGTCAAAGTCGTCGAGGATGTCACGAGATAGCTCAAGGCAGATGTCCAGGGCTTGCCTTTCGAGCATGCTGAGCTTCTCAGGGAAATGGTTCTTCATAACCGTGCAATGCGTTGAGGCAGCTCTCACTTCGGAGGCGGACTGGTGAAGCATGGCGGATATGATCTCGGGGAAGGACATGGAGGCAAGGCCCGTGAAGGAGGCGAGAGTGGAGACACAGAGGTCCGAGTAGGGAGTGCCTCGGCACCTAGAGTGAGTAACTTGGAGTTGGCTGTTGGGGTTTTTGGCGGGGATGAGGTTGGGCAAGAGGGAGAGGAATAAGAAGACAACCATGGGGTGTACCTTGGAAGTGGACATGGTTGAGTGTGTTGAGTATGGGAGTATTGATCTTTTTGATAGTTCCTGCACTCGAGTAATAGAAGCAACTTTAGAGAGAGAGAGAGAGAGAGAGAGAGAGAGAGAGAGAGAGAGAGAGAGTTAGAGATGTTTGACTCAATAATCTACTTTGATTAATTAACAACAGGACTCGAGATCTCAAGGTAAGCAAAATGATGACAGAGAAAATGCCAATCGTGAAGAGTTCTGTTGCTAATCTACTAGTCTATCTTGACTATTGTCTTCAACTGATGAACAAAAAACCCCAATCACAAATAATCCTTTACAACGGAGGAAGGAGGACCTAAAAAGGATGGCAAGTATGAAAGTGGGAGCCGGAATGAGGTTGCTGAGTCTTGAACCGAGAGTCAGATTAAAATCGCATGAGAAGATCTAACGCTCCGTTTGCTCTGATGATGGCTCGGTCCGATCTTCTCTGATACAACAAGAAGAATGAGCGATCCATACTATGTCATTGCATAAATAATGTCAAATGAGATCAAGCTTAAGGAATCTTACCTCAATCACCATTCGCAGATTGCAGCATACTTGATTTGTTTTAGGATGAGAATAAACAGAGACAACATTTTATTGTGTTGGCAAGAGGCCGATTTCTACAGAATTTCGAGGCGCCTCCTTTGGTATAGAGTTGTCATCTATGAAAATCACCGCATCAAAATTATCTAAAAAAGAATTGGCTATTACTTTTATGGAGGTTTTCCTACTTCATTACCATTTTAGGTTCATTTAATAATGGAATTGACAAAAAAAAGGATGCAGTATTCGATATCATTCTATAATAGAAGATTGAGTGAAAGAAATATATTCTTTCATTGGTAAGATTAGATTATACTAACCAAATATACCATGTCTTAAAGTCACTACTTGAATTGAAGGTTCTAAGATTTGCACTATTTGTTGGGGGCTTACAATACAACATAGAGGGGGGTTGAATAGGTTGTTTTAGAAAACTTAACAATCTTTTGTGGAAGATAGCTTACGCTAAATAAAGATCTAGTCAAGGTGATGTTTCAAAACTCGTAATCGTATTGTGTACTCATGAGAGTGATAAGAGAGAAAATAGTGGTAGATAACGATATATAGTGATTTGATTTTATCCCAACGCCTACTTTGCTCTTCAAACTAATAGCATTAAGTTGAGCTGGATTGCATTACTAATTTGCTCATAAAGTTATAATTAGCAAACACTCATCCTATCACATAATAGATCACACTATTAGGACTTAGTTGCTACTCTTACTCTTGTACACTTAATCTTTAGTACAATTACTAATACAGTACGAATACAATACTTAGAAAAACAATCCAAGAAAAACAATCTAGAGAGAACGTATCCCTTAAAACACAAGTAGAAGCAAATTTTCAGATCTTGTTATGTCGCTCTCTCTCTCTAACATTTGGCTTTCGAGATCTTATCTTTTATAACCATCTTCAATCTGTCCGTTAGAGCTGGATTGGAAAAGCAAAGAGTCGTCAAAGTTATTGTTGAGCTGCTATCCAAAAATAGAACTGTCCATACAATCATTTTCATGCACATTTGTAGGCTATCTAAAAATAGCACGGGCTACAGTCTCTGATAGACCTATCAGAATACCTAACTTCTTGATTACTATTTCCATTTGGATTTTGCTGTTGTGCGAATCTATAGCCACAACATCTATTTTACTAAACCAACAAACATTTCACAGTACCAATAACCTAATATTAGTAGCATCGACATAGGCATTGTCACAAGCTGATCTTTTAAATTTGTTGGTATTGTTTACAGAAAACCATATCAAGACACGTTACAATTTTTATCCACGAGATCACATCATGGATATTACGTAGTCCTTTATTACAAATATATGCACATGTTGTAGTAAACATTAAACTAGGGATGGTTTGAGTATCATTAGAATCACTTGGACATATTTCTCCAACACTATTTATCTTTAATATCTACTTATATTAGGCAATTGATAATTTTCAAATGTAATTAAAACAAGAAAAGGCTGACCTATATAGAGTTAAATATACTCCATGCCAATGTCGTAACCTACCCTTTTCAGTTGGGAAAAGGCATAAGTTTTAGGGGCATTACCTAAAGGCTAGCCAACAACTCTCACAGACTCTCCAAAGGCCATACCTTATGCTACATTGAATTTTAGTATTTAAGTTCTTAACAACCTAATATTCTAGGAGTCACTACTAGTCTTTTAGAACCAGCTAAAAACCAATTGAGATGTGAGACCATTGTCTCGGTTCCTACGCAATAAGAGATTTTAGCATCGGAGACTTAATTACGATAATATTTCTATTAGCATCTCTTCGGTACCTCTAACTTGGAAAATTGTTTAATCTAAGTGGTCACATGGTCTTGATTACCAATTATGTTCTTAAAGGCATCAAAATTGCTAAATGATCATGCAAAAATTTTTTTTAGGGTCAATTTTCATTGAAGTCTAAACTAATCTTGACCTATTCTAGGGAAGTGATAAATATCCAATTTATTGAAAGACGGTGTGATAAATAAATGCTCAAGTTTTGAAAGCAAGTAATGGTTCTGAAAGTAAGAACCTGATACGAGTCGGGCAAAGAATGCACATGACCTCATTATGCATCTCGAGACATAATTGCTCGAAAGCTTGAAGCTAGAGACTAGAACCTACCAAATGTGATTTTAATACTAATCATTTTCATTAAGAGTGGGACTATATTAAGCTACCTTGACCATTTATTTTAAAAGTGAAGCTAAGTCTAAATTGATCCTATCAATTATAGCCCAAGCTAATTAGAGCCTAAGTTTTTTAATTGACTAGTCTAAGAAATCTAAACTAAAGCTTCTTACATAAAGATTAAAACAGCCATGTATGCTAGGTGGGACGGATTTGTCAACAATTGTCAGGTGCTCTCAGCAGCACTCAAAACTCCTCAACTGCAATTTTCTCGACCACCACTCGATATTTGCTTTGTCTATAAGGAATATGTGACATTCTGAATTTCGACCCCATCTCGACTATATGAAATGTGTTTTTCGTCGACGTGCCTATAGTCTTTTTTCTCTAAGCCAATTACTCACGAGTTAACTAATCTATCAGGTGAAGCTATTAAGGGATATAAACGCAATAGACTTGAGAATTCGATCAGAAATCGACTACTCAACCATGATAATCGACAAGGGTCAATACGGCACCGTTATAATCGATTATTGATCGGATATAGGTCAATTTGATGAAATAGTGTAATTAAATTGGGGGTAATTCCACATGATTGCAAAATTCGCGTGGAATGGCACTAACCTAATTTTCTGTCAATTCTATACTCGGTACCCGTAATTGAAACCTTGAGATTTTTACGACAACCAAGAGTTGCCAACGATTTGGAGATGCACAAACGTGGATCGCAATTATCAACCACGGGTCAAACGCGCTAAAATTACTAAAAGCTACCCGGTAGGTTGGGTCGTGCTAAAATTGCATCCGGTCGATTATAACCATGAAATTAAACTCGGTTTCGGGAATCGAACGTCCGAGTGTGTCACGATTTATTTTTAGGACCTTGTCTCATCTTTTGGGAATTTTCCATTGAGCCCGTAATTTTGGCGGAAAAATCAAATTTGGCAAATTTAAATCAAGAAATTCGGATGGACAGCCCTAGTTGGATTTTTGACCACCAAAATGGATTATTTGGTGAAGAAAATGGAAGAAATTCGTAGGGGCTGTTGCATGGGATTTTTGGGTTACCAAAATGACTTGATTTGGTGAGAATTGGAAGGAAATGGAAGGGAAATTCGTACGGTTGTTGAAGGGGTTTATTTTGGCCTTCAAATTGGCTTGGTTTGTGAGGGAATTGAGAGAAAATTGGCCATTGGTTGGTGCTTTGACAAAAGAGGCTGAAGACTTTGTGCAATTTGTGATCATTGCATGAGATATTTGCCAAGGATGCTCATTGGCCAACTGCTTGACTTCCTCTCCCCTTGTCCACCTTTCTTTCCCTCTCTCCTCTCTTCCCTTCATGCGCATCCTCTCCCTGGTCGAGCACCCCTGCTTCTGCTTTCTTCTTCTTTTTCAAGTCTCCTCTGTTTTGCTCACGTCCAGCCTTGCCGCCTATTGCTCCAACAATAAACCACTAGAACAACCACCACCGGTCCACCGCCTACCACCCTTAGCCGCGATCGCTGGACTGCCAGCTGGTCCAACTCGCCAGCTCGCTAACCGCAGCCTTTGCTTAACCAACCCATCCCCACGCCCGACCAAGCTGCCAGCTCGCCATCACCTCCAACTCCAGCAGCTGAATCGCTTGGCTGTCCGCCACCAGCCCTCACTCGACCTGCCAAGCCGTCCTTGCGCCCGCCAACCCATTTGGCCAAGCCTAGCCGCGCTTCCAGCCAACCCACAGAACCGAGTCTCAGCTTGGGGTAGAGACTTGTGGAGCCGTTTCTAGCCTCTTTTGGCCCTCCGTTGGAGTCGCCGTAGACACGGGATCTCGCCGCCATCGTGCTGCCATCGCCATGAACCCATTTCTTCGCTAATCCAATGAGTTAACACCCTAATCTTGGATTATGAAGTTAATTGCACTTAGGGGGATTAGTTTAAGGTTAATTCGGACTAAGGATAATTTAGTTAGTGTAACTATTAGTTAGTTAGTTTAGTTAGTTGAACTAGATAGTTAAATTAGTTAGAAAGGTTAGTTAGGTGATTTAGTTAGCTTGATTAGATTATGTAGTTAGCCTAGGTGGATTAATTTAGTTAGTTCAATTAGATTAGTTAGGTTAGGTTAATTAGATTAATTAAGTGGTTTAGTTTAAATAATTTACAATTTATTTAATTAATTATAATTAGCATAAATTATACCAAGATAGCCGGTTTGTAAAATTTTGCGCTGATCGTCGTGGATGTGTTGATTTGTGAAATTGATTGCTAAATTATGCAATTGAGTACTTGGTGATGATTTTTTTATTATTATTGCAAAAATATGATTTTTTTTTGTATTTAATTAGAAAAATACTAGATGTCAGTTTTTGACACAAAATATGTACTATATAAAATCATGGAATTTTTAAATTGGAGAGTACCACGCTTTGTGGATCGATTTAAATGTGTGACAATGCACAATTATTTTACCGGGTGTTTTTAATACGAATAAAATTGGCCAAGTCCATTATTTGAAATGAAAGGATTTGAGTGCAAAGCACGATGTTCTTGGCCGAGCATGGATGTATGTGTGATTGCTTAAGTACCCTGATGCGTTTATGCAAGATAGTGAACCCGTCCCGATGTGTTTACGCGGGACGATGCCTTATTAAGTTCAGATGCCCTTGACAACGGATGTCGGTCGCAGTGGAGGCTGGACCGATGCTCCTTTATGGAATGTTGTCTTGATGCATTTACGCGGGACGTTGCCGTGCCCGAAGGAGCAGGATGATGCCCGGTTATGCTGGATGACGGCCGACTGTTGAGTGGGCCATGGCCGTTGGGTCGTAAATAATTTGAACACGCTTGAGTGATTGAGTTGCTACACCTAATTATGGGACGAAATTGTGTGGCACGAAAGGGGACGTGTCATAATGATTTGGTGTTATAATCGGGACCCCGGTGAATATTTGATGAATGATATGGGGTGTTCCAGTTATTGAATGCATTTACTATATGCATATGATGTATGAGATGTACTAATGTACAGGAAGGTGCTTAGGCGAGGTAAGTCCTATATAGTGCATGTTTAGGCCGCCTCTAGGTGAATTCTTGTCCTAATTGGGGTTTAAGGTGTAGACTCGCTGAGATTTATCTCACACCGTCATGGTTTAAAATTTTCAGGTCCTTAGATGGAGAACTCAGGACCCAAGGTTGAAGGGTCAAGAGCGTAGGCACTCAGTAGTTCTTTTTGAACTAGACCTATGTGTATACACTAGTAGGACCGACTTGATATGTATATAAAGTGTGTTTTGTAAAAATTGGCTATCCGGCTTTTACCATCCCATGTTTGATTGTTGTTTGGGGATTATTAGTTCACTTCCGCATATGCATAAAACAAATGGGTCGGCGACGCGTCTTAGGAATGTTGCATTTTAGTCGACCGCCGAGGGATGTGTGTGTGCCCGAGATTCGGGGCGTGGTAGAATAATTTTCTTTATAATTGTGTTACGATTGCATATCATAACAAATTTAAATATACTTTATTATAGGCAAATATTACGTTGTCGATTCTGGTTATGCAACACTTCCGGAAATTTTAACTCTATTTAAAGATGAGCGGTATCATCTAAATGATTACAGGGGTAGAGAGAGACGACCAAGAACAGCAAGTGAATTGTTCAACCATAGGTAGTCTTCACTAAGGAATGTTATTGAGAAGTCATTTAGGGCATTAAAGAATTGTTTTTTTTTTTTCATTTTGAGACATATGCCTACATTTACAATTTGGAAGCAAGCACTTATTGTAATTGCATATTGTGCTCTTCATAATTACATTCGTAACCAAGATAGGATGGACAAAAACTTTTCTCTATATGAAGATCCGGAGTATGCGTTTGGACCTAGACAAGTGGAGGCTAAAGATGATACATTGCATGAGGAGGTAGCTAACATCAACACAGTCAGGAAAAATATTGCAAATAAAATGGCAAGACATTTCAATATGCCTAAAATTCCCTAACTTTGTATTTTCGACTTTTGTAATGTGATTTATAAGTACTTGGCAACCTTTCTATTAATCGTATCAAGGTCATCTAATTCTATATCATTATATATTGTAATTCTAATTCTTGGGCCATGCTACTCTATAGTAATTAGCCAATGATGTATTTAAAAAAAAATTAAAAAGCACGAGTTTATGATTCCAATTCCACCTTCCTCTTTCAAAAACTTTTTATAATCAACTATAACTGACATTTTATAAATTAAATGAAAAAATTGGGAATAATTTTCTTTTTGGGAATATAAATTTTTTTGATCATACTAAATGCATTTCTATTCTTTTTCTGTTCTTGGAATAGAAATATTATAAAGTTACCAAACGTATTTTTTTGCTTAGAAATTGTTCCCGAATAGAAATAGAAAAATTGTTTCTAAAAAGAAACTATTCTTAGAAACATAAACGTTACCATACGCACCCTAATTCAAACAACTTACTCAAACATATTGAGCACCCTTAATGTCTTATGAGGTTGAGCACCTGATTGAGGAAAGCAACTCAAAAAAAGGTAAGAAACCTATATTCAAACATGGTTGCACTTACTCTTTCTATTTTTATACGCTACATCTTGTGCCACTATTTATATATCTTTTGGAGATATTTAATATATTCCATTTGATTTTTTATATCTATTTTGATTATGCATATATGATTTGGTCTCTTATATAGTCATATATTAAGCCTATAAATAGTCTCTCCATGTATTTGAGGCTTGAACATCCCAAGTGCCAAAACTTGGTACGGATTGATATATAAATGCCAAAACTTCCAAAATGTTCACTTAAGCTCTACTTTTTTTTTTTTTTTTTTGAAATTGGACACTTAAGTGCCAATTCCAATGAGGCTTACTAGCATGTCCATGGCCCTCACTAATTTGCTCCCTTTTTCAATGTAGCTTTTTTAATTTAATTTAATTAATATTTATAGTAAAAATCAAATTTGAATCTAAACAATGTTGTTTTGAGTTTATCTAGCCATGTCAACACCACATAGATACATTTTTTTTTTTTAGAGAAATGCCACATCATTTAAAATTTTTGCCAAAAAAAGCCATATTAGTTATTTAGCTGGAAATTCTTATTGTTGGCACTTAAGTATATTTCTTCTCCGATTTTAGCACTTAAGAAAGTTTTGGCACTTATATGTCCATCTATGCCAAGTTTTAGCACTTCGGGTGTATTTCTTCCCTATGTACTCTTTTCTACATTTGCGAGAAACACAAATTACCCATTTTCTCTCTTTCACATGTTATTCATTCTTAAGCTGGTATCAGAGTAGAAGTGTTGGGGATAAAGGAGCTAGAATCACTAGATTCTTGAAGAATGTAGCAAAGATCCTCTAAAGTTAAAGTAACAGATGAGCTATTAGGAACCCTCAATAGTAGCAACAATGGTGGATGAGCATGTGGTGGGCCTCTACATCAGGATCGATTATTTGTCCGTGTAGGTTGCCTAGGTTGCCTTTGATAGCTTGTGGATGCAAGGGGACTAGTTCGATGACACTATACACAATATTTATTGTGTGATGTGGAAGAGGCAAGTATCGCATCCATAGGAGTGGATAAAATAAGGTGATGCGCCTTTAAAGTAGCAAGCTGTGACATCCTAGATTTTTACTTTTGCTTTCAATTAAATTAATCGGGTTTTCATCGATGCGCCTATAGTGCTATTCTCAGAGCTGATCACTCGTGAGATAACTAGATTATCTGGGGAAGTCATTAAGGAATTTTAATGCGATAGACTCAAGAATTTGACCAGGACTCGACTACTCGATCGTGCTCATCTGCTGAGGTCATTACGGCACAGTTATAAGTCGATTAGAAATCAGAGATAGATCGGTTCGACTAAAATGTGTGGCTAAACATGGGTGATTCCACTAAATTATGAAATTCTCGTTGATTGGCACTAGACTGATTTTTCTATCATCTTGGTAGCCCGTGTCCGTATTTGAAACCTCGACATTTTCACGACAACGGAGAGTCGACAATGTGTTGAAGGGGTTCATTGTGGCTCTAAGAAAATCGACCACAAGTCATTTGCACTAAAAATTTCTGAAAGCTACCCAATAGCTTAGGTCACGCTAAAATCGCACTAGATGGAAATTAATCACTAATTTGAATTTGATTTCAAAAATTGAAAGTTCTGTCATATCACAAATCATTTTAGGAATGTTGACTCGCTCTTCCGAAGATTTTTCTGCAAAACAAGACTTTTTGGGAAAAAGTCAAGGTAGGGTTGTTTTTGTCCAGAAAATTCAAATGACCATTTTTTATTGCGAAATTGGGATGCAAGTAGGATCAATTGGTGAGGAAAAATACCAATTTGATCATTGACTCGATAACGGAATTTATGGGAGCCGAATTGAGTTAAGTCAAGAAGGGATTGAAGTCCAATTGAGCCAAATGTTGTGCAAATTCGTAGATCCCCCTTGCCCAAACAATCGGACCTCTTCAAGGCTTCTAGAAGGTGTGTTGGTTGCTGAAAATTGCTGAGGAAGCCAGCTAGGTGGAGGGCCAAGGTCAAGGGGACCAAAGGATGAGGTTGAAAACCAAAGGTGGCCCCCTCCAAGCCAATTTGTCCCCATTCTCTCCTTCCTCCTTGCTACCGTCGAGCAGCCCCCCTCGCTAGCCTCTTCAAGCTTCAAAATTTTCCAAAGAAGAACCAGCAGCCCAATCGGACCATTGTCATGCACCATCGGAGCCACTACTCGCTCGTCGCGCCCCCACGGGTCCTCCGTGCAAGCCGCGTTGCAACTGCTTCGATCCTGCCCGTTCGCGTGCCCAGCAGTGGCTCACCATCCATCAAGCCACCATCGAGCTTCTTCCACCGTCGTACACCACCACCTTCGCCCGCCAAGCTTGCTGCAACCATCACCGATCCAGCCTAGCCGATTCCAGCCCGAGCCGACCACCGGAGTAGCCTTGTTCGGCCCCACCAACACCGAACAAACCGAATCGAGTGGGTCTCCAGCCCACTGTTTGGGCCATTTTTGGGCCATTCTCGACCCCGTTTGGCATGCTCGCTTTGGAGCTTCTCGACCCCCGCCACGTCTCCATCGTTTTGATCCAAGCGGATCTTTAATCAAGTGAGTTTAACTCACTAATCCTTGCTTAGTAAGTTAATGACGTTTAAGGGTTGATTAGTTTAGACTAAGTATGGATTATGTGGATAGTTAGATTAGATTAGCAATTTAATTAACCGTTATTGCATGTTAGGTGGTTAGAGTAGTGTATTTAGAGCCTAGACAAGCTCTACTATTTATCTAGAGTGGTTCGGAAATTTTCCGGGCCCGTCTCGGCTTTTAATTAGGCTTTACGGGCCTAAATCCTATTTATTGGCATTTATTAATTATTTTTCGTAATTATTTAATTAATTTTTATTTTCCGAAAATTTGACCGAGATAGTTGATGACCAGAATTTTATGCTGATTGCGGTGGTGTGATCTATTTATTTATTTGACTGTTATTTTGTGCAAATTGAGTATGATTTGTGATTATGAGTAATTATCCCAAAATTAATTAATTTAAGTAATTAATTAGAAAATCACCGAGCATCGGTTTATAGCGCCAAAAATGGATTTGTGGACTATTGAAATTAGTGGGATTTTCAAGTGAGAAAATATTTTATTTTGGCTAAGGCCGATCGTGTATCCACACACGAGTATTTTTATCGGGTATGATAAAAATGGCGAACTTGTTAGATGATCAGGATGGTATACTATATTAGTATACTTGGCAGCTTTCGGTGAGCATTATTAGTATACTATATTAGTATATCTGGCAGCTTCTAATGAGCATTATTAGTACACTATATCAGTATATCTAGCAGCTTCTGATGAGCATTATTAGTATACTATTTTTGTATATCTAGCAGCTTCTGGTGAGCATTATTAGTATACTATATCAGTATATCTAGCTTAGAGTGAGCAGTCCTGATTATGATCGGGGGATGGTCTTGTTGGCATGGAATCGACTAAGTCGATTGATTGATGATTCGATCTGATTGGTTGAAATGATTGAATGGTTATTAGAATTGTATTGACTTGCAAGAAGAGATTGAGGCTAAGGTAAGCCATTTGACTTGTGCTTGTGTTTGTGCTTAGGCGGCCCTTAGGGCATATTTTCTTCCTAGTCAGGTCTTAGGGGGTTGAACTTGCTGAGACATCGTCTCACCCCGTCATGGGATAACATTTTCAGGTCCTTAGATGGTCGCTCCTCTTGAGCATTTTGGACAGCCTAAGAAGGTCATAGAATAGACGTTTTACATTCCGTTGCATGGGAGCCCTAGGGGCTAGACCTATGAACTGGTAATGTCCATAGTTTGGGTCAATGTGGGTCTACCCAAAAAGGTACCCCACAGATACAAATCATGGTACCGCTAGGCTCAAGATGGCTAGAGAGGGTCCCATACTGGAATCTGAGATACCTATGTATGTGCTGGAGGTTGCTTTTGGGAAAGGCACAGCAGATCCTCCTGAAGGCTCGGTCATAGACACGGTAGATCGGGATCTTGAAGACCCCGGAAGTCCGGTGTACTCGGCTACAAGCTCCAATGTTAGTGAGGATGTGGAGCAGGAGGAAGATTAAAAGCTGTTGGAAACCCCCCCCCCCCTTGTTTTGTAGACTTTGTTTCTATTTATAGGCTTGGTTTGTATATGACTTGCTATGTGTGTGTGTGTATATATATAAGTGTGGTTTGGTTTTGAAAAATTATGGCCCAACTTTTTTACCCCATCTTGTTGTTGTCTGGGGATTATTTATTTGCTTCCGCATGCGTATTAAAATGAATGGGTCGGTGATGCATCTTAGGACATCGCTATTTAATCGATCGTAGAGGGATGGGCACGCATTCGGAGAATTGGGGTGTGACACAAGCTGTGTCTCTTTAGTTAATAATTTTGAAACAACTACTCAAGATTAGGTAACTGATCTCAATGTAGAAGTAAAGCTAGTACAAGTTCAAACCCATCATTAAGTGCCATCAGAAATTTTGTAACATGCATATGATCACGATATTCTATGAACTTGTGAACATCAGCATCAACTTTCCAGTGCAACTCAAATTAAGCCAATTGATCCCAAATAGCATGCATAAAAGACAAAAAGCACGCAATGCAAATTTACTAATAGCTAATACTGAAGAGCAATATCCAAGGTGGAATAACGGCTGATAAGTAAATCCCATGCTTCCTTTGTTGTATTGAGGTGACCGCTTGATAAAAGGAATTGAAGTGTTTCAAACCATGTTAAAATCTTAGTATTCTTGCAGTCCACCCCTCCATACACTCAATAAGTTTTTCTTTAGTTTCTTCAACAATCCACATGGCCGCACGAGTTTCACCGGTGACATAATGCAAAGTTTGCATCCTCCCAAAAAACTTAACAATTCTTAAGCCCATAAAATATAATTTGATCCATTTAATACTATTTGAATGGTATTGGCACGTCCATTTTATAAATTGAAATGTACTAACAAATACCAAGAAACTAGTATTAGGAGCGCAAATAACGCCACAAATGGAATCAACACATCAAAATACCTTGAGAACCAATCAATCAACAATTAGTGTTGATGTGGCAAATGACGTGGTGGGTGATGTCACAAATGACGTGGAGGTGACATAGAGGATTGACAGAGTAATGACGTCAACAATACATGGTTGGCCTTCTGATCACATGCAATGCACGTGGGCGCATGGATCTCATGCCCAACTCTGTAGGTGGCACGTAGGAGCGCATGCAGCATCTGTTGGTGGCAAGATTTGGCTGGTTGGATTGTTTGTGTAACGAGGAACCTATTTCGGTGAGTTCGAGACCGCAATGCATGGTGACATGTAGTGGCAATTCTGGTGATAGCGGCAATTTCCCGAAACAAGTAGCGGAAGACGCTTTATAGCAACCAAAGTTGTAGGCTTGGTGAAGAAATGAGAGCGACGCGGCCTATATGACTAGCATTGATTAAGGTGGAGCAACGTGGCCTATGCGGCTGGTGTTGCCAAGGCTTCTCAAGAAAGAGCTTCTTAAGAAAGAGGCTCTGATGCTAAGTTAAAGAATAATAATGCTCAAGAAAAAAATAGATAGTTTTCTATATATTTTGATGTGTATTAATAATGAGTACATGAGCCTATTTACAGGCTTTACAAGTAACTATCTACAACAACAAAATATTACTATAAGAGCTATTTAGGCCTTTAAAATTTTTATTTATGTTTTGCAATAACTAGAATATTATTACGTCTAATAAACTGCAAAAAAAAAAATTATCTTGATACTTATTTTAATTCTATGAAAGTGTTATCATATATCGATAAATTGAACGAGTAATGAGGCAACACACGCGTTGTTGCCAGTATAATAATGCAAAACCGAAACGTAAAATACCGGCATTAAGCTTTCATCACATGGACATCCTATTTCGAGAAATTCTTCCTTATAATATTTCCTACCGTTGAGAGAATTTTTCGAGTTGGCAACTTGTTCCTCCTTAACATGTACTTGTCAATTTATTGTTTTGATTACAGCAATTATTGTTCTTTTTTTTATTTGGATGGGAGTCAGCAATCCTATAGTTGACATTTTACACAATCTCTCAATTTGATTGGTAATGCTCAGAAGTAATATTGGATTATAGTCCATTGTTGGAATGAGTTCTGTTTGTATCTTCTTATGATAATAAATGACCTACTTAAACTCAGTAGTTAGATTTTACGGGGGAAAAGGAAAACTCGGTAGTTAGAGAGTATTGCTTTCATCCGGCAATGTCGCAACCCCCCGAAGCAATCCTCGTGTCCAGGGGAAACATGATAGAAGTAATTTTCAATTGTCGAACAATGGTCCTCAATCGACACGGGTTTCTCAAATTAAGTGAGGTAAAATAACCTAATACGAGTTGGGTGAATAATTTTACATGGTCATATTTTTAAGCCCGGACATCAACCCCTGAGCTAAAATCAAATCGAATCCAGTTTTTTATAGAGAAGCTAATCTATCTAAACTCAAACTAACCTAAGAGAAAGGGGAAAAAAACCCAAAGAAACCATCTAGAATGAGTTTAAAAAGTGGTTCTAATCTAAAATAGGCACCTTGGACATTTCAAAACCTTTAGACTACATTTGGTCGTCTGGATTTTTAATTAGGATAAAACTAGATAGAATATGGTATAAAATTTAGCGATTTTGGTATATCATATCCTTTGTTTGGTAATTATAGTAATAAAGTTGGATATATTTACATCATATCGTGTACATTGATTGGTATAAATAGCAAATTAGTATAAATAAATCAAAAATTTTACAAATGGAGCTATCATAAAAACTTCTTGCCTACTTTATTTTTATTTTCCTTTTTATTTTATTTTCCTCTCTTTTCTAATCAATTTCTTTTTATTTCTTTCTTCCCATTCCATCATTCTTTAATAAAATTATATTAAATAGTAAACTATACTAATATACCTAAAATATTTAATAAAAATATATACATTGAATGTATATTAAAAATATAATTAGATTTGAAATATATAAATATAAATAAGATTAAATTAAAATAACTAAAATTTTATTTTGAATTTCTTATATTAGAATTCAAATACTATTTTTATTGAAATATAATTTTAATTTGTTGATTTAAAAATTTATTATTTGAGAAAAATAACTTTCCTATTATAGGTGTTAGAAATTCTATTCATTTCTATCCCACCTCCCCGATGAAATAATTTTATCCAGTTTATATTCTCTTATATCCAATTTTATCCTGTCTCCAACAAGCACAAACATAGGTCTCTCCTTAGAAATTAGAATTTTATCATATCCTAAATTTTATCTTGACTGTCAAATGTAGCCTTAGAGATTAGAATTTGCCACAATAATCATGTAACTATCTTAGATCGGGACACCAATTTGATAAAAAATAGTCGGTGCTCTTTAGGCATATTTCGGTCTCTCCTTAGGGGAAGACATATTCAATGTTACTTATTTCATCATTTGATGTGAGATTATTAAAACCTAAGTAGACCAAAGATTAACATTTTTATTCAAAGTAATTATTCTAGGCCACACAACTAAGCCTATAACTAATTAGAACCACTCAAACTAAACCTATTCCTAAGATGAAACTACCTAAATGTGAATTTTCTATATCTCATTATTATTATTTGACTTTTTTTTTACATTTCTATTTTCATCTTGTTATTTATTTCATCCAAAAGAAAAAAACTACTCAAATTCATTTTACCCTAAAAAACCATGAAATGCAATATCCTAAACAAGCAGCAAAAATAGACAGGAGCATTATCAAATTTGCACGCTGATCTCACTCAGGAAAATCAACTAGTAAATGCTATACATTTCAGTAGAATGATCTACATGCAGGATGCTGTCAACAACTCACTTTTATATCATCACAAAGGTAACACAGTGATTTCATATCACTAAAAAAGCCTCAATTGGTGCCAATTTTCACAGGAACACAACCTTAGATTTAGGCCTCTTTTTTTTACTCGTAAAAGAAGAGGGATAAAGCATATGTTCTAGGATGCATTGTCATTGGTGGTCAGCACTGGTGAAGAAGGATCGAGCGAGCACAAGGACACTTTAAGGACTCCGATCAGAAAACATAGTGACACAGAGGTCCGGTGTGGGGTGGTGTCGCTAGAACCGTGATCCGAGATTTGGAACTTATGGGGTTGCTAGAGTTTTGAGCTAATTGAAGCTAGCGCTACTGACGGTACTGAAGTGGGAAACCAAAGGTAGAGAACTTAGTTTTTGAAGCGATTGAACAACGAAGGGTAATGGGGTTGGACGCCAGTGATGGGCGAATTTGTGTGACTGGGGCTGAACTTGTATTTATGTTTTGGATAAGTGCAATAGAAGTCTTAAAACTTATCACGAAAATGTAATTGAATCCTAAAACTTGCAAAAAGTGCAATCAAGTCCTAAAACTTGTCAAATTGTTTTAATCGAGTCTTAAAATTAACACTATCAAATTTCCTAATGGAAAATACTGACGTGGTGTGGACGTGGCTTTTTTTTAGTCGTTTCTCTCTTCTACGTGACAAATAAAAAAAAATTTCCTCCTTTCTTCTTCACCATTGTCCCCCCACCCCCCACTTCTTTCCTTCCACTATTCCTGATTGTCCCCTTCCCAGGCATCTCTTTTCCTTCTTCATTGTTCGAATCACATGTCTTCTTCTTCTTCTTCCCAAAATCATGTGAACTCAAAGCCCAAACTCATGTCATCGTCTCATTCCCTTTGAACGAAATTGACACTCGATCTCCCTCTGAACCCTAAGCCCCAAATCAAATTCGTCTGAACCCTAAGCCCCAAATTAAATTCGTCCGAACCCTAAGCCCCAAATCAAATTCGTCCGAACCCTAAGCCCCAAATTAAATTTGATGATCTGGAGTTCTCTTCGATTTGGATCCCCTCCCAAGTTAAAGTTCGACGCCCATCGTTATTTGGAGTTCATCGACCACGAGTTCGACGCTCGTTGTGAGTTCGTTTTCTTTTTTTTGACAATTACAAGTTCATGTGAAGACCTCTCTTGCGGGAGTCTTGACATCTTAGCGGCAAAGCAAGTGGCATTGAGGACAACGAAAGGGTCAGCGATGGCGATGGCAACTCCTCCTCACGCAAGTATTGCTCTCGGCATTATAGCATTTGGGTATCTCATGGTAATGCTATGATTTCTTTTGTTTTGCAAAGGTTCTTTAATCTCTGCATTATGCAAAACGACGTCAGTTAGCATCCTCATTTCTTCATTATTTGGAGTTTAGAGAGCTCAAGTTTAACACCCATCGACTTTGTGTTCTCTTCTTTGATGATTGTGAGTTCGTGCAAAGACTTGTCTTGCAGGCGTCTCGACATCTCAATGGCAGAGCAAGTGGCATCGGGGACGGCAATAGGGATGACAACAACGATGGCGACTCCTCATACAGGTATTGCTCTCTACATTATAGCATTTGGGTATGTCATGGTAATATTACGATTTTTTTTGTTTTGTTTTGCAAAGGCGTTTTACTCTCTACATTATAGCGGCGTTTTACTCTCTGCATTATGGTTGTTTTGCATTTTCCAATACTTGTGATAAATTAGAACATTGCCACAAATTAGAATATCGCCTACCGAAAGGCGACAATAGGTCCCTCGTTCTCACTATTGATCATGTAGTTGCATTGTGGTTGTAAAGCGCATTGTGCTAATTTGTTGTTTTTGTATTGATTGTTGGTCTTTTATAAAAATATCTTCAATTTAGAACTTGAACATTGCTTCAATAATTTGATGATTGAAAGTGCTCCGCTCTTTGTTTATGTTCCCTTGTAGGTTCAATGGCCGAAAACAAAGTTTATGTCACTGTTTACTATGGAGGTAAATTTCAAGTTGGCCCACCGTTGGAATACATAGGTGGAAGGGCTGATATTGCTGAAATAAGTTTAAGTAAGAGTTCACTGTCCAGTATAATTGAAGCTATTAAGGCTTTCGGTGTGTGTAAAATAGAAACTCTTTTATAGAGTTCCTAGAAGTATGATTCTTGTAGATGGAATAACTTTTAGGTATTTATGGGATAACTCCGATGTGATAGATCTATTTTATCATCATTTGCGTTATGAAAATATTGAGCTATATGTTGAGCATGTTGATGATGAAGAGGCAGGAGCTGAGATGGGGGGCGTTGAGATGGAAACTGGAGGTATCTATAATGTAAATATAGAAAAAGTTGATAATGTGGCTGGTAATATAATTGAAACTGTAATTGGGAATATTGATGATGACGGTGTGGCACCCGAGAATTTCAACAACCCTCGGATATGCGACGGTCCAATATTGAGTGACGGGAGTATCATTGGATTATGATATTGGCATTCTACACGAACATTAGTTCGTATTGTCGTCAAACCAATACCTTTCATTTAGTAATGGTTGAATCATCAAGAAAGCCATTATTTTGTCGGAAGGCTTTCATAGGTTTAAGTGAGACCAAATCCATCCATATATTTTGCCGACCTCACAAAAATAATAACACATCGCGGATTAACGAATTTGTTATTGGACTTCATCATCGGCACTACTTTGGACCCTGCCGATTTGTGTATAGTTTTCTTTTGGTAATACTACACAACTATACCATTTAAGTGTATATGGGACAAGAAAAGAATTTGAATCACCATGCAATCTTGTCGGGTTCTTCTTCTATGCAAGAATTTGAGTCATGAGCAAGTACAATTTGATGAATTGAAAGGAGAATTAGTTGGACTATGAAGACCATGGGACCGAGAATGCCCCATACATGTGCAGAAATTTAAGGATCAAATTTTTAAGAAATTGGGCCATGTTATTTAGGGACCGTGCAGCCACAAATTTGCTGGCCCAAAACCAACCCAAAAACCCCTTAACTGTCGACACTTGAGTCAACTATGAAGAAGAGATGTTGACTGAAGCTTGGCTGGATGATTCCATGTTGCTGGCGTATGGACAGCCAGCAAAATGCATGGGGAGGCCGGCTGAAGACACGTCCATTCCAGCCGTCCGTTCCCCCTGCAGCCACCGAAAATTGTCTCTCCTTGTTAAATGGTTTTAGCAAAAACCGGTGGTCTGGTGCTCGTGAAAGTGAGTAATAGGGAGAGTGAGCGAAACCAGGAGTAATTGAGAGAAAGTTGAGCAGCGAGAGGGTGAGTCGGTGAGAGGAAAGAAGGACCGCCCTCTGCCATGCTCGTGCGTACCGCCGCCATCGACGCCGCTCGCTGCCGTTGAGTCGCACCACCGCACCGAACCCCTCGCTGTTAGCATCGTAGGAATTGAGGCAAGTAGAGTCCGTTAATCTACACTTTGTTTGCTGTGGTTTACTTGCTGTGATGATGTGTGATGCATGGTGGAATTCGAATGGAGTAGAGGTGAGTATTTTTGAAGATGAAGAAGCTGTGTTCTAAGTCTTGTATTCTGTTTTCTGAAGAAACAGTTTGTCCCTTGGTGAGTTCGTGAGTTGCATGCAATGTTCTACTTGGAATTTCACTTCGACTTATTAATGAACATTGTATAGGACTTCTTGATGGTTAACATACTAAAATTTGAGACGAAATGGACAAGTATTGAGTGGTAAAACCCTTTTTCTTCGAAAATACTAGATCAGGAAAACTGCTCTATGACCTCTTATGATTCTGTGAATTTTATAAAATGTTCCAGTTCGAATTCGACTTCGTGCTCTTGATAAGATTTGTAGATAACATCTTGAGGAACAACATACTGAAATTTCAGAATAAATGGACAAGTAATGACTAAGGAAACGATTTTTCTTCAACATGGGTAGATCTGGAAAACGGTACTGAGAACAGGAAAAGTGAATCGATTTTAACTTTTAATTCAGAACGAATTGGACTTCTATTTCTTCATGAAACTTGTACCTCTAGATATTAATTACAACGTGTCCAAATTTCAGAATTTTCTGAGTTCATTTAAGGGTTCAATCGAAATTGTTTTCGAAACTGTGCATGGGTAAGGCTAAAAATCCTTTTTCAGTGATATATGGACCTGTACGTATTCTGTGAAGCCTTGTTTGATATGATGTTCTGCATGAAATATGTTTTCTTAGATCTTATCTACAATGTGGTAAATTTTCAGAATTTACTTCCACCGTTTACTAATTTTCCGGAATTTTTCATGAACCGCATGCATTCTGTTTGAGCTGGAAATTGTTTTATTTACTGGTTATTGGAATTGTTATGTAAATCATGATATCTTGGATTATTACTCGTGTAATGATGTGATGACATTCATACATTTCACATCAAAGGATTGATGGATTTTCATGAACTCAATGAAGTTTTTCAAAACCATTGCATCAAATGATACTTTTCCCGATGCATATTATATGATTTTAAAAAGGCTGATTTCAATCATTGGCATTGTTACATCAAATGTGAAATTGAAAAATGAAGTATATGAAAGTATGCATTGTAATGATAAGAAGGCCGTCGGAGGTGTGAGTCGACGATACCCCGGGAGTGTTGGGATGCCCGGAGTGTGTGTGCTGGATGCCCGGAGGTGTGAGCCGGATGTCCTCGGGAGTTTCGGGATGCCCGGTGGTATATCGGTACGTAATTCCAAGGGATGCCTAGTGGTATGTCGGTACATAATTCCGGAAGGCAGGGGTAAACATTTTCATGGCGAGCCCTGACGATTCCTCATGATGCCAGGTGGGATGCGAGATGCCCGAAGGTGTGTGCCGGATGCCTGGAGGTGTGTGCCGGAGGCTCCTCGCGATGCCAGATTGGGTGCGAGCGATAAATGAGGGATGCAAACATTGGTCCCTGGAAGAAAAATGATGAGATCCTTGTGAAAGATAAAAATTGAAATTGAATCATGTGCATGGGTGTATGCATCTGTTTATAAAAGTAAATTGATGCTATTTGACATTAAGAATGCAATCATGAAGGCTTGAATGAATCTCATGGGGATGTATACATGATAGCATGGATGATATGAATCATGTGTATGTATGTGCATATGGCATGGAATGAACCTCATGGAAATACAAGCATGATTGCATGGTGGTATATGCATGATGGCACGATGAGATATGCACGATGGCATAGTGAGATATGCATGGCTGCATGGTGATATATGCACGACCGCATGGTGATGTATGCTCGATAGCATGGATGATATGTGCTTTACTCGTGATATCTTGATTGTCTTGCTTGTTGCATTGTGTAGTTTGATGGATCTTTACTACTGAGTGGTTGTACTCACCCCGTTTGGGGACTAACATTTCAGACTAGATAAAATACCTCTATTGCCACTGCCATCAGTAGATGGATCAAGTGGTTGGATATGACCACGAGGAGGAGGATAGCACAGGAAGGAACTTTTGGACACCGACACTGATCGATGGACTTTAAGTATACAGCTGTTGAAGGAGATGTCGGTCATCTTTGTAGTATAGCCAAGTATAGAAGACTATGGCATTTTGATGTACCGATGAATGATGTCCATCTAGTTTAAGTAAATAACGGTGTTCGACTTTAACTTATAAAATGTTTAGTTGGTGTGCATCGTTTTTTGAATATAGGGAAGGGAGTTGTTGGATACGCTTCCGCCATATAAATTGCGCAGGGACCGACCTAAAAGATATAAACCCCCAGGATTGATAGACCTTCAGGGAAAGCAAGAGAATGGTAATCGAACTGTGGCGACCATAACGGTTCGGGGGCCGTCGAGGGGTGCCACAAACGGTAATCGGGTTGAAGTTGCCAATAGGGATTTAGATGAGGAAGAGGATGATGATGCACATAATTTGGTGGATGTGGAACAATCGAGTGATGATGATGATTTTGAACTAGTTGATGCAAGGAGAAAATTAAAGGAATTTTCAGCAAGACATAGGCTCAAAATTGGTGCTTATAGTGAGGCAACGGGTACTTCTTAACCATCGATATGGATGAGGCTCAATCGTTAGATGGTTCCGAATACGAAACAGAGTATGCTGATTTAGATGAGGAAGACAATCTTCAATCAAGTTTAAATGATGAGGGTGACGAATAATGTTATTTCAAGGAGGAGAAGTAGGTTCCCATCATATGAGCAAAGTGATACAAATCTAGTATTTATTGTTTGCATGACATTTGAGGATGCAACTGAGTTCAAAAATGCAATTTTTAAGTATTCTATGGCTGAGCAAAGAGCAATCAAATACACTAAGAACACAAAAAGCCTTGTAAGAGCCAGGTGTGCCTAAAAAAATTGTAATTGGATGATCTATGGTGCTCTTGATAGCAAAACTGGGTCATTTCATTTGAAAAGGTATGTAAATCAGCATATATGCAGTATCACTTTTGAAAATAAGAGAGTGTCTAGTACTTATTTAGCTAATCACTTCATGATTTTCGTTTATACAATGCCTAAAATCAAAGCACCTAAGTTAAAGAAATTAGTTAGAGAACAATTGAGAGTAAATGTCACTTTGAGTTAATATAGGAGAACAAAGCTAAAAATATTGAAGGAACTAAAGGCAATTACAAGAAGGAATATGCATAGATGTATGACTACTTGGGAGAGCTTTACACTGCAAGCCCTTCAAGCAATTTTAAATTGAAAGTTGAAAGGCCATTGCCAAATTCTCTACCATTATTTGATAGGGCTTACATTTGCTTTGATGCTTGCAAGAAAGGTTTTTTAGCTGGATGTAAGAAGATCATTAGATTAGATGAATGTTTTTTGAGGGGTTTGATTAAGGGCAAGTTGTTGAAAGCTGTAGGAAGGGATGCCAACAATCAAATATATCTAGTGGCATGAGCAATGGTAAGAATCGAGAATAATGACACATGGACTTGGTTTATTGAATTGTTGAAGTCAAATCTCGATATGTGTAATGGTAACGGATGGGCTTTGATAAGTGACCAACAAAAGGTATGCAATGCTTCTTTATGATTCATTTGTAAATTGATTGTGACATTACAATGTTTATTAGTATTAATGTTTTGCTTTTGTTTTTGTTTTCATATATATTCGGGTATTTGTCAGGGTCTCATCCATTCTGTAGCTAAACTTTTGCCAAATGCAGAGCATAGGATGTGTGCAAGGCACATATATTCTAATTGGGGTAAAAAATACAAAGGGAAATAGTTGATGAGACAATTTTGGAGATGTGTTAAGAGTAATAATATGTCAGATTTCGAGGTCCATAGACAGAGGTTGAAGGAAATGACTTAGCAAGGTCATGATGATTTATTCTATATTGAGCTTGTCAAGGTCTCATCCCTTCTGTAGCTAAACTTTTGCCAAATGCAGAGCATAGGATGTGTGCAAGGCACATATATTCTAATTGGGGTAAAAAATACAAAGGGAAATAGTTGATGAGACAATTTTGGAAATGTGTTAAGAGTAATAATATGTCAGATTTCGAGGTGCATAGACAGAGGTTGAAGGAAATGACTCAGCAAGATCATGATGATTTATTCTATATTGAGCCAAAACATTGGTGTTGTTGCGACCCGATCTCACCGCCCTCAAATCAAGGGGGAAAGGTCGGGTTTAGGGATACTTAATTACAAGATCACAAGCTCTCCCAAGCTCATACCCTGCATGACGAGTTTATTTATGCGATCTAGTTGTTTATGATAACCTAAAAATAGACATGAGTCACCACTAGTCACATTTTGGGGGTTGGCTACAAAACCCAATCGAGGGTCAGGAGTGTTCCCTCGATTCCTATGCAACCAAATATCTAGGGTCGGGGATTCGGATTATGCTAATATTGCTATTAGCGCCCTTTCGGTACCTAAACAGTATGTTGTATTTTCCTAACATGTCCATGCGTTTCTTTTTACATTTTTCGAGATTATTAGTTCTAAACTAGGTGATCATGCATGATTAGTTACTTTCATTCTATTTTATTTATAGAATAACGAAGAAAGGAAAACAATCAATGAAATTAAAATTGCAAGACAGCAAATAAACAATTGAGGAAAATGGTAAATTCATCATGCAATCCTAAAAATATAAAAGAGAACACAACAAAAAAAAATGAGAGAAAAAGAGAAAACCCGCAACTCGTCGGGTTTTATACAACAAATGGAACTCGAGACATATGTCGGGAAAAAGAATAATACATGATAATGGTCAAAATGAATATCGACCTCCACCATTTTCACACTTTCTCCATCTTTAGGGTCCTAATCTAAACCTAAACTAAGAAATTTATAACTAGGTGCATACAATGGAAAGAAACAAGTATACACATCAAAACAACCAAAAACAAGACATCATGTCAAAATCAATTGTTTAAAAGAAGTACAATGTGAAAGTCAAATTTTGGGTGATATCCCAAGGTCCTACATCGCACCTAAGTCATTCATCCAACAATCACATGCAAAACATATAAAATGACAAGCATTCAAACCATATGCCTTTGGTTCTCAATTAATCAAACAAATGAGTGAGCTGATGAAGGATCACTTATTCAAACATATGCATTATTGAGTATGTTCATGCAATATGTATATTCATGAAAAACAAGGCAATCGGTATGCAATTCATGTGATACCAAAAACTCGCAACTTTGGGAAATCATGTCAAATCATAGAGAAATGCTAAACAACCTTGATGCAAAGTATTTTTTTTTCACAAAGGTATTGTATGAACTACTAAAATTGTGAATAAGTTCAAAATCATGTCAAGAAATCAAGATTTTAAAACATTCTGCAACTTTGGGATGATTGGTAACAACAACAAATCATGTCTTTATTTCTACAAATTTCTGACAATGAAGTTCAGCATATCCCAAACAAATCTCATAGAGACACTATTATTTTATTAACACATGAATTCACAAAAATCAATTAAAAGACATAAACTATTCAGCGAAGTCAGCATCACAGAAGTACACTTGTTTGCTTCTGAGTATATTCTACCAATCTACTGAATCTCATTTGATCCACAAATTACACACATCACGGATTACAAAATAACAGACAACATTAATTGTCAAGATATGAAGTTCTAAAAAAAAATCAAAGAACAGCCATTAGACATTTACGTCATACAAAATATGCAAACAGGGCATTGCATGATGAGAGTATGTTTGTGTCTATCTAATGATGTGAGATTTTCACAAAAATTTTACGTCATACAAAATATGCAAACACCTACAATTTTTGTGAAAAAAACCTACTCTTGAACCCGATCTTATGATTTTATGAAAAACGTGAAAATTGGTTTGAGATCCTATTTTTTTGCAAATAAGTACATGAACGACTTACTAATGCTCAACCTATATGAATGATATGCAAAAATCATGAAATTGTTATATGTCATAGATTCATGTGTTCTGGGCATTTTTTGTGAATACACCAACTTAAAAAGATGTTTATCAGTCAGTTAGAACAGAGTATTAAAACAAGACATGTATCATTTATTAATCTAATTTTGATTTCGCAAGAATCTTTAGACATAGCAAATGAATGGCAAATATAACAAATAAGATGTTTATGGAAAGCTCATGAAATCAAGATCATCTGCAAGCTCGATTGAAGATATTAAGAAAAATCAGTCGTCTAAATTTCTAGAATCAAACACTGATGTTGTGACAATCATTTGGCTAGGCAAACAACAACCAAATCATGCACATATTATGTCATTTTAAAGCTTGGGATGTCCATATCTATATGACATGAGAAAACTCCACAATATTTTGTGCATTTAGGTCTGAATGTTAGGATCAAATCACATGAAGACATTCAAACCAAAATTTACATGTAGAAAATCACACAAAATAGTAAACTAAACAGGTCGTTCTAGTAATCGACATTACAGCAACATCAACAAATTATAGCAGAACTTCAAGCATGCAATTGATAAGGAAAACAGAGGTCGATTGGTGCAATCCTTATATCGTTGAAAATCTCATGAAGTATATTATGACTTTCATGAAGACTTTGAACACAGAAAACCACATTTACAAGTTGATATCAAGCCATTTCTCATATCAGTCATCCAATTAACAGAAAAACAAACAGTTGACAGATTCTAGACTAGACTTTGGACATGCAAAAACCATATCAAATGAAGTCAGATCAAGGCATTCTATAGCTCATTGAAAAGATATTTGAACTGTCTTCAACCTTCATGAAGACTTCGAACATAGAAAACCACAGCAACCAACTTGTATCAAGTCATTTGCATAAATCAGTCATCTAGTTAACAGAAAAACAAACAATTGACAGATTCTGGACTAGACTTTGGACATGCAAAAACCATATCAAATGAGGTCTGATCAAGGCATTCTATAGCTCATTGGAAAGATATTCGAACCATCTTCAGCCTTCATGAAGACTTCGAACACAGAAAACCACAGCAACCAACTCATATCAAGTCATTTGCACAGAAGGTCATCCGAAATAGAGAACAAACACAGTGACTTTGGCAGAGGTTTATCATATCAAACGAAGCTCAAATGATGTAGGCCATGCATCCTTTCAAAACTTGAAACGTCCTTTGTGAATTTCTACAATATATCAAAAGCAATTGGACACATCTACTATCTCATTTCAAGACTAACAGCAATTAGCCACAGAAAAGACATCATTTCTCTAATCAAATCAACTCCAAAAATTATAAAAATCCGTATGTTGTAACCAAAGACATTTCGTAAAACATCGATCTATGATCTAAACCCCACTCCACCAGAAGTCAGTTCCCCACCAAGCATGACTAACTTATTGTTTACACTAGCAACATCATATCAAGACAACTAGCTTTCTGCATTACTTGAATCCTCACCATACAAAAGCACAATTCAAGAGAAGGACAAACGGGGAAAGCTATTTTCGTTGACAAGTGAAACAAACAATTCAGATGAACTCTTGGAGAATATTGTGGAATCTATCAAGCAGAAGAAGGATGCCATCGTAGAAAGCAATCAAGTCATTGACCTTAATACAACACCACAATAGAAGACACCTAAGCGAAAAAAAGCACAGACTGAAGGTGATTGTAGAAAAGCCGAAGAGAACTACAAAACCTTGGATGAATCGGCGAAGGATCAATCTCTAGAGACTTCCGCCTTTCAACATGGTGGATCTACTTTTCAGTCTCGCTTCGGAAAGATGCCGAGCGGTAGATGATGAATGGAAGAGACCGAATCGAGCTTCGCCACTGCAGGAGAGTCACCAGAGAAACAGAACAAGGAAACGATTGGAAGCCGTCGCTGTCGCCGTTGTCGCCGCCGCTTTGGATCCCTATCTTCGGAGCCGAGTCGATACCTCCGATCTCGGCGCAAATCCGAGCCCCACACCTCGAGTTCTTCGACCAGCAGATGCTCTGTCTTCTAGGGTTCGAGGAGCTGTGGAGGAGGAGGTTCAAATCGAGAGCAAAAGAGAGAGATCCCGATGTAGAGAGAGAGAGAGAGTGAGAGAGGGAGAGAGTGTGAGAGCTCAAGAGAGAGAAAGTGGATCTCCATAATGGCCTCCTCCCAAGAAAGAGTTCGATCCCCCCCTCCTTAGCGAAGGCCCCTCCGTTTCCTTTTTATTTTCGTTTTCTTTATTATTTATTTATTATTTATTTTTATTTTTTATTTTATTTTATTTTGTTTTCATTTTTATTCATTTTTTTTTTTATATTTTTTCTTTTTATCTTTTAAATTTTTGCAAAACGGATGTTTAAAATGTCAACAAAAATTCGGTGTCAACAAGTACAAAGCTTTCTTTGACACCAACATTAAATGTGATGTCGTTGATAATAATCTCAGTAAAGCTTTTAATGAGAGGTGCATGGAAGCTAGGTGCAAGGCCATTGTGAGTATGCTGGAGGATATTAGAATCATGGTTATGAATAGAATGCATACTTAGAGGGATGTATATGCTAGGTGGACTAGAAATTATGGTTCAAGGATTATGCATAAGTTACATGAGAATACAACTGCTAGTAGGTATTGTCATTTGATATGGAATGGAGATAAAGGATATGAGATTATGGAAGGTGCTAACAAATATGTTGTTGACTTGAATTTAAAGACTTGTTCTTGTAGAGCTTGGGAACTTAATGGAATTTCATGTTGCCATGCCATTTGTGCGATACACCATAAGAGAAATGACCCGAATGACTATCTAGCTAAGTGCTTCAACAAGGCAAAGTATCTAAGTGCTTATCAATTCATGATGCCTACAGTGAGAGGACAAAAATTTTGGAAGAAAACCAATAAAGAAGCTCCTCAACCCCCACCAATGAAGAACATGCCTGGTAGGCCAAAAAGGAATAGAAGAAAGCAATCGATTGAGCTTGTAAGAGGTGATAGAATGACTAAAGAGGGTGAGAAAATGATTTGTTCTACTTGCAATGTGGTTGGACATAACCGCAAAAGATGTCTTTTAAAAAATGTATTTTCTCAACTAACTTATCATCTTAATGTTAGGCATGTTACTTTAACATGTTGTCAATCAATACTTAATATGTGTTTCTCAGGCCAATGCTCGGGCCAATGTATGTACATCAAATGCTCATGCCAATGCAAGTACAAGTAAAGCTCATGCTCAATCTCAGACTAATTCCACTGGACCAAGGCTCGGAAAAAGATAAGTAAGTTGTAATCTAACCATTATTGTAAGTTTTATATGTTAAGATTCCAATTTAGTAATTAAGAATATATATTTAGGCTAAAGCTAAAGTAATGAGAAGCGTAACTAAAGGAGGATCCGAAAGCCATGCCAATGCTTCCGCAAAGGCCAATTCAATACGAGACAATAGTGGGCATGTTCATGCTTCTGCTCAGGCTAGTGTAGATGTAAGAGGATGTAGTGCCACTACAATAGTCCATATAGTATGCACGGCTACTGCTGATGTAAGAGGATGTAGTGGTGAGGCCAATGCTTTTGGTGAAGTTCGTTTTAATCAAAGGGAAGGCATTTATTGTGCATCGGCCAATGTAATGGCTAAGGATAGACCTGAGAAAATTCCGGTGAGTAATACCTCAATCCCCAAGCATACATGTACTATGACTACATTCTCATGTCGAATGTTTATGAATTTTTTATTATTTCAGTTTAAAAGACCTGCCATTGAAAATGACATTATACAAAGAAAATCATAGGCCAAGAGGATGAAAATGGTAGGGTTAGGTGTTAACGCAAATCCTATAACAAACTTTCATATTCTCAAGGTGAGTAATATTTTAAAATTTTTCTAATAGCAATTGCTTGTCTCCTTAAGCTAAAAACATGCTCCTTCTTATGTAGCCTAATACAACCGATGCAAGAATCTTTAACCTACCGGACAAAGGGGTAGTTTCAGGAGCTATATCAACAACAAAGGTGCATTCCCAAGTCAGTGCACATCCTGAACAATTAAGAACTAGTCCTCAAAAGCATGTTGCTGTAATACGAAAGACGCCATCACAACCCTAGGCGAGTTCCCAACCTCAGTCATATTATGCATCAGCAGCTCCTCGAAAACATATTGCGATAAAGCCAAAGCCATCATTGCAACTCAAAGCCAGTTCCCAACCTCAGTCATCTCACGCAACAGTAGCTCCTTGAAAGCACGTTGCAATGAAGCCAAAGGCACTATTACAACCTAAGGCCAGTTCCCAAGCTAAGTCATCTCAAGGTACAATAGCTCATAAGCATCTTGGTATAAAGCGAAAGGCACCATCACAACCCCAAGCAAGTTCACAATCTCAATCATCTCATGCAACATTAGCTCCTCGAAAGCATGTTGCAATGAAGCCAAAGGCACTATAGCAACTTGAGGCCAATTCCCAGGCTTAGTCATCTTAGGCTACAATAGCTCAGAAGCATCTTGGTATAAAGCGAAAGGCACCATCACAACCTTAGGCAAGTTCCCAACCTCAATCATCTCATGCAACATTAGCTCCTCGAAAACATGTTACGGTGAAGCCAAAGCCACTATCACAATTCGAGGCCAGTTCCCAACTTCAGTCATATCATGCAGCGGCAGCTCCTCGAAAACACATTGCGGTGAAGCCGAAGCCACTATTGCAACCTAAGGCTAGTTCATAGGCTCAGTCATCTCAGGCTACAACAACTCCTCTAAAGCCTATCGTTACAAGACCATGTATAAGGAAAAGCACTAGAATTATGAATAAAGTGAAGGCTAAACCTACTAGACCACCAGAGACCATCATATTGGATTGACATGTTTGCAGAAATTTGTGTTGTTAGGTGAATTTATGTCAATTATTAGCTGGTTTTCTATATGAGACATGTAGCTTTTGTGCATAGAACCTTTTGTGCACTGAAAGTGCAGGCATTTTGTTGAACAAAACCTTTTGTGCACTGAAAATGTAAGCATGTTGCTTTGTCAATGAATCGTGTTTGAACGAGTTATGTGGGATGCTTGCTTTTGGTTTGGATAATGCATGAAAGTGGTTGCTCTTCAGGATTGTTAATAGGTGATTACTAAAATTGGCCATGAAGAATTTTCATTCTTCCAATACTTTTGTCATCTTCTTTCCCATACCTTTTTCTCGAGTCCCTCAAGGGCATTAATGGTAACCGATACCACCACCTCTTATTGCTAAATTTCATTTTAGATTATGGGGTTTTGCTCTGCGTGGTCTCTATGGTCTACATTGGATGATTCATGGAAGATTTGATTAGGTAACTTAGGTATTGTAGCCAACTGCTTTGATTTCACTTGGTTTTTGACACATTCCATTTGTAAATGTTTGAGGCAAGCTCATTATTAAAATCATGAAGAAATCACCAATTAACAATCTTGATTGCATAATAAGAGAGTTGTCACATTTTTTCGAAGTTACAAATTTATTCTTGTGGCAATAGCTCATATAGTGCTATTGACAAACACACAAATCAAGCAACATTTTTCAATGCGAAAGTAATTTCTCGCATGGCAAGCAACCGGTCTTGCAAACTACAAACTCACATCAGATTTCATTCCCATCTCAATTATCCACAACTAGTGTTCAAACTTACAAACTTAGAAACAATGTACTATGGAAGACTTAGAAAATTTCCACCAACTTTCACATTACATATAACCAATACAGCAATATAATACATGTATAGAATGAATGACGATTGATATAGCATCTATTCTTTCTTTACTCGTGTGAGCTCCTCCTTTAAACGTCTATTTTTCGCCTTTTGAGTTTTCATTTCAGCTAGCAATGAGCTCACATCGACTTCTTCACACCTCGATTGGCTTGATTCACACAATGCTTGATTTCTTTCAAGGATGTCAACTATCATGTCCCTCACATGATCTGGTATCTTTGGATCAACCCACATGAAGAAATCGCAACAACTTGGACTATCAAACTTAGCACATCCATAGAACCTTCTTCTTGAGTTTTTCCTTGTCTTTGCCATAAGAATTGGTGATTGAAGACCACAAGAATATGTTGGCTCTAAGTTGACCTCATTAGGAGTTACGCCACTTGATTCAGATGTTGGCGCTCTCATTCTTCTGGGCTTCGTATTATAGGAACCTAATAGAAGTATATTAGCTCCATTATGATTCCTTCATAACATCTTGATATAAGTATATTACCAATCTCTTTAAATAGATTGTTAGGTGAAACATATTGTCAAGTGAAGCAATAAATATAAATAGAGAATAGATACATATACAGGTACTCGATGTACACATATATTCTATCTATACCGGAAACAATGTCCTATATAGAATGAAATAGAAACTTAAATCATGATAGATAAAGAGTACTAATCCGACTACAAGTAGAATCATAATCTGATTTGAGACTCTTGTATGAGCTAGGGGTCAATGTAACAATCCATATTTGTGGAGCCATCCCTTTCTCATTGGCCCCTCAAAAGAAGAAAGCAAGAAAGGACCATAAAGAAAGGGATCTTATACAGCTGCTTGGGATGGAACATAAAGAAATGAACTTCTTGAATGCTCAGGAAAAATAATACTTTAAACGATAAATTTATACTGTCTTTTCATTCTTGTGGAAAGGCAAGATATTGGAGCTTTATGCACCAATTGTTATTACTTATTCTTTGCTAAGGCGTGTGCTTCTTTTGCAAAACGCAATGAAAAACATCTCATGGATCTCTCAAGTAGTAACTTCTGCATAATGCAATGTGTTTACTTGAGAGATTTAAGAGATGTTTTCAATCTTCAAAAAACATCTCTCTTTTCATATGCACTGGATGAACAGACAACAATAACTTACTTTATATTGCATAAATGTTCTAATTTGTCACTAGTATTGGAGAATGGAAAACAACAAAATGCTATAATGCAAAGAGCGAGACCTGCGTGAGGAGGAGTCGCCATCGCCGTCGCTGTCCCCGTTGCCATCCTTGATGCTGCTTGCTCCGCCATTGAGACACCGAGACTCCCGCAAGGCAAGTCTTCGCACGAACTCACAATCATTAAAGAAGAGAACACGAACTCACAACGAGCGTCGAACTCGAGCTCTATGAACTCCAAATAACAATGGGCATCAAACTTTAACTTGGGAGGGGACCCAAATCGCAAGAGAACTGCAGATCGTCAAATTTGATTTAAGGCTTAAGGTTCAGAGGGAGATCGAGCATCAATTTCGTTCAAATGGAATGAGATGATGACACGAGTTTGGGCTTTGAGTTCGGACGATTTTGGGAAGAAGAAGAAGAAGAGATGTGATTCGAACAATGAAGAAGGAAAAGAGACGCCTAGGAAGGGGACAGTCGAGAATAGCGAAAGGAAAGAGAGTGAGGGTGTGACGTCCCGAAGGCGTCACGTACTAAGCGCAAGCGGAAATTATAAATATTATCATCTTGCAGGACTTATAAAATTCCAATTGTTAACCTATAGCGTTCACCCTTGAAGGTTAGCATGTATAACATGGATTATTTAAAATCTAAACTTTATATTGTAAGGTTATCCTACAATAATCCTACATGTTCATAATATTAGACAATCCATATATGAATATAGATAAAGATCATGAGAGTCTCATTACTTTCCTTAGCAGCATTCGGGCCTACAAAATCAACCTAGACTTCTTATATGTTCATCGCCTATTTACATCATATTTACAAGTTCAAAAGTAAAGGCGCAAGTAAACAGCTAGGGATAAGGGTGAGGGGGTATCTAACTCCACTAATCCCACACAAGCCCACGTTCGTAAAAAAAAAAAAAAAAACAAAAAACAAAAGACGATCTTCTAGCTTCTACACAATCATAGGTGTCTAGGCGCCATTCGTCCCAGCTCCAGGTCCATCAGTGCTAAAAGGAAGAGGGCCGAACATCTCTCCTTCGTGGTTTATGAACCACGCGACAAACTTCATCGGGATCATCTTAGCTCTACCGTCATCCATCCACAGTACAGCCTCATACTTGGAGAAAGTCATGTCAACATCGGGATCATACAAATCATGAAAAGAAACCTCAAGGCGTGCTACCACCCCGTAACGAGCTATCGACGGCACATCCATACTATCAATCTGAAAAATATAAGGAATGAGCAAAAACTATGCCCAGTAAAAAAATAATAAGACTGTATCCTAGACAATCCATAGCTATCAAGAGTACAAGAGAATCATAACTAAACAGCTTAAGATACTAAGACAGGATTGTCACAAGTATAATCAAATGAATATTAATGCATCATATATGACCACTTTATATGAGATATGCTAAATGCATCCATAAACACATATATATACCTATCACATTCTCAATCTACATCAAGATGAAATGCAATAGTAATATGCACAACTCACACGCCAAGTAGAATTATAATTTAGTGTGAATATCAAATTCACCCTCGATCAATTTACCCACCAAAACTCTACCGGCCCGATCGAGTCACTTCCGGAATTCCCTATCCGGACTTCCACAATAATTCTATTATGGGCATCTCACTCCGAGGCATCCCAGTATCACACAACCGAGGTCCTCCCAAGATCACACAGCATGGGGCATCTCACTCTGAGGTATCCCAGTATCACACAACCGGGGCATCCTTGATCACACACAAGGGCATCTCACTCCGAGACATCTCAGTAACACAGGACTGAGGCATCCAAGATCACACAGCATGGGCATCCCAACTTCCAAGGGGCATCACCGGCATCTCAGTACCGATGGATTCATTCACTCATTCAAGCACACATTTCACACACCACACCTTTGATTAATGCATTTACCGTATGCAAAAGAAAAAGACTTCAAAGTATACAACTACCTCAAGTATAATCTATACACTTAATTCTCATGTACCTAGCACATGTGCGTGTCCAAATTATAAGATAAAACCCATTACAACATGTCCCATACCATGCCAAATGGATATTTATCCCATAATTAAGCACTATACATCACACTCATTGCACACGCATGATACTATTGGTGCCTATACCATAACTATACTTCAAATGATGGATGAGATTTGTTCTTGTACAGATTAACAACTATCATAAGGTCACTAGACTACATACATGTCATACAAGTCAAGTACAAGGGACACAACAACTATTGCATACTCTCGGATCAAAGCAGTTTATGGACTAAAATGAGCAGTTCCGATCACAGACACAGAAAGTATATCTAATCTTATCGGAATGTTACGAAATTTCATTATGTTATAGAAGAGACATAGATTAACATTTTCCGTGAAGAAACCTAAGTCTATATCTCATTGTATTAAGAGCAGTAATTGTTGTCTTCTTTCCTAAATTCTGCAAAAATTTCCAGATTTAGTATGTACAGAGAAAAATCCTTTCACTACCCGAAGCTTGTCCGTTTATTCTCAAATTTTGATATGTTATTCCTAAGGATGTTTCCTAAAACTTTCATTAAGGGTTCGAAGTCCAATTCTATCTAGATAATTACAGAAAATTCATAAAATCATCAAAGGTCTTGCTGTTTTCTACAAAACAGCTTACTGTTTCAAAAAGAATTACTTCTACCTACATGTTTTTACATTCATATAGTTATAACTGAAAGTCGAACTCAATCTAATGGATGTTCTCTTATGTAAACTTATTCTTTTTCTTATCTTCATCATTAGAAATCAAGGCGACAAAAAATAAAAAGACTTTCCATCTATATTTCTCTAGAACAGAAACATCTTATACCGCCTTCTTCGTTTCTAGCTCAACCAAACCGTAAATTTCTCTACCAATCTCTTTTACAACACCTCACAACATCTAAGAATACTTTCAATAGGTTCTTTCTTAACAAAAAAACCTTCCACAGCTCGGCTCAAAGTAAATATCCACACTTCGGCTCATCTACCGCAACATACATCATTCTTATTCACTCGGCAAGCATCACTTCACTTTGCTCGACCAACACAGCCAACTTCCACTAAATTTTCGAGACATGCGAGACTCTAATGCAACATGCAATGACTTATAACTTCAATCTAGTGCTCATCAAGCTCAAATCAACACAAAACAGCAACATCACATCTAATCCTCCACCATTCAGCTAGATCCGCAAGTTTCTTGACAAAATCAATGGATAACTTCTAGTTTAGAGACTTATCTTTCCTTACCTTGGTTCAACTACTAGATCATTCAAAGATCCTTCAAAAATCAACACCAAAACTCGCATGCAAGAAGAAGAGAATTGCTGGTTTTGGCTAGGGGTGTGCATGGTCCGGGCGGGCGGTTCCCGACCTAGAACCGGGAACCGCCCGCTAAGGACCGGTTCTGAAAAATTGGAACCGGGATCCACCCGTTTGTTGCATGGATCCACCCGGGAACCGAACCGCCGGTCCGGTCCGGTTCCCGGGTGGATCCATGGAACCGATCTTGACGCGAAACAATTTTGGTCTTCAACATAGAACGGTCGGGTCTATGAGTTGGGAAAGAGGGGAGGAGGTCTATGGTCGGGTTTTCAACATAGAACGGTCGCAAAACAATTTTCCGCGGCTATGGCGGGTGGCGGCCGACGACGCAAGGGGGCGAACAACGGCGGCGGAGGAGCAACGGCGGCGGCGTCGACGCTCGGGAAGGAATCGAAATGGCGATAGGACTAGGAGGAATCGAGGAAGAGACAAAGAGAGAGAGAACCAAAGACGAAGGGAGTGAGGAGATGAGATCTAATCTAGGGTTTCTTTTAGTAATTTTTTTTTTTTAATATTGAAAAGGTTCCGGTCCGGTCCGGGTGGGCGGATCCGCCCATGGAACCGGGAACCGGACCGGTACCCACCGGTTCCGAAAAATTGGAACCGGGAACCGGACCGGTTCCCTCAAGAACCGCCGGTTCCGGGCGGTTCCGGTCCGGTTCCGGGCGGTCCGGGCGGTTCCCGGGTATTTTGCACACCCCTAGTTTTGGCTACTAGTTTCCTTTGCTGTTCGACCGAGAGAGAGAGGAGAAGAAGATGGGAGTTCTCGGTTTTGGAGAGAGAGAGAGATTACGAGAGTTAAGAGGGGAAAATGGGGCTAATAGAGCTAGTCTCTAGAGTAGGCTAATCATTAGATTTTGCTAATGATGATGTCTCTTGGGTTGTTTCGGTTTTGGGGATGGAAAACTATGGGAGATCAGGGAACACAAAGAGAAATGAGAGAGAAGTCGTGGCCTCCATGCACAGCTTCTTTCGCCATCTGTCGTTCGCCATCAATTAACCTTTAATCCATGTCGTTAGTCAGTTAATTAGTCTCAAATGTTTTTCACTTAATTCCCTTTCGATTCCACTAAATCTCAATCCTCTTGTAATTATACAAATTTATGAAATCATATGACATATTAGCTATTTAGTGTTAGTCTATAGAGAATTTATCACAAGAAATGCTAAAGTTAGAAATTGACATTAGCATTACAATCACTAATCCAATTATCATAACTATAGTCTATAAACTTAATCGAAAATAGAATTACTCTGGCCTAAATACCCGTCTCTGGCCCAACAAGCTCAATCTACAACGATCATGGTCCATCCAACTAAATTTACCAATCTAACAATTCTAAATCTTGGCTTGCTCTAAGCTAAGCCCAAGCCCAGCTCTTCCATTCAGCTCATCAAGCCCAATTCTAAAACTCGTGTGGCCCGCCTACTTCTCAAGCCCACACATTCGTTATGGTCCATCGGGTTCGCTTTCTGGCCCGATTTAAAATAATCTAAGTCCTTAATGATCTAATTACACTAATAAAGGTCAGTGAAATTTGGGATGTCACCGAGGGGGGCGGGGGAACACGATGGTGAAGAAGAAAGGAGGACGTGACGTCGTTTTGCATGTGTGGAATTATTTTTTTTTAAACAATTCGCCACGTAGGAGAGAGAAACGACTAAAAAAAACCACGTCCGCGCCACATCAGCATTTTCCGTTAGGAAGTTTGACGGTGTTAAATTTAAAACTTAATTGAAAAAAATTGACAAGTTTTAGGACTTGATTGCATTTTTTGCAAGTTTTAGAATTCAATTGTATTTTCGTGACAAGTTTTAGTACTTCTATTGCACTTATCCCTTATGTTTTTTATCCGTCCATGTATTTTTTTTCAAAAAAATGCACCTTTAATTTGCCGGCAAAAATTCACTTGTCAACAGGCTGGAGTCATTAGTTCAAATCCAAAGAAAGGAGAAACTAGAGCTGCTAGTCTCTCTGTCCAACTCAATAATTAAAAACGCAGAAAGTAGAGCTGCATGAACAACCAAAGTAGAACTTTACGTTACTAAGGCACTCTGAAAAATCTAAACATTTAAATACTCTCTAATTCAGACCCGAAAAATAAGGAAAACCGGTGTCATTGAGCCACTGGTTACCTTGAATGAAAGACTCGACAGTGAACTGATTTGCCACTGTTGAGCTCGTAATAACTTTGTACCCGGGCCATTTCACTCGGCCTCTCATGTTTGAACCCGGGCCTCTATTCTGGTACTCCCCATAGAAGAGAGTGCTCAACCCAGCCGAGCCGTAGAACTCCGACCACCCAGCTGGGTCAACCAGGTCGCTAATGTACGATTCCATGATCACTGTCCTCGAGAATTCCTTCCACGGACGGCCAAGAAATGTCTTAAATGATGACTGTACAGGTGCAAGGTCTGGTGCGGCTGCAAAGTTGCAGCTAAGGAACGACATCCCGGTTTGCCCTCGCGGATCTTCTCTGCCCTGGGCAGTGAACACATTCGCCTGTCCCTCGTTTGGTTTGCGCGCATACAAGTTGCAATTCTGGAAAACCACCGCCGCATCTCCAAATATAAAATCGATAGTGCCATATATATCGCAATCGCGATAGAACTGGCGATGACTGTGCACATACATCGTGTCTTGGTAGCTCGAGAAGTTACACTGGAAGAACGCTGACTTGTCCGACCTGCTCCGAAAAGCCGCTGCCTGACCCTTCTTGGGCCCCGCAAAATTCTCAAAGGTAATCCCCTTAGCGAGAAATCCATCACCCTCAATAGCTGCAGATAGAGGAAATAACATTAATTATTATTGATTTAATTACGTATCCTTTAGGTTAACATAATTGAGAGCAACTGGCATAACAGAATTCTAAGATTGATCCGTCAGCCAATTACCCTTTTCAATAATTAAGCAAGATAATCTTATTTTAGAGTGGTTTTTTGTTTCAGTTTTGGAAAAATGAAAATCAGTGTATATACAAGTATATGTACCAAAGTACAAGAAACACCTTAGTATCAAAAAATGGTATATTAATAAAAAGAACACCCCTAGGTCTTATTACTATATGATAAGAATGTAAGTGGTGTTGATAACTTTCTTAATGGTACAATGAATAACAAGAAACATGGTGAGCGCAAGAGACATACAAATAACGAGCAAATTCATAAATTCACTTGCGAAAGAACAAATGGTGTTTGATTGGCAAGTAGAGCAATTTGTTTTTGGATCTGAAATAAATATTTATGTTCGAGTTTGGGACATATGGAGTGCCAAAACTTTGACACAAGGGACACTTAAGTGCCAAAACTTTGAAAAGTTACACTTAAGTGCCGGTTTCGGAGTAAAGTGGAACACTTAAATGCCACTTCGGCTAAAATCCAGCCAAATGGCTGGCGTGGCAATTTTCCGGCGAGTTGGGTGCAAAACGGCGTCATTTGCACGCTAACGTGGCGATAAAATGCAAAAACGACGTCGTTTTGTGTTTGATGTGTAAATAATTAATATAAAAATTAATTAAATTAAATTAAAACTTAATTTTATATAAAATATTATAAAATTTAAAAAACTTAAAATTTAAAAAACTTAAAACGATGTCGTTTTTGCATTTTCTCGCCACGTCGGCGTGCAAAAACGACGTCGTTTTTGCACCTTTTGCACTCAACTCGCCGGAAAATTGCCACGTTAGCCATTTGGCCGAATTTTTGCCGGAATGACACTTAAGTGTTCCACTTTACTCTGAAATTGACACTTAAGTGTACCTTTCCGAAGTTTTGACACTTAAGTGTCCCTTTGTGTCAAGTTTTGGCACTTGGGCTGTTCTTCTGCCATTTATTTTCTATTTGATTAGGAATTGAGTTTCAAGAACTCACCAACGGTGGCTGACCAGTAAGCAGTCCACCCATCGTCGTAGTTCCGGTTGCCCTTGATCAATGTCTTCTCGATCCCGTCGCCTACAAACATGAGGTTGGTCTTTGTTTTGCTCACCGTGACGTACTCCAAATAGTCCCCCTCTTTGATGTAGATGACAAACCTGTACAAAAAAGGAAAATTGGTGAACTCGGAAGGGGAGGTTTTTATAATTTAAAACATAATAACAATATTACCATAACATCAAAGATCTCGTTTTCAAAGTTGCCAGTGAAAGGAAAGTGAAAAACTTAATGAGAGAACTACTATTTCATATTTCTTGATTTAGTTGTTTTCTTGTCACAAATAGTCCTCCATTTGGGGAATTTTCTTTTTATTTAGTCATACTCATTCCTTCTTATTTATATACACCTCTCCCTACATTAATGAAAACGAAGTAGTGAAGAAGAATAAGTTTCATTTCCATTCCACTCTTCTCATTTCCAATGGACAAAGTCATTAGTTATATTTGTAGCGGCAATCGGAAAACCCCTTGGCTGTATCAGAAGTGGGAAAATAATCCGTTTTATAGTATTTGCAATTTGACAAAATAGACATATACAAGAAATTGATTGTTGATGTTGTAAAAGTCCCTTGCTTTATAGTTAAATCACATTTTTTAAAAAATGGAACGCTATTCATGCAATGAAAGAATAAGTATTGACATCTAAATGAACTAGGACATCGTTCTCTAAATAAGCTGACTATAATTCGACCTAAGTATTTGATAACCATTGTCGAAAGACAACTCTCATTAATGACGTTTACATGTAGTTCTTTTTAACCAAAGATATAGTACTTATGAATATGTGTTATTTAATAAAAGAAAATAAACGGTAAGCTTGATAAATACGAATAAGTCAGGGGAAAATTAAGGAAATTTACATCTTGAAAAGAAGTTTTAGCGAGTAAATAAATATTTCTGAGTGTGGGTTAAATTAACGATTTGAAACAATAAATCAATTAGTTAGTGAGTAAAAAGCCGCAAGACGAACAAATCGACAATAAATCAATGAGTTAGTGAGTACAAGGCTGGAAGAGAAACAAATCGAAGGGCCATTAATTGAAGAACAAATCATCAGCTCTCATTGAAAAAAAGCTGTAACCTACGAAGAAAGAAACTAAGAAAAAACCAAGAATATAGAATAACTGGCGATAGCCCAAGACACATCCGATGCACATTAGCAGAGGATGTGAATGTGGAAGATAAATAATAAAAAAATAGCTATAAGCCATACGCAGCTGTACATTATATAATATTTCTTCAGGCATTCAAATGAAACCTTATCTTCTCCTTTCGATTTCAAGTTAATGCAATGTATTTACTAGTCAACTAATCCTCAAGAACACAGCACCACTAAAAATAGCTATTAGCCCTAATGGTCACATTAAGATCGAAATTTGAAAAAACAATACTACTAAAACTAGTTAAATGTGCAAAAATTATAAAAATACCTGGTGTTGCTATTGTCCGGAGCAGCTGCCACAGAATCGTTGATGGAGGTGAAGTTACCAGATCCATCCTTCGCCACCACAAGATCGAACTTTGTCACATTCGTTAGTGTTTGCACCAATAGGCTATCTTCTGAAGACATCCACGCTGGAAACCTCTCTCTCATACCATGTCCAGAAGGATTATTGACGCCGCGCATCTTTGTCAGGAGGAATAGTGAATTGCTTGCGTGGCGTGAGATGTTCGAGAGCCTATCCTTCATGCTGTCCCTGAGATTCAGATTATCTGTGTGGGGATCGAACTCATCGGCGCAAGTGTAAACATTGGTCATCACTCCGCTAAGGAGGGACTGAAAGTCATAATAGTGGCGTATGGTGACTTTCGAGCTCTCAAGGTAGGAGACGGCATTGTCAAAGTCATCGAGGATGTCACGAAATAGCTCAAGGCAGATGTCCAGGGCTTGCCTTTCGAGCATGCTGAGCTTCTCAGGGAAATGGTTCTTCATGACCATGCAATGCGTTGAGGCGGCTCTCACTTCGGAGGCGGACTGGTGAAGCATGGCGGATATGATCTCCGGGAAGGACATGGAGGCAAGGCCCGTGAAGGAGGCGAGAGTGGAGACACAGAGGTCCGAGTAGGGAGTGCCTCGGCACCTGGAGTGAGTAACTTGGAGTTGGCCGTTGGGGTTTTTGGCGGGGATGAGGTTGGGCAAGAGGGAGAGGAATAAGAAGATAACCATGGGGTGTACCTTGGCAGTGGACATGGTTGAGTGTGTTGAGTATGGGAGTATTGATCTTTATGATAGTTCCTGCACTCGAGTAATAGAAGCAACTTTAGAGAGAGAGAGAGAGAGAGAGAGAGAGAGAGAGAGAGAGAGAGAGTTAGAGATGCCTGACTCAATAATCTACTTTGATTAATTAACAACAAGACTCGAGATCTGTTGCTAATCTACTAGGCTATCTTGACTACTGTCTTCAACTGATGAACAAAACCTCAATCACAAATAATCATTAACAAGGGAGGAAGGAGGACCTAAAAAGGATGGCAAGTATGAACGTGGGAGCCGGAATGAGGTTGCTGAGTCTTGAACCAAGAGTTAGATTAAAATCGCATGAGAAAATCTAACGCTCCATTTGCTCTGATGATGGCTCGGTCCGATCTTCTCTGATTCAACAAGAAGAATGAGCGATCCATACTATATCATTGCATAAATAATGTCAAATGAGATTAAGCTTAAGGAATCTTACCTCAATCACCATTCGCAGATTGCAGCATACTTGATTTGTTTTAGGATGAGAAGAAACAAAGACAACATTTTATTGTGTTGGCAAGAGGCCGATTCATACAGAATTTCGAGGCGCCTCCTTTGGTATAGAGTTGTCATCTATGAAAATCACCGCATCAAAATTATCTAAAAAAGAATTGGTTATTACTTTTATACTTTTAAGGAGGTTTTCCTACTTCATTACCATTTTAGGTTCATTTAATTACGGAATTGACCAAAAAAAAAAAAAAAAAGGATGCAGTATTCGATATCATTCTATAATAGAAGATTGAGTGAAAGAAATATATGTTCTTTCATTGGTAGGATTAGATTATACTAACAAAATATACCATATCTTGAAGTCACTACTTGAATTGAAGGTTCTAAGATTTGTACTATTTGTTGGGGGCTTACAATACCACATGGGGGGAGGGGGTTGAATAGGTTGTTTTAGAAAACGTAACAATCTTTTGCGGAAAATAACTTAGGCTAAATAAAGATCTAGTCAAGGTGATGTTTCAAAACTCGTAATCGTATTGTGTACTTGTGAGAGTGATAAGAGAGAAAATAGTAGCAGATAATGATATATAGTGATTTGATTTTATCTCCACGCCTACGTTTGCTCTTCAAACTAATAGCATTAAGCCAGGCTAGATTGCGTTACTAATTTGCTTAGAAAGTCATAATTAGCAAACACTTATCCTATCACATAATAGATCACATTATTAGGACTTAGTTGTTGCTCTTACTCTTGTACACTTAATCTTTAGTACAATTACTAAAACAACATGAATACAATACTTAGAAAAACAATCCAAAGAGAACGTATCGCTTAGAACACAAGTAGAAGAAAATTTTCCAATCTTGTTATGTCGCTCTCTCTCTAACATTTGGCTTTAGAGATCTTATATTTTATAACCATCTTCAATCTATTTGTTGGAGTAGGATTGGAGAAGCAAAGAGTTGTTAGAGTTACTGTTGAGCTGCTATCCAAAAATAGAACTGTCTATACAGTCCTTTTCATGAACATTTGTAGGCTATCTAAAAACAGCATGGGTAGCAATCTCTGATAAACCTATCAGATTACCTAACTTCTCAATTAATATTTCCATTTGGATTTTGCTATTGTGCGAATCCATAGCCACAATGGCTATTTTACCAAACCAACAAACATTTCACGGTACCAATAACCTGATATTAGTAGCATCGACATAGGCATTGTCACAAGCTGATCTTTTAAATTTGTTGGTATTGTTTACGGAAAACCATATCAAGACATGTTAAAAATTTTATCCACTGGATCACATCATGGATATTATGTAGTCCTTTAAAAAAATTTGCACATGTCAAAAACATTATACTAAAGATGGTTTGAGCATCATTAAAATCATTGGACATATTTCTCTAACACTATTTACCTTTAATATCTACTCATATTAGGCAATTGATAATTTTCAAATGTAATAAAAATATATATATGTTGACTTAGAGTTAAATATACAGCCAATTAATAAAAGGCATTTTTAGGGGCATTGCCTAAAAGCCAGCCAACAGCTCCGGAACTCTCCAAAGTCACCATTTTAGTATTTAAGTTCTTAACAGCTTAATATTCTAGGAGTCACCACTAGTCTTTTATGATTAGCTAAAAACCAATCGAGATGTGAGACCATTGTCTCAATTCCTACGCAATAAGAGATTTTAGCATCGGAGACTTGATTACGCTAATATTTTTATTAGCACCCTTTCAATACCTCTAACTTGGAAAGTTGTTTAAGCTAATTAGAGCCTAAGTTTACTAATTGACCCGACTAAGAAATCTAAACTAAAGCTTCTTACAAAAAGATTAAGACAGCCACGGAGATCGGTCGACCACGCCATTGTCTTCAATTGACCAACTCTTCAGTGAGTGCCGCCATCGATCACCCTTCATGGTGTCGATCTGCATTCGAGTCATACATTCAACAAACAAGGCAATCGGCAAAACTCATCCAATCAATCATAGAATGGCCTTGGGATCGGCCTTTGATCTCATCGAATTCGATTTTCCCAAGCCTCCTCCTAAATCGACTAACGGTCCAAAGAGTGGAATTAATGATTAATAGCCCCCGCTTATACGCACAACGCAGAAGGCTATCAGCATCAATCCCCTAGCATCTAATCAACCTTCTGATCTACCCACCGAAAAACAAGCACTAAAATTTAACGCTGCATCTCCAACATTCACATACCTAATTAAATAGGAGAATTAAACAAGCAAGGCCCTAATTGTCACGCCCCGAACCCCGATACACGTGAACATCCCACCATGGTCATACAAATGCGACATTCCCAGGTAGTGTCGCCGACCCAATTAATTCATTATGCGCATGCGGAACGTATTATAAAAACCCCGACAATGAAATACGGGATAGAAAAGCGGAAGCAAAATCACAACATAACACTTTCATAATTCAACGAATTACAAACAAAGGCCTACAACAAAAAGTCTACAAAAGACCGGCTCTTAAAAGGAATCGTCCTACGACCTACAAGTCGGACACGTTCTTCAATCCTTATGACTTCACCTCGCAACTCCTCGTAGCCAACCAAAGCTATCTAGCCGCTCCATCCACCGGGGACTGAATTGTAATCCCCAAACCGGGATGAGACAATGTCTCAGCAAGTTCAACCCCCTAAACCCCTATTAGAAAGAAAATACACCTCGGGTGGCCTAGCCACATCACACAGACGACTTACCTCGTCTTAATCCCTTCCTGCAGGTTAGCACAATTTATATCACATGAACTCAGGTAATAATAATAATTCAAACAATTGGAACGCCAACACTTTCATAGAAACCATAAATGCACTCGGCACGCATCCCAATTATTACTCACTGCCACACAAGGGTATAGCCTACTCGCAATTCAGCTATCTTCTGACACTCATGTCAGGCATCGCCTCCCCCCCATGGAGCGCGGCATCGTCACTACGTCGACGGCATTCCCGAAGGAGCATCGCCTCCCCCCATGGAGCGCGGCATCGTCACTACGTCGACGGCATTCCCGAAGGAGCATCGGTCCAGTCGGCCGCCCTCTACGCGACCGGCATCCATTGCGCGGGCATCCCATATAGGGCACGTTTAGCTCAACACTGGGACGGTTCCTCATTAACCAACACACGACAATCATTACTGACTTCCGGACATTCCACAATTCAATCACATACTCCAATTTCAATAGTAAATCATAACAATTAAATTTCTGCATCGAAATCCAACACTTAGGTTTTTATAGCTAAAAATCCTATTTATCACAATCAACACTCAATTTACCACATCCATTCGTCAAATTCAAATTCTAAATGCACAGCGACGATCAGCACGAAATTCTAAGCAATTGAGGTCAAAAATAATTTTTCGAGTTTTTTTTTTTTTTTTTTATAAATAATAATATTTTAATGATTTTCGGAATATAATATATTATTCTATTTTCCAGAATTTCGAAACATAAAAATAAATCAAAAATAAAACCATTTAAGTCACATCAAGGCTTATATTAAATAAACCCACTTAACCTTAAATTAAACACACTTAATACTAATTAAATCTCTTAATCCAAATCACACTTAAATAAAATAAACTAACCACCTAAACACAATTAACTTAGGCTAAGCACACTTAAGGCATCATTAACCGTCTAATCAAGATTTAGTGAGCTAAACTCACCGGATTAGCGAGCCGAGCACGCCAAAACGACGGGGCGACGCGAGGATCGACTTTCCTCAAGGCGGGCCGAGCAACCGGGGCCGGGAAGGCGGCCGAAATGGGCCAAGAAGGGGCTGAGAAACCCATTTTTGCAGCTGCTGGTTGCGGCTGGACGGAGGCTGCTCGACGGCGGTTCGGGCGCGGGGAACGGCGAAGAAGCGGCGGCTGCAGCTTGGCGGGCGAGGCGGCGGCTCCGGCGGGACTCCCGGCGACCCTAGCGACGGCGACGGCGGCTGAACGGAGGGGATGAAGCTCGAGGTCGGGCGAGCAAGGCGGAGCACCGCGCGGGCGCGCGGGCTTCGCGCGGACGACGGAGACGCGACGGCGTGCGGCGGCGAGTCCGGCTCCGGCGGAGGCGTGCGACTTCTCCTCTCCGGCGAGCTGCTGGTTCCTTCCTCCATTTTTCTGGTTTTCGCACAGCAACCATGGAGGAGAAACCCACGGAAGGGAGAGAGGAAGAAGAGAGGAAGGAGAGAGAGAGAGAGAGGGGGGCTTTTCTTTTCTTTTTCTTTTCTTTTATTATACCAAAAAGTGCCTGACATCATCATGTGTCATACCCCACTATCTCAAACCCTCCACAACCTTAGTCCACGGGGTCCAATTTTTTCCAGCAAGACAAAATCTCGTGCTCGATTTCTTCATTCTAATCAATTCTCTTCCACCGATTGAGTCCAATTGAAGTCATAAAATTAATCCAATGTCACCACACTTCAATTCACATAATCACTGACCATGAATCAACTTAGATTCCAAAAGCACGACCAAAGGCGGGCCTACTAATTTCTCGAGCTAAATTAGCCATTCTCGATTATTTTCTTTAAAAACTCATTGCATGAAAAATCTTTCGAAGATGAATCAATGATCCTAAAATGATTTGTGACATACCATGACTTCCAATTTCGAATTCGATCTCAATTTAACGGTTAATTTCACTCCTACACAATATTAGCGCGTCCCGATCTACCGGGTAGCTTTTAGAAATTTTCGTGCATTCGACCAGGTTGATCAATCTCAAGCCACAATGTACATCTTTGACACATTGGCGACCTTCGGTTGTCGTGGAAATCTCAAGGTTTCAATACGGACACGGGGGACCCACCGACAAAAGGCCCAGTTGGATCGACAAGCATTGTGCGATCTGGAATCACCCACACTCGATCACATGCCTCTATCGAGTCGACCCATTTCCGGTCTCTAATCGATCTTTAATCAAAGTAGCCAGTAATGACCCTTGCGGATCAACTCGGTCGAAAGGTCGTTTCTCGGTCAAATTCTCGAGTCACGCATTAGAATTTCTTAATGGCTTCACCCGATAGGTAGTTATCCCATGAGTGATCGGTTCGGGGAAGAAACTATATGCGTGCAGATGAAATGCCCATTTCAATTTATTGAAAATAGAATTGGAAATTCGGGATGTCACACTAATTGCATTTAAAAGATAAGACAAAACACTTCCTAAGCAAATTACTACATTTTAACGAACTAAAGTGAAACGGTGGAACAGGTCATCTTATGTAATAGTTCTATGATGCTATTTAACAGTATCGATATTAATACCAATTTTTCTCTCCTAAAGTTAAATATACAATCTGTTCTACTATTGCCGGGTAATTTTAATCCTTCTGAAGTTTAATCATTCTCCTCTCCTTATGTAATCGACGACCACTGCGACTACAGATTTATCCTAGATCGATAATACAAATTTTCGTCTTCTGTTCCAAGACCTGTGCTCATTCATCGAAGAGTCGACGGACTCGGTCCTTGGAGGAAAAATGACGGGGTGCTGAATGTAACCCCGAGTGTCCTACCCATTTGAGAAACATCGTATGCTATTAGCTTGTCTAATGGCGCGATGATTTCTTAAGGAGTGTGGCTATTTCCGGTCAATCTTTAAACTTGCCTCGGCTTTTTTTTCTGTCTCACGTCTTCACTCTAGCAACATTGCAATTGCACTTCCTCGTCCCGTTATTTTCCTGATAAAATTATTCAATAATTTCTTTTGCTTCCAGCAGACTCACTGTAGCATGCATTAATAAAAGAACTACCCCTTGGATCCTCTTCAGTTTCTCTTTATCGGAGGGTGCGTTTATTTAACTGAAATCTTCGTAATAAAGGAAATATACTTTTCATGAAAATCATTTCTAAAAAAAATGGTTAGTTTTCATTTATTTGCTAGTTTAGAGAAAGAATTTCCTTCTTATTAGAAGGGGAATTTGTTTCCCTCCAATCTATGAAAAATATTTTCTACAGATCGATTAGTTTTCCACCATCTAAACACCGGAAAGTCAAAATATAATTTTTTGGGAATAGTTTTCCTTCAAACAAACAGACCCTAAATATCCAAGAGGGTAATGGGAAGGCTCATTACAGCTTCTTTTTGTACTTCCTTTTAGTATTTCATTAAGCTCACTAGAGCTTTCAAAATGAGAGAGAAAGAAATGGCAAAGTGTATTAGACACACTATATTCTTAAATATCCATATAATTTTGCCTCTCTCTCTCTCTCTCTCTCTCTCTCTCTCTCTCTCTCTCTCTCTATGAATTCACATTTTTGTTTCAGATGTTGAAGAGAAGCAATCTCGTTGATATTAGTAAGTTGTGAAGATCATGTAAGAAGAAAGAAACTTGGAATCTGAAATTCAAGAAATTTGGTGCAAAAAAGGAAACCAGCAGCTTCAAAGTCTTCATTGATGCAACCATAAGATTGAAGATGATTCTTTGGTTTTCCATCTTTTAGGAAAAAATCACGTTGACATTAGTAATAAATCCCAAGAGATATCAGTTACTTGTAATCTCTTTTACCATCAATTTTAAGTAAAGAAAGAAAGGCAAGAATATCAATGATATTGTCATAAAACCAATGATTTCCCCGAATGCATGGTAATCCAAAATCCAATTGACTACAATGTAAATCCTATCCCTATTAGTCAATGCCAAGATTCAATAATCCTTTCCTCAGTTTATTTATTAGGTTTAAAACTAAATTGACACAATTAAAATGTTTATGACTAAATTAGCTTCGTACAACAAGTTAAGGGCTTTTTTTTTTTTACAATTTTGCCACAATAATGATAATTCGACCAACAAAAAACTCAAGTGGTGAAGGGGAATGATCTTTAAAGGACACAACCCTTCATGAGAATAATTGTAAAAATAAATACTCAAAGAGTAATAAATAACTGATGAGTTTATTATCATATGTTTGGACACCTCATCTTAGAGTTTATATCATAAGCAAATTTGAATGAAAGCGCGTATTTTTGTTTGTTATAAGTATAATCATATATAATTTAGCATACTTTGCAGTTGAGGAAGAGATCTTCTTTTCATGTCTCTCATTATTCATTTATTTAATTTAACTCTATCTCTAATTGAATAAAAAGTCAATAAAAGATTTACACCCTGTCGTTTTTAAATTTTTATTCAGTTGGTCCTCAAATTACGTTATCTCTTTCCATCCTCATTTCTGACATTATATTCTAGAAAGAGCAAAACATTTTTCCTTAATGTGTTTTGAGTTCAGGGATTCTGGATTGTTGTGACGGTATGTGTTCGGGCGGCAAATGAGTGACGGTGGAGGTTTTGTGGCGGTTAAAAAAGTTAGTAGTTATGTCATTGATTCTCTAGCGAGGTGGTGGTTGCCTCGGCTGTTTACGGAAATTTCATGTTGGTCTTTGTGTATATCTGACATAGATTAGGTAATGAGTGATGAAAAGTTTGTGCGTTTTGGTATAAAGGAAGAAATGAGGAGGAAGAAGGGCTTAAAAGAAAATTATAAAAAGGAAAAAAAAACGAAATAAAAGGAAAAATAGAAAAATATGCTTGAGTTGGCTTTTAGCAAGCTTGGGCTTGGTTTAATTTAGGTGGGTTTGGATAGAGAATTAGACTTTGATGGTTTGAGTTTAAGTTTTTATTAAAGAGGTTTGTCATGAAAAGCTCAATTACTGTCCAGTGACCCAGACCTGCGAAGTCCAAGCCTAGCCTTTATTTGGACCAGGCCCAAGGGCCTAGCTCCGAATCCTCCTCTACCAGAAATAAGAAAGTAAAAAATAATACAAAATACAAAATAAAAACATAAAAAAACAAAAAATGAAAGTGCAAACGTAGACCGTATAGAATGCTTTTTGGGAATGAGAAAGTATTAAAATAACATAAAATGAAATAAAAATAAAAATAAAAAAACTAATAGATATATAAAATGAAACTGTGATCTTATAAACTGAGTTGGGACCTAATAAGTAAAATAATAAGAAAAATCAAAATAAAGATAAAATCAAAATAAAAAATTGGAAAATGGTTAGAATTAGTATTTGATTTAGCTTAGTCTTTTTAGTTAGTATAAATATAGGTTGGGGATTTTAATGGGTACATTTGGTTAAGTTTAATTTTACATAGATTTGTTTTTAGGAAAAATACATACAACATGAATTTGGCTCATAGAGGTTGTTGTCTTAGGGCTTAAACGAGGAAATGTATATTCTTTACTCAACTTATATCTAGTTATTTTAGGCACTTTATTTTTATTTGTCTTCTCTTACCACTCTTGGTAAACTGGTAGTGATTCTTTTCATAGTGCTTTGTTGTTGTGATTTGTTTGTTTAATTTGTTGATTAGGTTACGATTTACGATCCTAATGAACTACAAAAATATTGATCGACACTTGGTGGATGAGAATTTTAGAATTTATAATTTGATAAAAAAAATTGTGTGGTCACTTTAGTTGACAAGTGATTAAGTTTAGGTAATGAAAAGGTATTAGTTGAATAATTAGTATAACAAAGTACTTTTACTTAGATGTCTCATTGTGTAAGAAGTGAGATACATTCCATATCTCACTTGGATCTTAGCCGATTGTGATGAGCTACCGCCAACTCCTTCACATTACACAATTTTTATAGGTTAATCAATAAAAATGAATCATTTAACGTTAGGTGAGGTAAAGGTTTAGGAGAATTCATGTCGGTTGAGGATCTCTGGTGCTCAACTTGACATTACCTCTTAATCTGTGTTCCCTACCTGTCGGGAGAGTTGCAACATTCATGGTCATTTAAGAATTTCTATTGTGGGTTATGACATAAATTTATTGGAAGAAATTTCCATCCATCTTTGAAATAGCATCTTGAACAGTAAAGATTGTAAAGACAACAAAATTACAACACTATTGATAATAAGAAAAATGACACAAATAATACCTAAAATTTGACTCAATATGCAATATCATCATTTTATCTCTTGATTAATCACTTGATTAAATTTAACATCAAGCATAATGTCCACACCACAGTGGTTGATAATAAATACAAGCATATATATACCACATCATCGATTGCCCCAGTAATGGATATCATCGCAAAAATTTCAAGTCCAAGTCATGTCTATCAATACGTGGATCCGATACATCACATCCAACAATTGCCAATATCTTATTGCGGTAAACTTTATTTATTAGCCTTTTGAAGAAGGAAGATAATAGAATGAGCAATCTACTTCCTTTTACTGAACCATCCCAATAGCTTGCGACTTCGATCTCTCTTCAACCCATGAAATACAATGTTCTTTTATGCTTAAATGAGAATTAGCATACCCAATCATTAAAATTTTTAAGATTTCGCTAAGCTTTATAATGTTTCAAACGCTCTCATCTTTTAGCTTTGTTTTTCAATAGACTTAAATTTCCCACAACTATGCTTTTCTCCTAATTTCTAGGATGTCACGATACCCCTCTCGCAAGGAAGGGAAAGTTTGTTAAGTTTCGGGGTTTTGGGCCGAAGGTTATCCATTGACTCGAATTCTTCCAAGTTCATATCTCGCACGACATCAGACTTTCAAATTTTTAATCAATTAAACCTATACAAATTTTGACTAGGGAGTTGGCACTAGCTTTTTTGGGTCTAACGGGAGGATATCTTACAATTTACGCAATTAGAGATTTTGGACTCCGAGACTTGATCAGGTTAACCTTAGGGCTAACACTCTTTTGATACCTAACCTAATCATGTGACAAGCCTATCAAGAAAAATCTAAGGTTTGTCCTAACTATTATAAAACAAGGAAGTAACATCTAAGTATTGCAAAGTGCAGTAAATTATAATTATAATAGAAAGTATATAAGCATCCTAAAATTATCCCTTAAAAAAAAAAAAAAAAAAGACAACGCAAAACAAGAATCTATATTGTAAAGCCCTAAAGGCTTATCCAATTTTAGGGCTTTAGTTCTTTAAAATGTTTTCCAAATTTTCTAAAAAAATTTATTTATTTTTATTTATTTGAAAATTTTCAAGTTTTTTTTTTAATGATTTTTCTGATTTTTCTTAAATTTTTAATGATTTTCCTAGATTTTTGTGGATTTCTGATTTTTTTTTTTCGAATTTTTAATGTTTTTCCGAATTTACTAAAAATTTACAGAACGTGATAAAGCGGGAGCCCACCTGGTTTAAAGACGCTTCTTGCTCTGGTGCGGTCGCCGACGAGTCTTTAAAGTAGAATGATGCCCCTTTCCATCCTCCGGCCAAGCAGCGAACTCGACGGAATACCGCAACCTGCTAGAGATGAAAGCGGTGGCCGGCCGCGCCTCAACCAAGGTTGAAGCCAAGCTCCGACGATCCCTCTGCTTCTACCTTCAGTGAACGCTAGCCTCTCTCTTGCCTTCTTCTCCTCTCTCCATCTTGCTCCTCTCTGCAACTTGGTCTTCTGGTTTTTGCGAAGCCTCCTCTGGCCTAGGCCCCCTCATGCACGCAGCCCATGCCCCTTTCCGTATCATTTCCGGCTAGCCGTGCTCATCCCTCACGCCAGCATAGCCTTCTAGAAGGCTTGGATTTGCTTGCGTCACGGCTTGTTGTTCCTCCCTCGCTCACGGGGACGCGTTCATGCTTTGCTCGTCACGGTCCTCTCCTCATCCGCGCCTTTTTCCTTTTCCTCTTCGTGAGCGTTGACGTTCGTGTAAGCGAAGAGGAAGAAATGACTTTGGGCTCTTGTCTCTCTTTGTTATTTTAAATTTTAATGGGCCATGAAAACATTAAAAGAGATGGGCTCAATGAAGAGGGGGAAAAAGGTGGGCCAAAAGAAAGAACTAAATGGGCAGCTAAGCTTCACTTTTGAAAGGGCCGAAAATTGATTGGAAGGATGGGCTGAACAAGCCGGCCCACTGGACCCGACTTTTCATTTCATTTCATTCATTTTTCGATTTTTAATATATTTGTTTGCTTTTTACATTTTTATTAATTTTATTTTTTTGTAAAATAAATGGATATTTAAAATGTCAACAAAAATTCGGGTGTCATCATAGGATATCGAAAATAAAATTTATAAACGTTAGCTAAAGCTAGCTAGATGCTTACATGAAAGGATATGCTCTCAATAAGTAAAGAAGATAGCTAACCACTTCTTCAGGAAAACAGGTCCAAAAATAGATTGATATTATGTTAGAACAATTTCGAAACAAAATACAATCCCAAAAATTGCTTCAAATACTAAAAAGCATACATGAGACATTACTAGAAATAGATTAAGTAAGTTGACATCGCCCGTTTGGTTCGGCATTCCCAGGGGCTTTCACCAAAGCCTCTTGGGGAAAATTTTACCTGTTTGGTTTAGCATTCCGAGGCATCCTTGGCCAAATGCTAGCATTTGGAATCTTTGAAAGCCTGGCAGTCCGGACCGCTTTGGGCTTTCAGCATTTTGAAAATGCAAGTCCACATTTACTATTCATCCGTTGACCTTTTCTTTTCTTTTTTTAAACCGATCATCTTCCCCACACCCTAACCGCCGTTGATCAAATGGAGTTTCATCGTTTTTTATTTTTATTTTTTTTAAAAATAATAAAAATCCTTTGCAAATGTTGGGTTCACCTTCTTTTTTTTTTTTTTATGTCATTTTTATCTTTTGACAATCAATAATAGCCAACTTTTTATAAATACACTAGAACGATCATTAATTAATGAAGATGATTAATACTACAATAATTAAAAAAAAAAATATTCAAAGTTGAAAACAAACCTAAAATAACCCTAGGCCAAAAGTTGAGCTTTGCATCTAATTTATAATCAAATTCTTTTAATATAATTTTTAAATAAATTTACTAATATATCTTTTATATTACTCTCAACATGAAAATGTAAAAGGTTATATAGTCATTGTTTTTTTCTTTTTTACAATTTTAAAAATATTAAAACTAAAAAAATTAATTTGGTTACACTAAAGGGCTTTTCAAATATATGTTTACCAAAACAGTCTTGCATTTCCCTAAAGCACTTTTCGTTATAGTTTACCAAACAGTTTAGCATTTTGGAAAACCCCTTTATCTTAAAGGTATTTGCATTCTCCCAAGGGCATTTCCCCAAAGCCGAACCAAACGGGCCCATCGTGGCTTACTGTGTTCTTCTTCCAATCCTGCATTCTAATGGTTGACACACAAATACTTTGTTGGTACTCTTATCTCCTTTATTCTGTTGTCTCGCGAGCCATTCTTCTAGATATTTGAATACAACCGTAGCATGCTGAGAAGCTCTGTGATAGTTTTGAAGTCGTTGGGCCACTACAAGCAATTTGAGTGCATTAACTTCCTCAAGATCTTCACGTGATTTATGATTCTTATTGATGACCATATTTTCTAGCACAGACGTATGTCCAAGTGGTAACTTTACCAGCACGAACACTTCATCATATTTGAATCTTAAACAAGCATAAAATCCAAAATGATGATATATATCCTCTTCTCACCTATGTAATCTGTGAAATATGACGATACATAGTTTTGGTAGAGAATTGGTTAAAAAAAGTGTTCATGCAAGCAATACTTATGTCTAAAACCATATTTTCTTTTGACCAATTGTAAGATTTACCCCGATATGCATTATCCTAACCATTGTCGCAAATTTGGACATAGAATTACATTAAATGCATATACAAACATCATTTCTCAATGAAGAACTAGATGGGGAAATTTATATAAAACAATCAAGAGGTTTCACAACTGATGGTCAAGAGCACAAAGTTTTCAAGCTTTGTCAATCAATAAATAGCTTTAAGCAATGATCTAAACAGTGGTATTTTCATTTTCATTGAGCAATATATATATATATAGATTTGGGTTTACAATGATTGAAGAAAATCACTGTATGTATATTAAATGGTCCAAAGATAAATTTGTGATTTTATCACTTTATACGGATGATATTCTATTAGTTGGGAATGATAGGCATTTGATTATTGCTAAGAAAGTATGGCTATCCTCTAATTTTGAAATGAAGGACATGAGAAAAGCTGTTTATATATTGAGAGTTAAGATTAAAAGAAATGGATCAAGGAAATTCTTTACTTTGTTATAAATTTTATATAATGAAGATTCTTGAACGTTTCAATACGCAGCATTGTAATCCTATTTATACCCCAGTCATGTAAGGCGGAGGCCCGAGTTTTAAGATGTGTCATAAGACTCCAAAAGAAAAGAAAGAAATGGAAAATGTTCCTTATACTAATACAATCAAAAGTTTGATGTGTGGTATGATGTGTACTCAACTCAACATATGTCATGCCGTAGGTTTAGTGAGTTGATACTAGTCAAATCATGGTCAAGCACACTAGGAGCAGTTAAGAGGATTATGAGATACTTGCAAGGCACCATGGACTATTATTTTTATTTTCAAAGGAACGATTTACGCTTATTAAGCTACTCAAATGCTTATTGAGGAGAAGACTTAGATGAGGGCAAATCGACATCTAGATATCCGTTTTTTTTTAATGAAACATACATGCACAACTCTATCTATGATAAAAGCATTATTTATTACATGCTCTACTATAGTGTAACAAGTAACATGGTTAAAATGTTTCCTAGAAAATTTAGCCATTGTCACTAACATTCCAAGACTAGTGACAATTTTTCGTAATAGTTAAGTAACCATTGCCTATGTGAAAGACCCTAAATATCATGATAGTACGAAGTACATTGACATAAAGAATGAGATATAATAGCCTAGAAGGGAGTGGTCATATAATATATTTTAACCAACAAAATGGTTGCTTATCTATTCATGAAAGCTATTCCTAGAGACTTGTTCTTGACCCATAGGATGTCTCTAGGGTTACATAAAATATGATATGTAATATTATTGAGGATCATTGGATTAAGTATATGTAAACATATGTATTGTGCTTCTTTGTTTTTAAAAAATTAATCTTTCATCAACGAGTGCAAATTTGTTAAGAGACTAGCACACAAACACACATATATTACAAAAGATATGTCACCAAGCAACGATACCTCAAGTGCTATCGTAAATAGGTTAAGATGAGACGATATGTACTATAGATGTTGAAAGAGCAAATTTAGTACATAATATAATTTTATGTCGCTTTGATTAGAATCAATATGAGGTCTGTGATTTATATGTGATAAGGTCAAACATCATAGTCCCATAATCATGTATGCCTAATGAAAGTCGGATGCGCGTACTTAATTGGGCTCTATAAAAAAACAAGTTGATATAGCACTTGAGCTAAACATATCTATGTGAGAAGCATGTGACTATGTTTAGGCTAAGATTCATATAATGGATATGTTTAATAAATGACATATGCTTTTATAGAAAAAAAAATCCACTATAGCATGTAATTCCTACTACATGTCCTTTATTCAACGAATAAGCAAGGTGAGTTAAATTATCCATATTTACTCATTGTATGAGTCATCGAGATAATTTATTAATTAATTACTTCATATTGTACCCAATGTGACTTTTGACTATGTTCTCAAAGTAGTATATCAATGTGTTGTTACTTTAGCATATTACTAATGGTCATGAATATATATGGCTTTATTGAACATGTCTAAGAAAGCAGTTATTCTGAAATATAGAGAATTTTGAGTATGAAGGAAGATTATTATTGTTTCATATTAATCACATATGTTTACTAGTCGACCAATTATATCTCTATATGTGGCTTCAAATATAGTTGTGAATACATGGTGTTTTGAGAATAATCAAATATAGCTTTTAAGAGATATGTATACTTAGATTGAAGTAGCAAAATATGTTTGGAGCATTATGAGATATTATTTGTTTATTTATTTAAGTTCATAATTTGAGTTCCTAAGTATAGGTATAGTCACTAGTTGCACGACATTGTTTGCTAGTATGAATTGTTTCTAAAGTGGATGACTATTGAATGTCATATATCCTTGATAGAGCATTTTCTTCACTTCGACACTTCATGAAAATAATTAACTCAAACCTAGTAAACATGAGAATAGCTCCCCCCCCCTCTACAAACATGACAATAATGACACAACATGAAGAAAACTATCCTAACATTTTAAATATATTATACGACAGCTAATTCAGTCCTAAACCTTATGGTTGCATCAATTTAAACCTAAACTTTTTAATAATTTGTCAATATAATCATTCCAACTAATCTTTTAAGGAGATCACTGATCTAGATGCCAGTTGTATTACATGGCGCTAATAACACTAACGTTGATACTTTTTCCCCCATTTTTAAATGATTTCAAAATTTTCTAATTTTTTATTTTCTTTTATTTTCTTTTTTTGCATATTTTTTCCACAATGTTTGACGATATCTCTAGGCGAGGGCTGTGAACCCTTGCTTCAAACCCTTGCCTCACCAGATCAAGCAAGCTCTTCGCATCCCTTGGGGAAAATATAAATATATACATTTATATTTATATTTATTAATGTAAGCTAATGAAATTAGCTTGCCCTATAGGCCTCACCAGATCAAGCAAGGGCTTTGCATCCTATAGGGCAAGTTGAGTACTAGCTTTCATTAGCTCTTAATAAATTTTAGCAAAGCTAAACAACTAATACTGAAAACTTGTGATATCCAAGAGAAATATACCATGAGTTATATTATAAAAAAATTGAACGTTATTAAATGTTTACAATGTCTTTCAATATCCACAACAAGCATATTGAAATATAAGAAATAAACCAACATAAGAGTATTATCTATAATACATATGGCTTTATAGTATTAAAGTATAACAGTGACATATTTGATTGATAATTATGTCTCAATTTGGCATGTTTGTATGGTTATGAAGATAGATAAAAAAAAAAAAAAAAAAAGGTTGTATGACAACATAAGCACGGAAAAAGTGAATTCTAAATCAGATATGTCATTTTAATTTCTTTATCAATGAGTTTGTTAAATTACTTCTTCTATTTTCCTTTAAAAAATAGGTGGCGAGTTCTTCTAAAACAATTTAACCGTAAAATTCCATGCTATGCCCTTGTCAATTTTTTATGAATTGAAGAGTATTGGAGTAATTTTCATTATTTCAGAGTTTCTCCACTCTCCTGCATTTCCATAACTTTTTTTTTTTGCTCGAAATAAGCACACACTAAAAGTGCTAGAAGTTGTATATGGCATTCTTTTTAGTGCCAAAATTTCGCCGGCTCACTTAAGTGTGAAATCAAAGAAAAAAATAATCATTTAAGTGTCTTCAATGAGAAATTCTAGCAAAAAATTACATGGTTATTGTAATTAAAATTTAATATAACTTAGCATTTAAAAAAAAAAAAAAAAGCAGTCCATGTATTTTTTGGCTGTTGTCCAACGAAGAAGAAGAGAAAATATGGGCAATTTTTTTCCTTTATTTCTCTCCTCTGTTGTCCTCTACGTAAGCTCGCTCTCTGCAATAATGGTGTCGGCCCTCTTCCTCACCCGCACGCCTCCGGTCCCTCTTGCTCGGAAAACCCATCTGGTCATCCCTCTCTCCGAGTTCGACCTCCACCCCTTCTCCATCGTTGCCACCAGCGGAGTCTCCACCAGATCTGGTCGAGTGATGCCGACGCTCGCGAATTGCTCATCCATGGACGAGTGTTGGTGTCGCTCGCGAACCGCCCCTATTGTCTCCGGCAAGCTTGGCCGAGAGGCCTTTTTTTCGCGTCTTCAATATTCGCTTTTAAAGAGCTCGCCTGTCTGTCTTGAATCTCTGTTCACCCACTCCCGAAGCCTCAAACGTGCGTCCCGCACCTCTTCCATGTGGCTGGCTGGGCGAAGCAATGTCCTCTCGAGAAGATTCTTGAAAAGCTATATAACATAATCGATTTTGGGGTTTGACGGAGTAGGATTCCCTTTTTTAGGGTACATAGACACGTCACAGAAAACTTAAAAGGAGGGAGGGGTACAGTCTCCACAAACACATTTTTCGCATGAAAAAGGAAGCAAAAGCTCTCGATGTTATGGAGCTCCCAAATCGTCATCCCCTCTCAATCGTCGGAATATTATCAATGTGCAGTGAATTGTCCAGATCTACTCTCTGCTCTGCGATCCGAGTACTTAAAGAACTCGGATCCGGCTCGACACACCATTGCTGGCTTTGATTCTCGGCTTCTTTGTCACTGAGAATCTTCCTTCGTTCGCCACCACCAACAATTGATTTCGGAAGAGCGCGAGGCGTGCTCTGTTTTACTCTACTTTGCGGCCGGTTCCGAAGTAATGAAATCGCTCCCGAAATCTATTTGTTGGCTTTGATTCCCACCGGCAGTTATAGACGAACTTTCTGTCCTTGATCTCATCACAGATTGCAACTCTATCATCATCCATAAACCAGATAGTTTCCGACTCCTCGTTTTATAGTTTACGAAGAGAAACTGGAAAGCTCTTCGAGACGATGACGCGTTACACGAAGGAGATAATAAAATTTAGGGTTAAATACCACGAAATTTTTTAAAATATATTTATAATAAATCTTCAAAACCTCAAATTAATACATTTACTTAAACATATTATGTATGAGATCTTTATGGGGTTTTATTCGTAAAAACTTGAAGATGAACTATCTCATAGATATGCTATATTCTATAGAAAGATTTGAATCTTATAACATCAAATAAGAGGAAGCTTTATCTCGCCAACCAGGACAAAGGAATATCCATTCAAGAAAAAGAAATTATCGAGCCATAAGTTTTGTGAAGCAATTTGTTGAAAGAGGAATTCGGATTGGGGTAATCTTACACTAAAAAGGAAACCGAATTCCCAATGGTGGTCTTTCCTTACATAAGCAACGACCCGCCTTAGATAAGCATGGACCCGCCTCATGTTTTGAGGGATGTATTCATCAAAGAAGTTGCACACCATGTGACTGGGTCATTCAATCTATGAGCAAGTAATGGTGAATTGGGAAGAACTCCCACGAGAGATCCTAGAACTCATTGCTCGACGGCTAGCCATAGAAGACTTTTTAGCTTTTCGAGGGGTGTGCCCATCATGGCGGTCCACTGCCGCCAAAGAGACGTACAACACCAAGTCGAAAGCCCCGTGGCTCATGATTTATGCGGACAACCAAAGAGCTGAGTTCCGCAGCCCCACCACAGGGAGAATTTACCCGATGCGGGTGCCAGGATCTCACGTCCGGACCTTGTCTGCACCAGGATGGATACTCGCGTCGCGGGGGAACAGGGAGTACCATATCTTCAATCCACTTTCGCGCGTCGGCATCGAACTCCCTGCCTTGAAGAAGCTTCGCCGCAAATCACGTCTCAGGGTGCAACTCGATGGGCCGAAGAGGCTCCAGTGCTGCCATCCCAGAATCAACAGGATCGCGTTATCCTCAGGCCCTTCTTCAACCAGGAGCTACGCAGTCATGATCCATATTCATCAGATTCTTGGACCACTAGGGTTTGCCTTCCACAGATCAGGAGAAGATGCATGGACGGCAGTGAGTCCAGCGATGCATCTGCGTCGGTCCACCGTCCTTCAACTGATTTATTACGGTGGGCTATTTGTGGCCTTGGATGCGAATAAGCAAATAATGACTTTTAACAAGAGTAATCATCGCATGGAGTCGCGACTAATTCTAGGGCAGAACATTTTCGAAGGTCATCCGTACCTCGTGGTGTGTTCAGGCTCATTGTTGGCGGCATGGACGATGTGGGGCGAAGGGTATGGACCCGTGAAAAAGATCAGAGTTTTCAAAGTTGATTTGGAGAAGGGAACTGAGGAAAGAGGTCAAGAGCTTGGGGAACGCATCTCTCTTCTTGAATGGCAACTCTTCGTTCTCGGTGGAGTTCAAAGCAGAGTCTTGCCTTCTCGGGGTCAAGCCAAACCACGTCTATTTCATAGATAACATAGATGAGAAGAAGAAGAGTTACAGCATGGACAACGGTGAGGTTGGGACATACTTCGATGCAACTAGCTGTCACGATTATGCAGCCGCATGGTTCCAACCTGATTTTAGTGCTTTCTTATGATCAATTTTATTTTTCTCTTCCTGAACGCGAAGACTTTGAGGAATCGACTGGAGTAGGCCCATCGTCGCTATAAAATTTATTCATGGCTAACTTTGCTGTAATTGCTTTAACATATGTATCATAAGAAATTAGCGGCCACTTTGTACTTGCAATTATTCGGGAGAAGAACAGTGGAAGTGTCATAATTTTCGTACAACACTCACTTAAATGCCATAACTTTATTTTTCCACTTAGTTTAGTGCCACATCAGAGTAAAATCCATTGTTTGAGTATCATTTCGGGTAAATCATTCTACATGGATTTTTTTTTAATTTTTGTAAAAAAAAATAAATTTTTTGTTTTGTTTTCAATTTTATTTTCCTATTTCCCTTGGTTTTTTAGGGCCGGTGAAGGTCAAGCTGCAAAACCCTCGCCCAATCTGCACAACGGCCACCTCACCGGCCGCTAGCAAGGCTGCAAAGGTCCTCTCTTTAGCCCTATGTCTCCTATCCCTAGAAGGTCTTCCTCCACGGTAAGTTTTTTTGAAAAACTCCATTTATTCTGAAGTCGATGGCAAGCCTATACTTCTTGATTTCAATAGGACTCCTTATGAGCAATATTTTTAACATGGCAAGGGAATAGATTAATCCTCTATCCATAGAGTATATTGAATGTACAAATTTTGCTATCATAGAGTTTCTCTTATTCCTTTAAATGGCTACTCTAGTATGAGTTTTTTATGCATTGTTAACGATTTAATAACTCGCTTTGTAGTTCTAGAATATTCTTGTTTCTCATGTAAAAGAGAAAACATAATACCGAGCTTCACAAGTTTAGATTGGGAAAGCATGGAGGGAGTGAGAGAAACGTAACTTTTGTACTTGATAAAGAGGGAACACGTCCAGTTCCTTTTGATAAAGCTCTGGTCAATTCTTTCACATGCAATACCCAAATCAATAAATCAAGGAGTAGAATAAGGAAAACCAAGACGAAGCCACAGCGTAATGTCTTAAAAAATATGACCAGCTTCTCCAAATACGAACTTGCTAGCATTATATGCTAAAGCAGGACAATCCAAGTTGGGGTACGAATAGTAGGAGTGACACTCCAATTTGGGTTGGAATAATAAGAGTGATATAACTTTCGTACAGAGTTCATTTGAGTACCATAATCTTCTTTTCGCTCACTTGAATATCACAAATTTGAAAAATCGTTCACTTTAATGTCATTAACAATTTGTCTTGCTGGAAAATTGGACGTGATAGCTGGTTGTCTTATGTGGCTTCGATAGTGCTAATGTGAATAACTTTTTAATATATTTTAATAGCTTTAATCATTTTTTTTATTTTTTTATTTTTATTTTGCTTTCTTTTCCTTTGTTTTTAGGGCCAGAGAGGGTCATCGGCAACCCTCATCGGTGCAAAACCCTCGCCCTTAGCCACGAAGGCCCTCGCTAGACCTGGGCAAGGCAGTGTCGCCCGGATCTAGCAAAGCCACAACAGCCTCGCCTAGGGCCTTTGCGACCGAGGGCGAGGTTTTTCGACCGTGAGGGTTGTCGGTGACCCTCACCGGCCCTAAAAAAAAAAAAAAAAAAAAAAAAAAACAAAAGAAAAATAAGAAAATTTTAGAATTTTTGAAAATTTTAAAATAAATTCACGTAGGATGATTACTCAAGTAATTGATTTTAGTCCGATGTGGCACTCAAGTGAGCCAAAAAAGTTATGATATTCAAGTAAACGTTATACGAAAGTTGTGGCACTCCTGCTATTATTCTCCCCTCCCAATTTGTAACACAAATGTCTAGTATCAAGACTTGCAATTCTGGAATAAAACTGGCGCCCGTATGTATATCCACAAACGAAAGAACCTAGCCACATTCATAAAGAAGAAAGCAACCGTCTCATGTTTCCTTAAGACCATAAAAAGGTAAAGATCTTGGGAAGAAAAATCTTCCTTAGGATAGCTTATTATAGAATGGATATTGCTTCTCTGCCAGCAGACAATTTTAGTGTGATAAAGCTTTCATGCAGGAAAAAGCTGATACCAACCAACCACCAATTATCCAATACTTGTCCCAACAAAAGAAATAGAAGAGGAAAGAAAGAAACTCTCCCACTAAAAACTTAGCCATGCATTAATCATTATGAATCAATATGCAACATGCCAATGACTTCTCAAAGTCTCGGTATACGTAAATACACCCTGCAATGTACAAATATAAGACCTAAATTTACATGAGTATGAGCAGATTTCCAGTTTGATAAGTGAGACCATAAATAGGAATATGCCCAAAAGAAAATTATTTTAGTCACCTGAAGGCACTGACCAGAAACAATTATTTTAGTAGCATTCCAAATTTTGCCAAGCATTTCTACGAACATATCGCAACATACCCCACACAAATGACCCTGATCAAAAACCATTCTGAAATCTAACTTGGCTCCGACCAGGGACATCGCTTCAATTATCTGCATCCTCTTCATACGGGTACCCCTTTATGCGCAACAGCAGCAAATAAGGCGCTGAGATCCTGAAAAGGGAAATCCATTTCCGAATAATCTACAAAACCATGCCAACTCCCTTAAACTTCTCGAATGGACGTCGGTGTTTGTTAGAGCCCAACATTCCTCCAACTTAAGGTACTCAAGAACAGGGTTACCCGTCAAAATTCTACTCACCACCTCATTACACAGTCCCGAGGAGTCGAGGGACGAGGATTTAAGATGATGCTGACAGAAAAGAGAAAGAAAATAATATGGTAAACTGTTTTCCTCTATATTGATTTTAGTATGTGAGTACAATGTACATTTATAATGTAGAGAAGAAGAATAAACTAGGAAAGACAATATACAATAATCAGAATTTCCTATTTACTAGATTAGTCAAAGATATACTAAAATCAATTATAATCAATATCTACACTAAGATCTTCCAACACTCCCCCTCAAGCTGGTGGCCTATATATGTCGAGGACACCAAGCTTGCTCAATAGAAACTTGTGCTGTCTTTGGCATAGCGGCTTAGTGAAAATGTCTGCAGGTTGATCTGCTGTTCCGATGCCTCTTGTCACGAGAACTCCTTCTTTGATTTTGTCCCGGTGAAGTGACAACCAACTTCTATGTGCTTTGTTCTCTCATGAAAACTGGATTCGCTGCCAACTTAAGCGCAGCATCATTATCACAGAATAATTTGCTTGGTCCATTGACTTGTACTCCCAAATCTGAAAGAAGTCCTCGTATCCAGATTATCTCACAGTGGTTTTTGCCATGGCTCGATATTCGGACTCGGCCTGATGACAATGATACAAAGACTCGCTTCTTGGTCTTCCAGAAATTAGTGATTTTCCCAATTTGATACAAAAGCCGGTGATAGATCGCCTAGTCATCGGGCAAGTGGCGTAATCGGTGTCACAAAATGCTATCATCTCCATATCACATTCACGAGATAGAAATATACCGAGTCCTGGGCAACCCTTCAAGTACCTTACAACTTTCAAAGCTGCATTCATGTGTGATTCTTTGGGCATATGCATGAATTGACTGAGTATCTGTACTGCATAACATATATCGGGTCTTGTCATGGTAAGATATATCAACTTTCCAACAAGTCGTTGATACCCTGACGGATCCTTAAGCAATGGATCCTTGTTTGATGAAGGGGAATCAAGATCATATTCATGTGTCGTCAATTTGACGTTCTGTTCAATGGGTATTACTGCTGGCTTGCACCCCGATAACCCCGCTTTCGAAACAATTTCCAAGACAAATTTCCTTTGACCGAGAGAAATTCCTTTGTCGATCTCGGCAATTTCGATGCCAAGAAAATATTTGGGAGGTCCCAAATCTTTGATGTGAAAAGTGGAGTGTAAATATTCCTTGAATTTTGCAACATGAGAATCATTATTTCCCATAACCAATATGTCATCCACATATATCAGCAAATAAATCGATGATTTTCCCACATTTCGTGTAAATAAAGCATAATCATGTTTGGAATGCTGAAACCCTGCATTGGTTAGTGCAGCGGTAAACTTGGCATACCATTGCCTAGATGCCTGTTTTAATCCATACAAGGATTTGCGAAGACGACATACCCGATTCTCCCCCATGCACGCGTAATCCTTGAGGAAGGTCCATATAGATTTCTTCATCTAAATCACCATGGAGAAAAGCATTGTTGACGTCCATCTGATGTAAGGACCAATTGCGTATTGCTGCAACAGATAAGAAAGACCGGACGGTAACTTCCTTGGCAACTGGAGAAAATGTCTCGTGATAATCAAAGCCTTCTCTTTGAGTAAAACCTTTGGCTACCAACCGAGCTTTGTATCGTTCTATGGAACCATCTGATTTGAATTTGATTTTGTAAACCCATTTACAGCCGATCGGTTTGCGATATGAAGGTAAGGGAACAACATCCCAAGTATGATTCTCCATGAGAGCAGTAAGCTCAGACTCCATTGCATGTCGCCACTTGGGATCTTTAGATGCTTCAGTAAATGAAGATGGCTCATGCTCTTCTGAAATACGACTGATACAACACATATGTTCTGCGGATAACCTATTGAAGGAAACATAGGATGAAACAGGGATATTGTGTACCTGAAGAATTTGCAACAGAACATATATAGTCCTTTGTCCATGTAGGAGGACGACACTGTCTTCCAGAACGACGAGACGGCTCAGCTATATGTGCAGGAGTCACAGATGAATCAATAGCCATATCTGCAGTGTCTTCAGATAAAGGAACTTCTTCAGATGAAGTTGGTAATCCCGTTTCTGGGTATGGTAATTCCACCGGTGCTGGTGTGTAGCTAGGCGCCATAGGGGGTGGATGCGCCATAAGAAAATCGGGTGTTGATAAGTCTTCATCAACCGAAGAAAACGATTGTTTTCGGCAAAGTATCTTGGGATGAAGATAGCTTTTCTTGGAAAGGAAATGTTTCTTCATGGAAAACGACATCTCTGCTGGTAAAGAAATATCCTGTAGAAAATTCCATGACACGATATCCTTTTTGAAGAGAAGGATATCCCATAAAAACGCATTGTGTTGCGCGGGAGCTCATTTTATCTCGATGACCCACATTTGTTGCATAGCATAAACAGCCAAAAACTCTAAGATGGCTATTATCTGGTTGTTTCTTGTAAAGCATCTCAAAAGGAGTTTTACCATGAAGGATCCTACTTGGCATGCGATTAATCAGATAGGCAGCTGTGACCACACAATCTCCCCAAAGATTTTCAGGTATTGAGGCTTGGTATTTAAGTGCACGGGCTACTTCTAAAAGATGTCTATGTTTTCTCTCAACAATCCCATTTTGTTGTGGAGTATAAGTACACGAACTTTCATGGAGTATCCCGTGAGCGATAACAAGTTTATGCAATCAAAAGTAAAGAATTCTCGCCCATTATCTCGTACGAATTCGATGTACGGATTTATCGAATTGATTCTTAATTAAGGAAAGAAATTTCGATAAATGAGTAAAAGTTTGACTTTTTGACTGCATAAGGTATAGCCAAGTGGCACGACCGTAATCATCAACAATCGTAAGAAAGTAGCGAGATCCATCGCGATGGGGAGTATGATAAGGACCCCAAATGTCCATATGAAGTAATGAAAAAGAATCTTTGGCTCGAGATGTACTAACTGGGAAAGATGCTCGAGTTTGTTTGGCAAGAGGACAAATGGAACATTTTGGGTGAGGAAATTTAGCACTGTGACCCAATCGTTGATGCAAAAGGAGATTTTTATTATAATTGATTGCATTACAATAAATGCCTTTATTCAATAATTCTAAATCTCCGGAGAATTAACCCAAAAATAAAGTCCTTGTGCCTCATTACCCAAGCCCATCACTCTGCCAGTCGAAAGGTCCTGAAAGACACAATTTCTGGAATTGAATATGGCTTTACAAGAATTGTCCATACATACTTTTGCGACAGAGAGAAGATTAAACTCAAAAGCTGGAATGTATAGGACATTTTTAAGAACAAAATTTGGACCAAGATGTACGGTACCGATTTTAGTGACATGTGTAATGTTCCCATTTGGGAGACGTACCGTAACAGGAGATTGTGGGTTTTGATGGACATGGGAAAATAAAGACTCATTGCAAACTATGTGGTCACTAGCGCCTGAATCGATAATCCATGCATCAATAGATAACGAATTCCTTTCATGGAGAAAAGTACCGAGAATCCGGCACCGGTGTCACCGGTCTTGAGCTGGCTCAAGGCTTGCACGATATGTTCATACTGTTCTGGGTTATAGTCTGCGAGATGTTCCAGCACCTTTTGTGCGAAAACCCGATAGATTGAAGACTCTCTCTCCTTTTTTTGCTGTTAGGTCTCCCATGTAACTTCCAACATGTATCAACAAGTATGGTGTGGACGTTTGCAATATTCACAATATTTATTTTTAATTTTGGAATTTTGCCCACCGACCTTCCCCGCCGACGTGGTGTTTCGTGCGCCATATGATCCCCTATAAACCGGCGCTGACGTGGCAAAATATGGACCGTCGGATCCGTTTGAATGATTGATTAAACCAAGGCCGTCCGATCGGGCGCGTCTATCCCAGCCGTTCATCCCAGAGATCTGATCCAATCCGTCGGATCCAGCGCGCCTCCCTCGTCCGTCAGATCCGGCGCTTCTATCCAGGCCGTCCGATCCGAAGAATCGATCCCAGCCGTCCGAACGTGCGAGGCTAGGGTTATCTTCTCTTTTGGTCACCAGCGCCACAAATGCTCCTTTCCCTTTTGCAAGTCCGAGACTCCCTCCCGGCTCCGGCGGTCATCTCCGTCGACGGAACACCGATGGAAGTGCTTTACTGAAGCCCGTTCCTTCACCAACCCGGTTCTGCTCAGTCGCGGCTACCCGCTGATTTTCTTCCTGAACAGCTAATTGGAAGATTCGTCCGAGCGGCGGTTGTGGATCCATCGCGAGTATTTGCGATCGAAAAGCCGAATACGACTCGTTCAAGGTAAGAAGGAATCTCGTCGCCTTTTCCTTTTCTTTGATCGTGTAATACTGTCGGAGAGTGGCTTCCGGCCCCTCCAATTTGTCTTCCGCCGCTTCGATCTCGTTCCACAAAGCCGACAGCCGGTTGAAACAAGCTGTGACCGAGAGGTTGCCTTGTTTCAGCTCGGTCAAGGCTTGTGTTAACGAGAAAAGCCTCGCTCTGTCTGATTTGCCATACATCTCTTGTATATTCTCCCAGAATTGCTTTGAATCTTCCGTCGGAGGGAGGCCGGCGGCGACATCAGACGCCAAACAGTTCCCGATCCAAGTCCGTACCAGTTGATTGCACCGCCGCCAATGTCGCTGTAGTCTTTCATCGGTCGGGTAAGGAACCGTGCCATCGACGAAGCCTTCTTTCGCCTTGGTGACAAGTGCTCGCCGGAGATCGCGAGCCCAAGGGTGATAATTCGCCGGTCCGGTGAGCTGTTGACTAATCGCCCGCAACTCCGGCCCGTCCGCCGCGATGTATAGAGCGGATCTCAAGCTCCAACCGCCCGCCGTTGAATGGAAAGAGGTAAGGTGGTCCGTTCGGACCATGTGGAAACGAGTAGGGTTCCGCCGTGAATCCGGGCGTGAAACCAGGTCTGTGGCTCGACTCTGTTTGACTCGATTGGTGCGACCCGTGTGGCAGATAGGGCTCCATTCCCTGCCCTGGCATGAGTCCGGGTCCCCAGACCCGTAGCCATCGCACCCGACTCACTAGTCGGATTGGTCCCGTATGGGTATGGGACGGAAGGGTACCACTGGGTGGAGGCCGAAATCGGACTCGGCATCGGGCGAAGTAGGAACAGGGGGCGAAACATTGTTGGTTATTTGCCCTTCTTCGATCGATCCGGTATGATCGAAGGTGAAACCGTCGATCTCCTGGAAGATGAATCCTTTCTTGTAGGATCCATAACATCCTTATCCTTTGCCATGATATCAAGATTGAATTCTAATCGTCTTGCTGATTTGTTTTGCGAGAGGAAGTGCAGTAAAACAAGATCGAAGGGAAGACGAAGGCAATTCGAAAACCGCTGGAAGCTAGGTCGGAAACGTGTAGCTCTGATACCATGACAGAAAAGAGAAAGAAAATAATATGGTAAACTGTTTTCCTCTATATTGATTTTAGTATGTGAGTACAATGTACATTTATAATGTAGAGAAGAAGAATAAACTAGGAAAGACAATATACAATAATCAGAATTTCCTATTTACTAGATTAGTCAAAGATATACTAAAATCAATTATAATCAATATCTACACTAAGATCTTCCAACAGATGCCAACCGATGCCTCCGATGTCCATGAAGTGGCAAATTTTTCATACACAGATCCTCGAATGAAGAGCAATAGTAAAGGAACAGAGACATCTGACAGAAATTGAAAGGAAGTGGAAAGGAAGAACCGGAGCTTTGTATTTCAGTATGTTTCTTGTACACATTCATTACACTATTTGTAATACAAGACTAAAGTGTAAGTAGGAAATAAATATACATTGATTCTAATTCCTATTTTACCAAGTCAATCACTAATCAATGATACTCAGGATCGATGTTTCCCAAGTTATCAAACCATATTTCCAACACTCCCCCTCAAGCTGGTGGCCTATATATATCGAGGACACCAAGCTTGCTCAATAAGTATGTATGTTGTATGTGGCATAATGGCTTGGTAAAAATATCTGCAAGTTGCTCCGTAGTTCCTATTCCTCTTGTTGTGATGATTCCTTCTCGAATCTTGTCTCGAGTGAAATGACAATCGACCTCTATATGTTTAGTTCTCTCATGAAACACTGGATTGGCTGCTAACTTGAGTGCAGCGTCATTGTCACGAGAATAATTTACTGGGTCCATCGACTTGTACTCCAAGATCCACAAGCAATCCTCGTATCCAGTTATTTCACAAACAGGTCTTTGCCATAGCCCGATATTCGGATTCTGCTGATGATAATGATCGGTTGACTGTTTCTTTGTTTTCCATGAGATAAGAGATTTTCCAATTTTGATGCAAAAACCAGTGATGGATCTTCTCATCATTGGACAAGTGGCATAATCCGTATCACAATACGCCATCATTTTCATGTCGCAATCTCGAGATAGAAAAATGCCAAGTCCTGGACATCCCTTCAAGTATTTTACCACTTTCAAGGCTGCATTCATGTGAGACTGCTTTGGCTTGTGCATGAATTGACTGAGTATTTGCACAGCATAACATATATCTGGTCTTGTCATCGTGAGATAAATCAGTTTTCCAACAAGTCGTTGGTATACTAATGGATCTTCAAGTAGTGAATCATCAATGGAAGGAGATGAGCTTGAATCATATTCATATGTTGTTAACTTTGTATTCTGCTCAATTGGAATAATTGCCGGTTTGCATCCTGACAATCCTGCTTCAGAGACTATTTCCAGAATAAACTTTCTTTGACTAAGAGATATTCCTTTTTCAGACCGAGCTATCTCAATTCCGAGAAAGTACTTAGGAGATCCCAAGTCTTTTATATGAAAAGTGGAATGCGAGATAGTTTTTGAATTTTGCAATGGCCGGTTCATTATTCCCCATGATAAGAATGTCATCAACATATATTAAAAGGTAAATTGATGAAGTACCTTCAGTCCATATGAATAATGCATAATCATATTTGGAATGACGAAAACCTGTGTTGGTTAAAGTAGCAGTGAACTTGGCATACCATTGCCGAGAGGCCTGTTTGAGTCCATACAGGGATTTCCGAAGACGACACACACGAGACTCCCCCTGTCTGCGTAATCCCTGTGGAACTTCCATATAAATCTCTTCATCCAGATCTCCGTGCAAGAAAGCATTATTGACATCCATTTGATGCAGTGGCCAATTGCGAGAAGCGGCAATGGATAAGAATGAGCGAACGGTGACTTCTTTTGCTACAGGAGAGAATGTTTCATGATAATCAAATCCTTCCCGTTGCATGAATCCCTTCGCAACTAAACGAGCCTTGTATCGCTCAATAGATCCATCTGCCTTAAATTTGATTTTATAAACCCATTTGCAGCCAATAGGTTTCCGTCCCACCGGTAATGGAACAATGTCCCAAGTGTGGTTCTCATTGAGAGCCTTGAGTTCAGCTTCCATAGCATCTTGCCATTTAGGATCATGCGCCGCTTCAGAGTACGATGACGGTTCATGTTCTTCGGAAATTCTACTGATGCAACACATGTGTTCTGATGACAATCTACTAAAAGAAACATAAGATGATACTGGATACGGTGTACCTGGACAATCCAACGTAGGACATATATAATCTTTTGTCCACGTAGGAGGTCGCACATGACGTCCAGAACGTCGAGGCTGCTCAATTCTGGTTTCTTCTGATAATACGGGAGAAGGACTCTGTTGGGTCATCGGCGAGGAGTCTGCTGATGAAGGATGTATCTCGGGTAAAGAGACTGGTGAGTCGATAGCTTGATTAGAATCATGTGTCATCATCGGCATATGTTGTTCTGGTGCAATGAAGGCATATTGATGCGAAGCAACGAGATCTTCTAACAAAAAAGGTCGATGAGCTGACTCTGAAGTAGAAGACATCGACGTAGTCTCTTGAAAAGGAAAAATATCTTCGTGGAAGATAACATCCCTACTAACAAAGAATTTTCCCGTAGAAATCTCCATGACGTGATAGCCTTTCTGCGGTGGAGGATATCCCATAAAAATACACCGAATGGCACGAGGATCCATTTTACTTGTGACCCAGATTTACCGCATAACACAAACATCCGAAAACTTCGAAGATGATCAATTTCTGGTTGTTTTCCATAAAGCAATTCAAAAGGAGTTCGCCCATTGAGAATTCTAGTAGGCATGCGATTGATCAAATAGGCTGCTGTAGCTACACAATCACCCAAAAAATCTTCAGGTATGGAAGCTTGACATTTTAAAGCTCGGGCTACCTCTAAGAGGTGGCGATGTTTTCTTTCAACAATTCCATTTTGTTGGGGTGTGTAATTACATGAACTCTCATGTAAGATTCCTCGTGAAGACAAGAAAGAGTTACATTCCGCAGAAAAAAAAAACTCACGTCCATTATCAGTGCGAACCTTTTGGACAGGTTTGTTGAATTGATTTTTGATGAGAGATAGAAAATTCGACAGTGTTGAAAAAGTTTGACTCTTGGACTGCATAAGGAAAACCCAAGTAGCTCGAGTATAGTCATCAACAATGGTTAAGAAGAAACGAGATCCATCACGATGTGGAGTGTGATAAGGTCCCCAAATATCCATATGGAGTAAGGAAAAAGCACTGGTGGATCTGGATGTGCTAATAGGAAAATGTGTCCGAGACTGTTTTGCCAATGGGCAAATTGGACATTTAGGGTAAGGGAATTTTGCGGTATGACCCAAACGTTGATGAAAAACAAGATTTTTATTACTAGCAATGGCATTACAAGAAATGCTCTTATTGAATAATTCAAAATTCCTTTGAGGATCAACCCAAAAATATAGCCCTTTCTGCAACACTTCCCAAGCCCATCAGTCTGCCAGTCAAAAGGTCCTGAAAGAAACAATCATTGCGATTGAATATGGCACGACAATAATTATCCTCACAAGCTCTTGAGACTAATAGGAGATTGAACTCAAAATCGGAATGAATAGAACATTTTTGAGAATAATATCTGGACTAAGTTGGACAAGTACCAATTTGGGTAACATGAGTGGTATTTCCATTTGGGAGGCGAACAAATACTGAAGAATATGGCCTCTTTTGAATACTAGAAAATAACCGCTCATTGCAAACTATATGATCGCTGGCACCTGAATTAACTATCCATGCATCAACTGATATTAAATTTCCCTTGTATGTAGAAGTACCTAAGAAATTTGCAGCCTTATCATTGGTTGCCAGCTGATTTAATGCCTTCATTATATTCTGATACTGGTCTTGGGTAATTATCTGATTTGCCCCATCAGTCCTTCGTGCCGAAACCTGGTAAGCAGCAATTTATTTTTCCTTCTTATCACCTGGCTTTCCATGTAATTTCCAGCATATATCAATAGTATGATGAGGACGTTTACAATATTCACAAAATTTACCCTTAATTTTTGAATTTTGCCCAGTATTTTTTATGGGTGTCGTGGCATTTCGTGGGCCTCCGAATGCCCTATATGCGGGCGCTGTCGTGGCCGAATAAGGACCGTTTGATTCGGTTGGACTGGCGAGCCAATAAGAGCCGTCCGATCTCTTCTGATATGGACCGTTAGATCCTAAATCTCGAATCAAACCACAGCCGCCCATCTTGGCTCCATCCCAGTCGTCCATCTTAGGGTTTTCACCTAACCCAAGTCCAGCCCCAATTCGTCCGCCCCCTCCTTGCCCGAAGCCCTCGGTTCCTCCCCCTTCTCCGCGCGACATCTCCCCAAGAAACCGCGACCGCCATGGACTCCGCGCGACACTTCTCCAGATCTAAAGCTTGTCTGGAGGGCAGCAAGGGTGACTCCTTCGCCGGTTCTGCCATGCTCGGCCGCGGCTTGCCGCTGGCTCTCCTCTTGGATCGCCAGTTGGTAGATCCGGCCGAGCGAAGGTAACGGATCCATCGCCAAAATATGCGACCGAAAGGGTGAGTATGTGTCATTCAAGATAAGTAGAAATCTAGTCACCTTTTCCCGCTGCTTAATTTTTCGGTACTGTTGTAGTGTTGCTTCGGGTCCCTCGAGGCGTTCTTCGGCTGCCTCAAGTTCATTCTAGAGAGCCGAGAGCTGATTGAAGTAGGTAGTGACCGATTGATTCCCTTGTTTCAGATCTGAAATGGCCTGGGTAATAGTGAAGATCTTTGCCGGATCGAGACGCCCATACATCTCTCGGATGTTTGCCCAAAAAGTTTTCGAGTCCTCGGTCGGTGGTAGCCCCGCCGCAACGTCTGGAGCAAGGCAATTTCCAATCCAGTGCGCACTAATTGGTTGCATTTTTCCAAACGTTGCAGGTCGTTCGTCGGTCGGATAGGGGACGGTGCCATCGAGGAAACCGTCCTTGTCCTTCGTTACAAGTGCTTGCCGGAGGTCTCGAGCCTAGGCGTTGTAGTTGTCCTGTCCGGTGAGCTGCATGTTGATGATTCTGAGCTCCGGTCCGTCAGCCGTCGTCGTGTGAAGTGGATCTCCGGGCTCGGGACGGCCGCCGTTGACTGGAAAAGCGTAGGGCAGAAAACCGGGTTGTGTAACCGGGTGAGGATCCGTAGGGATGGATCCAGGCCATGTTCTCGTCCAGCCCGACCCGTCGTTTGGATAATTCTCCCCAGAGGGTCTGCCTTGGAGAGGGTACCAGCCGAGGTAAGGCCACTGGATCGGTCCCTGTGGTATCGATGAAGTAGTGGCTGATGATCGAGTAGGTATCACTCCTTCGTTGGATCGACAAGTCTTGGATCTGTTGGAACATGGGTCTCGTTGGATCCGTTGAGGTGAATCGGAGGTTTCTTCCATTTGTTGGTTTTGTCAAGGTTTTTTTTTTTTTTTTTTAGCGAGTAAAGAAATTCAATTCGGTGGCTGATTTGTTTTGCGGGTTGAAGTCGCAACAAGAAACCGAAAAGAATCGAAAAGCAATTTTGAAGATGCGGAAGCTTAGGTCAAAAGAACGCTCGATACCATGATAGAAATTGAAAGGAAGTGGAAAGGAAGAACCGGAGCTTTGTATTTCAGTATGTTTCTTGTACACATTCATTACACTATTTGTAATACAAGACTAAAGTGTAAAGTAGGAAATAAATATACATTGATTCTAATTCCTATTTTACCAAGTCAATCACTAATCAATGATACTCAGGATCGATGTTTCCCAAGTTATCAAACCATATTTCCAACAACATCACGTTACCCTTAATACTTTTAACTACAACAAAAAGCTCTTCGCCCCCCAGTTCGGCGGGTGATCAACAACATGGACATTTTCCGGGTATATTTTTTACCTAAGGCAAGGCGTAGGAAAGTAAGACTCTGCCCACAAAAGAAGAACACATGCAGTGTTTGATCTGGGACGCTGATAAAGGGTCAAGTTGTGACCGTCCCGCAGCACGGAGAAGGAAAGATTCAGGACGGTGTTCCAGAGGATTCGCCAACTGTTTGACAATATGCAAGTCGTGACGACGTCTCTAGTGCGCAAGAGGGAGAAGATGTGGTGGTTGAGGCAATTGGGCAAGAGGCTGATGTACTCTAGACGCAGAGGAACTCTGCCATTTGATTGGCATGTGAATGGAAGGAGAAGGAATCCGAAACCCATATAACATCAAGCGATGTGATGCTTTGCAAATGCTCGCCATTCAGGGTAGATCTCGCAACCCTCCAAAAAGCTCGGACTTCACTTGCTCGCTCTCACTTGCTCAGTCAATGATCATCGTCGTCTCACCAATATATCGTTGTCATACTGATTATATAGTCGTTTAATAATTTAAATACCTGATTACATGAAAATAGCTATAGTTAAGGAAATGTTTGGGTTATATTTGATGAACACATTACGACACATTCTTTTAGCAATGCTTGGACATTGTCTAAGTCCACATTTGTGCTGCTTTTGCAATTTCTTCATGTACTTTTTCGCAATCAAAAGGCCAAGGTAAACCTTAGCTCCTCTAGTGAGACTACGACTCCTTCATGCCTACAATTTTGTAAAACCCATAATTCTCTATTAGGATGACATCTCATCATCAAAATCTAGTAGGTGCAACACTCACAATGCAATGTCGATGACAAATCAATAGCAAATTTATTGCTATCCTCGACTACGCACAAATGTACATTACTGCATACTTCAACGCATACTTACTTTCAACATATCAATGAACACATTAACATATCATGCTTATGCATATACCGGCACTTATGCAAATTTATTTATCGTCGTCCTAGCTCAACTAGGCTCTCCTGGCTCAACCAAGGCATCCAACTTCAAGCTAGGCATCCTAGCTCAACCAGGGCATCCTGGCTCAACCGAGGCATTCTAGCGCTAGCTCACTAGGCCATCCGGGCTCAACCCAGACATCTTGGCTCAACCAGGACATCTCAGTGCTAGCTTACCCAAGGCATCCAGGCTCAACCCAAGCATTCTAGCTCAACTAGGGCATCCCGTTCAATGAACGAGGCATCACCGCCAACACTATATGACGATGGACACTTTTTTCTTCTTTAAGTGCATCACAAAAGTGCACCACACAAGCCGATTTTTCATCTTTTATCTTAGCCGACATATGCAAGGCTTGAAGGTGTGCTCATTCAAGTAGGTGTGCCATGACTCTTAACATCATATTATATAATATGTCGGTACGATTCTTGATTCGTGGCTTGAGCAGCATGCTTAGGCCATCGTGACTTGACGTCGATTCCAAGCCAAGAGAACCTCAACCTCATCTCAAGGCGTGAACACACTCAAGCAAGCAAACATGAGCAAACCACACAAAAGAACATTACAACATACACACGGTTTACATGGGTGAGCACACCACTAAACCCAACGTTGTAGGCTATCGCCCTAACTAAGAGTTAGAGATGTATTATAGGTGTATTACCAAGAGAGGGTCGTCTTGTGAGGTGGTGGGCGAGCAAGGCCGAGAGAGGGAGATGACGTGCAAGAAAGGAGGAGGGAAAGAAGTGAGCCAAAGGTTGAGAATGAATAAGGGTGATATTCCTATTTATAGGCCAATTTTCATTAATGGCCCTAACTTATTCTTCAAGGAAGATCCTATCGTCATGATTACCAAATCTCCTCCTTGCCACCTAAGTTAGTGAGTCATATCTTCATTTAATGACTAGCCTCCAAGGAACACATGCTACTTATTCTCCAAGCCACTACTAATTGGTCCACCAAAGCTTGTGAGTCACCATTTCATCATTACTTGGCCTAACTTAATCTCCAAGAAAAATCTTATGCAATGATGATCAAATCCTCAAATGGCCATCTAAGCTAGTGATTAATCCCTTCATTTAATGCTTAAGATATGACCATCATAAGTCTTGGATCTTTGGCACATTTTTCATGGTTTTTCTTGCTCATTAAGCCAAGCATTCTAGAACCTTCCATGGTATGGTTCACTTAAGCCAATTTTCTATCTAGTGTCTTCCCTTTAACACTCTAAGGTCCAAAAGCATTTAATGCATTCTTATCTTCAAGCCAAGAAGTTTCTAGATTAGCTTGCTCCTCAAGTTAGGCGTATGGCCCCTTCCCCTTCAAGTTGGGTGTGTGGTTCTCTTATTTTGAGGCGAAATCAGTTTTGAGCAACTTTCGAAATCAGTACCATTACCTTATCAAACAGGCTCGAAAAATTATAAAATTTTAATTTGTTATAAAGAAGATCTTACATAACATTTTTCATGAGGAATTCAAGCCAAATTCGTTCTATGGAAAGAGCAACAAATCATTGAACACAACTCAAAAATTCATCTGTCAAGCAAATTCAACGGTCAGAGAGAGAGACTCATTTCAAAATCCGATTTTTTACAAAACTGTTTGAAATTTTAATATGTTGTAGATATAGATTTCATTTAAAACTTTTGTGAATAAAGCATGTCCAAATTAGAAAGGGAAGATTTTATAAAATTTCAAGAAAGCAACTTGGTTACCATTTTCACTATAATGGGCAGGTTCGATACGGTAATTGATTGGACCTTCGTCCCAACTATTTCACCTTAGAAAAATATGAAATTTACGTATGTTATAGATTAAGATGTTTTAAACAACTTTCATGAAGGAAGTTTTTCAAAATTCGAAGTAAGAGCTCTATAAAATTAAAAAGTAGGAAAGGTCCAACAGTTTCGAAAAACTAGGAAGTCAAAACTTATGAAACTCAAGATGTCAAGTCTATGGAAGAGAGGTGGCGCCCTACTTGGCTTGCGAGATCACTTGTCATTATTCCCTTAGGCTATGAGTCATCCCCTTTCATTAATTATTTGGGATACATAAGCCTCCTAGTTGAGACCAAAATAATGGTCAAAATTGAGGATGTCACAAAAACCAAGCCAACTCCCTTAAACTTCTCAAATGGACTTTGGTGTTTGTTAGACCCCAACATTCCTCCAACTTAAGGTACTCAAGAACAAGGTTACCCGTCAAAATTCTACTCACCACCTTGTTACAGTCACGAGGAGTCGAGGGATGAGAACTTAAGATGATGCCAACCAATGCCTCTGATGTCCATGAAGTGGCAAATTTTTCATACACAGATCCTCAGATGAAGAGCAATAGTAAAGGATTAGAGACATCACGTTACCCTTATTACTTTTAACTACAACAGAAAGCTCTTCAACACCGCAGGTCGACGGGTGATCAACAACATGGATAATTTCCAGGTATATTTTTTACCTAAGGCGAGGTAGGAAAGTAAGACTCTGCCCACAAAAGAAGAACACATGCAGCGTTTGATCTGGGGATGCCAATTGTTGCAAAATATGGACAAGTGAATCAGATAAAATAGTTAAAATGAAGGAAAGGGAATCGGACACCGGATTTACGTGGTTCGGTCCGAATATTGAAACCTACGTCCACAGAGAGAGTAGTATGGAATTCCACTATAGAAGCAAGTGATACACCGGAGATTACAATCACTCAAGCACTCAAACACACTCTTAGTGTTTCCCAACCCCAAATTATACCCAGATAACTTACACAGTGTTTACCCCATCATAATTCCTAGTGAAACCCCACTCAAGGAATTAAACAAATTCTACTCACAAGAATTTCACTGGCTAAAACACTCGGGTATAATTTACAATGAGAAAATCCCTCACCTAAGAGAACTCTCTGCACTCTTCTACAGTCTTAGAGCTCTCTCTGTGGACCACCGCCACCAAAACTTGGCGCCATCTTCTCCTTCGCTCCTATGCCTTTTATAGAGAATCCGTCTCAATGTTGCATCTGTTAAGATGGGCTTCTCGCGGCTTCCTCTTTTTGACTTGGCACGTTGGAATCATCCTTCATATGAAAGAAAAGACAAAACAAGCCCACCATAATCCAATGGGCGTCCATGCATGTGCATACATTAAAGGAGAGAAGAAAAATGGACGTATGAACCTTTCTTTTCTTCTCTCTTTGATCCATGCAATGAATGTCATCATTGCACTTTTCTTCATGCACGCCAACTCCCCAGCTCTCTTGAAGAAGTCCAACTTGAGCACTATTCTTTCTTTGCACTTCAGCCAAATAACAAAAGACAAAGAGGTTCTATTTTCATTAAATACAAGCAGCAATTTTGGACTTTTCCTCTTGCGGCCGCACGCTCCCTTCTGGCCACATTCTTCATTCTTGAACGAGGCATGTGCATAGTAATTAATGCACGAACAAAGAAAGTCAAAAGGCGTCCTCCAAAATTACTCGGTTTAACTTGTATTTATTCGACATACTCAAACTCAAGACATATTTTAATACCGATAAAGGGTCAAGTTGTGACCGTGCCTAGGGGTGAGCGGTTCCCGGTTCCTACAGTTCCGCTTGGAACCCGGAACCTACCCTGGGTACATGTTCCTCATTTTTGGAACCTGAACCTACCCGTCAAAAAAAACCTGGAACCTACCCTGTCACAGGTTCCGGGGTCGGTTCCAGGTTCCAACAAGTTCCAACAGGTTCTTTTTCTTTTTTCTTTTTAATTAAAAAAATGGAAATGAATGCAGCAATAATAAACAAACTTGTCATTCATCGAAGAGAATATAACACAAACAGCAAACAGCATTTTAGAAGCAATAATAAACAAATTGAGTGAGTTTGCTATTACAGTAAGGCACATGAGGAAACTCTTTTGGATATACGCATGCATGTAGAAACTTCGAAGTGCTTCTGATTTGCACTCTCAAGTACTTGGACTATTCTACAATCTTATAGAGACAAGATAAGCAAATTCAAGGCATTATAAATAGGATTACCCAAAGAACTCTGTAGCACTTGAGTGAGCTTGCTATTACGGTAAGGCACATGAGGACTCTTCTGCGAAAGAGCAAAATGACGTCTCCAAGGGCGGAGAGTGACTTGTTTATATGCTGTGCCTCTTTCAGTCTGTCACCAGTTACTTCTGAGCGGTCGACTCTTTCGCTTCTCGCAAGATCTACCATGTGAAGATTACCATGTGATGCGCTTCTAGTCTTCACATATGTCCCACGAACATGTACAGTGTGTCAGTGACGATACTGTCGCCACAAAATTTCAAATAAAATTACAGCTCGGAACCACAGAAATGCATTAGGATCTAGAACATCAATTGAAAACAGAACATCAGATCAAGAACCTATGCGAGCGGCTACTTCTTTCATTCAATGCGGTGGCACCAATGGCTCTATTCTTAAGTCATATGTCCATTAGTTCCATAACATCCGAGCTTGCTCTCACAGGATGCATGCTAGCATCTGAAACAGCTAGACCACTTGCATGAGAGATTGATGAAATCCCTAGTGTAAGCATGTTAACGAAAACCAAGTACTTCTTCCTATTTAAGTTTGGAACTTCCATAATGAGAACAAACGAATCTTATTTAATTTAACTTAAAAGTAACTATAATGCTGCAAAAGGATATCTCTTCTGAGAGCCGTCACTGGAGAGTAGATCTCGCACTTGTTCATTGTAGATCTCAACCATTTGAACCCAGATTTCATACACGATGGCTCTACTTCTGCTCTTAGACATATTGAAAAGGTCATTAAGAGCTCGATAGTTGACACCCCAGCTCTCCTCAGTCGCTGCACCAGGACCACTCTGGCAATGCCATCGCATAACATTGAGTAAGTTTGTAAGGACAAAACATTTATTGAGGAAATTTCAAATGTAGAGAGGACTTGTACCATCATGTAGGTTTTTCCCGAACCAGTTTGGCCGTAAGCAAATATGCACACATTATATCCATCAAGAACAGAACGAATGAAGGGTTGGATGTCAGAATATATCATCTCTGCCAACAATCAGGCAAGAAGCAAGACATTCTTAATTGGAGGATTTAAAAATCAGAAACTGAGATAAAATCAGCTTAAAAGAAAAAAAAATCTACAAGACATAGATGACTAATTGTTACATGTAAATACCTGGAGACTATTTTAAAAGAACATGATTAACATAGAGAGAGAGAAACCTTGAGAAGCAGCCGGACCATAAACCTTGTTGAACTTGAACATGAGATGGCCATCTTTGCCTTGTTTGGAGAGATTAGCGACAACCAACTGTCCATCATCACCAATACGTTCGATGATCGACTGTTTTCCACTCTGTCCAAGAAGTAGGGGCCTAATCCTACAATACACTCTGATATGGATGAGATCTTGATGAGAGAGAATGCATATGACATTAGAAAGTTTACCCTCTCAAAAACGTCATACGAGTGGAAGGCATGACAACTTCCTTGTCGGAAGCTTCCATAGGTCCCTTTTGGTGTTCCAAAGCTAGCAAACCTTATTGACGAGATCTGCTGACTTGGGGAACACCACAAATGCACTTTAGGCCTCAGGGGCTTTTTAACTTTGCCTAATGCTTGCATTTGCCAATTCATCAGGATTGGTTGCCATTCAAATATATCTGAACAGACACTGTCGATCTCTCTTTTGACCAGAGAAATCCCATTCGGCTCCCCACCCAACTCTTCGAAAACAGCCAACAAATTCCCAGTCGGATATAACCATGATCGAGGAATGTGATACCTGAAAAGTTTAGGCATCGATGAGCTTTCTAAACGATTTCATTTCTCCTTAACAAAAAGTTCAAAAAGGATAATACTTTCTCTTACCATCTCTGTGAATCCTCTCCACAATTGCTTAAACATTTATTCTCATTGAAAGTTCCAGTGTAATTACAGCTATTGCAAGTGCTGGATGCTTTATATGCAGGCCAATAGCGCCCAAGACTCTGTCCATTTATCCATACTTGCCCTTTACTCATACTGTCCATATCCAAAGCCAGTGGTGCACTTCCGCCTGGAGCATTGAAAATAGTCTGAAAGCAGGATAAACACATAATTTATGTCACTTTACTGATGTCAAACCATACCAACTACAAAGTAGATGCATTTTCATATGAGATGGCACCATCAACCATGTATCTGTCATATTTGCAGCCAAATCTGAAAACTTCAATAGAAAGGAATATTGAAAGGCCTATCTAATACTCATAATACAAACCACAGAACAAGAATAATGGATGTCACTAGCCCTAGGCCAACTGAGAACTTGAGTCATCTTTCTCGTTTAAAGAGAATAGCTATCAAATATAAAGGATGTAGGATTTGGAAATGCGTGCAACTTTGCAGATGCTTATTAAACTATCTGTCCTGGTTTGACCATAAGCATGAATTTGAATCCCATACAATTCATAAACCTTGGAGGCTAAGAGGATAGATCAGTTTGCTTTGCTGAACTTTGAGATACTTACCTTATACCATGTTAAGGGCTGTTTTTCTGCTACTAAAGATTCTTGTGCCCACTCAACTGACACACTCCCACTGAGAGAATGAAGACCCAAAACTTCTCCTTTGAGATCAACCTGAACCAAAAGAAACCTTCAGTCCTTTCAGAGAAGTATGAAAAGAGGATAGGCGTGGAGAATTCGAGATACAAACCGCGTAAGACCAATTCTGCCATGAAAGGTCTCTCCATCAATCATTGAGACCACTTAACGTAACTGGACCAAGAATACCAGCATTCCATGTCTCAAAATGTACCCCAACATTCTGCAATCAAGTTGACAGTCACAATGCAAGAAAAAACTTGTATTCACTCACACTGGACATAATCCTAGGAAGCAAGTGTGTGAACATCGAGCATGCTAATGCCAACATGCACACCCATTCACCCACCCACCCACACACCCCCCAAGAGAGAGAGCGAAAGAGAGACCAACCGGGAGACCAACAGCGACACTTAGAAGTGAAATTTTGTTAGTCCCAGCTCTCAGCCTCACACCCTGACTGAAAATTAGTTTAGGAAATTCCAGACTGCCGTAGGTAGTTCCTGCATGAGATGAAGAAACATAATCATACAAAAAGCATAATCCGCGTATATTACCCTTGACAAAGAGTGACAAAAAGAAAACTGAATACTTTTGTTGGTTTCAACATGCAAGCAATTTTAAGATTCTATATGTTTAAAGAGCAGCAACACCGGACTCACAATAACTGCCAATTCAGTGGCCAGTAAACAAAAGCAGCTAAAGAAAGATCCACAAACAAAATCACCCTATCAGAGCCTCGTCATTTCAGAATCCAGAGCTCGTTCGATTCAAATATCAAACCTAGACAAACTTTTCCACTAACGAAACTTCAAGAGAGGATAGATCGAGCGCAAGACAGAGCGATCGAGAGAGAGGGAGAGAGGGAGAGAGGGAGAACCTGCAGCAGCGTCGCTCGGGGAAAGCTCGGAGCTAGGCGAGGGCGCTGCAGGTCGCGGGCTTCGGGGCACAGCGAAGGCAGAGCAACTGCGTCGCGGGCTTCGGGGCACGACAAAAGCAGAGCAGCGGCGTCGTGGGATCACAGTGGCAGGGGTGAGCAGCGGCGTCGGGCAGCAGTAGCGGGCGGAGCAGGAGCAACGTCAGGTCGTCATGGGTCGGTGCAGGCTGCAAGCGAGGCGCGGCGGGGCTTGGGATCTGCTGCAGAGGGCTTCTGATGTCAGCGCGAGCGAGCAGGGGTCACTCGGAGACGCGGCAGCCGGCAGAAGTGCAGAGAAAATGGCGAAGAGAGAATCTCAGGTGGCGTCGAGCAGTCAGCAGAGGGCGAAGAGAGAACACAGGTAGCATATGGCGAAGAGAGAACACAGGTATCCGAGACCGAGACTGAAAGTGTCGTGAAAATCAAATAGAAGGTTTTTTTTTAGCCCTAATCGGACCGGTTCCGGTTCCTAGAAAAAGGGAACCGGGAACCGGAACCGGTCCCTTTGGAACCGGGAACCACGCTCACCCCTAACCGCGCCGCAGCACGGAGAAGGAAAGATTCGGGATGGTGTTCTAGAGGATCCGCCACCTGTTTGACAAGTCATGACAACGTCTCTAGTGGGCAAGAAGGAGAAGATGTGGTGGTTGAGGCAATTGGGCAAGAGGATGATGTACTCTAGACGCAAAGGAACTCTGCCATTTGATTGGTATGTGGATGGAAGGAGAAGGAATCCGAAAGCCATATAACATCAAGCGATGTGACGCTTTGCAAATGCTCCGCCATTAGAGCTCTGCAACCCTCCAAAAGCTCAGACTTCACTTGCTCTGCTCTCGCTCGCTCAGTCAATGATCATCGTCGTCTCACCAATATATCGTTGTCATACTGATTATATAGTCGTTTAATAATTTAAATACCTGATTATATGAAAATAGCCATAGTTAAGGAAATGTTTGGGTTATATTTGATGAACACCTTACAACACTTTCTTTTAGCAATGCTTGGACATTGTCTAAGACTAAGTCCACATTCATGCTGCTTTTGCAATTTCTTCATGTACTTTTTCGCAATCAATTTTAACTTCATCAATATCGAACTCTTTTATCATCCAATTAATTGATTCGTCAAATTGTTTGTATGCATTGCTGGCGTATATGGACAATTCCATTCAAACAATAAAAAACAAGAGAAACAATCACAAGAAGAAAAAGATTGAGAAAAGAAAAAGGGAAAAGAACCATGGAAGTTTAAAATCGAGGTAGAATCATGTAGGGAGGCAATTTTTTTAATGCGAAAGGAGTAGATTCACAGTCAGAACCTATATGGAAATTCAAATTGCAAACATAAAACAATTTTGTTTTGCTGATATAGAAAGCAATTTACCAAATTTGGCGTCAATGTGAACTTATGTAGATTACGTAATTATTAACACCGAAAAAATGGCCAAATGTTTTGACCAGCTACAGAAATTGACAACAGGAGCAGAAGATTACACTAAGTGTTGGAAGCATTTAATCCATATAGTACAATCTATCAACAAAAAGTAGGGGTGTCAACGGGTCGGGTCGGGTTTTGATGTTACCCGACCTGACCCGAATCATAATGGTCACGTACTATGACCCACCCTAACCTGACCAGAAACACATAAGACCCAAAATTGAAATTTCGGGTCGGGTCGGGTAGGTCTGGGTCATGTTTCTGGATTTTCATTTTACTCGAACAATCTATCAAATTATAGACATGTGTTTTGCAATAAATAATAATTATGGATTATTGTATTTAGTGACAATTAATGTGGCATAAGATCTATGTTTAGGAAGAGAAAAAGGCAGATTGCTTTTTCCAAAAAAAAAAAAAAGGAAAAAAGAAAGAAAGAAAAGGACAGCTAGATTGTTATTTTTTTTTTCAAATACAGCTAGATAATTTCTTTTTTTTGGTCAGTAAAGACAAATGGATAATTAGGATGTGTTTGGTAACGATTCTGTTCTCTAACGCATTATGACAAGAAATGATTATTTTTTATTTTGTTATCGGGAACTGATTCTCGTAAAAGTTAACGCGTTTGCTGCAGAATCCAAAAATTTCGATTTTGGAATAAATTGCGTTTGATCATCGCGTCTTTCTGATTATGCTCCAAATCAATTTCTTTTAATTTTTAAATAAATTTTTTACTTTTTTCCTTTTTTTTTTTTTTTTTTTTTTTTTTTTTTTTTCCTTTTTCTCTTATTCTTCTTCTTCTTCTTATGGCTGGCAACCTCACCGGAGCGTCCACCGCCCTCGCGAGGCCGGCCCTCGTCGGCCGAGCCCGCCGGTGGCCGTGTCGGCCTCGTCGAGGCTGCGCGAGGCCCGCCTAGCCATTGGCGGGGCTAGGCGAGCCTCGCCGGTGCTGGGCGAGGCCCACCTGGCTACCAACGGGGCGGGGCATTGTGAGGCTTGCCCAGCCTCGCCGGTGGCCAGGCGAGCCTCGTCGGGGTTGGGCGAGGCCCGCTTGGCCACCGGCGAGGCTCGGCCTCGCCAGATTTGGCGAAGACAAGCCTCGCCGTGGGTCGGGCTTGCCTCCGCCGAGCTCGCCTGGACCTCGCCCGGCTCGGTGAGCTCGCTGCATCGGCGGATGGCGACCGGCGGCGGACGGTAGCGAGCAGTGGTGGACGGCGGTCGCAAGATAGCGGAAGGGAAGAAGAAGACTTTCTAGGTTTTGATTCTCAGACCGAGAATCATATATATATATTTTTTTTATTCTCAATTCTTGTCCAAAACTGATTCTAGAAATAAAAAATTTACCAAACGCGATTCTATTCCCAAACCGATTCTAACAAAAATCATAATCAAACACTGTTTGGATGGTTACCAAACAGTGCCTTAGTAGTAGACATTCTGTGGACGGTTCGTATTTTCACTCATGTCACGTGTTTGGTAATTCCATGTCGATGTAGAATTTGAGGAAAAAAAAATTAAAAAATCTTCTCTTTAGCCCTCTCTTCCCCCTCCTTCATCCACAGCCGCCCGACCTCCGTCCCTCCTCCGCTGTTGCCAATGGCGAAAGTCACCGGCACCTTGATAGGCTGACTCTTGCTATGTCTAAGCCGAGCATGGCTGGCTTCCTCTATTTTGTCCGTCTCATCGTTCTATAGATGTTGAAATCTGGCCGTCCATAGCGACGGAGTTGCAGATCTGGAAGTTGACCACCGTTACTCGTAGCCATGGATGAGCCGCTTTCGTTACAGCCATGGTTGCAGATCTAGAAGTCCTATCACGAGCAACGACGGCTTATGGACTACCATTGTCCCCTCGTTGTCGCCGGCGATCGGCTTGTGGTTGGCCCTGTCCATGGCCGAGCCACCCCTCCATCGTCACAGTTGCTCGTGGTCATCGCCTGTCCAGATCTGGACTGGAGTCGTGCCTCCAGATCTAGTATCGTCCATGGTTGCAAGCCTAGCTCGTCCATTGCTCACGAGAAGGCTTCTCCATAGATCTGGCAACCGCAGCTTATCTATGGCCATGAGCCTTGACGGCGAGTTTGAGATGTTGACAGCCATGGACTGGGAGGTCAAACAACGAAAGGAAAAATAGAGGAATAGATGTCAGGGAAGAGTGGCCATGGACGAGACGGCCTGAGCTTGAATGCAGCCATGGACAAGCGACGTCAAGAACGGGCAGACCACAAAGACGACGGAGAGGGTTGGATGCCTGGCAATGGTCGCCTTGGACATGGCATCGGCAACTCCGCCGGTGGCGACGGCGGAGGGAGGTGGCTTTGAAGTTTCACTTTCAATCTCTTTCGTAAAGGGAAATTTTGTTTTGCTTGTTGGGGTGTTCCTTTAATGTAAGTAATGTGTTTGGTTTGGGTCGAACAATGTTTCGACCCTAACCGGACACGAAACATGTACTTCGCTCATTTTATAATTGTTTGCGGAACAATATGAAGACCCGAAACATATACTTTCGTGTTCTGGTTGTGTTTGGGTTGGGTCGGGTCGGGTTCTTGGACACCCCTAACAAAAAGGCCTAATTTTGATCAATAGAGATGTCAACAAAAAAAAAAAAAGTTAAGTGTTGGAGTGAAGAGTGGACGAGTAAAGTACACCGACTCGGTCGACGAGGAGGAACGTTGCATGTAACTATCAAGTAGGGAAGTTGATAATCTCAAATTTCATAACCATTTATAGATAAGTGCCATTAAATGATAGAGCCACACAAAACATGTTTAAATTCTTAGTGACCTTTTATTAGAGGTGGCAAATGGGTGGGTTGGGTCGGGTATGGGTCGGGTCGAAAATGGGTCAACCCATATTTGACCAATTTAACCCGTTTTGCCATATTCTCAGTAGTGTAAATCTAGTGGCCCATACCCGACCCAACCCGTATTGCTAAAACCTATTTATTGTTAAAATATTTTTTTGTAATACAAATTTTTTAACATTTTTTATGCAATACAAATTTAATGGAAAATTTTTATAACTTTTTAAATAATTATATTTTTAAAATATAAATTTTCTTTTTTAATATTTTTTTTCTTTTTTTTTCTTCTCCTTCCGGCCGCCGATGACGATGACGGCCGGTGACCGGCCACAGGCGAGATTGAGCTCACCGGCATCGGGCGAGGCTCGATCTCGCCAGATCTGGCGAGTCTCGACCTCGCCGACGACTAGCGAGGCTCTCGGTCAGCTAAGTTCTACCTTTGAATTCGTAATATTTTTTTATCTAGCTTCATTCCAAAGAGATCTTGAGATGACTGCATTCTATTGTTAACCTCGTGGGTTGTTAATGACTAAGCTGGTCTCATTGCAGACGACGCTTTCCTCGAGCCCATGTGCACATGAAGCCGTATGAAGCTGTAGAGGCAATCACGACTGGATGCCGCACCTTTAGTCAAACCAAGAAACTTAAGAGAATTTGTGCTTTCACGGATCTGCGAGGCTTGAGCTCGCCGGTGTCGGGTGGGGCCTCGATCTCGCCCAGGGCCGAGGCCCCGCCCGACGCCGACGAGCTCGAGCCTCGCCCGGATCCGGCGAGTCTCGGCCTCGCCGACGACTAGCGAGGCTCGAGACTCGCCGGATCTAGCGAGGCTCGAGCTCGCCGGCGTCGGGCGGGCGCCTCGCCGTCTGGGCAAGGCCTGTCGCCGGCCGCCGCTTAGCAATGAAGAAAAAGAAAGAAAAAGAAAAAAAAAATTTGAAATATGAAAAATAATTATAATTTGAAGTTTTTATTAAAAAACATTTTTATAAATTTAAAAAAGCCAAGGGTTTAAACTTTAAAATGAGTTTCCTTATAACCCATTTAAACTATTTCTTTTTGTGTTTTATATTCACCGACCCATTTCTGACCCATATTTAATTTTCACTTGACCCATTTATGACCCATATTTAACCTTCACTTGACCCATTTTTTACCCATATTTAACTTTCACTTGACCCATATATGACCCATTTAACTAAAAATGGGTCATAATATGGGTTTTGACCCATATTGCCGCTCTACCTTTTATGTATAATTTTTTGTATAAATACCAGAGTTGTATTCTTTGTGAAAGACCACTCAATCAATCAAATAATACATGTTGTTTGTCTTTACTTAAAACGTAATTTTCTTTTCCAGTATATTTTATATATTGCTGACAACAATTATTCATATTATTCGCACATAGCATAAAGGAGACCCTTCAACCCTTTGTGGATTGGACAAGATTGGACTAGTTTGTGAGTTCGACAGGTATTTCACCCATTCTAGTGAATTATTTTCGGGCATGCTTGACGAGACTCTTGTTCGTTGATATGAGGAATCTTTCACGGGAAGAACCAAAAATCAACAAGAGATAGACAATAATGCTGGCATCCTCAATCCAATACAGCAAATTTGACGTGAAATTGCTGCACATTTTGAGTTTTCAGCCATTGGTGGAGCGTCAAGAGAAGGTCAATGCAAGGGAATTGATCTTTCAGGCATCTCATTGAAGAACAGTTAAGAAAGTAAAACCAAATCGAAGCATGATGAGAATCATGAGAAGGTCGCTCAAGGAGCAAGAGAAAGAGATGACCAATTGTATCGTGCATCATATATCAGATGTAATAAGGCAAATGGTTATCAATGTTTGTGCACGATGCCACTCCAGAGGATCATATTTGCAATCCCAGGTACCAATTTCTGCAAATTGTTTTTTGCATAGCATCACTCTTTTGCTTTGCGTGTTTAATTCACATGTTCGAATTCCCATCTGCTTTGTATTTTTTCTTATTAAAAAGCATGTGCCTACTAATAACTAGTATTCTTTTATGCGATGAGTAAGTCCCAAAATTAATCCTCGACCTTTTGATAGTTTGCAAATTCTCTAGGTTGATATAAACTTTTCATACCAATAAAGTAGGGAACCCCTTGCCCCAAATAAAATAAAAACTGACCTTTCTCCAACAAATTTTAGCATCAGAACAAAAAAATGATGTGGCTAGTAGCTTTTCATTAGAAATAATGTTGATGTGTGACAGGTAATTCAAGTTTATATATATATCAAAATAATTTTGTATGCATGGACATATCAAAAACTTTTTGACTCGTGCGAGAAACTTATTGTAGCTGGTTACAATTGGATGAAGTTGTCCGAGCATTGGTTTGGTTGCACAATAAATGAGTGTGACAGAAGAAAATATTGCTCAAGACTGTCGGAAAGCCAAAACACGTGCCACTGGCAGCGCCTCATATATTTTCCTCGGACACGAAATCAACGAAACAAACGCAAGAGACGCAACTTTCAAAAGAACGCGGACGTTGGTTTCACAACCCTTCACAGACGTACGCCTGCTAATGAACAGAACGTGCCCTGCCAATTTGACGTGGACCATGGAAACAAGAAATTTAAAAAAGAAATTGAAGGAATATCAAAATCCCCCAAAAAGAGAAACAGAAAAAACCGACCGTGTACAACAAACTGGCAAGATTCAGTTTCAACATAGTGCAAGCTCTCTCTCTCTCTCTCTCTCTCTCTCTCTCTCTGGCGCTCGCTCCAACTAACGAGTGACGTTAGTTGGTTGAAGAAATCTGGGCGTTTCAATTATTTCAAGTCCTTTCCCTCATTTTTGTAATCATGCTGTTTCCAAGTGGGTAGCCCAGCTCTCCGTAGATGAAAAAATTGAGTAAAAAATCACATAAATATAATTTTTCAAAATGTTTCCTAATTTGATGAATTGAAAACATCAGCTCACAGGCTTTTTGTAGTCAAAATTAAAACAATGGGACGTTCGACAAAAAGGTTTTTTTTGGTCAGTGATGAAAAGATTATGCCTCCTAAAAGTTTGGTCAAATTTGTGTAAAAATCACATGAATATAATTTTTCAAAAAAATTTCACTATTTCATGAATTGAAAAGATCGGTTCACGGTTTTTTTTTTTTTTTTTTTTTTTTTTTTGGTAAGGAGCAAAAATCAAGTTAATGGAATGTTTGATGGAAAAGTTAGCCCCGTAGAAGTTTTGCCAAATTTGTGTAAAAATCACACATATAAATTTTTTTAAAATTTCCTCCAATTAGATGGATTGGAAAATCAGGTCACGGATTTCCCTAAGGCAAAAATCAAGTCAATGAAACATCGGACATAAAAATTATGCCCCAAATGCAAAATATCCGATTCATCAAATCAATAAATTTTTTTAATTGAGGGTGAGGAAGGTCGAAGAATAAGAATAGTCTCCCAAGTTCAAGTCCCAACTCAAAGATGTGACCAGCACTGTCTAGCAAGTCGCCATGCTGGCCAGTCCTCAACCACTAGGAGGGCGAGGAAGAGCGGCAGTGATGACAACGGGTCTGAGCCATCGGTTCTGCCTACCGGGAAGAGCCGGTCAAATTTAAGCTCATCTAGAGCTAGAGTGCGGAAATCGCAGTCCTCGAAAGGTTGCTCAAATTCCGCAGTGGGAAGAGCCTAGATCCTTTGATCCACATGCGCGCATTATCTCATTTCAGAATTCCATCAAGTTTGACTTCATCCGCAACAAGTCGCAATGCCGAATAAGATTAGGAAGATGAAGCGCAAGTTCGTGAAAGGGATTATGAGCAGGCGATTTGAGAAGAAGCCCCATGATCGGAAAGTCTGCGGGCTTTCGCAAGTCCTCTGGCAGGAAGGATGGCAGCGATGAAGTATTGCTCGCGTCCTTGAAGGGGGCAAGCATGCTGCTACCCTGTCCAAGTCGCTGGAGGAAGAGGTCAAGGAGAGCGATTGGGCCAGCATGTCTTCTCTATAACGGAATGGGTCTCGATGAAGAGGTTTTGAGAGTTGGTATGCGGGAGTTTTCGAACGGCGGAGCTGCACATGCCGTGGGTAGAGCGGCCTGACAAACGACCTAGTCAAATTGTTCGTGGATGGGCACGTCGGGCAAAGCTGACAGGAAAATAGTCATAATATTAACTTATCGATTAATTTTAACATAATAAATAACAAATTTTATGTGACTTGTAACTTTTCCATCTACAAGTAATGTTCATGTGTAATATGTAAGTCTTCTATACATATATATATATATATATATATATATATATATATATATATATATATATATATGTTAAAGTAATTTTGAGGTTCTGTATATGTTGGTACCTTTTATTCTGTGGAGTGAGTTTTATTAAGACTCAAGGGAGAAACTTGTTATAGGCGGTCAAAATAGGATACGGTTGGAGATCCATTCGAGAAGCCGCGAACTTGCCGACAAGTTTTCATCTATTAGTGTGAAAATATAAATTTATTTTCTGCATTATTTCCTCATTTGAAAAATGCAAAGATGACAAGTGAATGATCTGACTTTTGGTTTAATTTTTGCAGTTGATCACCGTCATTATTTTTTCATGTACTGAAACATGTAATTTATCTTTTCTCGGACACGAAGCAATGGGACAAACAGAAGAGCTGTAACTTTGAAAAGAGCACGTTCTTTAATTTACGCAATTATTTGCGTATGTACGTGTCAACCAATTAAAGTGTTCATTATTATAAAAATATAAAATAGCAAAAAAAAGAGAGAGCAAAATATAGATAAATAAATGGACTAATAAATAATAAACAAATTAGCAAACAAAATGATTGTGTTAACAAGGGGGCTTCTCCGGTTCTCGGCTCACAAGATAAAATTTCGTTTAACCCATCAAAGCTAGTCAAGCCCATCGCCTTCAGCCCATTTTATCCACCAAGACCAATGACTATATTGAACATTTTCATACGCTTCGAAGACTATATCAATATGTATCAAACGTTCATGGACTACTTTGAACAAGTTACAAGTTCAAAAACCATGTTACACATCGAGCTAAAGTTCAATGACTATTTGTGTTATTTTCCCTTACTAAAATGGGCCAACGGGACTTCGTGAGGGCTGGCGACCCTCATTGACTAACCCTGGCCTAGAGTGGGTGATGATCGTCAATCCTCACCCAAATCAAGCGACCTTCGCCTAGACTGCAACATGGGTCGGTCGATGCAAGGCGCCCTTGTCGTAGTTTGGGGGAAGGACGCCTGATTTGGATGAGAGCCAATAGTTTTTGCTGGCCTCATCGAGCCCTTACTGGTGCTTTCTAGCTATGGTGAGTTGGTGACCCTTGCCCTCGCTTTTTTTTTTTTTTTTCCCTACATTTTTGTATTTTTTGAAATGCCTTTTTATCTTATAATTTTATTAAATTAAAATTTTGGTTAAAATTAGGATTTAAGCTAAAACAATGTTATTTTAGTCTTATCTTTCATGTTTTAGTAAGGTCAATGGCACTAAGAGAGAGAAAATATTTAAAAATAAAAATAAAAAACAACAAGCATTTGCCGTTAGTCTAATATCACAGAATTAATGAAAGGACTCTGTAGCACCGATTTGACAAAATATTAAGATTTGATTACATTTTTTTATAAGTTTTAGAATTTAATCACACTTTCATAACAAGTTTTAAAATTTCCATTACACTTATCCATATTTTCTTTGAGCTGAAAAACATATAGCTACTTATGAGTAATATTCTTTATGTGATAAGTAGGTCCAAACTAGAAAAATTAAACTTCAACCTTTCAATAGTTAGCAAATTATCTATGTTAGTATTAACTTTATTACCAATAAAGTAATTTTAATCCCATGTCCTAAAGAAAAAAAATGACCATTTTCTCAACAAATTTTAGCATCAGGAATAAATGTGGGTAGTAACTTTTCATTCCAAGTAATGTTCATGTGTGGATGAATAGTCTTTTTTATATATATCAAAATAATTTCGAATACATGTACGTGGGGGCAACTTTTTATTCGATGGAAAAAGTTCAATTCAGACTCGCTGGAGAAACTTGTTATAGCTGGTTGCAATTGGATAAAGTTATCCGACTTTTTGGTTTGACTACATATCAAAGGTGCACTGGATCCGACTAAAGGTTGTTGGATAATGTGAAAAGGAGAAGAATAGTTTATAATCTAAATAGCACCGATATTGACATGTGACACACGATATAATACGACACGACACGCCGATACGTCATTTTAAAAAAAAAAAAAAATATATATATATATATATAGAATTACGATACATTGAGACATGTTGTATATTAAATGTATATTTTTATATATCAAATTAATTTGATTCAAATTCACAATTAAATAAATAATAATAAAGCCAAGAATGAATTTACATTAAAAACATTAATCTACCATTTATTAATATCCTTCATTATTTCAATTTTACAAATTTAACTTCATTATAATAATCCTTAAAACTTGGAGGAAAAAAATAAATAATTCATATTTTGAACTCGTGTGTGAGACGTGTCAGAAGAGAAGAGGAAAAAAAAATTTTGGGGGTGAATTATGTATGACGAAAAGTGAGCGCCAGAAGAAAAAATAAGAGAAGACTATTTTTTTCTTCTTTTCACATTTATTATTTTTTTTTACATTTATACATTTCGGCCCATCATTTATTTAAAATTTTTAAAATTGACCTTGTGTATTAAAATTACGTGTCGAAAACTTATATGTCGGAATTCCAACTCGAGTATCGGAAAAGTTGGTCAAAGATCGGATTTTTCAATACATGTTGAACGAGTGTTGGCGAGTGTTCGAGACATATGTCCGATAGGACATGAAAACTCTCAAAAAGTATCTGTATGTCCTAGCTCGTCATGAAGCTAACGAAACCGACGAAATAAAGGTAAGAGCCGTGACTTTGAAAAGAACGCGTACTTTTGCTTTCGCAACCATTCGCGTATGTGCGCGGGCGAGTGGACGAAAGGTGCCCTGCCTATTTGACGTAGACCTAAGAAGCAGAAAAGAAAACAGCACCTGTGTATATATACTGGCCAAATTCAGACTCACGTGAGAAACTTGTTATAGCCGGTTACAATTGGAAAAAGTTATGTGTTGTTTGAACTTTGAGTACACAAAAAAGATGCATTGGATCCCACGGAGTGGCTGGATAATGTGAATCGGAGAAGAGTAGCTCAAGACTGTCGTGAAGCTGACGAAACTGACAAAACAAACGTAGGAGCCGTGACTTTGAAAAGAACGCGTACTTTTGCTTTCGCAACCATTCGTGTATGTACGCGTGCTAGTGAACGAAACGTGCCCTGCCAATTTGACGCAGACCGCGGGAAAAACGAAAAAAAAAAAAAATGTTGTCCGCAGACCAAACCAGAAAGAAGCAAAAAGGAAACACAGCACCTGTATATAAACTGGCGAAATCCAAGCACCTCTGCAAGAAGCTCTCAATCCAAGCACCTATGCAAGAAGCTCTCTCTCTCTCTCTCGCCAACTCTCTGTAAGTTGGTGATCTGGTTGCTCTTCCCTCTCGAGGTGTCGCGCCGAGAAATTTCGCTTAACTCGGCTTCTTCTTCGTGCTACTATCAGGTCTCTCTCTAGTCTCTCTCTCTCTCTCTCAACTTCTATCGATGTGAATATGAGCGACGATAGTTGGTTGAGGAATTCCAGGCGTTTCAATTATTTCAAGTCCTTTCCCTCATTTTTGTAGTCATGTTGGTTTTGAGTGGTTAGCTGCAATTCTAGATACTCTGTATTGCTCTCAAGAAGCGAGCTAGTGTCCAACGTTGGAGTAAATTTATACGTATAAGAGAATTCCTTATTAGAGAATATTAGAGACAATATTAGATCTTAAGTATGTCATTTGTTTCGTTATTTGCGGGATAGCAGATTTTCATGTTAGATTAATATAGCTAATTCCATTTCTTTCCTATACCTATTGTTTGGGGATAAATGCCCCTAAATAAAACAATTATTGAGTAAAGATGTGGCCTTTGTCTAAATTCCGTGTTCCTCTCTCTTGAAGAACCCAGAACATTTAAATATAGGTAGCAATCTCATTTAATTTTGACCTCAAAATATTGAATTTCATTTTTCGTTCAAGATCTTTGAACTTCTGTCTCTGTTCAACTAAAAGTCAACTCAAATATCAGTCTTATGAATTGGAGCTCTCATAACAATGTGCGTATATATTCATCGTGGGAAAAAAGCTTCCTTTAGTTGACCCACCAACAATTCTGGTGAAACTCCCTTGTTTTGATGAAGGAGGGACATTAGTGTGAATGGCAATTGCGTGATATTTCAGTGCAGAGGTTTAATTATTGCTTAGCGAAGATGTTAAGGCAATATGTGGGGCTAAACCTTACGTGCATATACTGTAAGACGTGGGTTGTGTTATCAATAACTTGACTATTGAAGGGAAACTTTAATTTGCCCTTCTTTTGTGTATATAGGCCCAAGGAAGTAGACATGGTCAGAAAAAGAGATCGATTTTGGGATTATGTGGAGCTTCTGGATGGCAAATTTAAGTGCAAGTTTTGCGATAGAGAGTTTGCCGGTGGTGTTCCAAGAGTTAAATCGCATTTATCTGGAATTAAAGGCCATGGTATAGATATATGCACCAAAGTCCCTGAAGATGTTCGAATTGCCGCTGCTGAAGCAAAATCTGATCCTAATAAGAGAGCAAAGGTTGAAGCTTGTTCAGGTAAGATCGAAGAGACTTCACTAAAAATGCATATCGGTAAGGACAACGTTATGCTGGATAAATTGCTCGTTAAGTTCATCCTAATTAATGGTGAGGATGTCGACATTGTGCGGAGGCCATCCTTCATTGACTTTGTGGATGCTGTGGCTAAACATGGTTCCCATTATAAGTTGCCATGTTGTTCTGTAATCAAAACAAAGTTAGTGCCTGATTTGGAAAAGGAAATTGGAGAGTATGTGGCAAATGTGAAGAAATCATGGGTTAGAACTGGCTGCACACTCATCAGTCATGTTTTGGGGCATGAGAATAGATCCTTCAATTGTATCTTTGCTTATTCAATTGAAGGGGTGGTCCTATTGAATGCGTTGGAAATCCCCCAGTATTATTCAGTGTTTTGTTTGTCCGAAGAGATTTTATATTTCGTCACTCAAGAAATTGGGGCCAACAACGTCGTGCAGCACTTATCCGGAAATGATGATTATTTTTTTCGAAGTATGCCAAATGACGACGATCCCTATGTGTACAAGACTACATGTGTTGCCTATAAAACACAACATTTGCTCGAGAAAATATATGACAGGATATCATGGATTACAAACGCATTTGATCAAGCAAGAGCAGTTGTCACTAAGATTCAAGAGCATGATGGCATCTTATCATCGATGAAGCAGTCCACAAACTACTGGCGGTTGCAACAATCATCAATGATAGAATTTTACTCTGACTATTATATGCTTCAATCAATCATGAGACTTGAAACTGAGCTGCGATTTCTTGTTTCATCATCTAAGTGGCTTTCGTTGGGTTTTGAGAAGGATGAATCAGGCATAGAAGTGGGTAAAATCATTCGCAGTTCTGAATTTTGGACCGAAGGGAAAGAAGTCTTGCATGCTTTAGAACCGATATTTCGAGTACTCTGTCTAGTTGATGGCTATGGCGCTACTTTTGGGTTCTTGTATGCAGCTGTGGAAATGGCAGATGAGGCTATTAGACAAATTTATGAAATTAATGATCCTAAGTATCAGACTTTATGGGAGATATTCGAGGATTGGCAGGATGATATTTGTCATCCATTATATGCTGCTGCTGCTTTTCTTAACCCTGCTTACATGTGTGGCGAGAAGTTCATACAGAATGTTGCAATGAAAGAGGGCATGGATTTCATGCTGGAAGAATTGGTAGGTGTTGAAGAAAAGGAAAAATTTAAGGAAGAAATGCTTCGCTATCATGACCAATTGCCGAAGTTGTTCGCAAAGGCAATGTTAGGAACATCTCACCCTTGTAAGCATCTGTTCTTTAAACAATTAACCGTGTTAATGTGATTTTATATTTTATTTGTTTTCAATGTGAAAATTGTATACTAATAGTGTTGCGTATGAAGGTGACTGGTGGGACTCTAGCGGTGATGTCCTTCCTGTATTGAAGAAGTACGCAATTCGAATCCTAAGCCAACCCTGCAGCACTTCTTTCTGCAGGCAGATTTTGAGTGCAATTGAAACTGCTCAAACTGAGGAGTTGGGGCAATTCGTGCCTGCAGTGATGGACGATTATCTATATTTGAGGACAAATGCGTTACTGATGCAGATTTTCAACAACATGAAAGAAAAAATTAGGAAGCCACTTGATCTTGAGAAACTCGGTGAACTTCCTGATTTTACAGAGTTTATGAATGAGAATTTCACTCATGGTCTACTGAATGAGACCAAAGTTCCTTTATTAGATGGAAAGCTAAATTGTTGGTAAGAATCTTTTTTGTCGAGACACTTTAGAGATATTGCGATTTAAATGCGTGCCAAGCTGATTCACGAACAAAGCAGGATGATTTACTAGAGTTAGAATCAAATATGACAGTGGTGAATGATAATATCACTGAGAATGTTTCTGCATTTTTTTATTGATCTTCCGCAGGAATTCACCTTTAGTTTATTTGCAACACTGTTTGAATTCGTGAATTTATACCAAGTATATCTATGTATCCATGACAGAGATAGGGATGATGGCATCGTTTTCTTTTTATCATGAGTATGAGTATCTGTGCTTCATTTCAGTACTTCGAAGACTAAGTGAGATCAATGTGTTCAAGCTAGTGATTGCTAAAAGGTCGTAGATTTTGATAGTCAATTGAATCCAATTATTATGGTAATCCGAATGACCTGCTAGAATGATTTCATATGTTGGATTTGGCCCCTAGCATGATTTTGTTTTTTGCAAGACTGCTGTTTGGCGAGAAGGCTGTCCTTATCGTGGGCGTACTAGGCACTATTTTCTGCAGTGTTAATGTCTCTCAATGAGTCCTTAAATTCGTCTTTCTATTAACAGGTCTGCATCGGTGAGTAAAGACGGTGAGAGCGAAAAGCACTTACGTCTTCAATTTATAACTGAACTACCATCGAACCTATTTAAAGGTTGCCAAATTAAAGGTTGGAGAGGAACTCCTATTCATGTCATCTTGGTAGATTCCAGTACAGGTAGGGTTGTGCAATCTGGACCCTTGTCAATGCTAAAGTTGATGGTGACAGTGATTGGAGGTGACTTTGATGACGAAGCTGGTAAAAATTGGACTAAAGAGTTCTTTGATAGCAATGAACTAAAGGGGCGAGAAGGGAATATGCCACTCTTGATTGGTGATCTCTCTGTGACCCTCGATAAAGGCATAGGGACATTGGGTGCTATCACTTTCAATGACGTATCAAGCTGGACGGATAGTGGAAAATTCAGGCTTGGAGTCAAAACTGCGTTGGGTTGTTGTGAGGGAATCCGTGTCCTTGAGAGCACATCTAATGCCTTTGCTGTGGAAGATGGTGAGTCATTCAAATTTAAACTCTTGATGACAGCTTTTATGTTCTTTTTTCGTTGGCCTTCACTGTTGGGGATGTTAAGTCGTGATTCAGCTTTTAAGATTTTCTGTTTTTTCTTTTCTTGACATGTCTGGAACCACATAATAAGATACATAGACTAGGCTAAGAGACTTGCAACAGCAGTATCGTGTTTAATCAGAATCTAGTATGCTTTGATTTTTTAAAACAATTTTAGAGCAGAGCAGACTCTGTAGTTGTCTGAATTTCAGGTTTGGTTGCTGTTTGCAGAATCCATAATCCTAGAAATAGGTATGCTTGAAAGGAACAACAAAAAATGAGCAGACAGTGCTTTGCCTATCTTTATTTTCTAATTCGGTGAAGTTGAGCTCATGAAACCTATAACAAACAAAATAGATTTGGTGTTTCCAGTGTGCTTTCCTAACCAGTTGCATCAGCAATAAGTTTTGAAAATGGAATCACCTTGACAGCATTCATGGCCATTGAATTGATGGTGACTATTGTTTAAAGGAAGCTGACTTTAGTAAACTTTAATTGTCATTTTAGCTTGTTAGATATGTTATGATGTGTCCGGATTTGATTTTATTAGAATAAGAGAATGTGGTATTCAACTTTAAATTGTGCTCAGCTGTATCAATACGATGATAACTCACTGAAATCTATGTCAATGCATTAAACATGGCCCATTTTGCTTTGCATCAGAAAATATGATTTCTCTATTTGTATTTTCTTTGTTCATTGCTCGCATAACTTTGAAATGACAGTGCCGGCAGCCCCATTTCTTCCTCCAAGGCCGCTGCCGCAGTGGCAGCTGCGGCAGCTGCAGCTGCAGCAGTGGCTGCTGCAGCGGTGGCAGCCGCAGCAGCGGCAGCTGCAGCTGCCGCCGCCACCGCTGCTGCTGCCACCGGGAGACTATCCACCTGTTCAGGCCACCGATGTGTTCAGAGATTAATGGTAAATTGCAAGACTTCTTCAGCAACAATCTGCAGGCATTGTGGAACAGTTGCTGGACGCTTCCCAGGTCATTCTCGGTTTCATTCTGCACTCCATCATCATCCTCATCCTCATCCTCATCCTCACGATCATCTTCTTGGCAGAGGTCGTTTTAGGCAGCCTCCATTCCAACACCTTCTGCTTTTCCTCTGCTTTACTCGGGGAGGCATCAGTGAGCCAGCAGCCGTTGCTGCCGGGCAATCAAGATCAGGGGAGTGGCGGCATGGATGTCGCATCACCGCATTGCTCATGAGTCATGACAGTCCTAGACTCCTACTTGTATACTGGATCCTTTGATTAACAAAAGTGAACATAAAATAATTTCACGCGATTGTTTTTAGGCCTTTTTTTTTTTTTGGCTTTCTCTTTGTAATCTTGCCTCTCGTTCTCATAGCAGATTGCATTGTAAAAGACAGAAGACAGGAAAAAAAAAAAAAAAGAAAAGAAAAAAGATCATGATGATTTGATTACGATGTGTCCTTTTAACTCCATTATCCACACGAGGATCAAACCGAAACATGCAGAAGCATGTCATCACTTTCTATGTCGTCTCCTCGATGCTTTACAGCCAAAAGTTTCGTTCTCGATATTTTATTTAAAAAAAAAGAAAGTTGTTCCCTTTCGGTAACAAATCCACGTTATCGCTTGGGTATCGTCGCGAGGGGGTCACAACGGTTTATGATATCTTCGGGAGCAGGTGTGCACCTGCGGAGCAGAAATATCCCCAGCGATTATTTTATTTTTCTTTTTTAATATTGAAACATGAAAAAATTGTTCACTCTTCATAAAACGAACACACCTTGTAAAATAATTGGGATTTGGCAATATATACCATACAATTCATATGTGGTGAAATGACAAATCATGGAGAATCCACGATCCAAACTATGTAGCGTTATATACCAAAAGAGCGAGTATAGTCCATATAAATTAATTGATGTTCATTTTTCTGGAGGTTACATATACTCCAAGGTGACTGGGGGAAGGGTTAGCCACTCATGTCACATTTTGCAATTTGAATTTGAAGCCTCTATTCTGTGCAGCATGTATAAGACAACATATTATTTATCTTACCCTGCAAAAGAATGTACTAATTTGAGTTTCGCCGCAATGGTTGCATATCATTTCCTTCATCATGTTATGTGGCATTACCAGTTATTTTTTACCTTCTTGTCTGTCTTGCTGAATGCTGATGCCCATTTCTTTTCTCTCGAACCATATACAGATAACTCTAGATTCCCAATGGCACATGATTCCCTCTAGCCATGAGGACACCATAAAGCTATGCATCGCCAGATTGGGAACGGCCTCCCGTGGTGAGCAGTAGCTTCGCTGATGCACAAGAAGCTGCTTGCAGCAGAGTAAATGATGCAGTTTTGGGCCCTGCCTGTACTTCTTGCCACACCATTGATTCGCCTCTGTCTAATAAGTGTCACCTGCTTGCAGATTATTTCATAGGAAACCACGCTGGAGGATCCGACATACTCTTCTTGGCTTTAACATGAAACTGGACAATTTCCAATTAGGGAAAATACCAAAAACAGGCTCGAGTTTTGGACTCGAGCCTCACACCTCTGCCGTCGCTGTATGCGGTTGTAGCTAAATTGCTCTCTTCCCCTTTCCCTCTGTACCTCCTTCCACCCTCTCTCTCTCTACCCCTCTCAAATCTAGTTTGCAGCTTTTTCTCTCTAATTCGCAGGTCACCGCCAGCCACGGCGAGATCCGAGGTGGCAGTTGCGACCCTGAATCGAGGTTACGATGCCATGGCCGACCGTGATCTGAGGTCACTGCGGCCGTCAGAGGTTTCCAGGCAAGTCGCGGCGGCTTGCCTTTGTTCGAGACAGGGATTGAATCGGCAAGGAGACTGAGCACAACGACCGCTCCTGAGGTTGTGGAGATGTCAGAGAAGGCTAGTCGATTCGCCTGGTGGCAGAGCAAGTGTTGCGTGTGTGCTTTATTAGGATTTGGATATGTAGGTGAAAACTCATAAATATTGTTTGAATTTTCCATTCCCAATTTTACTTGCAGACATTCACAAGTTTCTATCAAAACAGAGGATCGAAATGTCCATTGGGTCGCTGATGAACTATAGAGATTTGGATGCCGATTGATCTCACACCCTCATTCAAGGAGAAAACTCCACCGAAGAGGCATTTGATCAGTTTAAGGAACACAAGTCCACTCGAAACAAGAATGACTTAACCACGTCTATTGTTTACACTTTTGGATCTAATAGTCTTTCGCCTACTTCGTACCTTTCAATTTCTTGCATTTTAGTTCCTATCCAACAATCAATAAAGAACACCTCAGACTAGGTGAGTCCTCTAGGAGCTTGAGAGTTAATTGCATCGGAGACTAGAGTGCTTGCCATGCTATTTACAGTATGAAGATAATTTACTTATTTATTTACTTTCAGAAGTTTTCACTTTCTTAGTTTGATTAAGCCCCAGTCCTTAGAACGCATTTTTCGTGTGTGTGTATATATATATATATATATATATACACATATATGTATGTATATGCATGTATATATTTTACGCATTCGACCTAGCCGGGGGCTTTTACCAAGAACCATGAGCGGCATAGCCGCCGGTTTTCACCAATAATTTTCTGCGAGTCGAGGCGGTTGAAGCATCTACTCCACCATGTACTAAGCAGCCAAAGGCTTTCGCTTGAGAATACTCATGATATGGGCTCGGGCGACCGGTAACTTTTGCTCTGGGACCGTGCTCCGACAAGCAAAGGCTTTCACTTGAGAACAATAATAATAAGGACCGGGTCGGTCGGTGGCTTTTTCCCTTTAAGACTGCGTCTAGGTGACCAAAGGCTTTTGTTTCAAAAGCACTAACGGTACGGGTTTTGGCAGCCGTTGGCTTTCCTTCTAAGACCGCATTCTAGTGGCCAAAGGCTTTCCCTCGAGAACGCCAATGATATGCCCAAGGGTGGCCGAAGGTTTCTAGATCGCGTCCATGGCGGCTGAAGGCTTTCCTTATAAATGAAGATCGTGTTGAATTAATTTATTATTGTTAGAGATGTCTTTAGGATATTTTGTGATTTTATATATTATTATATGATTCCGTCGATTTTCTTTGATTAATACTGATTTGTTCTTTTAGATAGTCCTTATGTGAGGCTGTAACAAATAACTCTTGTATCTGACTATAATGTTCCTTGCTATGAAATGCGTTAAAAAAAATCACTTTAATGAAATGATTGAATTGACAAATATTATGGCAATCTTTCTATTTTCTCAGTTTCTCCTTTCTCCCACTATCTTCGTTACTTTCAGTTTATTTTCGTCAACTAAACATGCGCTCCTGTACTTCTTCACTTGCTCTCACCATCTAAATCTATTTTAAAAAATATATATATTGTGCCTAATTTTTTTCTGGTCATGATATTGTGAGTAAGTGAAGAGGATAACAATGCATAGAAAATGCAATTTTTTGAAGAAAATTATTATAGGTTTTTGTTTAATTTTACGTACATGCAAATGAAATCATATATATAACATTAAATCAGAATGATAGAGTAAAATTTTTTTCTATATTGTAATGAAGTTTGGATGAAGTAAATCAATTAAATTATTTTGACCATTTTTCGTGATTTGGCCATAAAATTTCGTGCTATGTTCTTAGTTTTTTTTTGGTCAAATGCTGTGCTCTTACTTAAAAAAATCACTTTAATTAATGAGTTGATTGAATTGATGGATATTGTGGTAATGATTATATTTTCACACCTCCTCCAGTTTCCCGATATATTCATCACTTTCATTTTCTCTTCTTCAATTATTGATACAATCCCCTGCTCTGTCCACTCTCTCCCTACCTAACCATCCTTTTCTTTTTCCATATTGTGAGTGAGTGAAGATGATAAAAATGCATAACTATATGGCATTGGTAAAAAATACTTTCCTAAGTTTTCAGTTTAATATTGCATAAATGCGATTAAATGTACACAACGTTAAATAAGAACGATGGAATTAATGTTTTTTCATTTTTAGTAATGGAGTTTTAAAGGGAGTAATTGAAAAATATTTGCATGTTAAAATAGGATATGGCCATGGAAAAAAGGTAGAAATTTTTCTTAAAAAAAGAAAGAAGGCCGGAGGGCACATACAAATTGACTACACCTTCACCAAATTATGTGAGGAACTGATGAAGGGAAAACTGCAAGTTAGTGGAGATAATGGAAGACTAGATCTTGCGACCTACCCCTCGGTAGTGAGAATAGGAACTGCAAGTGTGATGTGGGTATTCAAATTGACGCTGTAAGAATTTTCTAATGAAGAGTCGGCTAGAAATAAAGTGAGATAGAGGAGTGTACCTCATTTCCTATGCAATCAAAGAATGTAAGGTCAGGGAGTTGATTATGCTAATTAAACGATTAGTGTCCTTTCGATATCTAATCTTGCTCAATTCAAGAATTTTTTTTTTTGGGCAGTCTAGATTAATTTTAAACTTATCCACTAACATATGAGGTGATCATTCGAGTGTGCAATCATTAATGAAATACCTAATGATCAAAGCAATTAATAAATTGCAAGGAATTGGAATGATACCCATGTTAAAGCAACGTAAGCATGTACAAGGTTAATTAGAAGAAACACATATTCAACTTCTGTATGGTTTCTAATTAGCACACAATTTCAACCAACTATTTTTTGGGTTTTTTCTTGTTCAATGAAAACTATGCTTTATACAATGTGAGCTTACTCTAAATGCGATGACGTAAAGAAGTGATGATATTCGACTACATGTCCTAATTCTAAGGACAGGAAGTAATCAATATGCATTTTATCCTAGCATGACATGCGTTTTGATTTCATGACCCTGACATACAATCACTAAATGGCATGCGAACAATAACATATGTGGTGACATGCGAACAATACAATCAGAAGAAAAATTGGTCGATCATGTGTTAGCATAGTGTCCCTCCTTGCAGCCACCGGGAATATCTTAGTTCCTCAATAGTTTTAATGGCCCAACTTGACATGATATACCAAAATACTGAATATCGTCAATGTAAATTAGTTGATGGTCATTTTGGAAGGGTTGGCCCCTTATGTCACATTTGACAATCTGAATTTGAAGCACTTATTTGGTGCAGCATGTATAAGACAGTATATATAACCTATCCTAGCCTGCAAAAGAATGTACCATTTTGTGTTCCCAGCAATAATTGCATGTCATTTCCTTTACCATGATACGTGACACTAACAGTTCTGTTTAACCTTCTTGTTTGTCTTGCTGATGCCCATTTCCTTTTCTCTCGAACTAGGAACGGCATTCGCTATTTTCATTTAACTGGCGTGAATGACTAGGAAGTGTAGAACGGGCTTATCAGTTGAACCCTCATCAATGGAAGTCGTAAAGCAATAATAGTCGTCAAGGCCACATTGCCGATTTGGGAACAGGTCTCCCGTGGTGAGCAGGAGCTTCGGTGATGCACAAGAAACTGCTTGCAGCAGAGTAAACAATGCGATTTCGGTCCCTTCCGATACTTCTTGCCTGCAGATTATTTCACAGAAAACAACACCGGAGGATTTGACATACTCTCCTGCGGTTGTGGCAACGTCAGTGAAGGCTGTGCGACTTGCCTGAGATCTTGATGGTGGATTGCGGCGGATGGCGACGGTGGGGCTGTTGTGGCAGAGCAAGTGTTGGGTGTGTGCTTTATTAGCTAGGGTTTGGATATGTAGGTGAAAACTCATAAATATTGTTTTTATTTTCCATTGCTAATTATACTTGCAGACATTCACAAGTTTCTGTCAAAATAGAGGATGGAAATGTCCCCTGTTCTTGAAAGGTAAAGAAGGATGTTGTCAATGAACCCGACCTAATTTGTGCGTTTTGTGCGTTGGGTCTGATGAACTATAGATATTTGAATGCTGATTGATCCTACACGCTCTTTCGAGGAGAAAACTCCACTAAAGAGGCATTTGATCAGTTTAAGGATGACTTAACCACATCCACTGCTTACGCTTTTGAATCTAATAGTCTTTTGCCTATGTCGTACCTTTCAATTTCTTGCATCTTTTTTCCTATCCAAAAATCAATGAAGAACACGTCAACCCTTGTTGATCAAAGTAGTTTTCCAAAAAAACTTTTTTTCTTATTATTTATTTAGTCTATTATTATTATTATTATTATTATTATTATTATTATTATTATTATTATTATTGTTATTATTTTCCATTTTCCTTTCTCATTTGGTCCCTCGTCCCAAAATGCACTGAACCGCTTCCTCTTTCCTTTTTTTTTTTTTTTTTTTTGTCATTCCAGATGCCCAAGCACCTTGAATCTACTGCACAGTCCTATGTTCTCCATTGCGATGAATCAGCCATCATCTTCTTCATTCTATTGCCACGCCCATGCCTTCCAAAGCTAATGATATAATAATCTGTTAAGCTCCCTCCATTTCTTTTATGCACAAACCCCCGTTTTTGTTCATTCATGGTCTGCAAACACATTCAGCATTCATCCACAGTAAAAAGCACTACAAACTCTTACGTTCAGAATTCAACATTAATCCAGCAAAAATCAATCAGGAAATCATGAACAGAGCATGCTCTAATTCAGAAATGACAATTCGAACATTGAAATCAAACTCAGTTTCATTTGGGACCGACAGAACACATTAGACTAAAACTTATTTCGTATGAGTGATTCTCGGCTATTGAGCTAAACTAAAACTTAGAAGTCAATGAGCTGCAACACGGACGACTACTGGATGAAGGGAAACCAAATTCAAACAAAACCTATTTGATAGAAATAAACAAATTAGAAGACGGAACTCAATCTCGGTAAGATTTGAACCTGAACAGACACTAACATCGTTCACGAATTTCATGGAACATATGATATACATTTTCAGTCCAATGTTCCGGATCCCAGAGAACATCAAAGGATCTACAGCAGTTATACCGAAACATTATCAAAGCAGATTCCCATTAAAAAATAGATCCTCGATTAAAGCCTATTTTCGCACAAAACACACCTAAAGTCTCGACCTCTGTTATGTGTGAAGAATAACCGAAACAGAGCATCGATCATTTACCTTAGGGAGGAGCGCTTACTGGTCACGGTGGGTTGCTCAACTAACAAGAGGAAGTCCTGGAAGTCTCTCCGTTGAAAATCGATACCCACGAAGGAGCTTCACACGAGAATGAACTGCTTCGAGCATCTCGACCGATATACAGAGCTCGACAGAGCAAGATGAGGAGTGGCCATTGGTGTTGACCGGCAGTAGCGAGGACATCAGAAGGCAATGGAAGAGGATAACCGTCCAGGAATTGTCCAGAACTCGAGCATGAATTCCGTTTCTTTAATAGGGAATCCGGTTGGTTTGATGAGAGAGAGGAATCACTATTCCGTTCGTCAACTTCAATCCGAATTGCTCGCTTCGCTCCCGGGGTAGCACGAGAGAGAGAGATAGAGCTGAGATAAACTGAATGACAGTACAAAGCCCACTGAAGCGGACATGAACTGGACTAAAGGGCCGCAGATTTGAATTAGTGGGCTGCAAGGATTGGAGCAGGCCCAAGTGATCAGATCAGGCCCTTTCCGTATTGACCGAATTGAAGCCCCTTTTTTTAATTATATTTTCTCTTTTTGTCTTTATCTTTATTTGTTAATTATTGGTCCATTTATAATCTATTATGTATTTTCTTTATTTCATTTTATTTTATTATATTATTTTTTTTATGAAAATATATATTGGATTTGTCGGTAAAAATTCGGGTGTCAACAATTCCCTTTAATTTGGAAAATCTGCTTAATACGTTATTGATGTCCATATTTGAATTCCTAGGTACACATACGTTAGAATTTCTTTAGCATAACATCATTCGTTTGCTTCGTGTAATTCACATGTTCGAATTTCCATTTGCGTGGCACTTTCTTCAACTGAGACTACTACATTTTCATATGATAAAGTATGTTTGACCCTATGTCCTAAAGAAAAAATTCCCAAAATTAAGGATACGTGTGCATAATTAAAATGAGAGATTAGTTAGGGACTATCTAGAGATATCAAATTTTAACTATTAATTGATATCTACATTCTCTTTGCTTTTTTATATAGTGAGGTGATATAAGGGTACTTTGGTCAGGGAAAATTGGTTATATATGGTAGAGATAGATATAGATAACAAGGGTTAATTCCAAAAAAAAAAGCACCAACTTTAGGTTTGGACAAATCTAGCCCAAATTTTTTTTTTGTCTCGTAAAAAAGCACCAACTTTAGGTCGAGTGATAAATCTAGCCCAAACTTTTTTTTGTCACGTAAAAAAGCACTAACTTTAGGTCGAGTGACAATTCTAACCCAATTTTTTTTTTTTTCATTTTGAAAAAAAATCACCAACTTTCACTTAAATTTTAAATCTGGCCCCCTTAACTTAGATTCATTGATTGTCCTGCACTTGCTGGCTAACACCATCCATTGTCTTATTGTTTGAGCCACCGCTCGAAGAATAACAATGAAACTGTGTCATCTCCTATACTTCACTAGCAAGTAAAAAAATCTCAAGATTGAATTTCTCTAGCTAGACTTTATTGTTTTGTCGTAATATGAAGCTGTAGATTGCCGCCCATCAATAGAAACCATGGATGAGATCCACCAACCTCACGGCTAGAACTTTTCTCCTAAAATAAGTTTAACTTCAAATAGAAAGTTAATGGTAGGGGTTAGATTTTGGATAGGAGTGAAAGTTTGTGATTTTTTATGAGACAAAAAAAAAATTGGGGCCAGAATTGTCACTTAACATAAAGTTAGTACCTTTTTTACAAAGACAAAATAAAAGTTCAGGCCAGATTGTCTCTCGACCTAAAGCCATTGTGCTTTTCATGAGACAAAAATGTTTTGGCCAGATTTGTCCATCGACCTAAAGTTGATGCTTTTTTATGGAATTAGCAACCCGCTAAAAAAATTCCAAACGCTTATCTAATTTTTCTAATTAATTCTAGAAAAAAATATAAAATACTCTTTGAACAAGGAAATTAGACTACATGGAAAGATAGTTAGAAACCTTGGATATATAACAAGGTGTATGGTTGATTTAAATTGCCATTTGTAATAATACAGGAAACCACTAGGACTTCATTACCTTTATAAGTCACAGTAAAAAAAAGGTCAAATTTATGTTCGTCCGTGTTCTCGTTTGGCATTGTAATTCCTCGTGCTCTACAACCTCAACTAAATTATCATCGTAAAAGCAAATAATATTGGCTTGATAATAAGATAGATACCATAAATAGATCATCAGGCTTAAATCTATTTTGCATCTGAATTACAAAAAAACCAATTGAGATTCAGGAGTATTATCCCTAATATTGTTGGAAGTTGCTTAACACAACTGAGAAATGGAAATCTGACACTCTCCAGTATTAAGACTGAATTGGCATTAACAAATATTATATTTGTGACCCTTAGGATGCATTTAGTAACATTTTTGTTCCAAAAATAACTTCTATTTAGAGATTTTTTTTTACTTCTTATTTATTTTCTAAATTTATTCCCTGGGCCTTTTTTATTATAGGAAATATAAATATTAGCTTATATTACCAAATGGATTTATATTTTTTTATGTTCTGAAAACCAAAAAGAAAAATAAAATAGAAAAATAGAAAAACAAGATGGTTATCAAACGGCTCCTATTATGCCCCTATTGTGGCAAGACACTCGTGGTATAGATATGTGCATGCTGCATATAGTCAATTTTCAACAGTTTCTATTTTTTTTTTAGCTTTTCTTCACTTCGGCACTTCGTGAAAATAATTAACTCAAACCTAGCAAACACGAGAATAGCTCCCCCCCTACAAACATGATGACACAACATGAAGAAAACTATCCTAAAATTTTAAATATATTATATGACAGTTAATTCAGTTCTAAGCCTTATAGTTGTACCAATTTAAACCTAATTTTTTTAATAATTTGTCAATATAATCATTCCGATTAATTTTTTATGGAGATCGCTAATCTAGACGCCAGTTGTATTACATGAAGCTACTGACACTAACGTGGATAATTTTTCTCCTTTTTTTAAAAGATTTCAAAAATTTCTAATCTTTTCTTCTTCTTTTTTTCTTTTTTTTTTTTTGCATATTTATTCCACAATGGCTGACGATACTTCTAGGCAAGGGCTGCGAACCCCTTGCTTCAAACCCTTGCCTCACCAGATCAAGCAAGGTCTTCGCATCCCTTGGGGAAAAAAAAGAAAAAGAAAATATTAATGTAAGCTATTGAAATTAGCTTGCCCTACAGGCCTCATCAGATCAAGCAAGGGCTTCGCATCCCTGTAGAGCAAGTTGAGTACTAAATTTCATTAGCTCTTAATAAATTTTAGCAAAACTAAACAGCTAATACTGAATACTTGGGATATCCAAGAGAAATATACCATAAGTTATATTATAAAAAAAATTGAACATTATTAAATGTTTACAATCTCTTTCAATATCCACAACAAGCATATTGAAATATAAGAAATAAACCAACATAAGAGTATTATCTATAATACATATGGCTTTATAATATTAAAATATAACAGTGACATATTTGATTGATAATTATGTCTCAATTTTGCATGTAAGATAGATAAAAAAAAAAGTTGTATGACAACATAACCACGGAAAAAGTGCATTTAAAATCAGATATGTCATTTTAATTTCTTTATCAATGAGTTTGTTAAATTATTTCTTCTATTTTCCTTTAAAAAATAGGTGGTGGCGAGTTCTTCTAAAATAATTTAACCGTAAAATTCCATGCTATGCCCTTGTCAATTTTTGATGAATTGAAGGGTATTGGAGTAATATTTATTATTTCACAGTTTCTCCACTCTCCTGCATTCCCATAACTTTTTTTTTTTTGCTCGAATAAGCACACTAAAAGTGCTAGAAGTTCTATATGACACTCTTTTTAGTGCCAAAATTTAGCCGACTCACTTAAGTGTGAAATCAAAGAAAAACAATCACTTAAGTCCTCTAATGAGAAATTCTAGCAAAAAATTACGTGATTTTTATAATTAAAATTTAATATAACTTAGCATTTTGAAAAAAAAAAAAAAAAAAAAAAAGCAGTCCATGTATTTTTTTGGCTTCTGTCCGACGAAGAAGAAGAGAAAATATGGGCAATTTTTTTTTCCTTTATTTCTCTCCTCTGTTATCCTCTACGTAAGCTCGCTCTCTGCAATAATGACGTCGGCCCTCTTCCTCACCCACACGCCTCCGGTCCCTCTTGCTCGGAAAACCCATCTGGTCATCTCTCTCTCCGAGTTCGACCTCCACCCCTTCTCCATCGTTGCCACCAGCGGAGTCTCCACCAGATCTGGTCGAGTGATGCCGACGCTCGCGAATTGCTCATCCATGGATGAGTGTCGGTGTCGCGTGCGAGCCACCCCTATTGTCCCCGGCAAGCTTGGTCGAAAGGCCTTTTTTTCGTGTCTTCAATTTTCGCTTTTAAAGAGCTTGCCTGTCTGTCTTGAATCTCTGTCCACCCACTCCCGAAGCCTCAAACGTGCGTCCTGCACCTCTTCCATGTGGCAGGGCGAAGCAATGTCCTCTCGAGAAGATTCTTGAAAAGCTATATAACATAATCAATTTTGGGGTTTGACGGTGTAGGATTCCCTTTTTTAGGGTATATAGACACGTCACAAAAAACCTAGAAGGAGGGAGGGGTACAGTCTCCACAAACACATTTTTCGCATGAAAAAGGAAGCAAAAGCTCTCGATGTTATGGAGCTCCCAAATCGTCATCCCCTCTCGATCGTCGGAATATTATCAATGTGCCGTGAATTGTCCTGTTCTACTCTCTGCTCTGCGATCCGAGTACTTAAAGAACTCGGATCCGGCTCGACACATCATTGCTGGCTTTGATTCTCGACTTCTTTGTCAACTGAGAATCTTCCTTCGTTCGCCGCCACCAACAATTGATTTCGGAAGAGTGCGAGGCGTGCTCTGTTTTACTCTACTTTGCGGCCGGTTCCGAAGTGATGAAATCGCTCCCGAAATCTATTGGTTGGCTTTGATTCCCACCGGCAGTTATAGACGAACTTTCTATCCTTGATCTCATCACAGATTGCAACTCTATCATCATCCATATACCAGATAGTTTCCGACTCCTCCTTTTGTTCTGTTCAAAGCAAAGTTGAAGCTGAGATTTATCTTCTCTTTTCTCAAGAAGGGGTGGGACGGGCCTGTTAAGTATACAGGAACAAAGTCTCACTCAGCCACTATAAATTCAGCAAATAACACTGATGCTGGAAGAGAAAGAATTATGAAGAGAAAGAGTTATACAGAGCAGCAAAGTGAAGCAAAGAACACGTGGGAAAAACAAAAACAGGAAAGTAACAATGAGCTGATGATCAACGGTGAAGAGCTCGTGATGAAGGCAGACATGGATTGTTATCAATGATTAAGAAAGCCTAAAATAAAGAAGATGTGGATCGCCAAGTCGTGTAGATCTCAATTGACACATGTGCTATTATTCGGTTTAGAATGGTGAAACAAATTAAGAAACAGTTAGTAGTATTCTGTTAGAGATTCTATTCTGATATAAGTAGTCTTCTTCTTCCTTGAAGAAGCTGAGCGAAGATAGAAGAAACAATAGAGAGAGAGATAGAGAGAGAAAGAGAGCATATAGAGCAATCATCAATGGATGCTCTGCAACAGAACAGTTGATACGTCTTTGTAGAGAGAGATAGAAAACAGAGGATTTGTATTCATAAGCTTTGATTCGATAGATAGAAGCTTTGTATTACAATCATATTGAAATAGAGTGATTCAAAGTATTTCCTTTGCTGATTTCTCTGTATCTTGATTCAGTTCTTCATCTTCATCTTCATCTTCATTTTCTCATGGTATCAGAGCGGGAGATCATATTTGCTGAAGAAATTCATTTAGCAGCTATTCTTTAAATCAAGAGTGAAGAAACTGAAGGTGCAGCAGATTCCAGTATCACGGTAATCGTGTTTGTATTCATAGCATCTCTGTTATCTTCTTCCTCAAGCTGAGAGATTACAACAATGGCAATAAGAACACCAAAGTATCCCTTCCCAATACATGTGAATATCTCTAACTTTGTCACAATCAAACTTGCCGAAGACAATTTTCTTTTATGGCAAGCACAGATTCACAGGTTCTTGAAAAGTCAAGAACTTTTTGGCTTTATTAATGGTGATTTTTCATCACCTCCTCGAATGCTGCAAAATGAAGTCGAAGGATGTGAATCTGAAGTTGTAAATCCAGATTATATTGACTGGACAAAAACTGATCAGTTGGTATCATCATGGATAAGTGGAGCTGTCAATGAAAATATTTTGAGCCTGATAATTGGCCTAGAAACATCTCATGAGGTATGGCAAACACTTCTAAATCGGTTTACACAGAAGTCAATTGCTAGGGAGTTCGAATTAAGAGGGAAATTACAAGTTTGTCAGAAGCATGATCGATCTCTTCCTGTCTATCTCAGAGAATATAAGTCCATATGTGATCAATTGAATGCTATAGGAAAACCAGTGGATGAAATAACCAAAATGTTTGGTGTGTTGGAAGGCTTGGGTCCTGAATATGAGAATTTTCGTACCACTATATACTGTCTAAAGCCTCAACCTGAATATGATGAAGTGATTGCACAATTAGAAAGGTTCGAATCAAGACTGCAGAATTACTCCAGGAATCAGTTTAATCCCAATTTAGCTTACTTTGGGCAAAAACAATCTCAGATATAGCTTAAAGAAAATACTGATGGAGAATATATCCCTCAAATCTCTGGCTTTGTAGCTCGAAGAGGAAATTACAGAGGAGGCTATAACTATGGTCGAGGTAGAACTACTAATAGTAGAGGTCGAGGCTTTGGGTATTCTGAAAGGAATCAGAATTACAGAACAAATACCTTGATGCAAGGCCAAGGAGATCAGCAATATAGACAGAGAAATGCTTTCTCTGGAACTAATCAAGGGTTTCGACCCTATGCCAGTCATTCTCAGAGGTACCAAACCACCAAAACTTATCCATCTTTGACATCAACCTCAAATAAAAATCTACAGGATGAGAAAGAAACAGGAAATGTTCGACTGGAATGTCAAATATGTAAACGTCCAGGACATGATGCTCTTCGTTGCTGGTATCGTTTTGACAACTCCTATCAAGCGAAGACATTCCAACAAAGATTAACAAAGCAATGCATATTGAGGACCCAAAAGGAAGTGAATGGTACCCAGATACTGGTGCTACAGCTCACATCAGTGCTAATCCTGGTATTCTTCATACTCTTTCTAAGTATAAAGGAACTGATACTGTTATGATTGGAAATGGATCTTGCTTGCCTGTTACTCACATTGGTAATACCTGGCTGAATACAAAAGATAATACATTACCTCTCAATGATGTGCTGATTGTTCCAGAAATAAAGAAAAACCTTCTTTCAGTTTCTAAACTCACAGATGACTATCCTTGCTCATTTGTTTTTGACAAAACTGGTGTTTATGTAAAGGACAACTATACCAAAGTAACAGTGAAGCTCGGAAGGAAAATTAGAGGACTCTATCAAGTGGATACACAAACCACGAAGCCTTTTTCACTCGAGACAAAGAGCTGTAGATGAAGATACATGGCACCAGAGATTGGCTCACACAAATTCACAGATAGTGAAACATCTGCAGCATCGAAGCTAATTCACTATACTACAACAACCAAGAATATATGCAGCAGCTGTCAACTAGCAAAAAGTACAGCATTATCTTTCCCTTGTCAGACTCTACATCAAATGTTCCTTTAGAAAAGATACACTGTGACATTTGGGGGCCATCACTAGTAAGCTCCTTTCAAAAATTCAAGTATTATGTGATCTTTGTTGACAATTTTTCACGATATAGCTGGTTATATCTAATGCAGTTGAAATCTGAGTTCTATGATATCTTTGTCCAATTCCAGACACTAGTTGAAAGACAATTTAATCATCGAATCAAAATTTTCCAGAGTGATGGAGGAAGAGAGTTTATAAGTAATAGATTTCAACATCATTTAAAGAACTGTGGCATAAAACAGCTTATGTCTTGTCCACATACACCAGAACAGAATGGAGTTTCAAAAAGGAAACATCGACATATAGTTGAGCTTGGATTAGCCATGTTATATCACTCTAAAGTCCCACTGAGATTTTGGGTAGATGCTTTTATGACAGCCAACTATATTGTGAACATACTCCCTACACCAAAACTAAAGATGGATACACCTTATAACAAAATTCATCATAAGCAGCCAAGTTATGAACATCTACGGGTGTTTGGATGTGCTTGTTATCTATGCTTGAGATCATATACACAACATAAATTTGATCCCAGATCCCTTACCTGTGTATTTCTAGGATATAGTGAATTACATAAAGGGTATCGCTGCCTTGTCCCCACTGATAACCGTATATATATTAGTAGACATGTTGTCTTTGATGAAACATTTTTCCCATTCACAAAGAAGCTAATCAATGAGTATGGACAGTATACAAATCTATACAAACAATGGATTGAAGAAGTTAAACTGTTCGAGTCTCCAAGTTCTGCTATGGCAGATCTTACAGACAGTGGCCTTATTGACCAAACAGCTAAATTTCAGTACCATCCTGATATGGAAGAGCACTACACTCATAACTCATATAGTGGAACTATGCCACAAACTACTTCTCTCACACAGATGCAGACTGTCTCACCTACAGCAGAACAACCAGTACTTATCTCAACAGATGTTCTGCCTACTGACATCATTCCAGATCAAGAGCAACACAATCCTAGCTCTTCTTCTTCTCAAGGTAATACTGTTGTTCATCATATGCAGACTCGACTGAAATCTGGCATTACAAAGTCAAATCCCAAGTATGCCTGTTTAGCTGAATATAAAGTACCTATGGAACCAAGATCTGTTAAATCAACATTAGCTGATAAAGGATGGTATAGAGCAATGCAAGAAGAAATGAATGCTCTATATGAAAATCAAACCTAGCAATTGGTTCCCAGAACTGACCAAATGAATGTGATAGGCTATAAGTGGGTCTTTAAGACCAAACTTGCACATGATGGCAGTCTTGACAGGCTAAAAGCTCGACTAGTTGCCAAAGGTTTTCATCAAGAAGCAGGACTAGACTTTACTGAAACATTCAGTCCTGTTGTGAAACATGCAACAATCCGTATAATACTATCTGTGGCTCTGATGAGACAGTGGCCAATACATCAACTTGATGTCAAAAATGCATTCCTCCATGGAGACTTGCATGAGACTGTATATATGGAGCAGCCACCTGGATTCATACATCCTCAAGACTCTCAATCTGTTTGTCTTCTCAAAAAGTCTTTATATGGCCTTCGACAAGCACCAAGAGCTTGGTTTGATAAATTCAGTAACTTTCTCCTCGAAAATGGGTTCTTCTACAGCATAGATGATCCATCTTTGTTTGTTCTTCATACTGGTTCAGATACAATCTTGTTACTTCTTTATGTAGATGACATCATCTTGACTGGCAGCTCAACACAACTCTTGGCTACTTTGATTCAGAACCTTAGTCTTCAATTCCATATGAAAGATCTTGGATATCTTCACTATTTTTTAGGAATTGAAGCTAAACGTACTACTCAGGCTCTGTTCCTATGCCAAACAAAGTATGCTGTTGATTTGCTTAACCGTGCTCATCTGGCAGAGTGCAAACCTATTTCCACTCCTTTGCCACTTCGATCAGTTACTATGACAAATACTGATATTCAGCTAAGTGATCCCCTTGAGTACAGAAGCTTAGTTGGTGGTCTTCAGTATTTGACCATCACTCGACCAAATCTTGCCTTTGCCACAAATCTACTCTATCAAAAGATGCAACATCCAACAGTGGCAGATTTTCATCAATTAAAGCGAGTTCTTCGATATGTTAAAGGTACAATACATCTTGGAATTTATCTCCACTCTAACAGTTCCATACGCCTTTATGGCTACTCAGATGTTGACTGGGCAGGATGTACTGCTACTCGACGATCTACTATTGGATTTTGCACTTATCTCGGATCTAATCTTCTTTCTTGGTCAGCCAAGAAACAGCCCACTGTCTCACGATCTTCTACAGAAGCTGAGTATCGTGCACTTGCTTCCACAACTGCTAAACTCACTTGGATCAGTTTTGTCCTACGCGATATTAGTATCTCTCTTCCATCCCCAACTCTCTTATTCTGTGATAACAGATCAGCCATTTCTCTTACAGCCAATCCTATACTCCATGCTCGAACTAAGCATATCGAAGTTGATTTTCACTTCGTTCGTGAAAAGGTCTCTTCTGGTTCCATCCAGGTTCGATATACTCCTAGTCATCTTCAGCTCGCTGACATCTTTACCAAGTCCCTCTCACGGTTGGCTCACTTTACTCTTCGAACCAAATTGGGACTGGGATCTTTAACCATTCCCAATTTGAGGGGGGATGTTAAGTATACAGGAACAAAGTCTCACTCAGCCACTATAAATTCAGCAAATAACACTGATGCTGGAAGAGAAAGAATTACGAAGAGAAAGAGTTATACGAGCAGCAAAGTGAAGCAAAGAACACGTGGGAAAAACAAAAACAGGAAAGTAACAATGAGCTGATGATCAACGGTGAAGAGCTCGTGATGAAGGCAGACATGGATTGTTATCAATGATTAAGAAAGCCTAAAATAAAGAAGATGTGGATCGCCAAGTCGTGTAGATCTCAATTGACACATGTGCTATTATTCGGTTTAGAATGGTGAAACAAATTAAGAAACAATTAGTAGTATTCTGTTAGAGATTCTATTCTGATATAAGTAGTCTTCTTCTTCCTTGAAGAAGTTGAGCGAAGATAGAAGAAACAATAGAGAGAGAGAAAGAGAGAGAAAGAGAGCATATAGAGCAATCATCAATGGATGCTCTGCAACAGAACAGTTGATACGTGCTGTAGAGAGAGAGATAGAAAACAGAGGATTTGTATTCATAAGCTTTGATTCGATATACGAAGCTTTGTATTACAATCATATTGAAATAGAGTGATTCAAGTATTTCCTTTGCTGATTTCTCTGTATCTTGATTCAGTTCTTCATCTTCATCTTCATCTTCATTTTCTCGGGGCCCTCGCGGCGAGCCGGTGGAGCAGCTTCTTCGTGACTTGCCGAAACATGGCGGATTGACGCGGGAGGATTCATTCAATGGCAGTTAGGGTTTGAAATTGGGCCTTTCTTTCAATTTGGTGATTTAGGTTCTTATTTGGAGAAAAGATACTAAATGACCATCGTTTCATGCCTCAAATGCTAACAAGACAAAATGATGGGAATTCCAGTATCATCAGTGAGACCATAAATACGAAGCCCAAAACAAAATGATTTTACTCACCTGAAGGCACTGACCAGCAACAATTATTTCAGTAGAATTCCGATTCTTGCGAAGCATTTCCACGAACATTTCGCAACATACTCCATACAGGCCACCCTAATAAAAAATCATTTCGAAATCCAACTCGGCTTTGATTTGAATCTTATGGTCCTCAAGAGCAAGAATATTATTTTTAGAAATTGGATTAGTACTTAATGATTCGTATCTCCTTTAGTATACACCAAGCTTATAGAAAATGAGAATAAGGAGACAAAACTATAAATGAGTTATATTAAATTCATATGGCTCCAATTTAAGTGGTACAGTAGGTTATAGTTTTACTATAATGGGGATATAGATATAGTTGTACAAAGAGTGTACAAATGAAAGAAAATAGTGGTCTATATATTAAGCTCTTATAATTAAAAAAAGTGATTGTTTCCCCCGTGTCACAAGTGCCATTTTTTTTTTTTTTTTATCGGAGTGCACTCATGAATTTCCTACTATGTGATAATTATGATTTACGTTTTGAAAGTCAGTTTATCTTTAAATTATAATTTCACACTTTATTTTTTTGACCAATCATTTATTATGTGACAATTATCATATATTTGCTTTCGAGTAAAACAAGTTTCTTATTGAAATGGTAATGTAGTTTTTTTTTTTTCAAAGTATTAAATATTTTAGGTATTACGTTTTGAGTGTTACAAGTCAGTTTACTTTTAAATTACAATTTCATGCGTCGTTTACTATGAAACAATTATCATTTACTTAAACATGTTATGTACGAGATCTTTATGGGGTTTTATTCGTAAAAACTTGAAGATGAACTATCTCATAGATATGCTATATTCTATAGAAAGATTTGAATCTTATAACATCAAATAAGAGGAAGCTTTATCTTGCCAACCAGGACAAAGGAATATCCATTCAAGAAAAAGAAATTATTGAGCCATAAGTTTTGTGAAGCAATTTGTTGAAAGAGGAATTCGGATTGGGGTAATCTTACACTAAAAAGGAAACCGAATTCCCAATGGTGGTCTTTCCTTACATAAGCAACGACCCGCCTTAGATAAGCATGGACCCGCCTCATGTTTTGAGGGATGTATTCATCAAAGAAGTTGCACACCATGTGACTGGGTCATTCAATCTATGACCAAGTAATGGTGAATTGGGAAGAACTCCCACGAGAGAGCCTAGAACTCATTGCTCGACGGCTAGTCATAGAAGACTTTTTAGCTTTTCGAGGGGTGTGCCCATCATGGCGGTCCACTGCCACCAAAGAGACGTACAACACCAAGTCGAAAGCCCCGTGGCTCATGATTTATGCGGACAACCAAAGAGCTGAGTTCCGCAGCCCCACCACAGGGAGAATTTACCCGATGCGGGTGCCAGGATCTCACGTCCGGACCTTGTCTGCACCAGGATGGATACTCGCGTCGCAGGGGAACAGGGAGTACCATATCTTCAATCCGCTTTCGCGCGTCCGCATCGAACTCCCTGCCTTGAAGAAGCTTCGCCGCAAATCACGTCTCAGGGTGCAACTCGATGGGCCGAAGAGGCTCCAGTGCCGCCATCCCAGAATCAACAGGATCGCGTTGTCCTCAGGCCCTTCTTCAACCAGGAGCTACGGAGTCATGATCCATATTCATCAGAGTCTTGGACCCCTAGGGTTTGCCTTCCACAGATCAGGAGAAGATGCATGGACGGCAGTGAGTCCAGCGATGTATCCGCGTCGGTCCACCGTCCTTCAACTGATTTATTACGATGGGCTATTTGTGGCCTTGGATGCGAATAAGCAAATAATGACTTTTAACAAGAGTAATCATCGCATGGAGTCCCGACTACTTCTAGGGCAGAATATTTTCGAAGGTCATCCGTATCTCGTTGAGTGTTCAGGCTCATTGTTGGCGGCATGGACGATGTGGGGCGAAGGGTATGGACCCGTGAAAAAGATCAGAGTTTTCAAAGTTGATTTGGAGAAGGGAACTGAGGAAGAGGTCAAGAGCTTGGGGAAGGCATCTCTCTTCTTGAATGGCAACTCTTCGTTCTCGGTGGAGTTCAACGCCGAGTCTTGCCTTCTCGGGGTCAAGCCAAACCACGTCTATTTCATAGATAACATAGATGAGAAGAAGAAGAGTTACAGCATGGACAACGGTGAGGTTGGGATATACTTCGATGCAACTAGCTGTCACGATTATGCAGCCGCATGGTTCCAACCTGATTTTAGTACTTTCTTATGATCAATTTTATTTTTCTCTTCCTGAACGCGAAGATTTTGAGGAATCGACTGGAGTAGGCCCATCGTCGCTATAAAATTTATTCATGGCTAACTTTGCTGTAATTGCTTTATGTATCATAAGAAATTAGCAGCCACTTTTTTTTTTTTTTTGGTAAAGGTAAAAATTAGCAGCCACTTTGTACTTGCAATTATTCAAAAGAAGAACAACATACGGCACTCGCTTAAATGTCATAATTTTTCTTTTTCCACTCAGTTTAGTCCCACATTAGAGTAAAATTGATCTTTTGAGTATCATTTCAGGTAAATCATTCTACATAGATTTTTTTAAATTTTTGTAAAAAATATTGAATTTTTTTATTTTGTTTTCATTTTTATTTTCCTTTTTCCCTTGGTCTTTTAGGGCTGGTGAGGGTCAAGCCGCAAGGCCCTTGCCCAATCTGCACGATGGCCACCTCATCGGCCGCTAGCAAGGCTGCAAAGGTCTTCTCTTTAGCCCTATGTCTCCTATCCCTAGAAGGTCTTCCTCCACTAACAAGTTTTTTTCAAAAAACTCCATTTAGTCTAATGTCGATGGCAAGCCTATACTTCTTGGTTTCAATAGGACTCCTTACGAGCAATATTTCTAACATGGCAAGGGAATAGATCAATCCTCTATCCATAGAGTTTATTGAATGTACAAAATTCGCTATCATAGAGTTTCTCTTATTCCTTTAAATGGCTACTCTAGGAGGAATTTTTCATGCGTTGCTCACAATTTAATAACTCGCTCTGTAGCTCCAGAATATTCTTGTTTCTCATGTAAAAGAGAAACATAATACCGAGTTTCACAAGTTTAGATTGGGAAAGCATGGAGGGAGTGAGAGAAACGTAACTTTTATTCTTGATAAAGAGGGAACACGTCCAGTTCCTTTTGATAAAGCTCTGGTCAATTCTTTCACATGCAATACCCAAATCAAAATATCAAGGAGTAGAGTAAGGAAAACCAAGATGAAGCCACAGCGTAATGTCTTAAAAAATATGGCCAGCTTCCCCAAATACGAACTTGCTAGCATTATATGCTAAAGCAGAACAATCCAAGTTGGGGTAAGAATAGTAGGAATGACACTCCAAGTTGGGTAAGAATAGTAAGAGTGTTATAACTTTCGTATGGTGCTCACTTGAGTGTTATAATTGTTTTTTCGCTCACTTGAATGCCACAAATTTCAAAAATCAATCATTTGAGTGTTATCAACAATTTGTCTTGCTGGAAAATTGGACGTGATAGCTGGGCGTCCTTCGTGGCTTCGACAGTGCTAATGTAAATAACTTTTTTAATATCTTTTAATATTTTTAATTATTTTTAAAATTTTTTATTTTGCTTTTTTTCCCTTTGCTTTTTAGGGCTGGCGAGGGTAATTGACAACCCTCGTCGGCCACGAAACCCCCCTTAGCCATGAAGGCCCTCCCTAGACCCAGGCAAAGGCAGCATCGCCTAGATTAGGCAAGGCCGCAACAACCTCGCCTAGGGCCTTTGCGGCCAAGGGCGAGGGATTTTCGACCGGCAAGGGTCGCTAACCCTCGTTGGCCCTAAAAAAACAAAAGAAAAATAAGAAAATTTTAGAAATTTAAAAAATTTTAAAATAAATTAATGTAGGATGATTACTCAAGTAATCGATTTTACTCGATGTGGCACTCAAGTGAGCCGAAAAAATAGTTATGGTCCTCAAGTAAAAGTTATACGAAAGTTGTGACACTCTTGCTATTTTTCTCCTTTCTAAATTTGTAACACAAATATCTAGTATCAGAGACTTGCAATTCTGCAATAAAACTGGCGCCCGTATGTATATCCACAAACGAAAGAACCTAGCCACATTCATAAAGAAGAAAGCAGCCATCTCATGTTTCCTTAAGACCATAAAAGGTAAAGATCTTGGGAAGTAAAATCTTCCGGCAAAATATCGCTTCAAGTGCCAAAAATTGGCACAAAGGAACACTTAAGTGCCAAAAGTTATGAAAGTGACATTTAAGTGCCACTTTCGTAGAAAAATGGGACACCTGAGTGCCACATCCGGTGAAGCTGATCGGAAATCATACGTGGCAATTAAATATTAATATTACTTGCCTACGTGGCTCACCGAAGGGTTGACTTAGCTCTAATTCACTCAAAACGACGTCGTTTCTATAATTGGGCAAAATAGAGCCCTTAAATTGGCCAAAACGATGGCGTTTTGGCATAATTTGAATTTTAATATAATATAAAATTAATTTAATTTAATTTTAAAAAATATAATAATGTTTATTTTAAAAAAAAAAAATACAGAGGAGGAGGGAGGCCGGCGGCCGAGGGCTGAGCCCTCGCCGTCGCCGCCTCCTTTTCACTAGAAGGTGGGGGAGGGTTGGGCTGGGGCCGTCGAGCCCCGGGCGAGGTCGATGGCGAGGGCCTGCGTGCCCTCGCCCCCGGCCAGTAGCAGCCCTTGGGTCGGCCGAGTGAGGGCTGGCAACCCTCGCTGGATGCGGGCGAGGGTCGTGGATGCAGGGCGAGGGCACACGGGTCCTCACTACGGCGGGCCGAGGCCGCCAACCCTCGCCGGCGCTCGGCGGCCCCGGCCGACCTACCCGCACCTCCTCGGTGACGAAGGGGAGATGGCGGCGGCAACGGTGAGGGCGAGCCCTCAACCGCCAGCTACCTCCCTTCTCCTCCTTCCCCCCCTTTTTTTCTAATTAATTAATTAATTTTTAAAAATTTAATTTAATTAATTATTATATTAAAATTAGAATTATACCAAAATGACGTCGTTTTGACACTTTGCTTAGCCACATTAGCATACAAAATGACGTCGTTTTGTGAGCAGCTACGTTGGAAAATTGCAACATTAGCGTTTTGGCGGGTTTTCTCGTCGGTAGCACTAAAGTGATCCATTTTGCTCCGATTTTCGCACTTAAGTGTCCTTCTGTGCCAACTTTTGGCACTCCAGGGATCCGGGTGTCAAAATCTTCCTTAGGATAGCATATTATAGAATGGGTATTGTTTCTCTCCGCAGACAATTTTAGTGTGATAAAGCTTTCATGCGGGAAAAAGCTGATACCAACCAACCACGAATTTTCCAATACTTATCCCAGCAAAAGAAATAAAAAAGGAAAGAAAGAAACTCTCCCACTAAAAACTTGGCCATGCATTAATCATTATGAATCAATATGCAACATGCCAATGACTTCTCAAAGTCTCGGTATAGGTAAATACACCCTGCAATATACAAATATAAGACCTAAATTTACATGAGTATGAGCAGATTTCCAGTTTGATAAGTGAGACCATAAATAGGAATGCCGAAAAGAAAATGATTTTAGTCACCTGAAGGCACTGACCAGCAACAATTATTTTAGTAGCATTCCAAATTTTGCCCAGCATTTCCACAAACATTTCGCAACATACCCCGCACATATTACCTTGATCAAAAACCATTTTGAAATCTAACTTGGCTTAGACCAGGGACATCGCTTCAATTATCTTCATGCTCTTCACACATATACCCCTTTATGCGCAACAGCAGCAAATGAGGCGCTGAGATCCTTAAAAGGGAAATCCGTTTCCGAATAATCTACAAAACGATGCCAACTGTTGGATAAATTCTCTTCAGGTATTTTGAAGTTGACAAAACATTTTCCTCGCCTAGTCGAAGACTTGCAGACTCTACTGGCAAAAGTCGAAGATCAAAGTCGACGATAACAAGACTCAAGTTCCAAAGTCTACTCTCATGGACAGTTTTCAGACCGTCAAGTTTAAAACTTCTATTCTGATTCTATCATATATAGTTTTGACTTCAACGGCTAAGGAATATCTTTCGACTGGAATCAGCACTACAAGATTTTATATTCATATCCGAATTAATATAGATTCTCTAAGATTCGCAACTTATATTTGGAAGGTTCTACTTATGGAAACCAAGATCCTGATTGTATGGGCGAGCAGGATTGATGGGCTATCAACACTTACCTTAAAGAGCTCGAGATCTCTCTAAATTGATTCTGTCCAACGGGTTGATTGGAAGAACTTCTTTGGAAGGTTCCAACGGTAATGAAGGCATGAAGAAGTGTATAAGAGAGACGCTCAAGTTGTTGAAGGGTGCTAGATAGAAGAATTCCAAAGTCGAATCTCCGTGTTATTTTGTGATCTTATTCTTCGAGCAATACATGTAATCAAAAGAGAGACCATAGTGTGGTGAGACCTTGAGGAAGTGTAGTAGAGTTTCTACACTGTGGATTCAAGGGTGTGAGATTGTAAACACTCTTTTTGATTCTTAGTGAAATCTAGCCAGAAGGGCTGTCCGTGCGGGAGAGTGGACGTAGGCTTGGTATAAGCCGAACCACTATAAATTTGGAGTCTTGATTCTCTATCCCTAATCCTTTTATCTTTCATTACTTTCATTTGCAGCGATTGTTGTTTTTAATTCATTAATCTCTTATTCGGATTATATTGTTAAAATCGCTTTAGTCACCTATTCACCCCCCTCTAGGTGCTAATTCTAGTCCTAACAATTGGTATCAGAGCTTGTGTACTCTTTTATAAGAAGTGTCTTTACTTCGAGTAAAAGATCTATGGCTAGTATGTTGCCTACGGGGTTGGTTGAAGGTCAAAGCAATACCAGACCTCCATACTTTGATGGAAAAGACTACAACATATGGAAAAACAAAATGAAAGCATTCCTAAGATCGAAAGATCCTTTGGAATGGGAAGTGGTAGATAAAGGAATCATTCCTGCTGCTGCATCAGAATCAGAGAGAGGAAAAGAAGTTGCTGGTCCTATTCAGATGACTCAAGAAGAAATAACCAAGAGACAGACTCTTGACGCTAAAGCCATTTACTCCTTATATTGTGCTTTATCCCCTACTGAGTATAACAGAATATCTTCTTGTGATACAACAAAAGAAGTGCAGGATAGGCTTCACATTACCTACGAAGGGACCGATCGAGTGAAAGAAACAAGGATCAATATTCTTTTGGGACAATATGAAGTCTTTAAGATGAGATCGGGAGAATCAATAATGCGACATGTTTAGTCGCTTTTACTGAAATTGTGAATGATCTTGAATATCGGGGACATCCAATCTCGGGACATATGAAGGTCAACAAACTCCTATGAGGACTCTCTAAAGGCGGAATTACATAAAAACCTCAATAAGAGAGACACGAGAGGATTGCTCCACTCTCGTAGACGAACTGGTTGGGACTCTTCGATCTTACGAAGTAGAGCACACCAACGAAGAAGAAGATTCAAAAGGTAAGAAATCTATTGCCTTAAAGTCTAATGATTATTCGATGCTACGAGACTCGAGGAAGATCTAGATGATGAAGAACGGCACTCATGATAAAGAGATTGAAAAGGCTGAACGAAAGGGAAGAAAATTCAATTGGAAGAAACAAAGCTCACGAGAGGTTTCAAAACAAATCAACGAGAGGAAGAAGATTCAAACAAGGAAGTGACTTGCTTTGAATGCAAGAAAAAGGGACACATCGGACCCAACCGTCTTTTGTTAAAGAAGAGAAAAGGAAAGGCCGAGAAATACGGGAAGGCACTCAAAGAGAGACACGGTGATGCGAATGTGAAGAGAGTGATGATGATTATGCCAATATCTGTTTGATGGCAAAATCTTATTCAGACTCAGACCTTGATACAGATACAGACTCAGACAGTGAACTCGAGGTTAGTAATCTAAAAATTCCTGTCAAGGTTTCGAAATATATTGATGAACTTTGTCTTAGTCTAAAAACTTCTCTTAAGAGGATCTCCGAATTGAAAAAGGAAAATTCTACATTGAAGCAACGGGAAAAACTTTGGAAAGAGAAGTTTGAAAAGTTAGAAAAGAACTTTCTTGTCTTGAAAGAAAACTCGGACTGTTTCCAAAGAAAATAATCTTTTGAAAAATGATATTTTTAATATATCAAAAAGATTTTCAAATGGTTAGAAAAGTTGGATAAGATTCTTTCGATACAAAGACCCTACTTTGATAAGTTAGGTCTTGGTATGACTTACTGAAACTATTCCACTAATTGACTTTCCAAAGGTGAAGGAAAGAATCAAACAAAGACCAACCAGAATTGTTTATAAAAATCATTTCCAGAAAGTCTTTGTAAAACCCGTTGGCGAAATGCTTTGAAATGTTCCAAGTGTCAAAGCTCGAACATTTTGAGAAAGAATGTCCTTTGGTTTGGAGACTGTTAAAAGGAATTGGGCAAAGACAGTTTATTGCTCTAACTCTTCGGAGCCAAGATGATGTGGGTACTAAAGAAAGCTTGGATTCTTTTTAATTGCGGTCACTATCAAAAGGAAGATTAAATGGTATCTAGATAGTGGCTGCTCAAGACATATGACGGGAGACTCAAGTTGCTTCATAAAACTTGACCCGAGATAGATGGAGGAAAAGTTTCCTTTGGTGGTAACAACAAAGGAAGAATCACCGGTCGTGGAACAACAAAGATTGGAAGTCTCAATCAAGAATGTTTCCTTAGTTGAAGGATTAAATTACAACTTGCTTAGTATAAGCCGGTTGTGTGATACTGGATTCAAGATCAATTTTCGGGGAAGGAACGTGCTTAGGAATCGGTAAAGACTTTACTCAATCTTTGCGGGACGAAGACATGGAAATATCTATCTTCTGGATGTGAATCATGGAAGATCACGGTGCTTGATATCGGTACAAGATGAAGCTAATCTATGGCACGAAAACTTGGCCATACCAATATGAAGCAAATCAGCAAGATCTCCTCCAAGAAACTTGTTCGAGGATTGCCTATTCTCAATTACTTAAAGTCGATCTATGCACACCATGCATGCTTGGGTAAACGGGTTAGAAACTCTTACAAACCAATAAGTAAAGTTTCCACTAATCGTGTACTTTGCGACTTACGCATATGGATTTATTTGGACCTACTAGAATGCAAAGCATTGGTTGAAAAAGATTCTGCCTAGTAATAGTGAATGATTATTCACGATTTACTTGGGTCTACTTTCTTTCAAGTAAGTCTGAGACTTTCTCTCTCTTTTCAAAGTTTGCTAAGAAGGTGCAAAATGAGAAAGGTCACACTATCTCAAGCATTCGTACAGACCATGGAGATGAGTTTGAAAATCAAGATTTTACTAAATTGTGATGATTACGGTTTTCAGCACAAATTCTCCTCTCCATACACACCCGAACGAATGGGGTTGTGGAAAGGAAGAATAGGTCTTTACAAGAAATGGCAAGAACTCTTTTAATTGAAAATAATATTTCTTCAAGATTTTGGGCTCAAGCTGTCTCAACCGCTTGCTATATTATAAACAGAGTGTTTTTAAGACCAGTTCTTGAGAAAACCCCTTATGAAATTTTTAAAGGAAAGAAACCAATTGTTTCTTATTTTCAAGTATTTGGTTGTAAATGCTTTATTCTGAAAAATGCAAATGATCGAGTTGGTAAGTTTGAAGAAAAATCAGATGAAGGATTCTTGCTTGGTTACTCAACTGCAAGCAAAGCCTATAGAGTATTCAACAAGAAGACTCGGACTGCGGAAGAATCAATGAACGTCAAATTTCAAGACTCTCCACAAATTCAGCAAATTCAGGAAGAATCGAGAATGCATTCCCGAGACTCGCTAGATCTATCTCCCATAAAAGCGGTTCAAAATTCAGATGCAGTACAACAAGTTGTTGATGAAGAATCAACTCAAGAAAATGATCAACAACCTATCGAGACCATCCGATGCTTGGAAGCACAAGTCCAGTCATCCCGAAGAACTCATTATTGGAAACGTTAATGAGGGAATTCGTACAAGATCCAAAAGGCGAGAAGAGTCTAGTGCCGTTGCACTTATTTATGAAATAGAACCCAAAAACATTGAAGAAGCCTTAGTTGATGAAAGCTGGATTGAAGCAATGCAAGAAGAGCTCGACAATTCAGTATTAACGACGTTTGGGAATTAACTCCTAAACCAAAGGTAAATCATTATTGGAGCTAAATGGGTTTTCAGGGAACAAAGTTGATGAAAAAGCCAAAGTGACAAGAAACAAAGCAAGACTCGTGGCCAAAGGATACACGCAAGAAGAAGGGATAGACTATGATGAGACTTACGCTCCGGTAGCAAGGTTAGAAGCAATCGATTACTTCTTGCTTTTGCATGTTATAAGAATTTCAGGTTATTTCAAATGGACGTCAAAGCACATTCCCCGAATGGATTTATTCAAGAAGAAGTCTATGTGGAACAACCTCACGGATTTGAAGACTCAAAGAAACCCGACTCGGTGTTCGGACTGAAGAAAGCTTTATATGGATTAAAACAAGCTCCTCGAGCTTGGTATGAAAAACTATGTAATTTCTTAATTCAAAGTGGTTTCTCTAAAGGAAAGGTAGACACTACTTTGTTTATTAAAAAGGAAGGCAAAAGCTTTCTACTTGTTCAGATTTATGTTGGTGACATTATATTCGGATCATCTAATGAGACTTTGTGCAAGAAATTTTCTAAGTCTATGCGGGATGAATTTGAGATGAGCATGATGGGTGAACTATCCTTCTTCCTTGGTCTACAAGTGAAACAACCGAAAGAAGGAATCTTTATTCATCAAGAAAAATATGCAAAAGAACTTGTTAAAAAGTTCGGGTCCGGAGAATTGCAAAAAGACTGACATTCCTATGTCAAGTTCTTTGAAGATAGACAAAGACGAAGGGGGAAGAAAGTCGACCAAAAATTATACGGGAGTATCATTGCTTCACTTCTTTATCTTACTTGCATCTAGACGACATATTATTTAGTGTTTGCATATGTGCTAGGTTTCAATCGATCCTAAGGAATCTCATTTAAGTGCTGCTAAACATATCATTAAATATGTTGCAACTACTGCTAAGATTGGTCTATGGTATCCTAAAGTAGGAGACTTTACCCTTCTTGGTTATTCAGACGCAGATCTTGCAGGTTGTAGAGTTGAAAGAAAAAGCACTTCAGGAACTTGTCAATTACTTGGTAACATGGCGGTATCTTGGTTTTCAAGAAAACAAAGTACCGTGGCTCTTTCAACAGTGACGAGAATACGTAGCACTTGGAAGTTGCTGTTCTCAAATACTATGGATAAAACAACAACTACGAGACTTTGGTATTGAAGACTCTTGCATAGAGATCAAATGTGACAATACCAGCGCAATCAATCTTACAAAGAATCCTATCATACATTCAAGAGCAAAACATATTGAGATTCGACATCATTTTATAAGAGATCATGTTGAACAAAGAAGTCTTGATACAATTTATTGACTCAAAGAATCAACCGAGACATCTTCACAAAGCCACTTGAGAAAAGTTTATTTGAGTCTATTCGTTCAAGACTCAACATTTTATCTCTAGAAGACTGTTGAAGTTCGGACTCGAATCTAAGTCTCAAAAGAATCGAGACTTGGAATACCAATCGTCACGACCGTAAGTTGTTACAATTACATTCAATTACTCACTTAAACCGATGTCTCGAAAAGGTAAGATTGTCTGTTATCTCTAATTGAGTTTATTAAGGCAGTTAATTTTTTAAAAAAGGGGTGGTTATCGATTTGTTTAAGGCAGTTATTTTTTTGAAAATGAATTTCTTAATTTTTCCTAATTGCGACGCTTCAGATACCTCGTATCGATTGCCTTTTATACTCCTTCTCCTTCTCCTTTACTTTACCCAGAAACCCTAGTTCAAAAATTTTTCACGCTCTGAGATTTCTCTTCTCAAGTTCTTCTTCTCAAGTTTTTTACTTTCTTGCGACACAAGTGTGAAAGTTCCATCCAAGAAAGCGACAATGTCTTTCCAAATGAAATCTTCAAGAATAGCGAGCAGGGGACCATAGGGCTCTGGTGAGGGGCCTACGCATTTTGATCTCACAGAAGAAAGTAACTTTCCAAGAGAACAGACGCACCAATAATCTCAATAGCGCACCTCCTCGACTAGATCACATGTTCGTCATCCTCAACATGCAGAAGAAATCATTGAAGATGTTGAACCCGTAAGATCCCTTAAGCCCGCATTTGTTTATAGGCTCTATTCTGCGTTGAAGGAAGGAGGTTCTGCAATGACTTTCATTGATGAATTTTGAAAGAGAAAGGCTATAAAAATGAGACACATTTTCTCACCGTGATGGAGCGATCGGGCGTTGTTCTGTTGGAACCGCAAAGAAAGACATTTGCGAACTTTCCGAGTGACCTTCGCTTTGGTAGTGTAAATCGGCTGAGGGGAAAGATGATGATGAGAAGATGTTTGTACATTTTAAGCCTAGGATGGGTGTGGCTGCAACTCTTCGAGGAAAGAGGGATGAATTGTTTCGATCGGAGGAACACAAGAAAGTGTATGGGAAATTGCTGAAGCGTGGGGTGATGAACCCACGAATGGTGGATTTTGATTTTCTAGATCTATTGAGCATCAATCTGAGGGAGAAGTTTGAGAAACTTCAACTTCATAAATTCTGTACTGAGAGCGAGGTTGCTTATACTGAATTGACAGCCTATTTTTATTCCAACCTCAGTTTTCTTGATGCCAATAGTTTTTCTTTCAGTGTGAGAGATAGAGAGTATGTGGTTGACACGAAACTCACGGCGGATGTAATTGGTGTGGAAAGAGGAGCTTTCCAATCAATTTCTGTGTCTGTGAGTCATGCAACTCTGGAACTTGCGAGAGACAGAATCGCAGAAGGTCGTCTCTCTTACTCAAGGATGAATGCTACAAACACTCTGCTTCACAAGATAGTAATCAACTGTCTCAGACCGAAATCGACATCGAAGACAGATGTATCCATCTCTGAAGCCAAACTGATGTATGCAATTAAGATCGGTCTTAACTTCCCCTTGCCCCATACCATCATGTTTCACATGTACAGGTCTATGGTGAAGGACAAGGGAAAACTCACTTATGATGCTCTCATCACTCGTCTTTTCAGACATTTGAACATTCAGCCTCCCACATTCTCTCTCGTGAAGACTATTGATCAAATGGTCATCGGATTGAGGATGATTACAAAGATGCGTCAAAAAGAACTCAAAGAAGAAGTCGGAGCAGTTCAAGGAGCAAACCCTGTTAAGACCAGACTCTTCTTCTCGCTGCAAGAGGAAAGGAAAGGAACCCGTGGACTGGTCCTATCAAGAAGAGGCGGGCAATCATCTTGGAGGATGAAGATGATGAGGATGATATTCCTATCTCTCGTCTATGTTTCTCAATATTCTGCTCCCTGTGACAACGAACAAACAAGTTGCGAGGAAACGAGAAAGGGAACCGAGAAAAGGAATCCTTGCAAGAAGAAGAAAAGGAAAAAGAGGAAGAAGAAGAAGAGGAAAAAGAAGAAGAGGAAAATGAGGAAGAAGAAAAGGAAAAGAAGAAGAAGAACCAAAGCAAAGACAGATTCTCCAAAGAGAAAAGGAGGATCAACAACATTTTGCCACCGAGGAAACTCCTCGAAAGAAGAGTACTTCTCCCCTCCGTAAGGCATTGAAACAGGGGAGATGTCCAAAGAGAAAGTACTCCTCTTCTCTTGACATTTACCGTGCAAGTGTTAATAGATCGCCTCCGATGCGAAAGATGTTCATGCTGCTCATTTTCCCGAGGGAGAGGCATCATCTCCAAACATTGATCTCCCTGCGATATTCACACCGCTTAACTCCTCCATCGGACCGTGTTGATGAAAGCACACAAACCGACAATTCAGGCTGATATCGGAAGGTCTGCAGAAATCATTTTGGAACTCAAAGGCCGATATATGCTATGGGGTGTGAATTTCAGACTTTGCGGGAATGAGAATCATGCCATGTTCATCTCCTTTCATGATCAGATTAAAGAAATTCAACATCAGGTTCAGGCCACTGCCAAAGGTGTTGCTCTCACTCAACTACAGGAGGATTTGAGGAAACTGGAAGGAACTGTCAAGTCTATGGAGGACTTTCAACTTATTCGCATTCCTCGTGCTCCTTGATTTTCTCACTTTTAATGCCGACAAAAGGGGAGAAGACTTTGCGAGGCAGATTTTCACGATTTTCACTCATTCCAAACCCAAACCTTCATTTTTTAATTTTTGATTTAATATTTTGTTTAACATTTGTGATTGACATTTTGACTTTATCTTGAGTTTTTGAATGCTTGCTTATTACCGCATTACTTTAAGCTGTTAAATTAGATAAAGATAGTTGATGTCTGCACTTGACTAATGTGTTTTCTGTGGATGCAGATCTGTGTACAGGATAAGTCTGTGTACAGGACATCTGTTGTGGCATCCTAGGATTCCTTGCCAATCTTTAGGGGTGCTCTAACTCATGTCTTGCACTAAGAATTTTTGGTCAAGCTTTCGGTGAACAATTATTTGATAAGGAAAATTCTATTTTTGGCCATGAGGGTTATGGATTGGAATTTATCTAGATGGGTCACGAAGTTTTGGTGAATTATATTTCAATTAGGTGTTGTTAAAGTTAAGGAATGAGTAAATTAATGGGATGAGGATGGGCTGGACAATTGAAAGCCCAAAACCAGCCCATTGCCTCACCCCTTTTTCGTGACCGGCCCACAAGGCCCAATAGGGCTGTCGACCAAGGGACCGGATGGAGAGGGAAGGGGGCCGGCCCATGAAAGGCCCCTTTTCTTTTTGCATGCCATCTTACAAGTGGCATTGGAGGCTTACCAAGTGTATCCATGCATGTTAAGTAATGATTACATGCTAATCATTCTAGGGAGGAAGAGAAATTTGAAAAAGAAAAGGGGAAGGGGCTGTCGTGAGTGAGGGGGAGCAAGAGAGAGAGAGATTTCGAGAGAAAGAGAGGAACCGAGAGAGGAGGAAGGAGCCGCTTGCCGCCCGTCGTCCGTCCGTCCGCTCGTCCATCGCCGTCCGTGTGCCGTCGTTTGTTCGACTTTGGAGGCAAGTTGGGATCTATATTCTGCTCTTGCGTGTAGTATCTTGCATGTGAGTTCGAATGGTGGTGAATCTTGGACGTTTAGGGTATGAGAAACCGAAGCTTGAGTGTGTTGTTTTTGAAATAGCATTCTGTTTTCGAGTATACCGCTTGACCCCGAACGTTGTAGAGGCTTGCATGTGTGGTTTGAGTCGGATTCTTGCTTCGACTTCTTCACGAAAGTTGTAGACAACATCTTAAGCTACAGCATACTAAAATTTGAGATAAAATGGTTGAGTTTTGAGGGGTAAAACCCTTCCTCTACGAAAAACGCTAGATCTGAAACTGTTTAGGGGTCTCTTGATGGTTTTGTGTGTTGCATGTCACTTTTTACTGAGAATGTCACTTCGACTTCTTCATGAAACTTGTAGAGAACATCCTAAAGACTAACATACTCAAATTTGAGGTAAAATGAACAAGTGTAGCCTAGCGAATCGACCCTCTCTTGAAAACGGTAAATCTGGAAATACGGTATTGGACACCCGAGACTTCTTGGACCCATATGATGACTATTCTGTGGAAATTTCACTTAGATCCCTTAATGAAAGTTGTAGGGGACCTCTTGAAGCAAAACATATCAAAATTTTAGAGAAAACGAAGAAGGATAAGTAGGTAAACACTCGATATTTCGGAGATAGGTATACTGGACGTTTTCGGTGCTAGAGCCAGAAACTTCGTACGTCTGTAGAAAATCATCGAGAATGAATCGGGCCTAGCTGTCTTCATGAAAAATATACTTTAAGGTCTTGACTATAACCTGGTAAAATTCCAGAATTTTTTAAGATGATTCGGGTATTTTAATCGAAATATTCCAAAAACTGCGCAATCTGACCTTGTCCGAATTTTGCATGTCGTAATGTGTGAGCTATATCTTTTTGTGTGAATCTCTTTTGGACATGTGTTCTTCATGGAATTGTTACCTTTAAGTCTTATCTAGCACATGCTCTGATTTGGTGATTTTTGAAGACCATATGGATGTGTAATTTAAATGTTTTCCAAAACTGTGCAAATCGTGTATTTCGGACTTGATGATGTGGGAATGCATGACCAATACTATTCTGTACAAATTTCGTTTGGAGAAATTTCCTTCACGTGATATCTTTATCTATGTCTTGACTATAACATAGTTAAATTTCGTGATTTTTGAAGGTCATTTGCCTATTTAATCGACTGTGATTAGAAAACTGTGCAAATCGTGTATTCCGGACTTGATGATGTGGGAATGCATGACCAATACTATTCTGTACAAATTTCTTTTGGAGAAATTTCCTTCACGTGATATCTTTATCTATGTCTTGACTATAACATAGTTAAATTTCGTGATTTTTGAAGGTCATTTGCCTATTTAATCGACTGTGATTAGAAAACTGTGCAAATCGTGTATTTCGGACTTGATGATGTGGGAATGCATGACCAATACTATTCTGTACAAATTTCTTTTGGAGAAATTTCCTTCACGTGATATCTTTATCTATGTCTTGACTATAACATAGTTAAATTTCGTGATTTTTGAAGGTCATTTGCCTATTTAATCGACTGTGATTAGAAAACTGTGCAAATCGTGTATTTCGGACTTGATGATGTGGGAATGCATGACCAATACTATTCTGTACAAATTTCTTTTGGAGAAATTTCCTTCACGTGATATCTTTATCTATGTCTTGACTATAACATAGTTAAATTTCGTGATTTTGAAGGTCATTTGCCTATTTAATCGACTGTGATTAGAAAACTGTGCAAATCGTGTATTCCGAACTTGATGATGTGGGAATGCATGACCAATACTATTCTGTACAAATTTCTTTTGGAGAAATTTCCTTCACGTGATATCTTTATCTATGTCTTGACTATAACATAGTTAAATTTCGTGATTTTGAAGGTCAATTGCCTATTTAATGAACTGTGTCTTGAAAACTGTGTAAGCTGTACATTTTCGGAATTATGATATTGAAATGCATGGCCAATTCTATGCTGTGATGCGTGATCTATATGAATTATTGCGTGAACTATGAGACCTTGGATCATTATTCATGAAATGATGTGATTGGCTTTCATGCATTTCATGTGACATTAAGGAAATGACGAATTTTTCCAATGATCTCAAAGAAAGATCTTATTTAAACCCTTGCATTAAAGGACATTTTCCCAATGCATATTACATGATTTCAAAAGAGTAATTTAAACCAATTGCATTGTAAATTTCAAATGTGAAATTGGAAAAGAGATGTATGAGAATATGATACTGTCGGAGGTGTGAGCCGACGATGCCCCGGGAGTGTCGGGATGCCCGGAGGTGTGTGCCGGATGCCCGGAGGTGTGTGCCGGATGTCCTCGGGAGTTTCGAGATGCCCGATGGTATACGGTACATAATTCCAGGGGGGAATGCCTGGTGGTATGTCGGTACGTAATTCCGGAAGCCCTGGAGGTGTGTGCCGGGGGATTCCTCGTGATGCCAGTTGGGGTACGAGATGCCCGGAGGTGTGTGCCGGATGCCCGAAGGTGTGTGCCGGAGGTTCCCTCGTGATGCCGGGTTGGGTGCGAGCGATAAATTGTGGGATGCAAACATTGGTCCCCTGGGAAGAAAAATTGATGAGATCCTTGTGAAAGATAAGAATTGAAAGTGAATCATGTGCATGGGTGTATGCATATGGCATGATGCATGATCTCGCTTATGAAAGTAAATAGATGCTATTTGATATTGAAAATGCGATCATGAAGGTATGAATGGATCTCATGGTGATGTATGCTTGATAGCATGGATGATATGAATCATGGTGGTATATGCACATATGGCATGAAGACATATGCATGAATGCTTGATGATAAGTGCATGGTGATATATGCACATATGGCATGGTGATATATGCATGAATGCTTGATGATAAGTGCATGGTGATATATGCACATATGGCATGGTGATATATGCATGAATGCTTGATGATAAGTGCATGGTGGTATATGCACATATGGCATGGTGATATATGCATGGCTGCAAGGTAAGGTATGCTTGAATGCATGGATGATATGTGCTTTGTTCATGATACCTTGATTTTCCTGTTTGACGCATTGAGTAGTTTGGTGGATCTTTACTGCTGAGTGGTTGTACTCACCCCTTTTGGGGATTAACATTTCAGACTAGATAAGATTCCTCTGCTGCCACTGCCACCAGTAGATGGACCAAGTGGTTGGATATGACCGCGAGGAGGAGGATAGCAAGGGAAGGAACTTTTGGACGCCGACACTGATTCGATGGACTTTAAGTATACGACTGTTGGAGGAGATGTCGGTCATCTTTTGAAGTATAGCCAAGTATAGAAAACCATGGCATTTCGATGTACCGACTAAAGATGTCCACCCGTTTATGTAAATAAAAGTGTTCGGCTTTAACTTATCAAAGATGTTTAGTTGGTGTGCACTGTTTTCTGAATATAGGGAAGGCGGTTGTTGGTTATGCTTCTGTTATATGATTTGCGCAAGGGACCGATCTAAAAGATGTAAACCCCAGGTTGTATGGACCCGCCGCAATTGAAATGGTATCGAGTGACATGTTATTAGGGAAAGGGAAAGGTAAGCGAACCGTGGCGACCCTAACGGATCGGGGGCCGTCGAGGGGGTGCCACAAGCTATCATAAAAACTTCTTGCGTACTTTATTTTTATTTTCCTTTTTATTTTATTTTCCTCTCTTTTCTAATCAATTTCTTATTTATTTCTTTCTTCCCATTCCATCATTCTTTAATAAAATTATATTAAATAGTAAACTATACTAATATACCTAAAATATTTAATAAAAAATATATTACATTGAATGTATATTAAAAATATAATTAGATTTGAAATGTATAAATATAAATAAGATTAAATTAAAATAACTAAATTTTTATTTTGAATTTCTTATATTAGAATTCAAATACTATTTTTATTGAAATATAATTTTAATTTGTTGATTTAAAAATTTGTTATTCAAGAAAAATAACTTTCCTATTATAGGTGTTAGAAATTCTATTCACTTTTATCCCACCTCCCCATGAGATAATTTTATCCAGGTTTATATTCTCTTATATCCAATTTTATCCTGTCTCCAACAAGCACAAACATAGGTCTCTCCTTAGAAATTAGAATTTTATCATATCTTGAATTTTATCTTGACTATCAAATGTAGCCTTAGAGATTAGAATTTGCCACAATAATCATGTAACTATCTTAGATCGGGACACCAATTTGATAAAAAATAGTCGGTGCTCTTTAGGCATATTTCAGTCTCTCCTTAGGGAAGACATTCAATGTTACTTATTTCATCATTTGATGTGAGATTATTAAAACCTAAGTAGACCAAAGATTAACATTTTTATTCAAAGTAATTATTCTAGGCCACACAACTAAGCCTATAACTAATTAGAACCACTCAAACTAAACCTATTCCTAAGATGAAACTACGTAAATGTGAATTTTCTATATCTCATTATTATTATTTGACTTTTTTTTTACATTTCTATTTTCATCTTGTTATTTATTTCATCCAAAAGAAAAAACTACTCAAATTCATTTTACCCTAAAAAACCATGAAATGCAATATCCTAAACGAGCAGCAAAAATAGACAGGAGCATTATCAAATTTGCACGCTGATCTCACTCAGGAAAATCAACTAGTAAATGCTATACATTTCAGTAGAATGATCTACATGCAGGATGCTGTCAACAACTCACTTTTATATCATCACAAAGGTAACACAGTGATTTCATATCACTAAAAAAGCCTCAATTGGTGCCAATTTTCACAGGAACACAACCTTAGATTTAGGCCTCTTTTTTTTTACTCGTAAAAGAAGAGGGATAAAGCATATGTTCTAGGATGCATCGTCACTGGTGGTCAGCACTGGTGAAGAAGGATCGAGCGAGCACAAGGACACTTTAAGGACTCCGATTGGAAAACATAGTGACACAGAGGTCCGGTGTGGGGTGGTGTCGCTAGAACTGTGATCCGAGATTTGGAGCTTATGGGGTTGCTGGAGTTTCGAGCTAATTGAAGCCAGCGCTACTGACGGTACTGAAGTGGGAAACCAAAGGTAGAGAACTTAGTTTTTGAAGCGATTGAACGACGAAGGGTAATGGGCTTGGACGCCAGTGATGGGCAAATTGGTGTGAGTGGGGCTGAACTTGTATTTATGTTTTAGATAAGTGTAATAGAAGTCTTAAAACTTGTCACGAAGATGTAATTGAGTCTTAAAACTTGCAAAAAGTGCAATCAAGTCCTAAAACTTGTCAAATTGTTTCAATCGAGTCTTAAAATTAACACTGTCAAATTTCCTAATGGAAAATACTGACGTGGCGCGGACGTGGCTTTTTTTTGTCATTTCTCTCTTCTACGTGACGAATAGTTTAAAAAAAAATTTCCACGCATGCAAAACAATGTCACGTCCTCCTTTCTTCTTCACCATCGTGTCCCCCCCACTCTCTTTCCTTCCACTATTCCTGATTGTCCCCTTCCCAGGCGTCTCTTTTCCTTCTTCATTGTTCGAATCACATGTCTTCTTCTTCTTCTTCCCAAAATCGTGTGAACTCAAAGCCCAAACTCGTGTCATCGTCTCATTCCCTTTGAACGAAATTGACGCTCAATCTCCCTCTGAGCCCTAAGCCCCAAATCAAATTCGTCTGAACCCTAAGCCCCAAATTAAATTCGTCTGAACCTAAGCCCCAAATCAAATTCGTCCGAACCCTAAGCCCCAAATTAAATTTGATGATCTAGAGTTCTCTTGCGATTTGGGTCCCCTCCCAAGTTAAAGTTTGACGCCCATTGTTATTTGGAGTTCATCGACCACGAGTTCAACGCTCGTTGTGAGTTCGTTTTCTTTTCTTTGACGATTACAAGTTCATGTGGAGACCTCTCTTGCGGGAGTCTCGACATCTCAGCGGCAAAGCGAGTGGCATCGAGGATGACGAAAGGGTCAGCGACGGCGATGGCAACTCCTCCTCATGCGGGTATCGCTCTCTGCATTATAGCATTTGGGTATCTCATGGTAATGCTACGATTTCTTTTGTTTTGCAAAGGTTCTTTAATCTCTGCATTATGTAAAACGACGTCAGTTGGCGTCCTCATTTCTTCATTATTTGGAGTTTAGAGAGCTCGAGTTTAACACCCATCGACTTTATGTTCTCTTCTTTGACGATTGTGAGTTCGTGTAAAGACCTGTCTTGCGGGCGTCTCGGCATCTCAATGGCAGAGCGAGCGGCATCGGGGACGGCGACGGGGACGGCAACAGCGATGGCGACTCCTCACACAGGTATTGCTCTCTACATTATAGCACTTGGGTATGTCATGGTAATATTACGATTTTTTTTTTTGCAAAGGCGTTTTACTCTCTACATTATAGCGGCGTTTTACTCTCTGCATTATGGTTGTTTTGCATTTTCCAATACTTGCGATAAATTAGAACATTGCCGCAAATTAGAATGTCACCTATCGAAAGGCTCCCTCGCTCTCACTATTGATCATGTAGTTGCATTATGGTTGTAAAGCGCATTGTGCTAATTTGCTATTTCTGTATTGATTGTTGGTCTTTTATAAAAATATCTTCAATTTAGAACTTGAACATTGCTTCAATAATTTGATGATTGAAAGTGCTCCGCTCTTTGTTTCTGTTCCCTTGTAGGTTCAATGGCCGAGAACAAAGTTTATGTCACTGTTTGCTATGGAGGTAAATTTCAAGTTGGCCCACCGTTGGAATACATAGGTGGAATGGCTGATATTGCTGAAATAAGTTTAAGTAAGAGTTCATTGTCTAGTATAATTGAAGCTATTAAGGCTTTGGGTGTGTGTAAAATAGAGAAACTCTTTTATAGAGTTCCTAGAAGTACGACTTTTGTAGACGGAATAACTCTTAGGTATTTATGGGATAACTCCGATGTGATAGATCTATTTTATCATCATTTGCATTCTAAAAATATTGAGCTATATGTTGAGCATGTTGATGATGAAGAGGCAGGAGCTGAGATGGGGGGCGTTGAGATGGAAACTGGAGGTATGTATAATGTAAATATAGAAAAAGTTGATAATGTGGCTAGTAATATATTTGAAACTGTGATTGGGAATATTGATGATGACGGTAATCGGGTTGAAGTTGCCAATAGGGATTTAGATGAGGAAGAGGATGATGATGCACATAATTTGATGAATGTGGAACAGTCGAGTGACGATGATGATTTTGAATTGGTTGATGCAAGGAGAAAATTAAAGGAATTTTCAGCAAGACATAGGCTCAAAATTGGCGCTTATAGTGAGGCAACTGGTACTTCCTAACCACCGATTGTGGATGAGGCTCAATTGTTAGATGATTCTAAATACGAAACATAGTATGCTGATTCAGATGTGGAAGACAATCTTCAATCAAGTTTAAATGATGAGGGTAACGAAGAGGTTAATGTTATTTCAAGGAGGAGAAGTAGGTTCCCATCATATGAGCAAAGTGATACAAATTTAGTATTTATTGTTTGCATGACATTTGAGGATACAACTAAGTTCAAAAATGCAATTTTGAAGTATTCTATGGCTGAGCAAAGAGCAATCAAATACACTAAGAACACAAAAAGCCTTGTAAGAGCCAGGTGTGCCCAGAAAAATTGTAATTGGATGATCTATGGTGCTCTTGAGAGCAAAACTGGGTCATTTCATTTGAAAAGGTATGTAAATCAGCATATATGCAGTATCACTTTTGAAAATAAGAGAGTGTCCAGTACTTATTTAGCTAATCACTTCATGATTTTCATTTATGCAATGCCTAAAATCAAAGCACCTAAGTTAAATAAATTAGTTAGAGAACGATTGGGAGTAAATGTCACTTTGAGTTAGTATAGGAGAACAAAGCTAAAAGTATTGAAGGAACTAAAGGCAATTACAAGAAGGAATATGCATAGATGTACGACTACTTGGGAGAGCTTTACACTGCAAGCCCTTCAAGCAATTTTAAATTGAAAGTTGAAAGGCCATTGCCAAATTCTTTACCATTATTTGGTAGGGCTTACATTTGCTTTGATACTTGCAAGAAAGGTTTTTTAGCTGGATGTAGGAAGATCATTAGATTAGATGAATGTTTTTTGAGGGGTTTGATCAAGGGCGAGTTGTTGAGAGCCATAGGAAGGGATGCCAACAATCAAATATATCCAGTGGCATGAGCAGTGATAAGAATCGAGAATAAGGACACATGGACTTGGTTTATTGAATTGTTGAAGTCAAACCTCGATATGTGTAATGGTGACGGATGGGCTTTGATAAGTGACCAACAAAAGGTATGCAATGCTTCTTTATGACTCATTTATAAATTGATTGTGACATTACAATGCTTATTAGTATTAATGTTTTGCTTTTGTTTTTGTTTTCATATATATATATATGGGTATTTGTCAGGGTCTCGTCCCTTCTGTAGTTGAACTTTTGCCAAATGTAGAGTATAGGATGTGTGCAAGGCACATATATTCTAACTAGGGTAAAAAATACAAAGGAGAATAGTTGATGAGATAATTTTGGAGATGTGTTAAGAGTAATAATATGTCAGATTTTGAGGTGCATAGACAGATGTTGAAGGAAATGACTCAGCAAGATCATGATGATTTATTCTGTATTGAGCCAAAACATTGGTGCTGTCGCGACCCGATCTCGCCACCCTCAAATCAAGGGGGAAAGGTCAGGTTTAGGGGTACTTGATTACAAGATCACAAGCTCTCCCAAGCTTGTACCCCGTGCGACGAGTTTATTTATGCAATCTAGTTGTTTATGATAACCTAAAAATAGACAGGAGTCGCCACTAGTCTCATTTTGGGGGTTGGCTAGAAAACCCAATTGAGGGTCGGGAGTGTTCCCTTGATTCCTACGCAACCAAATATCTAGGTTCGGGGACTCAGGTTACGCTACTATTGCTATTAGCGCCCTTTCGGTACCTAAACAGTATGTTGTATTTTCCTAACATGTCCATGCGTTTCTTTTTACATTTTTCGAGATTATTAGTCCTAAATTAGGTGATCATGCATGATTGGTCACTTTCATTCTATTTTATTTATAGAATAACGAAGAAAGGAAAACAATCAATGAAATTGAAATTGCAAGACAGCAAGTAAACAATCGAGGAAAACAGTAAATTCATCATGCAATCCTAAAAATATAAAAGAGAACACAATGAAAAAAATGAAAAAGAGAAAACCCGCAACTTGTCGGGTTTTATACAACAAATGGAATCCGAGACATATGTCGGGAAAAAAATAATACATGATAATGGTTGGAATGGACATCGACCTCCACCATCTTCACGCCTTCTCCATCTTCAAAGTCCTAATCTAAACCTAACCTAAGAAATTTATAACTAGGTGCATACAATGGAAAGAAACAAGTATACACATCAAAACAACAAAAAACAAGACATCATGTCAATATCAATTGTTTAAAAGAAGTACAATGCGAAAGTCAAATTTTGGGTGATATCCCAAGGTCCCGCATCACACCTAAGTCATTCATCTAACAATCACATGCAAAACATATAAAATGACAAGCATTCAAACCATATGCCTTTGGTTCTCAATTAATCAAACAAATGAGTGAGCTGACGAATGATCACTTATTCAAACATATGCATTATTGAGTATGTTCATACAACATGTATATTCATGAAAAACAAGGCAGTCGGTATGCAATTCATGTGATACCCAAAACTCGCAACTTTGGGAAATCATGTCAAATCATAGAGAAATGCTAAACAACCTTGATGCAAAGTATTTTTTTCACAAATGTATTGTATGGACTACTAAAATTGTGAATAAGTTCAAAATCGTGTCAAGAAATCAAGATTTTAAAACATTCTGCAACTTCGGGATGATTGGTAACAACAACAAATCATGTCTTTATTTCTACGAATTTCTGACAATGAAGTTCAGCATATCCCAAACAAATCTCATAGAGACACTATCATCTTATCAACACATGAATTCACAAAAATCAATTAATAGACATAAGCTATTCAGCGAAGTCAGCATCACAGAAGTACACCTGTTTGCTTCTGAGTATATTCTACCGATCTACTGAATCTCATTTGATCCACAAATTACACACATCACGGATTACAAAATAACAGACAACATTAATTGTCAAGATATGAAGTTCTAAAAAAAAATCAAGGAATAGCCATTAGACATTTAGTAACAACAAATTTGCAAACAGGGCATTGCATGATGAGAGTATGTTTGTGTCTATCTAATGATGTGAGATTTTCACAAAAATTTTACGTCATACAAAATATGCAAACACCTACAATTTGTGTGAAAAAAACCTACTCTTGAACCCGATCCTATGATTTTAAGAAAAATGTGAAGATTGGTTTGAGATCCTATTTTTTGCAAATAAGTACATGAACGACCTACTGATGCTCGGCCTATATGAATGATATGCAAAAATCATGAAATTGTTATATGTCATAGATTCATGTGTTCCAGGCATTCTTTGTGAATGCACCAACTTAAAAAGATGCTCATCAGTCAGTTAGAACAAAGTACTAAAACAAGACATGTATCATTTACTAATCTAATTTTGATTTCGCAAGAATCTTCAGACATAGCAAATGAAGGGCAAATATAACAAACAAGATGTCTATGGAAAGCTCATGAAATCGAGATCATCTGCAAGCTCGATTGAAGATGTTAAGAAAAATCAGTCGTCTGAATTTCTAGAATCAAACACTGATGTTGTGACAATCATTTGGCTAGGCAAACAACAACCAAATCATGCACATATTATGTCATTTTAAAGCTTGGGATGTCTATTACAATTATCTATGAGGTATAATCAATAAATTGGTTCATTAACAAGCTCAATCAAAAAAACTGTCCTCTAGGAGACTAGGTTGGTAATCAAAATAGCAGCAAAGGCTAAAAAACAATCATGCTTGATCTTATCTATATGACATGAGAAAACTCCACAATATTTTGTGCATTTAGGTCTGAATGTTAGGATCAAATCACATGAAGACATTAAAACCAAAATCTACATGTAGAAAATCACACGAAAATAGTAAACCGAATAGGTCGTTCTAGTAATCGACATTACAGCAACATCAACATCAACAAATTATAGCAGAACTTCAAGCATGCAATTGATAGGGAAAACAAAGGTCGATTGGTGCAATCCTTATATCATTGAAAATCCCATGAAGTATATTACGACTTTCATGAAGACTTTGAACATAGAAAACCACATTTACAAGCTGATATCAAGCCATTTCTCAGATCAGTCATCCAGTTAACAGAAAAACAAACAGTTGACAGATTCTAGACTAGACTTTAGACATGCAAAAACCATATCAAATGAAGTCAGATCAAGGCATTCTATAGCTCATTGAAAAGATATTCGAACCATCTTCAGCCTTCATGAAGACTTTGAACATAAAAAACCACAGCAACCAACTTGTATCAAGTCATTTGCACAAATTAGTCATCCAGTTAACAGAAAAACAAACAGTTGACAGATTCTGGACTAGACTTTGGACATGCAAAAAACATATCAAATGAGGTCTGATCAAGGCATTCTATAACTCATTGGAAAGATATTCGAACCGTCTTAAGCCTTCATGAAGACTTCGAACATAGAAAACCACAGCAACCAGCTCATATCAAGTCATTTGCACAGAAGGTCATCCAAAACAGAGAACAAACACAGTGACTTTGGTAGAGGTTTATCATATCAAACAAAGCTCAAATGATGTAGGCCATGCATCCTTTCAAAAACTTGAAATGTCCTTTATTAATTTCTACAATATATCGAAAGCAATTGGACACATTTATTATCTCATTTCAAGACTAACAGCAACTAGCCACAGAAAAGATAGCATTTCTCTAATCAAATCAACTCCAAAAATTCTAAAAATATGTATGTTGTAGCCAAAGACATTTCATAAAGCATTGATCTATGATCTAAACCCCACTCCACCAGAAGTCAGTTCCCCACCAAGCATGACTAACTTATTGTTTGCACCAGCAACATCATAGCAAGACAACCGGCTTTCTGCGTTACTTGAATCCTCACCATACAAAAGCACAATCCAAGAGAAGGACAAACGGGGAAAGCTGTTTTCGTTGACAAGTGAAACAAACCATTCAGATGAACTCTTGGAGAATATTGTGGAATCTATCAAGCAGAAGAAGGATGCCATCATAGAAAGCAACCAAGTCATTGACCTTAATACAACACCACAGTAGAAGACACCCAAGCAAAAAAAAAAGCACAGACTAAAGGTGATTGTAGAAAAGCCGAAGAGAACTACAAAACCTTGGATGAATCGGTGAAGGATCAATCTCCAGAGACTTTCGCCTTTCAACACGGTGGATCTACTTTTCAGTCTCGCTTCGGAAAGATGCCGAGCAGTAGATGACGAACGGAAGAGACCGAATCGAACTTTGCCACTGTAGGAGAGTCACCGAAGAAACAGAACAAGGAAACGATCGAAAGCCGTTGCTGCCGCCGTTGTCGCCACTGCTTCGGATCCCTATCCTCGGAGCCGAGTCGATACCTCCGATCTCGGCGCGAATCCAAGCCCCACACCTCGAGCTCTTCGATCGGCAGATGCTCCGTCTTCTAGGGTTCGAGGAGTTGCGGAGGAGGAGGTTCAAATCAAGAGGAAAAGAGAGAGATCCCAATGTAGAGAGAGAGAGTGAGAGAGGGAGAGAGAGTGCGAGACCTCAAGAGATAGAAAGTGGATCTCCATAATGGCCTCCTCCCAAGAGAGTTCGATCCCCCCCTCCTTAGTGAAGGCCCCTCCATTTCCTTTTTATTTTCGTTTTCTTTATTATTTATTATTTATTTTTTTTTATTTTATTTTATTTTATTTTTAATGTTTTCATTCATTCATTTTTTTTATATTTTATATTTTTATTTTTAATATTTTTGCCGTTAATAATAATCTCGGTGAAGCTTTCAATGAGAGGTGTGTGAAGCTAGGTGCAAGGCCATTGTGATTATCTTTGGAGGATATTAGAATCATGGTTATGAATAGAATGCATACTCAGAGGGATGGATGTGCTAGGTGGACTAGAAATTATGGTCCAAGGATTATGCATAAGTTACATGAGAATACAACTGCTAGTAGGTATTGCCATTTGATATGGAATGGAGATGAAGGATATGAGATTACGGAAGGTGCTAACAAATATGCTGTTGACTTGAATTTAAAGACTTGTTCTTGTATAGCTTGGGAACTTAGTGGAATTTCATGTTGCCATGCCATTTGTGCGATACACCATAAGAGAAATGACCCGAGTGACTATCTAGTTGAGTGCTTCAACAAGGCAAAATATCTAAGTACTTATCAATTCATGATGCCTACAGTGAGAGGACAAAAATTTTGGAAGAAAACCAATAAAGAAGCTCCTCAACCCCCACCAATGAAGAACATGCCTAGTAGGCCAAAAAGGAGTAGAAGAAAGCAACCGATTGATCTTGTAAGAGGTGATAGAATGACTAAAGAGGGTAAGAAAATGATTTGTTCTACTTGCAATATGGTTGGACATAATTGCAAAGGATGTCTTTAAAAAAAGGTATTTCCTCAACTAACTTATCATCTTAATGTTAGGCATGTTACTTTAACATGTTGTCAATCAATGCTTAATATGTGTTTCTTAGGCCAATGCTCGGGCCAATGTATGTACATCAAATGCTCATGCCAATGCAAGTACAGGTGAAGCTCATGCTCAATCTCAGGCTAATTCCACTAGACCAAGGCTCGGAAAAAGATAAGTAAGTTGTAATCTAACCATTATTGTAAGTTTTATATGTCAATATTCCAATTTAGTAATTAAGAATATATATTCAGGCTAAAGCTAAAGCAATGACAAGCGTAACTAAAGGAAGATCCGAAAGCCATGCCAATGCTTCCGCAAAGGCCAATTCAATACGAGACAATAGTTTTTGGGCATGTTCATGCTTCTGCTCAGGCTAGTGCAGATGTAAGAGGATGTAGTGCCACTGCAACAGTCCATATAGTATGCACGGCTACTGCTGATGTGAGAGGATGTAGTGATGAGGCCAATGCTTTTGGTGAAGTTCGTTCTGATCAAGGGAAAGGCATTTATTGTGCACCGGCTAATGTAATGGCTAAGGATAGACCTGAGAAAATTCCGGTGAGTAATACCTCAATCCCCAAGCATACATGTATTATGACTACATTCTCATGTCGAATGTTTATGAATTTTTTATTATTTCAGTTTAAAAGACCTGCCATTTATACAAAGAAAATCATAGGCCAAGAGGATGAAAATGGTAGGGTTAGGTGTTGACACAAATCCTATGACAAACTTTCATATTCTCAAGGTGAGTAATATTTTTAAAATTTTCTAATAGCAATTGCTTGTCTCCTTAAGCTAAAAACATGCTCCTTCTTATGTAGTCTAATACAACTGGTGCAAGAATCTTTAACCTACTGGACAAAGGGGTAGTTTCAGGAGCTACATCAACAGCAAAGGTGCATTCCCAAGTCAGTGCACATCCTGAACAATTAAGAACTTGTCCTCAAAAGCATGTTGCTGTAATACGAAAAGCACCATCACAACCCTAGGCGAGTTCCCAACCTCAGTCATATCATGCATCAGCAGCTCCTCGAAAACATATTGCGGTGAAGTCGAAGCCATCATTGCAACTCAAGGCCAGTTCCCAACCTCAGTCATCTCATGCAACAGTAGCTCCTCGAAAGCACGTTGCAATGAAGCCAAAGGCACTATTACAACCTAAGGCCAATTCCAAGGCTCAGTCATCTCAACCTGAGGCCAGTTCCCAAGCTAAGTCATCTCAAGGTACAATAGCTCAGAAGCATCTTGGTATAAAGCGAAAGGCACCATCACAACCCCAAGCAAGTTCACAATCTCAATCATCTCATGCAACATTAGCTCCTCGAAAGCATGTTGCAATGAAGCCAAAAGCACTATCACAACCTGAGGCCAGTTCCCAGGCTCAGTCATCTTAGGCTACAATAGCTCATAAGCATCTTGGTATAAAGCGAAAGGCACCATCACAACCCTAGGCAAGTTCCTAACCTCAATCATCTCATGCAACATTAGCTCCTCGAAAACATGTTGCGGTGAAGCCAAAGCCACTATCACAATTCGAGGCCAGTTCCCAACCTCAGTCATATCATGCAGCAGCAGCTCCTCGAAAAGACATTGCGGTGAAGCCGAAGCCACTATTGCAACCTAAGGCTAGTTCCTAGGCTCAGTCATCTCAGGCTACAACAACTCTTCTAAAGCCTATCGTTGCGAGACCATGTATAAGGAAAAGCGCCAGAATTATGAATAAAGTGAAGGCTAAACCTACTGGACCACCAGAGACCATCATATTGGATTGATATGTTTGCTGAAATTTGTGTTGTTAGGTGAATTTATGTCAATTATTAGCTGGTTTTCTATATGAGACATGTAGCTTTTGTGCATAGAACCTTTTGTGCACTGAAAGTGCATATTTTGTTGAAATGAACCTTTTGTGCACTGAAAGTGTAGGCATTTTGTTGAATAAAACCTTTTGTGCACTGAAAATGTAAGCATGTTTTTTGTCAATGAATAGTGTTTGAACGAGTTATGTGGGATGCTTGCTTTTGGTTTGGATAATGCACGAAAGTGGTTGCTCTTCAGGATTGTTAATAGGTGATTACTGAAATTGGCCATGAAGAATTTTCATTCTTCCAATACTTTTGTCATCTTCTTTCCCATACCTTTTTCTCGAGTCCCTCAGGGGCATTAATGGTAACCGATACCACCACCTCTTATTGCTAAATTTCATTTTAGATGATGGGGTTTTACTCTGCATGGTCTCTATGATCTACATTGGATGATTCATGGAAGATTTGATTAGGTAACTTAGGTATTGTAGCCAACTGCTTTGATTTCACTTGGTTTTTGACACATTCCATTTGTAAATGTTTGAGGCAAGCTCGTTATTAAAATCATGAAGAAATCACCAATTAACAATCTCGATTGCATAATAAGAGAGTTGTCACATTTTTTCGAAGTTACAAATTTATTCTGGTGGCAATAGCTCATATAGTGCTATTGACAAGCACACAAATCAAGCAACATTTTTCAATGCGAAAGTAATTTCTCGCATGGCAAGCAACCGGTCTTGCAAACTACAAACTCACATCGATTTCATTCCCATCTCAATTATCCACAACTAGTGTTCAAACTTACAAACTTAGAAACAAGGTACTATGGAAGACTTAGAAAATTTCCACCAACTTTCACATTACATATAACCAATACAGCAATATAACACATGCATAGAATGAATGACGATTGATATAGCATCTTTTCTTTCTTTACTCGTGCAAGCTCCTCCTTTAAACGTCTATTTTTCGTCTTTTGAGTTTTCATTTCAGCTAGCAATGAGCTCACATCGACTTCGTCACGCCTTGATTGGCTTGATTCACACAATGCTTGATTTCTTTCAAGGAGGTCAACTATCATGTCCCTCACATGATCTGGTATCTTTGGATCAACCCACATGAAGAAATCGCAGCAACTTGGACTATCAAACTTAGCACATCCATAGAACCTTCTTCTTGAGTTTTTCCTTGTCTTTGCCATAAGAATTGGTGATTGAAGACCACAATAACATGTTGGCTCTGAGTTGACCTCATTAGGAGTTACACCACTTGATTCAGATGTTGGCGCCCTCATTCTTCTGGGCTTCGTATTATAGGAACCTAATAGAAGTATATTAGCTCTATTGTGATTCCTTCATAACATCTTGATATAAGTATATTACCAATCTCTTTAAATAGATTGTTAGGTGAAACATATTGTCAAGTGAAGCAATAAATATAAATAGAGAATAGATACATATACAGGTACTAGATGTACACATATATTCTATCTATACCAGAAACAATGTCCTATATAGAATGAAATAGAAACTTAAATCATGATAGATAAAGAGTACTAATCCGACTACGAGTAGAATCATAATCTGATTTGAGACTCTTATATGAGCTAGGGGTCAATGTAACAATCCATATTTATGGAGCCATCCCTTTCTCATTGGCCCCTCAAAAGAAGAAAGTAAGAAAGGACCATAAAGAAAGGGATCTTATACAGCTGCTTGGGATGGACCATAAAGAAACGAACTTCTTGAATGCTCAGGAAAAATAATACTTTAAACGATAAATTTATACTGCCTTTTCATTCTTGTGGAAAGGCAAGATACTGGAGCTCTATGCACCAATTGTTATTACTTATTCTTTGCTAAGGCGTGTGCTTCTTTTGCAAAAGGCAATGAAAAACATCTCATGGATCTCTCGGTAGTAACTTCGCATAATGCAATGTGTTTACTTGAGAGATTTAAGAGATGTTTTCAATCTTCAAAAAACATCTCTCTTTTCATATGCACTGGATGAACAGACAACCATAACTTACTTTATATTGCATAAATGTTCTAATTTATCACTAGTATTAGAGAATGGAAAACAACAAAATGCTATAATGCAGAGAGTGAGACCTGCGTGAGGAGGAGTCGCCATCGCCATCGCTGTCCCCGTCGCCATCCTTGATGCTGCTTGCTCCGCCATTGAGACACCGAGACTCCTGCAAGGCAAGTCTTCGCACGGACTCACAATCGTTAAAGAAGAGAACACAAACTCACAACGAGCGTCGAACTCGAGCTCTATGAACTCCAAATAACAATGGGCATCGAACTTTAACTTGGGAGGGGACCCAAATCGCAAGAGAACTGCAGATCGTCAAATTTGATTTAGGGCTTAGGGTTCAGAGGGAGATCGAGCATCAATTTCGTTCAAATGGAACGAGACGATGACACGAGTTTGGGCTTTGAGTTCGGATGATTTTGGGAAGAAGAAGAAGAAGAAGATATGTGATTCGAACAATGAAGAAGGAAAAGAGACGCCTGTGAAGGGGACAATCGAGAATAGTGAAAGGAAAGAGAGTGAGGGTGTGACGTCCCAGTAGCGTCACGTGCTAAGCGCAAGCGGAAATTATAAATATTATCATCTTGCAGGACTTATAAAATTCCAATTGTTAACCTATAGTGTTCACCCTTGAAGGTTAGCATGTATAACATGGATTATTTAAAATCTAAACTTTATATTGTAAGGTTATCCTGCAATAATCCTACTAGTTCATAATATTAGACAATCCATATATGAATATAGATAAAGATCATGAGAGTCTCATTACTTTCCTTAGCAGCATTCGGGCCTACAAAATCAACCTGGACTTCTTACATGTTCATCGCCTATTTACATCATATTTACAAGTTCAAAAGTAAAGGCGCAAGTAAACATCCAAGGATAAGGGTGAGGGGGTATCTAACTCCACTAATCCCACACAAGCCCACGTTTGTAAAAAAAAAAAACAAAAACAAAAGACGATCTTCTAGCTTCTACACGATCATAGGCGTCTAGGCGCCATCCGTCCCAACTCCAGGTCCATCGGTGCTAAAAGGAAGAGGGTGTGGCATCCCAAAAATTTGAGACAAGCCCTAAGATGTATTAGAGCATATGATTAGGTAATGAAATTTCCTTTGAATTATGTTTTAGCTATTAATTTTTCTCTAAGACTAAGTGTTATACGCTTGTGTTCATGAGTTTTTAAATCAGTATCATAGGATAAATTAGTAAGAAGAATTTTATTCTTGGCTTTGCACCTCATAGATTAAATCCCTATAGATTAAATGTTACAAGTTTCTGACCATGTGAAATTAGAAATTGGAATCAACTAAGAGAGGGAATTTAGTGGAATTGCAAAAAAGTAAAAATTTAAAAAAAATTTGATTTGGATTGAACTTTAGGCCCAAGAGTAAAGGGCCTAAAGTGGGCCACTTTGGCTGGGCCCATGACGCCCATTGAGGGGCCTTCGACCGAGCAAGGGGGGGGGGATCGGTTTTGCATGTCCACCCCCCATTTGTCCCAAACTCTCTTGCCATTTGTCCTTCATGCACCCCTAAATCATTGCTAATGATGGAGGAGAAGACCTTTAGGGGGAAAAGCAACCGGTTAAGGGAGTGAGAGAGAGAGGAGGTTCGGTCCAAAGCCAAGAGAGAGAGAGAGAGATTTCGAGGGAAAGAGAGAAACCAAGAGAGAGAGGAGAAGAAGGAGCTGCTCGCCCGCACGCCCGTCGTCCGCCCGTCGCCGTCCGTGTGCCGCCGTTGGTTGGGATCCATTTGCTGCTCTTGCATGTGTGTTTGGTATATTGTTGAATCTTGGGTGTTTAGGGTCTAAGGAACCGAAGCCAGAATGAGTTGTTCTTGAAAATGCATTCTGTTTTCGAGTATACCGCTGGACCCCGAACGTTGTAGAGGCTTGCATGTATGGTTTGAGTCGGATTCTTGCTTCGACTTCTTCACGAAAGTTGTAGACAACATCTTAAACTACAACATACTAAAATTTGAGATGAAATGGTTGAGTTTTGAGGGGTAAAACCCTCCCTCTATGAAAAACGCTAGATCTGAAATTGTTCTGTGGTCTCTTGGTGGATTTATGTGTTGCATGTCACTTTATACTGAAAATTTCACTTCGACTCCTTCATGAAACTTGTAGAGAACATCCTAAAGACTAACATACTCAAATTTGAGGTAAAATGAGCAAGTGTAGCCTAGTGAACCAACTTTCTCTTGAAAATGGTAAATCTGGAAATACTGTACTAGGACGCCCGAGACTTCTTGGACCCATATGGTGATTATACTTTGGAAATTTCACTTATATCCCTTAATGAAAGTTTTAGGGGATCTCTTGGGACAAAACATATCAAAATTTCAGAGGAAACGAAGAAGGATAAGTAGGTAAGAACTCGATATTTCGGAGTAAAGTATACTGGACATTTCGGTGCTAAAGTCAGGAACTTCGTACGACTGTAGAAATTTATCGAGAACGAATCGGGCCTAGATGTCTTCACGAAAAATCTACTTTAGGACCTTGACTATAACCTGGTAAAATTTCATAATTTTTGAAGATCTTTTGGCTATTTTAATCGAATTGTTCCAAAAACTGCGCAATCTGATCTTGCCCGAATTTTACATGTTGTAATGTGTGAGCTATATCTTTTTGTGTGAATCTCTTTTGGGCATGTGTTCTTCATGAAATTGTTACCTTTAAGTCTTATCTAGCACATGCTCTGATTTGGTGATTTTTGAAGGTCATTTGCATATTAAATCGACCGTGATATGGAAAATGTGCAATGTGTGTGTTTCGGACTTGGAAATAATGACATGCATGACTTATATCATTCCGTACAAATTTCTTTTGGAGAAATGTTCTTCATGAAACATCTTTATCTATGTCTTGACTATAACATAGTGAAATTTCGTGATTTTTGAAGGTCATTTGCCTATTTAATGAACTGTGTTTTGAAAACTGTGTAAGCTGTACATTTTCGAAATTTATGATATTGGAATGTATGGCCAATTCTATGCTGTGATGTGAGATCCGTATGAATTGTTATGTGAATTATGAGACTTTGGATTATTATTCATGCAATGGTGTGATGGCTTTCATGCATTTCATACGACATTAAAGAAAATGATGAATTTCCATGATCTCAAAGAAAGATTTCATTTAAACCATTTCATCAAAGGACAATTTTCCTAATGCATATTGCATGATTTCAAAAGAGCAATTTAAATCATTGCATTGAAAATTTCAAGTGTGAAATTGGAAAAGAGATGTATGAGAATATGAATGACCGTCGGAGGTGTGAGCCGACAATGCCCCGGGAGTGTCGGGATGCCCGGAGGTGTGAGACGGATGCCCGGAGGTGTGTGCCGGATGTCCTCGGGAGTTTCGAGATGCCCGGAGGTGTGTGCCGGATGTCCTCGGGAGTTTCGAGATGCCCGGAGGTGTGTGCCGGATGCCCGAAGGTGTGTGCCGGAGGTTCCTCGCGATGCCAGGTTGGGTGCGAGCGATAGAAATGTGGAATGCAATTACTGATCCCGGGAAAGAGATATGTGGCAATCCAATTTGAAAAAGCATGAGTTTAAATTAAATCATGCAAAAATGTGGTCACATGTATGCATGATGGCATGATAATGACATGTGATTTGATGATAAGTGCATGGATGTATGTGCACCTATGGCATGATGACGACATGTGATTTGATGATAAGTGCATGGATGTATGTGCACCTATGGCATGATGATGACATGTAATTGATGATAAGTGCATGGATGTATGTGCACCTATGGCATGATGATGACATGTGATTTGATGATAAGTGCATGGATGTATGTGCACCTATGGTATGATGATAACATGTAATGTGATGATAAGTGCATGGATGTATATGCACCTATGGCATGATATCAAGGTAAATTATGCATGGATACTTAAACGATATGTGTTATGCTATGATTGTACTGTATGATGCATTGAGTGGTTTATTGGTCCTTTACCTGCTGAGTGGTTGTACTCACCCCTTCGGGGACCAACATTTCAGATTAGTACGATGCCGCTCCCTACTGTCACGCGGGGCGTCTTTTACGGCCTTCCTTCGGATGTGGAGGTCGAGTGGGCGGAGATCGACCGTCCCACCATCCCGGGTTTGACGTTCATTCAGATTCGTACATTCGTGATGTATGATGTGGGCCCGCTGGGGGCCCGGTCGTTCGGAGTTCATATCTGTTCACGTTCGTCGAGACGGAGTGATGCAGGGGATGCTGCCACCACCACCGCCTGACGCACCAGGATGGGTGTGACGGCCCGCGCGTGAGGAGTAGGAGTTGCAACTTTTTGAGAAATAGCCGACACTAGTTGATGGGGGGGGATCTTACACGATGAACATAGTGGATCGAGTGTTTCTTTTTGGGGTTATGGCCGAGTTTAGCGAGAAGTCTTGGCCTTTCTTTTGACGTACCGACTCGAGAAAATCCTTCATGAAAATATATAAATAAAAGTGGCTCGGCTTTATCTTTTCCTATGGAAATTAGTGGTGTGCATTGTATCCTGATTGTTGGAGGGAGAGATGGTGATATTAAATTATGCTTCCGCTAATGAGTCGCGCTGGGACCGTTTTAAAAAAAAAAAAATGCTTAGGAACTACGATGCTTTTACTAAGAGATGTAACTCGTGTTCATTAGGTGTAGCGATAAGTATCTGTGGCGACCCTACCGGGTTTGGGGGTGCCACAGAGGGCCGAACATCTCTCCTTCGTGGTTTATGAACCACGCGACAAACTTCATCGGGATCATCTCAGCTCTATCATCATCCATCCACAGTACAGCCTCATACTTGGAGAAAGTCATGTCAACGTCGGGATCATACACATCATGAAAAGAAACCTCAAGGCGTGCTACCACCTCGTAACGAGCTATCGGCAGCACATCCATACTATCAATCTGAAAAATATAAGGAATGAGCAAAAACTATACCCAATAAAGAAATAATAAGACTGTATCCTAGACAATCCATAGCTATCAAGAGTACAAGAGAATCATAACTAAATAGCTTAGGATACTAAGACAGGATTGTCACAAGTATAATCAAATGAATATTAATGCATCATATATATGACCACTTTATATGAGATATACTAAATGCATCCATAAACACATATATACCTATCACATTCTCAATCTACATCGAGATGAAATGCTATAGTAATATGCACAACTCACACGCCAAGTAGAATTATAATTTAGTGTGAATATCAAATCCACCCTCGATCAGTTTACCCATCAGAACTCTATCGGCCCGATCGAGTCACTTCCGGAATTCCCTATCCGGACTTCCACAATAATTCTATTATGGGCATCTCACTCCGAGGCATCCCGGTATCACACAACCGAGGTCCTCCCAAGATCACACAGCATGAGGCATCTCACTCCGAAGCATCCCAGTATCACACAACTGGGGCATCCTTGATCACACACAAGGGCATCTCACTCCGAGGCATCTCAGTAACACGGGACCGAGGCATCCAAGATCACATAGCATGGGCATCCCAACTTCCGAGGGGCATCACCGGCATCTCAGTACCAATGGATTCATTCACTCATTCAAGCACACATTTCACACACCACACCTTTGATTAATGCATTTACCTTATGCAAAAGAAAAAGACTTCAAAGTATACAACTACCTCAAGTATAATCTATACACTTAATTCTCATGTACTTAGCACACGTGCATGTCCAAATTATAAGATAAAACCCATTACAACATGTCCCATACCATGCCAAACGGATATTTATCCCATAATTAAGCACTATGCATCACACTCACTGCACACGCATGATACTATTGGTGCCTATACCATAACTATACTTCAAATGATGGATGAGATTTGTTCTTGTACAGATTAACAACTATCATAAGGTCACTAGACTCCATCCATGTCATACAAGTCAAGTACAAGGGACACAACAACTATTGCATACTCTCGGATCAAAGCAGTTTATGGACTAAAATGAGCAGTTCCGATCACAGACACAGAAAGTATATCTAATCTTATCAGAATGTTACGAAATTTCAGTATGTTATAGAAGAGACATAGATTAACATTTTCTGTGAAGAAACCTAAGTCTATATCTCATTGTATTAAGAGCAGTAATTGTTGTCTTCTTTCCTAAATTCTGCAAAAATTTCCAGATTTAGTATCTACAGAGAAAAATCGTTTCACTACCCGAACCTTGTCCGTTTATTCTTAAATTTTTATATGTTATTCCTAAGGATGTGTCCTAAAACTTTCATTAAGGGTTCAAAGTCCAATTCTATCTAGATAATTACAGAAAATTCATAGAATCATCAAAGGTATTGCTGTTTTCTACAAAACAGCTTACTGTTTCAAAAAGAATTACTTCTACCTACATGTTTTTACATTCATATAGTTATAACTGAAAGTCGAACTCAATCTAATGGATGTTCTCTTATGTAAACTTATTCTTTTTCTTATCTTCATCATTAGAAATCAAGGCGACAAAAAATAAAAAGACTTTCCATCTATATTTCTCTAGAATAGGAACATCTTATACCGCCTTCTTCGTTTCTAGCTCAACCAAACCGTAAATTTCTCTACCAATCTCTTTTACAACACCTCACAGCATCTAAGAATACTTTCAATAGGTTCTTTCTTAACAAAGAAACCTTCCACAGCTCGGCTCAAAGTAAATATCCACACTTCGGCTCATCTACCGCAACATACATCATTCTTATTCATTCGGCAAGCATCACTTCACTTTGCTCGACCAACACAGCCAACTTCCACTAAATTTTCGAGACATGCAAGACTCTAATGCAACATGCAATGACTTATAACTTCAATCTAGTGCTCATCAAGCTCAAATCAACACAAAACAGCAACATCACATCTAATCCTCCACCATTCAGCTAGATCCGCAAGTTTCTTGACAAAATCAATGGATAACTTCTAGTTTAGAGACTTATCTTTCCTTACCTTGGTTCAACTACTAGATCACTCCATGATCCTTCAAAAATCAACACCAAAACTCGAATGCAAGAAGAAGAGAATTGCTGGTTTTGGCTACTGGTTTCCTTTGCTGTTCGACCGAGAGAGAGAGGAGAAGAAGATGGGAGTTCTCAGTTTTGGAGAGAGAGAGAGATTACGAGAGTTAAGAGGGGAAAATGGGGCTAATAGAGCTAGTCTCTAGAGTAGGCTAATCATTAGATTTTGCTAATGATAATGTCTCTTGGGTTGTTTCGGTTTTGGGGATGGAAAACCGTGGGAGATGAGGGAACACAAAGAGAAATGAGAGAGAAGTCGTGGCCTCCATGCACGGCTTCTTTCGCCATCTGTCGTTCGCCATTAATTAACCTTTAATCCATGTCGTTAGTCAGTTCATTAGTCTCAAATGTTTTTCACTTAATTCCCTTTCGATTCCACTAAATTTCAATCCTCTTGTAATTATACAAATTTATGAAATCATATGACATATTAGCTATTTAGTGTTAGTCTATAGAGAATTTATCACAAGAAATGCTAAAGTTAGAAATTGACATTAGCATTACAATCACTAATCCAATTATCATAACTATAGTCTATAAACTTAATCGAAAATAGAATTACTTGGGCCTAAATACCCGTCTCTGGCCCAACAGGCTCAATCTACAACGATCATGGTCCATCCAACTAAATTTACCAATCTAACAATTCTAAATCTTGGCCTGCTCTAAGCTAAGCCCAAGCCCAGCTCTTCCATTCAGCTCATCAAGCCCAATTCTAAAACTCGTGTAGCCCGCCTACTTCTCAAGCCCACACATTCCTTATGGTCCATCGAGTTCGCTTTCTGGCCTGATTTAAAATAATCTAAATCCTTAATGATCTAATTACACTAATAAAGGTTGGTAAAATTTGGGATGTCACAGAGGGGGGGGAACACGATGGTGAAGAAGAAAGGAGGACATGACGTCGTTTTGCATGCGTGGAATTTTTTTAAAAACTATTCACCACGTAGGAGAGAGAAACGACTAAAAAAAACCACGTCCGCGCCACATCAGCATTTTCCGTTAGAAAGTTTGACGGTGTTGATTTTAAAACTCGATTGAAACAATTTGACAAGTTTTAGGACTTGATTGCACTTTTTGCAAGTTTTAGGACTCAATTGTATTTTCGTAACAAGTTTTAGTACTTCTATTGCACTTATCCCTTAATTTTTTTTATTCGTCCATGTATTTTTTTCAAAAAAATGCACCTTTAATTTGCCGGCAAAAATTCACTTGTCAACAGGCTGGAGTCATTAGTTCAAATCCAACAGAAAGGAGAAACTAGAGCTGCTAGTCTCTCTGTCCAACTCAATAATTAAAAACGCAGAAAGTAGAGCTGCATGCACAACCAAAGTAGAACTTTACGTTACTAAGGCACTCTGAAAAATCTAAACATTTAAATACTCTCTAATTCAGACCTGAAAAATAAGGAAAACCGGTGTCATTGAGCCACTGGTTACCTTGAATGAAAGACTCGACAGTGAACTGATTTGCCACTATTGAGCTTGTAATAACTTTGTACCCGGGCCATTTCACTCGGTCACTCATGTTTGAACCCGGGCCTCTATTCTGGTACTCCCCATAGAAGAGAGTGCTCAACCCAGCCAAGCCGTGGAACTCCGACCACCCAGCTGGGTCAACCAGGTCGCCAATGTACGATTCCATGATCACCGTCCTCGAGAATTCCTTCCACGGACGGCCAAGAAATGTCTTAAATGATGACGGTACAGGTGCAAGGTCTGGTGCGGCTGCAAAGTTGCAGCCAAGGAACGACATCCCGGTTTGCCCTTGCCGATCTTCTCTGCCCTGGGCAGTGAACACATTCGCCTGTCCCTCGTTTGGTTTGCGCGCATACAAGTTGCAATTCTGGAAAACCACCGCGGCATCTCCAAATATAAAATCGATAGTGCCATATATATCGCAATCGCGATAGAACTGGCGATGACTGTGCACATACATCGTGTCTTGGTAGCTCGAGAAGTTACACTGGAAGAACGCTGACTTGTCCGACCTGCTCCGAAAAGCCGCTGCCTGACCCTTCTTGGGCCCCGCAAAATTCTCAAAGGTAATCCCCTTAGCGAGAAATCCATCACCCTCAATAGCTGCAGATAGAGGAAATAACATTAATTATTATTGATTTAATTACGTATCCATTAGGTTAACATAATTGAGAGCAACTGGCATAACAGAATTATAAGATTGATCCGTCAGCCAATTACCCTTTTCAATATTTAAGCAAGATAATCTTATTTTAGAGTGGTTTTTTGTTTCAGTTTTGGAAAAATGAAAATCAGTGTATATACAAGTATATGTACCAAAGTACAAGAAACACCTTAGTATCAAAAAATGGTATATTAATAAAAAGAACACCCCTAGGTCTTATTACTATATGATAAGAATGTAAGTGGTGTTGATAACTTTCTTAATGGTACAAGATAACAAGAAACATGGTGAGCGCAAGAGACATACAAATAACGAGCAAATTCATAAATTCACTTGCGAAAGAACAAATGGTGTTCGATTGGCAAGTAGAGCAATTTGTTTTTGGATCTGAAATAAATATTTATGTTCGAGTTTGGGACATCTAGAGTGCCAAAACTTGGCACGGAGGGACACTTAAGTGTCAAAACTTCGGAAAGGTACACTTAAGTGCCAATTTCGAAGTAAAGCGGAACACTTAAGTGCCACTCTGGCCAAAATCTGGCCAAATGGCTGGCGTGACAATTTTCCGGCGAGTTGAGTGCAAAATGGCGTCATTTTGCACGCTAACGTGGCGATAAAATACAAAAACGATGTCGTTTTGTGTTTGATGTATAAATAATTAATATAAAAATTAATTAAATTAAATTAAAACTTAATTTTATTTAAAATATTATAAAAATTTAAAAACTTAAAATTTAAAAAACTTAAAACGACGTCGTTTTTGCATTTTCTTGCCACGTCAACGTGCAAAATGACGCCGTTTTGCACCCAACTCGCCGGAAAATTGCCACGTCAGCCATTTGGCCGGATTTTAGTCGGAGTGGTACTTAAGTGTTTCACTTTACTCTGAAACTAGCACTTAAGTGTACCTTTCTGAAGTTTTGACACTTAAGTGTCCCTTCGTGTCAAGTTTTAGCACTTGGGCTGTTCTTCTGCCATTTATTTTCTATTTGATTAGGAATTGAGTTTCAAGAACTCACCAACGGTGGCTGACCAGTAAGCACTCCACCCATCGTCGTAGTTCCGGTTGCCCTTGATCAATGTCTTCTCGATCCCGTCGCCTACAAACATGAGGTTGGTCTTTGTTTTGCTCACCGTGACGTACTCCAAATAGTCCCCCTCTTTGATGTAGATGACAAACCTGTACAAAAAAGGAAAATTGGTGAACTCGGAAGGGAGATTTTTATAATTTAAAACATAATAACAATATTACCATAACATCAAAGATCTCGTTTTCAAAGTTGCCAATGAAAGGGAAGTGAAAAACTTAATGAGAGAACTACTATTTCATATTTCTTGATTTAGTTGTTTTCTTGTCACAAATAGTCCTCCATTTGGGGAATTTTCTTTTTATTTAGTCATACTCATTCCTTCTTATTTATATACACCTCTCCCTACATTAATGAAAACGAAGTAGTGAAGAAGAATAAGTTTCATTTCCATTCCACTCTTCTCATTTCCAATGGACAAAGTCATTAGTTATATTTGTAGCGGCAATCGGAAAACCCCTTGGCTGTATCAGAAGTGGGAAAATAATCCGTTTTATAGCATTTGCAATTTGACAAAATAGACATATACAAGAAATTGATTGTTGATGTTGTAAAAGTCCCTTGCTTTATAGTTAAATCACATTTTTTTAAAAATGGAACGCTATTCATGCAATGAAAGAATAAGTATTGACATCTAAATGAACTAGGACATCGTTCTCTAAATAAGCTAACTATAATTCGACCTAAGTATTTGATAACCATTGTCGAAAGACAACTCTCATTAATGACGTTTACATGTAGTTCTTTTTAACCAAAGATATAGTACTTATGAATATGTGTTATTTAATAAAAGAAAATAAACGGTAAGCTTGATAAATACGAATAAGGCAGGGGAAAAATTAAGGAAATTTACATCTTGAAAAGAAGTTTTAGCGAGTAAATAAATATTTCCGAGTGTGGGTTAAATTAACAATTTGAAACAATAAATCAATTAGTTAGTGAGTAAAAGGCCGCAAGACGAACAAATCGACAATAAATCAATGAGTTAGTGAGTACAAGGCTGGAAGAGAAACAAATCGAAGGGCCATTAATTGAAGAACAAATCATCAGCTCTCATTGAAAAAAAGCTGTAACCTACGAAGAAAGAAACTAAGAAAAAACCAAGAACATAGAATAACTGGCGATAGCCCAAGACACATCCGATGCACATTAGCAGAGGATGTGAATGTGGAAAATAAATAATAATAAAATAGCTATAAGCCATATGCAGCCGTACATTATATAATATTTCTTCAGGCATTCAAATGAAACCTTATCTTCTCCTTTCGATTTCAAGTTAATGCAATGTATTTACTAGTCAACTAATCCTCAAGAACACAGCACCACTAAAAATAGCTATTAGCCCTAATGGTCACATTAAGATCGAAATTTGAAAAAACAATACTACTAAAACTAGTTAAATGTGCAAAAATTATAAAAATACCTGGTGTTGCTATTGTCCGGAGCAGCTGCCACAGAATCGTTGATGGAGGTGAAGTTACCAGATCCATCCTTCGCCACCACAAGATCGAACTTTGTCACATTCGTTGGTGTTTGCACCAATAGGCTATCTTCTGAAGACATCCACGCTGGGAACCTCTCTCTCATACCATGTCCAGAAGGATTATTGACGCCGCGCATCTTTGTCAGGAGGAATAGTGAATTGCTTGCGTGGCGCGAGATTTTCGAGAGCCTATCCTTCATGCTGTCCCCGAGATTCAGATTATCTGTGTGGGGATCGAACTCGTCGGCGCAAGTGTAAACATTGGTCATCACTCCGCTAAGGAGGGACTGAAGGTCATAATAGTGGCGTATGGTGACTTTCGAGCTCTCAAGGTAGGAGACGGCATTGTCAAAGTCATCGAGGATGTCACGAAATAGCTCAAGGCAGATGTCCAAGGCTTGCCTTTCGAGCATGCTGAGCTTCTCAGGGAAATGGTTCTTCATGACCGTGCAATGCGTTGAGGCGGCTCTCACTTCGGAGGCGGACTGGTGAAGCATGGCGGATATGATCTCCGGGAAGGACATGGAGGCAAGGTCCGTGAAGGAGGCGAGAGTGGAGACACGAGGGTCCGAGTAGGGAGTGCCTCGGCACCTGGTGAGTAACTTGGAGTTGGCCGTTGGGGTTTTTGGCGAGGATGAGGTTGGGCAAGAGGGACAGGAATAAGAAGATTGATAGAAAAATTCTCTTAAAGTGTTTTGAAGTCGACAAAACATTTCCATCAGTCTAGTCTGAAGACCTCCAGACACAAGCTTCAAAGTCTACTCTCATTGACAGCTTCCGGACTGACAAAGTTAAACTTCTATTCTGATTATTTCAAATATGGTTTTTGACTCCAACGGTTAAGGAATATCTCACGACTGGGATTAGCACTTCAAGATCTTCTATTCGTATTCTAATAATCTAGATTCTCTATATTCGCAATTTATACTTGGAAGGTTCTACTTATGGAAACCGAGATCCTGATTGTATGGGCGAGCAGGATTGATGGGTTATTGTCATTTTCCTTGAGGAGCTCGAGATCTCTTTAAATTGATTATGTCCAACAAGTTGATTGGAAGAACTTCTTTGGAAGGTATCAACGGTATTGAAGGCATGAAGAAGTATTTAAGGGAGACGCTCAAGTTGTTCAAGTGTGCCAGATAGAAGAATTCCAAAGTCTAAATCTCTTTGTTCTTTTGTGATCTTATTCTTCGAGCTATACTTGTAATCAAAAGAGAGACTGAAGTTTGGTGAGATCTTGAGGAAGTGTAGTAGAGTCTCTACACTGTGGAATCAAGGGCGTGAGACTGTAAATTCTCTTTTTGATTCTTAGTGAAATCCAACCAGTGGGCTGTCTGTGCGGGAGAGTGGACATAGGCTTAGTCTAAGCCGAACCACTATAAACTTGGAGTTTTGATTCTCTATCCCTAATCCTTTTACTTTACATTGCTTTCACATACATCAATTATTGTTTTCAATCTCTTAGTCCATCATCCAATAAAACGTCTATACATTCTGTTATGTTTTATAAAATCACCTTGATCACCTATTCACCCCCTTCTAGGTGTTCGTACTAGTTCTAACAATTGGTATCAGAGCTTGAGTACTCATTTATTAGAAGTGTTTTTACTTCTGAGTTAAAGATCTATGGCTAGTATGTTGCCTACAGGGTTGGTTGAAGGTCAAAGCAACACCAGACCTCCATACTTTGATGGAAAAGACTACAACATATGGAAAAACAAGATGAAAGCATTCCTAAGATCGAAAGATCCCTTGGAATGGGAGGTAGTAGACAAAGGAATCATTCCTACTGCTGCATCAGGATCAGAGAGAGGAAAAGAAGTTGCTGCTCCTATCGAGATGACTCAAGAAGAAATAACCAAGAGACAAACTCTTGATGCTAAAGCTATTTATTCCTTATATTGTGCTTTATCTCCTACTGAGTATAACATAATATCCTCTTGTGATACAGCAAAAGAAGTCTGGGAGAGGCTACACATTACCTATGATGGAACTGATCGAGTGAAAGAGACAAGGATCAATATTCTTTTGGGACAATATGAAGTTTTCAAGATGAGATCAGGAGAATCAATAACTGACATGTTTAGCCGTTTTACTGAAATTGGGGATAAGAACGCTTCAAGTGCCATAACTTGGCACAAAGGGACACTTAAGTGCCATAACTTACGAAAGGTACACTTAAGTGCTACATTCGAAGAAAACGAATCACTTAAGTGCCACTCCGAAAAGTCCGGCCAAAACGCCGACGTGGCATTTTTTCGGCGAGGCGAGCCCAAAACGACGCCCGTTTTGCTTGCGACGTGGCCAAATAATGCAAAAAACGGCGTCGTTTTGGGCTGACGTGGTAAAAAAAATTAATGAAAAATTAATTAAATTAAATTTAGTTAAAATATTTAAAAATAATAATTTTAAAATTAAATTTAGTTAAAATATTAAAAAATAATTATTTTAAAATTAAATTTAGTTAAGCTATTAAAAAATAATTATTTTAAAATTAAATTTAGTTAAAATATTAAAAAATAATTATTTTAAAATTAGAAAAATTAAAAAAATTAAAAAATTAAAAAATTAAAAAATTAAAAATTAAAAATTAAAAAAGGGGGTGTGGGGGAGGCGGGCGAGGGGCCAGCCCTCGGTGCCCGCCGGAAGGGCGGCGACGGAGGAGGGTCGGCCGGGGTCGCCGGGCCACGGCCGGGGGCCGGCGACCCCGGCCGGCCGCGCGAGGGCTCGCGAGCCCTCGCCGGATGCAGGCGAGGGCCGCGACCCTCGCCCGGAGTCTGGCCGGTGGCGAGGGCTCGCGGCCCTCGCCCAGTCCGGCGAGGTCGGCGGCCCTCGCCGGCCAGGCCAAGGGCCGCCGCCCGCCGGGCAACCCCGGCGAGCGGCGGCCCTGGCTGGCCGGCGAGGGCCGCCGACCTGCCGGATCTGGCGAGGGCTGCGACCCTCGCCCCAGACGGGCGAGGGCTCGCGAGCCCTCGCCGCCGGGCGGCCGTGGTCGCGGCCCCTAGCCGGGCCCGGCAACCCCGGCCGACCCTCACCCGCCGTAGCCGCCCTTCCGGCGGTGGCGGGGGCGGCGGTGGCGGGGCGGCGGCGGGCGCGGGCGAGGGCGATCCCTCGGCCCGCCTCCCCCTTTTTTAAATTTTTCTAATTTTAAAATAATTATTTTTAATATTTTAACTAAATTTAATTTTAAAATTATTATTTTTTAATATTTTAACTAAATTTAATTTTAAAATTATTATTTTTAAATATTTTAACTAAATTTAATTTTTAATTTAATTTAATTAATTTTTATTTTTATTTTTTTTACCACATCGGCCAAAACGACGCCGTTTTTTGCATTATTTGGCCACATCATCGAGCAAAACGGTGTCGTTTTTGGGCTTGCTTCGCCGGAAAAATGCCACGTCGGGCGTTTTGGCCGGACTTTGGCCGGATTGTGAATGGTCTAGAATATCGGGGACATCCAATCTCGGGACATATGAAGGTCAACAAACCGCTGCGTGGACTCTCCAAGGACTGAAATTATATAAAGACTTCGATAAGGGAAACACAAGGATTACACCACTCTCTGTAAACGAATGATTGGAACTCTTCAGTCTTACGAGTAGAGCACACCAACGAAGAAGAAGATTCAAAAGGTAAGAAGTCTATTACTTTAAAGTCTAATGACTATTCTGATGCTACAGACTCCAAAGAAGATCTAGATGATGAAGAACTAGCACTCGTGATAAAAAGATTCAGAAAGCTTAACAGAAAGGGAAGAAAATTCAATTGGAAGAAACAAAGCTCACAAAGGTTTCAGAACAAATTAACTGAGGAAGATGATTTAAACAAAGAAGTGACTTGCTTTGAATGTAAGAAAAAGGGACACATCAGACCCAACCGTCCTTTGTTAAGGAAAAGGAAAGGAAAGGCTGAGAAATACAGAAAGACACTCAAAGCAGAAACTTAGAGTGATACTGAATATGAGGAAAGTGATGATGATTATGCCAACATTTGTTTAATGGCAAAATCTGATTCAAACTTAGACCTTGAAACAGATACAGACTCAGACAAAGAGCTTGAGGTAAGTAATCTAAAAATTCCCATCAAAGTCTCGAAATATATTGATGAACTATGTCTTGGTCTCAAAACCTCTCTTAAGAGGATCTCCGAATTAAAAAAGGAGAATTCTACATTGAAGCAACAGGAGAAATTTTGGAAAGAAAAGTTTGAAAATTTAAATAAGCACTTTATTATCTTAAAAGAAAACTCAGACTCTGTTTCCAAAGAAAACACTCATTTGAAAAATGATATTTCAAACATCTCAAAAAGGTTTTCAAATGATTCTGAAAAATTGGATAAGATTCTTTCGATACAAAGACCTTACTTTGACAAATTAGGTCTCGGTATGACTTCTAAAACCATTCCACTAATTGATTTTCCAAAGGTGAAGGAAAGAATCAAACAAAGACCAACAAAAGTTGTTTATAAAAATCATTTTCAAAAAGTCTTTGTAAAACCTATTAGCCGAAATACACTCAAATGTTCAAAGTGTCAAAGCTCAGAACATTTTGAGAAAGAATGCCCTTTGGTTTGGAGACCTGTTAAAAGGGATTGGGCAAAGACTGTTTATAGCTCTAACTCAACTGGACTCAAGATGATATGGGTGCCAAAGAAAGCTTGAATTTTCTCTTAAATGCATGTCACTTTGTCAAAAGGAAGATTAAATGGTATTTAGATAGTGGCTGCTCAAGACATATGACAGGAGATTCAGGTTGCTTCATAAAACTTGTCCAGATAGATGGAGGAAAAGTTTCTTTTGGTGGTAACAACAAAGGAAGGATTATTGGTCGTGGCACAGTAAAAATTGGAAGTCTATCAATATATAATGTCTCCTTGGTAGAAGGATTAAACTACAATTTCCTTAGCATAAGCCAATTGTGTAATACTGGATTCAAGATCAACTTCCAGGAAGGAACGTGCTCAGGAATCAGTAAAGACTTCTCTCAATCTTTTACTGGACATAAACATGGGAATATCTATCTTTTGGATGTGAATCAAGAAAGATCACAATGCTTAATATCAGTACAAGATGAAGCTAATCTATGGCACAGAAAGCTTGGCCATATCAACATGAAGCGGTTGCCAAAAATCTTTTCAAAGAAGCTTGTTCGAGGATTACCTATTCTCAATTACCTAAAGTCTGATCTATGCACTCCATGTGTACTGGGAAAACAGGTTAGAAATTCTTATAAACCAATAAATAAAGTTTCCACTAATCGTGTACTGCAGCTTCTGCATATGGATGTTTTTGGACCCACAAGAACTCAAAGCATTGGTGGAAAAAGGTTCCGCCTAGTAATAGTGGATGATTATTCACGATTTACTTAGGTCTATTTTCTGGCAAGTAAGTCTGAGACTTTCTCTCACTTTTCAAAATTTGCTAAGAAAGTGCAGAATGAAAAAGGTCACACTATTTCAAGCATTCGTACGGACCATGGAGGTGAGTTTGAAAATCAAGACTTTGCTAGATTTTGTGATGAATCTGGTTTTCAGCATAAATTCTCCTCTCCATATACACCATAACAGAATGGGGTTATGGAAAGGAAGAATAGATCTTTACAAGAAATGGCAATGACTCTTTTAATTGAAAGTAATATTTCTTCAAGGTTTTGGGCTGAAGCTATTTCTACTGCTTGCTATATTATTAACAGTATTTTTAAGGCCAATTCTTGAGAAAACACCTTATGAAATTTTTAAAGGTAAGAAACCAATTGTTTCATATTTTCAAGTATTTGGTTGTAAATGCTTTATCCTAAAAAATGCAAATGATCGAGTTGGTAAGTTTGAAGAAAATCGGATGAAGGATTCTTCCTTGGGTACTCAACGCAAGCAAAGCCTACGAGTATTCAACAAGAAGACTCGGGCGTGGAAGAATCTATGAACGTCAGATTTCAAGACTCTCCACAAATTCAGCCAAATCATACTGAAGAATCAGAATCAGCTCCAGACTCCACAAAGTCTACATCCTTTGAAGCAGTTCAAAATCTAGAAGCAGTACAACAAGTTGTTGATGAAGAATCAACTCAAGAAAAAGATCAACAACCTATCGACTTGTCCGATGAATGGAAGCATAAGTCTAGTCATCTGAAGAACTCATTATTGGAAACATTAATGAGGGAATTCAAACAAGATCCAAAAGGCAAGAAGAGTCTAGTCTTTGTGGCGCTTATTTACGAAATAGAACCCAAAAATATAGAGGAAGCCTTAGCCGATGAAAGCTGGATTGAAGCAATGCAAGAAGAACTCGACAATTCAGCATTAACGATGTTTGGGAATTAACTCCTAAACCAAAAGGTAAATCTGTTATTGGAGCTAAATGAGTTTTCAGGAACAAAGTCGATGAAAAAGGCAAAGTGACAAGAAATAAAGCAAGACTCGTGGCTAAAGGATACACGCAAGAAGAAGGGATAGACTATGATGAGACTTACGCTCCTGTAGCAAGGTTAGAAGCAATTAGATTATTACTTGCTTTTGCATGCTATAAGAATTTCAGGTTATTCCAAATGGACGTCAAAAGCTCATTCCTAAATGGATTCATCCAAGAAGAAGTCTATGTGGAACAACCTCCTGGATTTGAAGACTCAAAGAAACCAAACTCAGTGTTCAGACTGAAAAAGGCTTTATATGGATTAAAACAAGCTCCTCGAGCTTGATATGAAAGGTTAAGTAACTTTTAATTCAAAATGGTTTCACTGAAGGAAAGGTAGATACTACATTATTCATTAAAAAGGAAGGTAAAAGCTTTTTACTTGTTCAAATTTATGTCGATGATATTATATTTGGATCATCTAATGAGGCTTTGTGCAAGAAATTTTCTAAGTCTATGCAAGATGAATTCGAGATGAGCATGATGGGTGAACTATCCTTCTTCCTTGGTTTACAAGTGAAACAACTGAAAGAAGGAATCTTTATTCATCAAGAAAAATATGCAAAAGAACTTGTTAAAAAGTTCGGTTTGGAAAATTGCAAAAAGACTGACATACCAATGTCAAGTTCTTCGAAGTTAGACAAAGATGAAGGAGGAAAGAAAGTCGACCGAAAACTATACGAAGTATCATCGGTTCACTTCTTTATCTTACTTGCATCAAGACGACATATTATTTAGTGTTTGCATTTGTGCTAGGTTTCAATCGGATCCTAAAGAATCTCATCTAAGTGCTGCAAAACGTATTATTAAATATGTTGCAACTACTGCTAAGCTTGGTCTATGATATCTCAAAGAAGGAGACTTTACTCTTCTTGGATATTCGAGGCGCGAGATCTTGCGGGTTGCGAGTTGATAGAAAGAGCACTTCGGCACTTGTCAATTACTCATAACGAGGGCGGTATATTGGTTTTCAAGAAAGCAAAGTACCGTAGCTCTTTCAACAGCTGAAGCAGAATATGTAGCTCTTGGAAGTTGCTGTTCTCAAATATTATGGATAAAACAACAACTACGAGACTTTGGTATCGAAGACTCTTGTACCGAGATCAAATGTGACAACACCAGTACAATCAATCTTACAAAGAATCCAATTCTTCACTCAAGAGCAAAACATATAGAGATTCAACATCATTTTATTAGAGATCATGTTCAAAATAGAGAAGTCCTGATACAGTTTATCGACTCAAAAAATCAACTGGCAGACATTTTCACAAAACCGCTTGAGAAAAGTTTATTTGAATCTATTCGTTCAAGACTCAACATTTTATCTCTTGAAGACTGTTGAAGCTCAAACTCAGGATCTAAATCTGAAAAGAATTAGACTCAAAAGTTCAGACTCAGAAGACCAAAGGTCACGACTGTAAGTTATTCCAATTACAGTACATTTATTCGTTTAAACTGACATCTCGAAAAGGTAAGACCGCTTGTTATTCTTTAATTGATATTATTAAGGCAGTTATCTTTTTGAAAAAGATGGTTACCCATTTGTTTAAAAAGGCAGTTATTTTGAAAAGACATTTTCATTTTTTTCCTTTTTGTGACGTTTCATATACCCCGTATCGATTGTCTTTTATACAGTTCTTCTTCCTCTTCTCATTTTGCCTAAAAAACCCTAAAGCACAAATTCTCACTCTCTGAAAGTTTCTTTCGAAAGTTCAACTCTTAAAAGCTTTCACCTTTCTTGCGATACGAGTGTGAAAATTCTCTCAAAGACAATGACAATGTCGCATCAAAGAAAATCTTCAAGAATAGCAAGCAGGGGACCACAAGGCTTGCGTGAGGGGCCTACGCACTTCGATCTTACCAAAGAATGAGACTCTCCAAGTGGACAGGTGCATCAACATTCTCAACCGCACACTTCATCTCCTACTAGACACATGAACATGACCCTCAACATGCAAAGGAAAACATCATCGATGATATAGAACCAGTAAGATCTCTTAAGCCCGCATTCACTTACAAGCTTTACTTTGCTCTGAAAGAAGGGGGTTCTGCAATGACGTTTATTGATGAGTTTCTAAAAGAAAATGGCTATAAGAATGAGACTCATTTTCTAAGTGTGATGGAACGATCGGGTGTTGTTCCTGTTGTAACAGCGGCAAAGACTTTTGCTAACTTTCCAAGTGATCCACGATTTGATGGTGTAAATTAGCCTGAAGGGAAAGATGATGATGAGAAAATGTTCGTGAATTTTAAGCCAAGAATGGGTGTGGCTGCTAATCTTCAAGGAAAAAGGGAAGAATTGTTTCGATCGAAGGAACATAAAAGGGTTTATTCTAAGTTGCTGAAGCGTGGGGTTATGAACCCAAAAACTGTGGACTTGATTTTCTCGATCTGTTAAACATCAATCTGAGAGAGAAGTTTGAGAAACTTCAACTTGATCGATTATGTACTGAGAGTGAGACTGCTTATTCTGAACTGACCGCTTATTTCTACTTAAATCTCAGTTTTCTTGATACAAACAGCTTTTCATTCAGCGTAAGAGATAAGGAGTATGTGGTTGACACAGATACTCTTGCTGACATTATTGGTGTGGAAAGAGGAGCTTTCCAATCTATTTCTATGTCTGTTAGCCATGCAACCTTGGAGCTTGCAAAAGATAGAATCGCAGAAGGACGCCTCTCGTATCTGAGGATGAGTGTATCAAACATTCTACTTCATAAGATTGTGATTAACTGTCTCAGACCCAAGTCAACATCAAAAACAGATGTCTCCATTTCTGAAGCAAAATTGATGTACGCCATCAAAATCGGTCATAAGTTTTTCTTGCCTCATACCATCATGTTTCACATGTATCGGTCCATGGCAAAGGACAAAGGCAAACTTCCTTATTCTGCTCTCATCTCATGTTTATTCAGACATTTGAATATTCAGCCTCCCAACATTCTGTGTGTAAGAACCATTGATCAAATGGTAATTGGGCTGAAAATGATTACAAAGATGCGTCTGAAAGAACTTAGCAAGAAGCTAGAGCGGTTCAAGGAGAAAACCCCTGTCAAAGCCAGACAAGACTCAACCGCTGCAAAGAGAAAAGGAAAAGATCCCATGACTGGTTCTACCAAAAGAAGGCGAGCAATCATCTTACAAGATGAAGATGATGAGGATGTCATTCCTATCTCTGCTTTTGTTTCCCAGCATCTTGTTCCTGAGTCAGCAGAACAAGAACATCAAGTTGGAGAAGAAACTGAGAAAGGGAATCGGGAGAAGGAATCCTTGCAGACAGAAGAAGAAGAAGACACAGCCGGAACAGACTCACAAAAGCAGAGAGAAGAACAACACACGAAGAAGGTCGTGGAGATTCTCCAGCAGAAAAGGAGGCTCCAAAACATCATGGCACTGAAGAAACATCTCAGCAAGAAGAATACTTCTCTCCACCAGAAGGAACTGAAACAGGGGGAGATGTTCCTAGAGAAAGTACTCCTCTTTTAACTTTTACAAGTGCAAGTGTCAGTTGTTCTCCTGCCGGTGCAGAGGATGTCCATGCCTCTCAATTTCCTGAGGAAGATCTTGAGGCATCATCTCCAAATGTTGATCTTCCTGCTGATGTTCGCTCCACTGGCTTTACTCCACAATCGACCATGCTTTGAAGTAAGCACACGGACTGAAAAATCGGAGACTTTGGAAGACTCCGCTTGAAATTCTTTTGGAGCTTAAAGGCCGGTCTATGCATTAGGATGCGAATTTCAGACTCTGCAAAATGAGAATCGTGCCATGTCCATCTCTTTGCAAGATCAAATTCGAAATATTCATCTTCAGATTCAGGCAACTGCCAAAGGCACAGCTCTAGCACAACTGCAGGAGGATTTGAAGAAGCTGGAGGACATTGTCAAGTCAATGGGAGATTTTCAGCTCGTTCGCATTCCTAGAGCATCTTGACTTTTTCACCTTTTTATACTGACAAAAAGGGGGAGAAGTTTTTGCAGATTTTTCCAACTTTCAACTTTTGAACAAACTTTGGATTCAATATTTTGATGTGGTTGTGATTGACTTTATCTTTTGTTTGGTTTTGGACTGACTTGAACTTTGGATTGCTTACTTATTATTGCAGTACTTTACGCTATGCTATTGATTTAGATAAAGATAACTGATAAATATCTGTACAGGACTAACTTGTTTTACGTGGATGCAGATCTGTCATTATCTTTATCCTAACCTATTATGAGATATCTTTGCTAGCTTAAATGTTGTATTGCAGGGCAATAGTATCCAAATCTGCAGGAAAGTTTTGTCACCATCAAAAAGGGGGAGATTGTTAGAAAAATCCTCTTAAAGTGTTTTGAAGTCGACAAAACATTTCCATCAGTCTAGTCTAAAGACCTCCAGACTCAAGCTTCAAAGTCTACTCTCATGGACAGCTTCCAGACCGACAAAGTTAAACTTCTATTTTGATTATTTCAAATATGGTTTTTGACTCCAACGGTTAAGGAATATCTCATGACTGGGATTAACACTTCAAGATCTTTTATTCGTATTCGAATAATCTAGATTCTCTAGATTCGCAATTTATACTTGGAAGGTTCTACTTATGGAAACCGAGATCCTGATTGTATGGGCAAGCAGGATTGATGGGCTATTGTTATTTTCCTTGAGGAGCTCGAGATCTCTTTAAAATGATTCTGTCCAACGGGTTGATTGGAAGAACTTCTTTGGAATGTGCCAACGGTATTGAAGGCATGAAGAAGTATTTAAGGGAGACGCTCAAGTTGTTCAAGTGTGCCAGATAGAAGAATTCCAAAGTCTGAATCTCTTTGTTCTTTTGTGATCTTATTCTTCGAGCTATACTTGTAATCAAAAGAGAGATTGAAGTTTGGTGAGACCTTGAGGAAGTGTAGTAGATTCTCTACATTGTGGAATCAAAGGCGTGAGACTGTAAATTCTCTTTTTGATTCTTAGTGAAATCCAGCCTGTGGGCTGTCCGTGCGGGAGAATGGACGTAGGCTTGGTCTAAGTCGAACCACTATAAACTTGGAGTCTTGATTCTCTATCCCTAATCCTTTTACTTTACATTGCTTTCACATACATCGATTATTGTTTTCAATCTCTTAGTCCATCATCCAATAAAACGTCTATACATTTTGTTACGTTTTATAAAATCACCTGGATCACCTATTCACCCCCCTCTAGGTGTTCGTACTAGTTCTAACAAAGATAACCATGGGGTGTACCTTGGAAGTGGACATGGTTGAGTGTGTTGAGTATGGGAGTATTGATCTTTATGATAGTTCCTGCACTCGAGTAATAGAAGCAACTTTAGAGAGAGAGGGAAAGAGTTAGAGATATTTGACTCGATAATCTACTTTGATTAATTAACAACAGGACTCGAGATCTCAAGGTAAGCAAAATGATGACAGAGAAAATGCCAATCGTGAAGAGTTCTGTTGCTAATCTACTAGTCTATCTTGACTATTGTCTTCAACTGATGAACAAAACCTCAATCACAAATAATCCTTAACAAGGGAGGAAGGAGGACCTAAAAAGGATGGCAAGTATGAACGTGGGAGCCGGAATGAGGTTGCTGAGTCTTGAACCAAGAGTTAGATTAAAATCGTATGAGAAGATCTAACGCTCCGTTTGCTCTGATGATGGCTCGGTCCGATCTTCTCTGATTCAACAAGAAGAATGAGCGATCCATACTATATCATTGCATAAATAATGTCAAATGAGATTAAGCTTAAGGAATCTTACCTCAATCACCATTCGCAGATTGCAGCATACTTGATTTGTTTTAGGATGAGAAGAAACAAAGACAACATTTTATTGCGTTGGCAAGAGGCCGATTTATACAGAATTTCGAGGCGCCTCCTTTGGTGCAGAGTTGTCATCTATGAAAATCACCGCATCAAAATTATCTAAAAAAGAATTGGCTATTACTTTTATACTTTTAAGGAGGTTTTCCTACTTCATTACCATTTTAGGTTCATTTAATTACGGAATTGACAAAAAAAAAAAAAAAAAAAAAAAAAAAGGATGCAGTATTCGATATCATTCTATAATAGAAGATTGAGTGAAAGAAACATATGTTCTTTCATTGGTAAGATTAGATTATACTAACAAAATGTACCATATCTTGAAGTCACTACTTGAATTGAAGGTTCTAAGATTTGTACTATTTGTTGGGGGCTTACAATACCACATAGAGGGGGTTGAATAGGTTGTTTTAGAAAACGTAACAATCTTTTGCGGAAAATAACTTACACTAAATAAAGATCTAGTCAAGGTGATGTTTCAAAACTCGTAATCGTATTGTGTACTTGTGAGAGTGATAAGAGAGAAAATAGTAGCAGATAATGATATATAGTGATTTGATTTTATCTCCACACCTACATTTGCTCTTCAAACTAATAGCATTAAGCCGGGCTGGATTGCGTTACTAACTTGCTTAGAAATTCATAATTAGCAAACACTTATCCTATCACATAATAGATCACATTATTAGGACTTAGTTGTTGCTCTTACTCTTGTACACTTAATTTTTAGTACAATTACTAAAACAGCACGAATACAATACTTAGAAAAACAATCCAAAGAGAACGTATTGATTAGAACACAAGTATAAGCAAATTTTCCGATCTTGTTATGTCGCTCTCTCCCTAACATTTGGCTTTAGAGATCTTATATTTTGTAATCATCTTCAATCTATCTGTTGGAGTAGGATTGGAGAAGCAAAGAGTTGTCAGAGTTACTATTGAGCTGCTATCCAAAAATAGAATTGTCTATATAGTCCTTTTCATGAACATTTGTAGGCTATCTAAAAATAGCATGGGTAACAGTCTCTAATAAACCTATCAGATTACCTAACTTCTCGATTAATATTTCCATTTGGATTTTGCTATTGTGCGAATCCATAGCCACAATGGCTATTTTACCAAACCAACAAACATTTCACAGTACCAATAACCTGATATTAGTAGCATCGACATAGGCATTGTCACAAGCTGATCTTTTAAATTTGTTGGTATTGTTTACGGAAAACCATATCAAGACACGTTAAAATTTTTATCCACTAGATCACATCATGGATATTATGTAAACATTATACTAAGGATGGTTTGAGCATCATTAAAATCACTTGGACATATTTCTCTAACACTATTTACCTTTAATATCTACTCATATTAGGCAATCGATAATTTTCAAATGTAATAAAAAAAACATATAAGTTGACCTATATAGAGTTAAATATACTCCATGCCAATGTCGCAACCTACCCTTTTCAACTGGGAAAAGGCATAAGTTTTAGGGCATTGCCTAAAAGGCCAGCCAATAGCTCTCATGGACTCTCCAAAGCCCATACCTTATGCTACATTGGATTTTAGTATTTAAGTTCTTAATAGCTTAATATTCTAGGAGTCACCACTAGTCTTTTAGGATTAGCTAAAAAACAATCGAGATGTGAGACCATTGTCTCAATTCCTACGCAATAAGAGATTTTAGCATCTGAGACTTGATTACGCTAATATTTTTATTAGCACCCTTTCGATACCTCTAACTTGGAAAGTTGTTTAATCTAAGTGGTCACATGGTCTTGATTACCAATTATGGTCTTAAAGGCATCAAAATTGCAAAATGATCATGCAAATGTTTTTGTGGGATCAATTTACATTGAAGTCTAAACTAATCTTGATCTATTCTAGGGAAACGATAAATATCCAATTTATTGAAAGACAATGTAATAAATAAACACTCAAGTTTTGAAAGCAAGTAATGGGGCTGAAAGTAAGAACCCGATAGGAGTCAAGTAAAGAATACACATGACCTCATTATGCGTCTCGAGACATAATTCCTTGGAAGCTTGAAGCTAGAGACTAGAACCTGCCAAATATGATTCTAATACTAATCATTTTCATTAAGAGTGGGACTATATTAAGCTACCTTGACCATTTATTTTAAAAGAGAAGCTAAATCTAAATTGATCCTATCAATTATAGCCCAAGCTAATTAGAGCCTAAGTTTACTAATTGACCAGACTAAGAAATCTAAACTGAAGCTTCTTACAAAAAGATTAAGACAGGCACGGAGATCGGTCGACCACGCCATTGTCTTCAATTGGCCAACCCTTCAGTGGGTGCCGCCATCGATCACCATTCATGGTGTCGATCTGCATTCGAGTCATCCATTCAACAAACAAGGCAATCGGCAAAACTCATCCAATCAATCATAGAATGGCCTTGGGATTGACCTTTGCTCTCGTGCAATTCGATTTTCCCAAGCCTCCTCCTAAATCGACTAACGGTCCAAAGAGTGGAATTAATGATTAATAGCCCCCCCTTGTATGCACAACGCAGAAGGCTATCCGCATCTATCTAATCAACCTTTTGATCTACCCACCAAAAAACAAGCACTAAAATTTAACACTGCATCTTAAACATTCACATACGTAATTAAATAGGAGAATTAAACAAGCAAGGCGCTAATTGCATTTGAAAGATAAGACAAAACACTTCCTAAACAAATTACTACATTTTTAACGAACTAAAGTGAAACGGTGGAACAGGTCATCTTATGTAATAGTTCTATGATGCTATTTAACAGTAGCGATATTCATACTAATTTTTCCCTCCTAAAGTTAAATATACAATCTGTTCTACTATTGCCGGGTAATTTTAATCCTTCTGAAGTTTAATCATTCTCCTCTCCTTATGTAATCGACGAACATTGCGACTACAAATTTATCCTAGATCGATAATACAAATTTTCGTCTTCTGTTCCAAGACCTGTGCTCATTCATCGAAGAGTCGACGGACTCGGTCCTTGGAGGAAAAATGACGGGGTGCTGAATGTAACCCCGAGTGTCCTACCCATTTGAGAAACATCGTATGCTATTAGCTTGTCTAATGGCGTGATGATTTCTTGAGGAGTGTGGCTATTTCCACCCCTTCTCTGGCCAAAAACACCCATTTAATTGTCATGTGACCATAACGCCCTTGATATGAGAAGTCCGGTCAATCTTTAAACTTGCCTCGGCCTTTTTTCTGTCTCACGTCTTCACTCTAGCGATGTTGCAATTGCACTTCCTCGTCCCGTTATTTTCCTGATAAAATTATTCAACATTTTCTTTTGCTTCCAGCAAACTCACTGTAGGATGCATTAATAAAAGAACTACCCCTTGGATCCTCTTCAGTTTCTCTTTATTGGAGGGTGTGTTTATTTAACTGAAATCTTCATAATAAAGGAAAAATATTTTTCATGAAAATCATTTCTAAGAAAAATGGTTAGTTTTCATTTATTTGCTAGTTTAGAGAAGAATTTCCTTCTTACTAGAAGGGAAGTTGTTTCCCTCTGATCTAAACTTATTGTTTTCAACCTATGAAAATTATTTTCTATAGATCGATTAGTTTTCCATCATCCAAGCACCAGAAAGTCAAAAAATAATTTCCCAGAAATTGTTTCTCTTCAAACAAACAGACCCTAAATGTCCAAGACGATTTTGTGAAGTCCCATTACAGCTTTGTTGTTCTTTTTGTACTTCCTTTTAGTATTTTATTAAGCTCACTAGAGCTTTCAAAATGAGGGAGAAAGAAATGGCAAAGTGTATTAGACAAACTATATATTCTTAAATATCCATATAATTTTGCCTATCTCTCTCTCTTCTTCTTTTTTCTTTTCCTTTTTTTTTTTTTTTTTTTTTTTGAAGAAGAAGAAGAATGAGAAATTTCTTCTTTTGGTGTGAATTAAGTCGATATGAATTCACATTTTTGTTTCGGATATTGAAGAGAAGCGATCTCATTGATATTGTGAAGATCATGTAAGAAGAAAGGAACTTTGAATCTGAAATTCAAGAAATTTGGTGCAAAAAGGGAAACCAACAGCTTCAAAGTCTTCACTGATGCAACCATAAGATCAAAGACGATTCTTTGGTTTTCCATATTTTAGAAAAAAAATCACATTGACGTTAGTAATAAATCCCAAGAGAGATCACTTACTTGTAAATTTGATGTGCTTCATCTCTTTTGCCATCAATTTTAAGTAAAGAAAGAAAGGCAAGAATATCAATGATATTGTCATAAAACCAATGATTTCCCCGAATGCATCGTAATCCAAAATCTAATGGACTGCAACATAAATCCTATCCCTATTGGTCAATGCCAAGATTCAAAAATCCTTTCCTCCATTTATTTATTAGGTTTAAAACTAAATTGACAAACCGTCGAAAGGTTTAAAACTAAATGGACACAATTAAAATGTTTAGGACTGAATTAGTTTCTATACAACAAGTTAAGGACTTTTTTGGACAATTTTGCCACAATAATGATAATTCAACCAACAAGAAACTCTAAGTGGTGAAGAGGAATTATTTTTAAAGGACACAACCTTTCATGAGAATAATCGTAATAATAAATAATCAAAGAATAATAAATAACTGATGAGTTTATTATAATATGTTTGGACACCTCATCTTAGAATTTATATGATAAGCAAATTTGAATTAAGGCGCGTATTTTTGTTTGTTATAAGTATATTCATATATAATTTGGCATACTTTGCAGTTGAGGAAGAGATCTTCTTTTCATGTCTCTCGTTATTTATTTATTTAATTTTAACTCTATCTCTAATTGAGTAAAAAGTCAATAAAAGATTTACACCCTCTCATTTTTAAATTTTTATTCAGTTGTTCCTCAAATTACGTTATCTCTTCCATCCTCATTTCTGACATTATATTCTAGAAACAGCAAAACATTTTTCTTAATGTGCTTTGAGTTCTGGGATTCTGGATTGTTGTGACGGTATGTGTTCGGGCGGCAAACGAGTGACGGTGGAGGTTTTGTGGCGGTTAAAAAAAGTTAGTAGTTGTGTCACTGATTCTCTAGCGAGGTGGTGGTTGCCTCGGCCGTTTACGGAAGTTTCATGTTGGTCTTTGTGTATATCTGACTTAGTTTAGGTAATGAGCGATGAAAAGCTTGTGCGTTTTGGTATAAAGGAAGAAATGAGGCGGAAGAAGGGCTTAAAAGAAAATTATAAAAAGGAAAAAAAACGAAATAAAAAGAAAAATAGAAAAATATGCTTCAGTTGGCTTTTAGCAAGCTTGGGCTTGGTTTAATTTAGGTGGGTTTGGATAGAGAATTAGACTTTGATGGTTTTGAGTTTAAGTCCATATTAAAGAGGTTGCCATGAAAAAGCTCAATTATGGCATGTTTGGTAACGCTTCTGTTTTGAAAAATAATTTTTTTTGAGAAATGATTTTTTCTGTTTCTATTCTCGGGAACAATTTTTTAGCAAAAGAACGCGTTTGGTAACTTCCCAAAATTTCTATTCCCAAGATAGAAATACGTTTGGTAAAATTCTTAGATTTTTTTATTTCTTTTAATTTTTTAATTATTATTTTTCTTATTTTTTCCTTTTTTATGTTTGCTTTTTATTTTTCTTTTTGGCCAACGACCGGTTGGGCGACGTTCAGCGAGCCTCGGCCTTGCCCAAGCGACGCGAGGTCGCCTCACCCTAGCTCCGGCGGGCCCGACCTCGCGGCGGGCCGGGAGGCCGAGCCTCGTCGGGCCACCGCCAAGCGACACCGTCCTAGAGGTGGCCTGGCGAGGCCAAGCCTCACTAGTGGCTGGGCAAGCTCGACCTCGCCAGATCTGGGCGAGGTCGACCTCACCCAGCCCAGGCGAGGCCAAGCCTCACGTGGCCACGGCGAGGCTCAGGCCGACGAGCCTCGCCATGGCTCGGCATCTTCAGGGGCCGGTGACACTCCGGCAAGGTCGCCGGCCCTCGTCTAACTAGTGGCCGGCATCAACCATGGCCAAGCCAACGACCGGCAAAATGAATAAGAATAAGAAAAAAAGAAAGAGAAGAAGAAAAAAGAAGAGAGAGAAAAATTGGTTCTAGAAATTGTTCCCGAGAACAAGAAGCTATTTTTTTCTACTTTTTGTTTCTGTTCCAAATCTATTCCCGAGAATAAAAAAAATAGATTTTTTGTTCCCGTGAACAAAATTTTTATCAAACACGTTTCTGTTCTTTTTTTGTTCTGGGGAATAGAAATTGTTTTTAACAAACAGGGCCTTATTGTCCAGTGACCCAGACCTGCGAAGTCCAAGCCTAGCCTTTATTCAGACCAGGCCCAAGGGCCTAGCTCCGAATCCTCCTCTACCAGAAATAAGAAAGTAAAAATAATAAAAATAGAAAAGTTACAAAAAATACAAAATAAAAACATAAAAAAACGAAAAATGAAAGTGCAAACGTAGACCGTACAGACTGCTTTTTGGGAATGAGAAAGTATTAAAATAACATAAAATGAAATAAAAAAATAAAATTATAGATAAATAAAACGAAACTGTGATCTTATAAATTGAGTTGGGACCTAATAAGAAAAATAATAAGAAAAATAAAAATAAAGATAAAATAAAAAATTGGAAAATTGGAAAATGGTTAGAATTAGTATTTGATTTAGCTTAGTCTTTTTTAGTTAGTATAAATATAGGTTGGGGATTTTAGTGGGTACATTTGGTTAAGTTTAATTTTACATAGATTTGTTTTTAGGAAAAGTACATACAATATGAATTTGGCTTATAGAGGTTGTTGCCTTAGGGCTTAAAACGAGGAAATGTATATTTTTTGGCCGACTTATATCTAGTTACTTTAGGTACTTTATTTTTACTTGTCTTCTCTTACCACTCTTGGTAAACCGGTAGTGATTCTTTTCATATTACTTTGTTGTTGTGATTTGTTTGTTTAATTTGTTGATTAGGTTACGATTTAGGATCATAATGAACTACAAAAATATTGATCGACACTTGGTGGATGAGAATTTTAGGATTTATAATTTGATGAAAAAAAAATTGTGTGGTCACTTTAGTTGACAAGTGATTAAGCTTAGGTAATGAAAGGGTATTAGTTGAATAATTAGTGTAATAAAGTACTTTTACTTAGATGTCTCATTGTGTAAGAAGTGAGATACATTCCATATCTCACTTAGATCTTAGCCGATTGTGATAAGCTACCGGTGACTCCTTCACATTACACGATTTTTATAGGTTAATCAATAAAAATGAATCATTTAACGTTAGGTGAGGTAAAGGTTTAGGAGAACTCATGTCGATTGAGGATCTCTGGTGCTCAACTTGACATTACCTCTTAATCTGTGTTCCCTACCAGTGGGGAGAGTTGCAACATTCATGGTCATTTAAGAATTTCTATTGTGGGTTATGACATAAATTTATTGGAAGAAATTTCCATCCATCTTTGAAATAGCATCTTGAACGGTAAAGATTGTAAAGACAACAAAATTACAACACTATTGATAATAGGAAAAATGACACAAATAATACCTAAAATTTGACTCAATATGCAATATCATCCTTTTATCTCTTGATTAATCACTTGATTAAATTTAACATCAAGCATAATGTCCACACCAAAATGGTTGATAATAAATACAAGCATATATATACCACATCATCGATTGCTCCAGTAATGGATATCATCGCAAAAATTTCAAGTCCAAGTCATGTCTATCAATACTTGGATCCGATACATCACATCCAACAATTGCCAATATCAGCTTATTGCGGTAAACTTTCTTTATTAGCCTTTTGAAGAAGGAAGATAATAGAATGAGCAATCTACTTCCTTTTACTGAACCATCCCAATAGCTTGCGACTTCGATCTCTCTTCAACCCATGAAATACAATGTTCTTTTATGCTTAAATGAGAATTAGCGTACCCAATCATTAAAATTTTTAAGATTTCGCTGAGCTTTATAATGTTTCTAATGTTCTCATCTTCTAGCTTTGTTTTTCAATAGACTTAAATTTCCCACAACTATGCTTTTCTCCTAATTTTTAGGATGTCACGACCTAACCCCTCTCGCGAGGAAGGGAAAGTTTGTTAAGTTTCGGGGTTTCGGGCCGGCGGTTATCCATTGACTCGAATTCTTCCAAGTTCATAGCTTGCATGACATCAGACTTTCATATTTTTAATCAATTAAGCTTATGCAAGTTTTGACTAAGGAGTCGTCACTAGCTTTTTTGGGTCTAATGGGAGGATATCTTACTATTTACGCAATTAGAGATTTTGGACTCGAAGACTTGATCACGTTAGCCTTAGGGCTAACATTCTTTTGATACCTAACCTAATCATGTGACCAGCCTATCAAGAAAAATCTAAGGTTTGTCCTAACTATTATAAAACAAGGAAGTGACATCTAAATATTGCAAAGTGCAGTCAATTATAATTATAATAGAAAGTCTATAAGCATCCTAAAATTATCCCTTAAAAAAAAAAAAAAAAAAACAAAACAAGACAACGCAAAACAAGAATCTATATTGTAAATCCCTAAAGGCTTATCCAATTTTAGGGCTTTACTTCTTTAAAGGGTTTTCCAATTTTTCTTAATTTTTTTGATTTTTGATTTTTTATTTATTTTTTTTTTTTTTTGAAAATTTTCGAGGTTTTTTTAATGATTTTTATGATTTTTCTTAAATTTTTAATGATTTTCTGGATGTTCTAGATTTTTATGGATTTTCTGATTTTTTCAAATTTTTAATGTTTTTCCAAATTTACTAAAAATTTACAGAACATAATAAAGCCAAGCGGGTGCCCACCTGGTTGAGGGACGTTTCTTGTTCTGGTGCAGTCGCCGACGAGTATTTAAAGGAGAACCGATGCCCCTTTCCATTCTCCGGCGAAGCAGCGAACTCGACGGAATACCGCAACCTGCTGCAGAGGAAAGCGGTGGCCGGCAGCGCCTCAACCAAGGTTGAAGCCAAGCTCCGACGATCCCTCTGCTTCTACCTTCAGTGAACACCAGCCTTCGCCTTCTCCTCTCTCCATCTCGCTCCTCTCTGCAACTTGGTCTTCTAGTTTTTGCGAAGCCTCTTCTGGCCTAGGCCCCTCATGCACGCAGCCCATGCCCCTCTCCGTATCATTTCCGGCTAGCCGTGCTCATCCCTCACGCCAGCATAGCCTTCTAGAAGGCTTGGATTTGCTTGCGTCACGGCTTGTTGTTCCTCCCTCGCTCACGGGCACGCATTCATGCTTTGCTCGTCACGGTCCTCTCCTCATCCGCGCCTTTTTCCTTTTCCTCTTCGTGAGCGTTGGTTCGTGTAAGCGAAGAGGCGGAAATGACTTTGGGCTCTTGTCTCTCTTTGTTATTTTAAACTTTAATGGGCCATAAAAACATTAAAAGAGATGGGTTCAACGAAGAAGGGGAAAAAATGAGCCGCAACCCGCAAGGAAGAAATGAATGGGCAGCTAAGCTCAACTTTTGAAAGGGCAGAAAATTGATTGGAAGGATGGGCTGAACATGCCGTCCCACCGGACCTGACTCTCATTTCATTTCATTCATTTTTTCAACTTTTTTTTTTATATTTTTTTGGTTTTTATCTTTTATAAATTTTTATATATTACTAAATAAGTGGATATTTAAAACGCAGACAAAAATTTGGTGTCATAATAGGAAATCAAAAATAAAATTTATAAACATTAACTAAAGCCAGCTGGATACTTACATGAAAGGATATGCCCTCAATAAGTAAAGAAGATGGCAAATCGTTTCTTTAGGAAAAAGGTCCAATAATAGATTGATATAATGTTAGAATAATTTTGAAACAAAATACAATCCCAAAAATTGCTTTAAATATTGAAAATCAAACATGAGACATTATTAGCAACAGATTAAGTAGGTTGATATTGTGGCTTACCGTGTTCCTATTCCAATCTTGCATTTTAATGACCGACACACAAATGTTTTGTTGTTACTCTATCTCCTTTACTATGCCATCTCGCGAGCCGTTCTTCTAGATAATTGAGTATAAATGTAGCATGATGAGAAGCACTGTGATAATTTTGAAGTCCTTGGGCCACTTCGAGCAATTTGTGTCAATTAACTTCCTCAAGATCTTCACATGATTTATGATTCTTATTGATGACCATATTTTCTAGCACATATGTATGTCCAAGTGGAAACTTTACTAGCATGATCACTTCATCATATTTGAATCTTAAACAAGCATAAAATCCAAAATGACGATATATATCCTCTTCTCATCTATGTAATCTATGAAATATGATGATAAGTAGTTTTGGTGGAGAACTGGTCAAACAAATATGGCGAAGTGCAAACCAATGCTTTTGTGTAAAACCATATTTTCTTTTGACCAATAGTAAGGTTTTCCTCCATATGCTGTATCCTAACTATTGTCGCTAATTTGGACTTAGAATTACATCAAATGGATATGAAGCCATCATTTCTTAATGAAGAACTAGATGATGAAATTTATATGAAACAATCGATAGGTTTTATAGCTGAAAGTTAGGAGTGCAAAGTTTTCAAGCTTCATCGATCAATATATGGCTTTAAGCAATAATCTAAATAGTAGTATTTTCGTTTTCATCAAGCTACAACTTTTTTTGGGTTTACAATGATTGAAGAAGATCACTGTATGTATATTAAATGGTTCAAAGATAAATTTGTGATTGTATCACTTTATATGGATAATATTCTGTTAGTTGGGAATGGTAAGGGTTAATTATCACCAAGAAAGTATGGGTCTCCTCTAATTGTAAGATGAAGGACATGAGAGTAGCTACTTATATATTAGGAGTTAAGATTGAAAAAGATCGATCAAATAAACTTCTTGCTTTGTTATGTCTTATATAATGAAGATTTTTGAATGTTTTGATATGCAGTATTGTAATTCCATTATATTCTTATCATGCAAGGCGGAGGCCTCAATTCTAAAATGTGTCCTAAGACTCCAAAAGAAAAAAAAAATTGAAACTATTCCTTACACAAGTGCAATCAGAAGTTTGATGTATGGTATGATGTATATTCGACTCGACATATGTCATGTCGTAGGTTTGGTGAGTCAATACTAGTCAAATCTTGGTTAAACACATTAGAAAGCAATTAAAAGGATCTTCAGATACTTGAAAGGCACTTTGAACTATCAACTTTGTTTTCAAGGGAACGATTTACGCTTATTAAGCTACTAGATGTTGATTGAGGAGAACACTTAGATGAGTGCAGATCAACATCTAGAGATGCATTCTTGCTTAATGAAACAGACATGCATAGCTTTATCTACAATAAAGGCATTATTCATTGCATGCCCTACTACAGTGCCACAAGCAGTATGGCTAAAACGTTTCCTGAAAAATTTAGCCATTGTCATTATTGTCACTAACGTTCCAAGACTAATGACAATTTTTTGTGATAGTCAAGTGACTATTGCCTATGTGAAAGATCCTAAATATCATAATAGGACGAAGTGGTCATACAATATATTTCAACCAACAGAATGGTTGCTTATCCATTCATAAAGGCCGTTCCTAGAGACATATTCTTGACCTATAGGATGTCTCTAGGGTTATACAAAATGTGGTATGTAATATTTTTTAGGATCGTTGGATTATGTATATGTAAACATATGTATTGTGCTTCCTTTTCTTTAATAAATTAATATTTTGTCAACAAATACAAATTCGTCAAGAGACCAGCACAAACACACATATATTGCAGAAAGATATGTCACGAAGCAACGATACCTCAAGTGCTATTGTAAGCAGGTTGAGATGAGACAGTATGTACTATAGATGTTGAAAGAGCAAATTTAGTACATGATATAATTTTACGTTGCCTTTATTAGAATCAATATGAGGTCCGTGATGTTTATGGCGTGACATCCCTGAACCGGGTTGATAAAAGAGCATGGTCACAACCTGAAGTGATAAGGCACGTTAAGACCTTGGTATAGTTAGATAGGAACACCAACGAAATGCGTGTGATTGCTGATTGTCTAGCTTATTTGTGATTTTGAATTCTTAATTGTATTGGTAGGATTGTGGAATCAACTGTGAGTGGAGTTTAGCCCGGAGTCGAGGATGCAACGAGGAAGGGCAATTCCTAGGCCAGCTAATGGCCGAGGCAGGGCACGCGAGGGCTCCAGGTTTGATGGGATTTTATAATCCCTAAAGACCATAGAAAATTTAATGGGGCAATAGGCTCAGCAGCAAGCTGTCGTTGCCCTGCTCACAATGAGGACCCACTAACTGGAAACGGGAACTAGAGGTTGGTAGAGCAGTTCCTCAAGTTGAAGCCACCCCAGTTCATAGGGAAAGGTGATCCCAAGGTTGCTGCCTCATAGATTAAGGAGCTGGAGAAGGCCTTCGCCTTGCTAAGGTGTACAGAGAAAGAAAAGGTGACCCTAGCAGTCTACCAACTATAAGGCAACACTAATGATTGGTGGGAGACCACTCGTAGAAAAGTCTTGCCTGAAGGTACCGTCCCGACTTGAGGGACGCTTGTGGAAGTGTTCAACGAAAAAAATACTTTTTTTGAGTGCGCCTGAGAGCAGAAGATGTCGGAGTTCCTGCGACTTCACCAGAATTACCTATCCGTGGATCAGTATGAGGCCAAGTTCACGAAGCTGTCAAAGCATGCTCCAAGGATGATTAAGGATCATGTGAATCGAGTTAGGAGGTTCTAGGATGGGCTGAAGCCGGAAATTCAAAGCCAATTGGTGCCCCTGAACCTAAAGGACTACGATGAACTTTATAAAAGGGCTTAGCTGATTGAGAGGGATATGGCCGAGGAGCAGTGGCATCTAGATCATGGTTTGCTGCCAACAGGGATAATCATTGGTTTAGGAAGAAGCCGATGACAGAAGGAAAGCATCTTATCCCTCCAAATAGGAAGAACGGCATAGGGAAGCCAACACACCACTTAAACTAAAGTTGCCAATTCTGCGGCAAGTTTCATGGATCTACACCGTGCCACGCCCAAACGAGAGCATGCTTTGGATGTGGCTAGCAGGGCGACCATATCAGGAACTGCCTGCAACAATCGGCTGGAGCGCAACCACGATCGCTATTTATAGGACAGCGATCAAGAGCCAAACCATAGGATAACTCAAATCGAGCCCTAGCCTAGAGTAAGGTGTACGTGATGACCAAGAGGAAGTCAAGGGTCCCGAGGTTGTGATTACAGGTACGATCTCCTTACACCAGCATGCTGCGTATGCTTTGTTTGATAGGGGGCAACACATTCATTTGTAGTGATCAGTTCGTTAAATTGATTGGATTAGAATTGAAACCGTTGAAAACGATCCTTAATATCTTCACCCCTATGGATGATAAGGCGCTATTTATTTTTTGCTGCCAAAGGTGTGAAATAATTATTAATGGGTGAAAGGAGTTGATAAATCTAGCTATCTTGGCTATGCGTGACTTTGATGTTATAATTGGAATGGATTGGCTTGATAAGCAATGAGCCATGGTTGGCTATTTTAGTAAAGCTAGTTCAATACGATTGATAACTCTAGTTATGTGTTTCTAGGACACAAGAGTGGATCGTTTACACCCTTCAATTCTTCGCTTGAGGTAGAATGGTTGCTTGAGGAAGGTTGCCAAGGCTATCTAGCAACGGTCGAGGATTTGACGATGGAGGAGCCAAAGTTGGAGGACATTATTGTTGTACGAGAATTTGCGGATGCATTTCTGAAAAAATTGCCAAGATTGTCTCTAGAAAGGGAGATTGAGTTCATAATCAGGTTAGCCCCTAGGACAGAACTGATCTCCAAGGCACCGTATCGGATGTCGCTATCCAAGTTGAAGGAGCTGAAGGTGCAAATGCAGGAATAATTGGATAAGGGATTTATTCGCCCTAGTACATCGCCCTGAGGAGTGCTTGTCCTGTTTGTGAAGAAAAAGGATTAATTGTTGCGATTGTGCATCGACTACCGATAGCTTAATCAGGTGATAGTCAAGAACAAGTATCCATTGCCAAGGATAGATGACCTATTCAACCAACTTCAAGGGGCTTCGGTACTCTCGAAGATAGACTTGAGAACGGGTTATGTAACATCCTCGAATTCCAAGCCATGAGGATAAGGTATAAGGGTCGATCATGGGAATTAATGACATAAACCTTGGATAGACCAAGAGATGGCATGTTCGGCCACAGACCCGGTCCACCCAACCAAGACTTAGCTAGGGCAAATAATCAAGACCAACCACGATGTTTATTTTAAGACATCCAATGGACCAGTTCTAATTGAAAAATGATCATTGACAAGTTTAAGAAGGCTACCTACTTAGTCACCCTCATTTGGTTAAAGTTTAGTAAACTTTGGCATGAACCTCAATTCTCATAGAACCATCGATCATGTGCAAATATGAATGACTTCTCCAATTAGGCGACACCCTATGATAGTCTTATAAATGCTTTGGATGAATTTTGGACATAAATTAATTAATGCGGGGATGAATCATTGGACAAGTGTCAAGAGGTGATTGGGGTTCTAGAATCTCCCATAATCTTTTGACTTAGTCCATCCTTATCTATTATGTGCCACATGCCATTTGCAAGAAGAAGGAGAAAACTTGCATGCCAAGTAATTGGCAAAAATATCTAGGCTTCATTTAATGACTTTGGATTTTAATTCATAAATGACATGGATGAATCACCTACTTAGGTATCCTCTAGAATCTTAGGTGAATCTTAAGTTATGATGGTCCTATATTTTAGCCTTGGTGAACAAGACAAGGACCAACCAATTAGAAGAAGACATTAGGCATTAAAGGGGCTTATGTGTCCCTTAAGCACCATAGGCAATAATGAGCCTAAAGTGAGCCTTGGAGGATAAGCAAATATGTGGACCAATCATGATTAAACACAAATAAACATAGGCGCTAACTAAGAAAGCTAGATAGGCCAACTCATATCTAAGCTAGATAGGCCAACTCATAACTTAGGCTTAATCATGAGTTTGCATAAAAATCTAAGAAGAAGAGGCCTATAAATATGAGAAGGTATCCTCACATTTTAAGACTTGGTCTTTCTCTCATTTCCTCTCCATTCCTCTCCTCTCTTTCACTCCCTTTTCCTCCAAGCCGCCCTAGATGCCGACCGACCACAAAAGAAGTATCTTGGAGCTAGGTCCAAAAAGTAGTAAGTAGGCTTTCCTAACTCTTCGATAGGGCGATGTGCTACACATATCGATTTAAGGATCACATCATTGTTTGCTTGTGTTGACTTTATATTGTTATGCTTGTTGTGTTCTATTTGTTTGTTGTTACATCAAGTAAGCTTATGGTCTCGCATGGATGTCGAGCACACTCGGATATCGAGGAAATGTCTCATGTGACTTTGGACTTGCACCGAGGTGGGTGCACGACCCACACTTGATTTTGGGACAACATTGAGACATGTTGGCACTCGAGAGAAGTCTCGGGTCGATGCTGAAGCCAGAACGAACGGTTCCAAGTTCAAACCACAAGCCCAAGTCACATCCGGCATGAGTTTAACTTAATAAGACGTAATAGTTGTTCATTAGTTCACCTTGCATGGCACACCTTCGGGCTTTTCATTCGGCTAAAAGTTTAAATATAAAATGAATCGATTGATGCTTGAAACGCATGGACACACGATAGACTTATATGCTGACGCTAAGGGATGTCGGGTCGTTACCTGGGGTAAAATCCCAGATGCCGTCCCAATATTGAGATCGTGGACAATACCGGCTCAGGTGAGGCCGATGCTTGGGGGTTGCCCTAGATGCCATCCTGATAATGAGATTGGGACGATGCCGGTTGCCAAGCGAGGATCGATACCTGGTTATTACCAGAAAAGTCGATTAATTTCGACTAATATACTACTGAAAAAGAAAAATGAAAGTCCATTCGTGATGCTTGCAAAAGCTGGGTTTGTTTTGATATGTATTGTTAAGTCCTTGCATCAATTTGAGCATACATTTGAATTGGGTCACTTAGTGCCTGAACGAGTTTCATGAGATGCACACGTCCCTTTTTGTGATCAAAATGATCATAAGCCACGGATCTTTGAAAAGTTTGTTTATATGCACTAACACCTTGTCTTTGATTCTTGAAAGCACATAGATGGTTGAGAGCCTTTCATATGTATAAGCAATACAAGGCACGAAACTTGCTATTGATTTGCCATTGATAAGTGGGTGGTGATCTTGTATCCAACAATTGACGGCGAGATATCCTCCTATAGGAGAATTATGGATTTCTACTTACTGAGTCATCGACGCACTCTTGTCGTTCTCATAATTTCAAGTGTGTGATGGGTGAACCAATCCCGCTGTCAATCCATCCCAACCTCCATATTGATATAACTACCACCATGACGGACATAGTAGACCTAGAAGGGGACATTGCTTATCGGAAGAAAACTACTATCTTATGGGTCCAAGAAGGGAATAAACCTAGTATGAGGGTTGCTTTTAGGAGAAGCTCGATAGAGGAGTTAGGCTACCCCAGCCTTTTGATTGACTATATATGAAAACGAAAATAAATAGCCTAGGACTAGGATAGGCATATAATTAAAATAGCTTTTGATATGTGAATATGTATATGAATATGTTGCTTTTATTTGCTTGGCTTGCATATGTCTTGCTCGGCTTCCATGTTTGCTTGTATGGGGGTTGTTTATAATCGCTTATGCATGTACTTAACTAAAGATAAAAGATTTTCGAGACATTCAACGTTGCCTAGGGCGTCGATGCTAACCCGTCAGGTCATGCTCTCGTACCAAGGATGAAATGGGGGTGTGACAAGTTATCATCAGTCGAGGATCAAGAAGGAGGATATCCGAAGACCGCGTTTCAAACACAATACAACCACTATGAGTTCACAATGATGCCGTTTGGGTTAACCAACGCCCCAGCTGCTTTCATGGACTTATTGAACAGGGTGTTGCAGGCATATTTGGACTAGTTCATCATAGTCTTCATCGACGACATACTAGTGTATTCGAAGAGCCTAGAAGAACATGAGTAGCATCTGAGGATGGTAGTACTGACTCTTCGAGAACAAGCACTTTACGTCAAGTTTAGTAAGTGCGAGTTCTGGTTTAATTGAGTAGCATTTCAAGGTCATGTGATATCAGGCGATGGAATTTTAGTGGATCCCACCAAGATCGAAGCGGTCATGAATTGGCCGAGACCTACAATGTTGACCGAAGTTTGGAGTTTTCTCGGACTAGCATTTGTGGAAAGATTCTCCGCAATATCTACGCCACTGACGCCACTGCTAAAGAAAGAAGTGAAGTTCAAACGAATGGACAAGTACAAGAAGAGTTTTTAAGAGCTTAAGCACAAGTTGACGACTGCCCTAGTGTTGATAATATTGTCTGGTCCTGAAGGATACGAGATCTACAGCGACGCTTTGTTTAAAGGATTGGTTGCGTCTTGATGCAACATGGAAGGGTTGTAGCCTATGCATCTAAGTAGTTGAGGCCTTGCGAGCAAAATTATCCGACACATGACCTAGAGTTGACGGCAATTATCTTCACTTTGAAGATTTGGAGACACTACCTGTGTGGGGAAAAGTTCACAATCTACATTGACCATCAAAGTTTGAAGTATCTTTTCTCACAAAAGGAGTTGAATATGAGACAAAGAGGCTGGATGGAACTTCTCAAGGACTACGACTGCAACATCCTATACCATCCTAGAAAGGCCAATAAGGTAGCAGATGCACTCAGTCGGAAGTCATCAATTGCACAAATGATGGTTCGAGAGTGGATACTTCTTGAAGGTGTACAGGATTCATATTTCAAATTCAAGGTAGGCCATCTTTCCAGTCTTATGGCTACTCTTTGAATTGAACCTGAAGTGCAAACTAGGATTAAAACCTTGCAACCAATGGATCTGAAAATCCAAAAGATTGTACAAGGAAGCCTTGAGAAGATGAACCTAGATTTCCAAGTAATGGATGATGGAATATTGAGGTTCCGAGAACGATTATGTGTACCTGATGATATAGAGCTCGGAGAAGAGATTCTAACGAATGCCCACCGAAGTAACTATAGCATCCATCCAAGCAATACGAATATGTACAGGAACCTTCGGGAGTATTATTGGTGGAATGGCATGAAGGCTGACATCGTAAAACACGTGGCAAAGTGTTTGACATGCTAGCAAGTAAAAGCCCAACATTACAAACCTGGTGGACTACTGCGACCGTTAGAGATCCCGGAATGAAAATGGGAGCATATCATGATTGACTTCGTGTTGGGACTGCTAAGGAGTTAGAGAGGTAATGATTCCATTTAGGTTGTGGTTGGCTGTCTGACCAAGTCGACTCACTTAATTGTGGTATGAAAAGATTATGCCATAGATAGGTATGTCGAGCTATATGTGAGGTAGATAATTCGGTTGTATGGGGTTCCAATGATGATCACTTATGATTGGAATCCCAAGTTCACCGCCACATATGGGAAAAGCTTACAGACGGCCATGGGAACGAAATTGCAGTCCATACTATATAATGTCTACCACGATTCAATTCGTTTGGCAACAAGTAGCGGACTCGATGGACCAGCTTTCTGTTCTCGGGTGATAGTGTCATCAACATTGATAGGCCTTTCACTGGGACTCTCAAAAGAGCAATGGTGTGGGCAGAAACTCCGTGATAAAGAAGGAACTCAACTGAGTTGTCTAACAGTCAGACTTAGTGATGACAGCAGCGGAACTAAAACACAGAGGGATATGGAAAGACCCTAGTCCTACAAACACAACCGCAAACACAATACACTAGACCAAGTACATATTCTACATTACCGGCTTAAGTGAGGTCCTTGTGATGAAACCGACGGAACTGAAGGCTACGATCTTGCTGCCGATGAGATCTAAAGGGTTGATAGGAATGCGGATAGTTCGAATCACTCTATGTGCTTCCAATGGAGAGGAATGTGGATGTTGTCTAGGGATTGCAGAACCACAATGTTGAAAACATGGCCATAAATCAGGTAAGGGGTATTCGTGATTGTTCATCACCTGGAATTGCCTAGGAGCTGGCCTTCCAATTCCTAGAGCAAAGTGAACAACCTTATTCGACAGAGCAAGCCTCAGATCTTAATCATTGTGGAGGCTAGGCATGGTGCCGCCAATCAAGAAATATATGTGAAACACTTCTTTTCAACAAATTTGTTTACATCAAATTGATGGGCTCTATTTGAGGCATTTGACATTATGGAATTTGAGGGAGGTTAATATTTAAATCCTGGCCAAGACAAAGTAGGAGATTCATGTGGTTACGAGGTTCTTTCTCAAAAGGATTGACTTAATTTGTTGTCCCTACAGTGTGCTAGCCCTAGGTATAGTGAACGCATGTATCTTCGAGAGAATCCACAAAGCTTAGCTGAGCTACATTCTCTTCCTTCGCTTATTATGTGAGACTTCAACAAAGTTATTTAGTCTTTGTAGAGCCAGTATCTACAAGATTGCATAAGCATTATAAAATGTTAGGCATTGGCTACAATGGACCTCAATTGACATTATCAAACTTCCATGATGACGATACATTTATCCAAGAATGAATAGATAGGTGTTGACACTCAAAGTTGACTGTACTATCATGTGCCAATCACGTGGGCTGATAAAAGTCATGTGAAATCACATATATGCATAATTGGGATATTAATATATGATTAGCTATCGACGAGTCAAGGATAAAGGTTCAATGATTGACATCAAGCCAAGAAGCTTCCACGTGGTCAATTGTTGAAATATGACGATAGATATTAGATAACCACACAAATAATGCTGGCAGCGAATTTTGGATGAAAGCATTCAAAATATTCTAAGAAGCACCAAGAGCACGGTTCAAAAGTGGTTAACACCCAAATATCCAGTCATGAAATTGGTATCGATGAACTAGGAAACATTAGAGCATGATCAAGGTGGTTATAAAGTAAACACGCAAGTTGGTTATAGAGAAAAAAGGACGTGCCTAAAATTGGAAGTGGTTACAAGAAGATGGACAACTGGTCAGCGGTTACCAAGTTTCTCTATAAATACTCCAACCATCCAACATAAAGACCCTCTAAACAATACATCAAATGCTATTTCTTTATCTCTGCATTATCGTATCTTAAGTTTCCCTAATAGTAGCTTTTAGATTCCCGTCGTCAATTAAAATTCCGACAAGTGTCTATGTACTGATGCGGCATCGTTGATTAAATTCCAACATTGTATCTTTAGTTGTCATCGATTAAATTCCGCCATTGTGTTAAATTATCCTAGAACCATGCTGTCGATTGGATTCCGGCATAGTTTAAATTTGATCCTAGAGTTAATAGGTTGATCGTCATGGTTGTACAACACTATTTGAAATTGGTAATTCAATCTTTGCATTGCATTTGATCCTTTGTCCAGAATTAACACAAAACATTTGTTCCTATTAAATAAAAGTCGAAACAAACACTCAGTAAAAGATATTTCGTTGCAGGATTAAAATTGGTGAAACAATAGGCCTTGATTTAATCCTAGCTGGGGAAATGCATTCCGCCACGGTACAACGTTCATTCTTTCCAGACTCCTTATGGACTAATTGGCCCTTGCTCCTAAACCTTAGGCCCTACAGAATAATAATAGGGGAAGGCAGTATCGATTCAAATTGGTGGTGGTCCAACCATCCTAAGTCCGTGACGTTTTCAAAACAATTTCCCATTCTAAAGAAGATGTAAAAATCTAGAATGCGAGGTTCATCGTAACATTTTTTTTTTTTTTTTTTTTTTTTTTTTTTTGCATCATGAAACACATTGAAAATAGAATGAGAGGTATGGAACAAACTATGGCCTCCAATGCTAATTCATTTCTTTACTAATATGGCACTCTGATCTCGGAGTAAGTGTCAGTTAATTGCTAGAGCATGAGGGAAATTTAAGGGCTATTTTATGCTCAGACAAATAGGATCATTGACTGCGATCACAATACTAAATGAGGCCATACTTTGCTACCACTAAAAGGCATCGTGGAGGCATTGTTTGCCTTTGTAAATCTAATAGGGATTGCATTAATAATGACCAGGCAATAGCCCATATGGTGAGCAATCATTGTGATAAGTTAGTCATTAGGGAGGTTGAGACTTGCTCTCTCGATTTGGATATACCTGTCCAATGGAGTCATACTCTTGCTGAGGATGGTTTTCATTGTAAAGACAAACCTGAAGGATATGGCAGTGGTATTGGTTTGAGGATGAACCGAAGTACTTGGTTGTGACATTCGGAAATTTCATTCATGTAATTAAGTGATATTTAGGATTTTTCGTATATGATAATGATACTTAGATTTTAAGCTAAGTATTATTTGCCTCAATATTCGGACAAGTACGTAGAAATTTTAGTGAATCGTAAATATCATGGGTTGCGATAGATAATTTTTCCTTAAACATAATTGTCTAGAGTCCGACGCGTTGAATTGAATTAATAAATGTCGATGCGTGTGCTAATAGTATGGCCATATTAATTAATTTATTGTCGTCTTAGTAGTTGAGGGTTGATATTAATTATGTAAACTTTAGTTAATTAATAATAATAGTGATTAACTTATGCTAATAATGTTGGAAGAAGAGGATTACGTTTCTCTTTCTATATTTTCCTTGCAAAATTTATTAATTAAAATTGTAAGTGCCACATGTCCTTGTAAGAACTCTTACATGGCCATGTGTTCCTACAAAATAAGATTTTATGGTTAATTTGACACATAGATCAAGACATGTTTACTTCATGTTAGGTCATTCCTCCCTGCTTTTCCTTTGGACACGTGCAAGAACTTTGCATTACAATTGTGCCACATCAAGTTGGTGATTAGCATGCATAGTTACACCTAGCAATGAAAGACATCAAATTATCTTAGCTCATTTTGATAAAATTCCTTCTATCTTGCTGTAGAGCTCTTTTCACTTCTCCAAAATCCAAAATGACACTTGCATATGATATTTCACTTTCAACCCTAAAATTTAGAGAACAAAACTTTATATTCAAGAATTACTAAGGTGGTGATGGCAATCGGTGGTTCGCAGTTTGTGTTCGTTTAGGGTAAGTAAAGTTTCTAGGTATTAAATTAGTTTAAATCTACTTAGTACTTTTATCTTAATGGGTTGGCTGAGATGTGCAATAATGTTTTGGGTGTGGTAATTGTTAAACTTCTCTTGATGATCTTGTCCTTATTCATTCTGCTTTGTTCTAAGTAGTTAGAACCTAGCTGTATTGTCATATTTATCTTGTCGTTCTGCTTTGTTCTACTTCATTCTAGGTAGTTAGAATCTGGTCGTTTTGTCATATTTTTCTTGATGACCTATTACATGTTTGTTCTGTTTCATTCTAGGCAATCAAAATTTGGTCGTTTTACCATATTTGCCTTGATGACCCATTACATGTTCATTCTACCTCATTTTGGATAGTAAAAGTCTAGTCGCCCTGCTATACTTGTCTTAATAACCTATTGCATGTTCATTCTGCTTATTTCTATTTCATTCTGAATAGTCAAAATCTATCTTTTGCCATATCTATCTTGATGACCTCTTGCATGTTCATTCTGCTTCGTTATGCTAGACTTTTACTGGTCAAAATCTTTTTGTTCTGCTTGTTTCTACTAGGATATCCTATGTCAGAATCTGTCTATTCATTTTAGTTTGAAACTATTTGTTCATTCTACCAAATTAATCTAAGTCTGAGTCTATTCATTTGTGAATCTACCCCTTTATGAATTTGTTCATTTGGTCGAGTCTGTTCATTTGTTGAATATGTCAACTTGTAAATATGTTTGTTGATAAAATTGTCTATTGGTTTAGACAGACTTTACTGAGTATGAATCTATTCCTTATTGAATCTATTCATTGTTGATTATGTCCATTGCGGAATCTGTCCATTTGTAAATCTATTCATTGTCGGATTTATTCTTCTGTTCTATAAGCTTTTATCAAGTCAGAATTTACCATTTTGATTTTTCAGACTTTATGACTAGAATGTACTTGTTGTTCTAACTCAAAATGTACCCATCTATATGTTCAAACTTTACGTCCAAAATATACTTATTCGTTTAAACTCAGAATATATTCATTTGAATATATGTCCATTGACTGTTTAAACTATGATAATCATAATGTGACTAAAGGTTAATTCATACTTGGTTACTCTGTAAATTGAGTTGATAAATGTGTGTTATGCTTATAAGTATGGATATATTATGGCTTTAATGAGATTAGTGTGATTTCGTCACCCATATAGTCGCGGGTGACGATGCCTTGTGGTGCAAGTTTATAGGATGCCTCAAAGTCAAGATGCTCTAGTGGTTGGGATGCCTTATTAGTCAAGATGCCCCAGAGAGTTCATGGGGATGAAATACTAATGAATAAAATGCATTGCCATATAAAGAACCAAACATTATTTAAATTGTTTGTTATATGAAACATGGTGTGCAATGTGCATGAGTCTGGATGGATATATTGTTGGATGACGATTTCTAAGGTAAATGAAAACAAAAACAGTAAAGCCTACTCATGTTTTTATCATACTTACTGATTTATTATGCAGTCACTTTATGTGTATCAGGTGAAGGGGTAAGAGGATTTTTCTAACTTAAAACTAAAGAATTCATTTACTAGCTTTCGGCTCATTCTTTTATTTTTTTCAAACGTGTAAGATTGATGTCAGCGGAGGGCGAAGCTGTTGATCCATGACTTCGGTCTGGACGTTTGTACGAGCAAACTTTTAGAGTATTGTATGGAGAAATGTCTCCCTAACCCCTACCTAAACTTTTGTATTTTGCTCATAATATAATGAAGTTGTGAATTTAAATGTGATATGAATAAAAGAAATATAAATATGTTGGTTATACTTGTATGGCTTTCTTTGTTAAAGGAATATTCATAAATATTTGATTACACTTTTGTATGCTAAAAGAAAGTAATAATATAAGAAACATGTGTCACGAGTAACATTCTAGGCGTCACATAGCTATTACATGCTGCCTTTGCGCACATTCATGATAAATATTTATAACCAATGGCTTGATTACCTCAACAAAGTGTTTAGTCGTGTGATCGGTGAATTTGTTGTGGTGTTCCAATAACATCCTCCTTATAGAAAATAACATCACAAAACTTAGTTCCATTTGCCTTCTTTGCTTCTCTGTAAGTTGTCTCGAAATATTGATATCTCCACCCTAGGCTTGATCCAAAGCTAAAGGTGCCAATGATGGTTCGGCAAGTGCAGTTCCTTTGACAGGTAGTGGTGGCAATGGAGAGTCGTCACCAATATCATCAAGATTAGATCAACACCTAGTATGTAGTATAGTATCCTCTCAAATTAGCAACACCGGTCCCATCGGGTGTACTAAAAAGATGTTTCACCGAAAGTGTTCCCACAACGAAATATCTTTAACCAAAAGTAGTTCTTCAGCTTTTATTAAAAAAAAAAAAACCAAGGTTTCGCCTAGCTCTAAAGAAAGGATATTTCATGCCAACCAAGCCGAAATTCAATCAACGGTGAGGATCAAAAGTAGTCAATGATGTAACAAGTCATAGCCAAATTATGTCAGAATTTAATAGACAACACAACATAAAGAACGTAGGAGTACGATGTCAAAATTTAATCGACGACACAGTACCAAGATAAAGATACATGCTAGAATCTAATTGATAATGCGAATCGAAAAGCTACAATAAAAGAAATTTAAAATACAATTTAGGAAAGACACTTAAAAGATAATATTTTGTTTGATTTGTCAAGCATTTCTTAGTGGTATTTATAATAGTTGGTGGTAACTGCTTCTAGGGGTAAGCAGTTCTAGATTCTGTTTAGGTTCCAAATGGAATCTAGAACCTACCTATTGAATAGGTTCCCTAATTTTTATAACCCGCAACCTACTCTGCATACCTAAAAACTTGGAACGTATCCTATCATGAGTTTGAAGGTCAATTCCAGGGTTTACCTAGCTTCCGCATAAAGTCCTAATTAAACATTTGTAGTGAATCATTATTTCTAATTACCACCATTTGCTATAATCCACTAATTGCAACTTATATTTAGGCACACGAAAATTATAAAATATTAGCAAAGTAAGACTCTCAATCATGGATATTGTTGGTAATTGAAGCTTAGATTAGTGGTGTTAGATCATACACTCATCATTGGACACCATGAAATGCCACAGGATTGCTCAAAGATAATGGACAAAAAAAAACACAGACTTGTTCTAGGTTCTAAGTTCTAAATATCCAGTTTCACTAGAACTTGGAACCTACTCGTCAAAATAGGTTCTCCGATTTTTAGAAACTTGAACATATCCTATATATCCTAGAATGTATAACTAGATCGTTTCTATTGGTTTAATTCTCAAGTTCCTGCTTCCACTGTCACGCCCCGAACCTCGAGCGCGTGCCCATCCCTCGGTGGTCAATAATATTGCGACGTCCCAGGATGCGTCGCCGACCCATTCATTTTAATACACATGCGGAAGTGAAACAATACTCCTGACAACAAGCAACACGGGATAGAAAAGCAGGAAACACATTCACAACCAAAACACTTTTATAAACACCCCGGTTTATATATAGCACTAGTCTATAGACAAAAGTCTACTCAAATAGAAAAGCCTACAAGTCCTCTAGGTACATGAATCCCCAACTGAAAACTCTGAGGCCTCCTAGGGATTTGGGTCCACCACGGCACCCTCAAGAGGGTTAGCTATACCCGCGCCATGAGCGGCGTCTATCACCGAAGCTGGGACCTCAAAATCTTGTAGGGGACCCACTCTGTATCCATTGAGCCTGCGGCAATACCACGCCTTAAATCGATGGGGTACCCTCTAAGGTAGGCCCTCATCGACCCAGACAGTGGTCACCACGTGTTCATAGACCCAGACTCTGTGGCCCCCGGGAATAGGGTAATCGATAACCAGCTCAGTAACCCTCTTGGGTTGACCAAAACGTTCCGGAGGAACCACCATCTAAGGACTTGAAAAGATTGAGCCAACGACGGGGTGAGACAATGTCTCAGCAAGTTCAGCCCCTAAACTCCGACTAGGAAGGAAATACGCCTAAAGGCAGTCTATGCACACAAGACAGAGGACTTATCTTGCCTCAATTCCTTCCTGCACGTCAGTACAATTCATATACTCAATCAAATCAATTTGATCCAATCAATCGATTCAATTCGATAATTGCTCGCACAAGCATGAACTACCGACACACATCGGTCCTCTAGCATAGCCAAAAATTACTGCTCACACAAGCTGAAATAGACTATTGCTTACACAAGCTGACAGATCAACGCTCTCACAAGCTAACGTACAATATTGCTCACACAAGCTGACAGATCAATGCTCACACAAGCTGACAGATCATTGCTCACACAAGCTGACTTACGATATTGCTCACACAAGCTGACAGATCATTACTCACACAAGCTGACGTACGATATTGCTCACACAAGCTGACAGATCATTGCTCACACAAGCTTACGTACGATATTGCTCACACAAGTTGACAAATCATCGAACCAGAAAAATTGATATTCACACTTTTAAAATCCCATGATTCGATCTAGTCCTTAAAACCATTTTTGATGTCAAAACCCGACACCCGGGATTTTTCTAATTAAATATCAAAATTTTGGAATTTTGGAATAAATATCCAAAATCACAATTATCACTCAATTTGCACAATTTAGCATTCAATTGCATAAACTAAACACACCATTGCAATCAACACGAAATTCCGGTCACCGACTATCCCGATATAATTTCCAGAAAATAATAAATAATTAAATAAATACCAAAAATAATTATAAATGCAATTAAATACCAAAAATACCAACTTAGACCGGAAATGCTAAATTAACCACCTAAATGGGCCTAGAAAATTTCCGAACCGTTCTAGATAAATAGCACAACTTATCTAGTCCTTAATTAATCTATTCTGACCACCTAATATGCACAATTAAATAATTAAATAACTAATCCATGCTAACTAACCACATAAACCTTAATTAGCTTAAACTAATCAACCTCTAAGCATCATTAACTCTCTAAGCAGAGTTTAGCAAGTAAACTCACCGGTTTAACGTTCTGATGAGTTCATGACAATGGCAACGCAGAGGCGAGCGACAACCAAGCTCACAGCGACACCAAGTGAGGTCCGAACGGGCCTAAAAACGGGCCTTGAAGTCCCACGGCCCTTGCTAGCTTCAGCTACTGGCCTTGGGCCAAAGGAGCTGGCGTGGGGTTGCTGGATGGACCAAAACGGCGAGGAGGGCTGGCGGAGGTTGCTGCGGGCCACGGTGGCGGTTCCAGCAGCCTAGACGATGGTCTAGGGCGTTTGACGGTGGCCTGAGGTGGCTCGGGGAACACGACTGGACGCGAGACAGGCGAGATGAGCGGGACGAGCGGACGCGACTCGCGGGGGCATGACGGGCGAGCAAGTGGCGGCAGGGGGCTTCAACGGCTTTAGTGGTGGTCGACGAGCTAGGGGAGGGAGCTGCTCTGTTTTTCTCTGGTTGTTAGAGCTCAAAATGGACAACAATCGAGAAAGGTGGACTGGAATGAAGGAGAAGAAGCTGCTGAAGATTGGAGGGTCCCCATTGGCCTCCAAAGTCTTCTCTTCTATCCATTTTCACTCATTGCTTGCCCCCACCACCTTGCTATCATCCAAGGCCAATTTTGCTGCACCAAAATTCCCATAGAAGCATCCCCAAGTAGTCCAAAATGTTACCTTCCCCATTGGCCTACGAATTTTGGGCACTTGCCACTCAAATTGATTCGATTCCCCTCCAATTGAGTTCAATTGAGGCCCCAAAAATTCAGCCAATGTGCCATCATCAAATTCAACATTTTTCCTCGTCAAATTGTCCAACTTGAATCCCAAAAACGCGACCAAAAATAGCCTCTGATTTTTCCAGGTCAAAATACCCTTACTTTGAATTTTTGCCGAAAATCTGGTTTGCAGAAAAATCTTCGGAAGATGAGTTGACGTTTCTAAAATGACTCGTGACATGACGAACTTTCAATTTCTGAAATCAGGTTTAAATTCGCAATTAATTTCAACCAAGCGCGATTTTAGCGTGACCTAACCTACCGGGTAGCTTTTAGGAATTTTTAGTGCAATTGACCTGTGGTCGATTATTTTCGAGCCATATTGTACATTTTCGACACATTAGCGACTTTTGGTTGTCGTGAAAATCTCGAGATTTCAAATACGGACACAAGGTACCAAAATGACAGAAAAATCGGTCTAGTGCCGATCAACGAGAATTTTGCAATTAGGTGGAATCACCCACACTTTATCACGTGGCTCAGTCAAGTCAACCTCTCTCCAGTCTCTAATCGATTTTTAACTGTGCCGTAATGACCCTTGTAGATTAGCATGGTCGAGCAGTCGATTTCTGGTCGAATTCTCAAGTCTATCGCGTTTAGATTCCTTAACGGCTTCACCTGATAAACTAGTTATCCCGTGAGTGATCAGTTTAGGGAAAAAAACTATAGGCTCGTCGATGAAAAAGCCCAACTTATTCAATCGAAAATAGAACCCGAAAATTAAGATGTTATATCCACCCTAGAACCATGTTCACCGTTGACTGCTCCTTGAAGTTTCCCAACGTATACAATTTTTTGAATAATTCCCACCGATTATCTCCATGCTTGTCTATACCACGTATACAAACTACTCTATTAGTATTTACTCCATGATCTTTCTTCTAGGCGGTAACTTCTTTTCTCAAAAGTGTTTCAACTGTCATATTAGACCACTAAATTTTCAAACCATAACTATTACCTCCAAAATTGTGCCTCTAGTCCCACCTGATCTATTGAATGACTTGGTCTTCCAACAGTAACTATTACCTCCAACATTGTATGCCTTGGATCTTATCGATCTTAAATTTCAAAACAACTTGTTGACATTCTCTTATGAATATTGCTAGATCTCACATTAGCAACTATTTGTGATTCGCTGTCGTATTTTGATAGCTAAATATACAATGTTAATGGGTACCACGGTCAATCAATATATGTCAACCCTCACATTTGTTGCCCATGTTAGTACTCACACAATATTCAACTCATATGGTATGCACATGATCACCTATGTTAGTCTCATGTGATGCCGATGTGCTTGCGCTAGACAAGCCATATTTGATTGTCAACACTGGTGATGTCGAATAGTCGCTGGTGGTGCTAGAAATGTACTGGTGTTGGACTGGAGTGTCACAGACTAAAAAAATTCGCTACACTGCAGGGAACTCATTGAGGGAGCAATGTTGTCGGAATCACCGAAAAACCTGGAATGGGAAATTCAAGCACAACAACACGACTTTGTCGAGTCAGGCGATTGAGAAGGCATGGCAAAAGTGTAGTAAAGAAGCTCTTTGGCACAAGAGGAACGACAAAAAGCTGTAGGTGTAGTGCAGGCTATTTGTAACATCCTCGATTTCAACCCTCATTTTGGTCCCAACTAGGAGGTTAAGTTAGATAGGCCTTAGGTTAGTCAAACCTTTATAGAAAATAAGTGTGAACAAGTGTGAAAAGTATTAAATGAGGATGATGAATGTAAAGACTAATGTGTCCCTATAGCCTAGCCTAGTTATACCCCTAAACTAAGTAGGAGATCTTGGAGGCCAAGAAATGGACTACACATCCATTAAAAAAAAAAACAAGCAAGTCAAACCTTCTTAGACAAGCTAAGAGCACATTAATTACATTTGGCTTCTAGTTATTCAATGACAAGATGAAGTGTCCAAGCTAACCTAGGACCTAGTTGAAAACTTGGAAGATAAGGATGCTCGACAATTAATGCTTCTTGACCAAGTGGGACGCCTCATTTTTCCAATTAAGATTGCCACCTTTGATTTTTGAAATTACTGGACTTGCGTTGTTTGTCAATTTTACACAGATTTTTGTGATACGAATTTAAAGAAATTTTTTTTTTCATGAAAATTGTTCTAAATATGTTGATCTAAAATATACTTAAATTTTATATTTTCTGAGGTGAAATGGTAAGGACAAAGGCCCAATCATTCACCATCTGGAACTTGTCCCGTGTAGTGAAAACGGTGACCAGGTTGCCTTCTCAAATTTTTATAAAATTTTTCCTTTCAAATTAACTATGCTTCTTCATAAAATTTTTAAATGACATCCATATCTACAACATATTAAAATTTCAAAGAGTTTTGTGAATATTTGGATTTCGAAATGAGTCTCTCTCTCTCTGACTGTTGAATCTGCTCGACGGACGAATATTTGGGTTGTGTTCAATGATTTGCTGCTTTTTCCACTGCGCGAATTTGTTTGAGGTCTTCTCTAAAACATATTAAAATTTCATAAGTTTTCGATTCCATTTAATAAAATAAAGATACTGATTTCGGAAATTGTTCAAAACTATTTTTCTCACCCAAGATGTATGAGTCACGCCCAAGCTTGGACTCAAGTCCTTAAATACCATGTTGAGGTGTACCTAATGATCTCTTCCTTAGCCTCGGAATCAACTTGGATGATAGACTTTTCTAGATTGCCTTCGCCTTCTTAAAGAGGAAATGAAAGTAGAAAGAAAACTCTAGAATTCCTTCATGAAGAAGGTGATGTGTCCCTTGACTTTTCAAAGGCCATGATTATGGTCCAAAATATCTTGGATATTCTAAAATAGTGGCATACATATGGACCAATTGGAGAGCGATACAGGGGCCCTCATTAATGACCTAAGATTATAGTATTTGCCGAGTTGGTAACTTTGGCATTACTATTGTCAAACTTCATTAAATGCTCATTTAATGCGAGGTATAGGTGGACCAATGGAAAAATGAAAAGCGGGTCATCATCGATAACGTCTATGAGCTTAGGTTGCCAAATAAGGCATTTTAGCCTTCCAACTCATCATTTAGACTTCAATTATTGGACCCATAGCCTTGCCACCCAAGGAATTTAGACGGGCACTTGGAAACATTGGAATAGACCGCTTGGCATGGTAATGATGGCTCAAAGGGCTATAAATATGAAGAGCTCTCTTTATTTTCCTCACTTTGCTCCCATTTTCTCCACCCTCCATCTCCTTGAACGCCCTCCACCTCACATCTCTCTCTCTTGGCCTTCAAAGTAAGCCGTTATTCCTTTGTTGTTCGTGTCTTAGCTCGAGGTTCATCGAAGGTAAGTAGAATCTCTAACTCTTGGCTAGAGTGATAGCCTACATCATCGAGTTTAGTGGTGTGCTCACCCGTGTAAGTTGTGTGTATGTTGTAATGTTTTTTTATGTGTTTACTCGTGTTTGCATGTTTGAGTGTGTTTATGCCCCAAGACGAGGTCAAGGTTCGCTTGGCTTGGAATCGAGGTCAAGTCGCGATAGCTTAAGCATGCAACCCAAGTCACGAATCAAGATTTGTTCCAGGCATATTTTATAATATGATGTTGATGATTATGGCACACTCACTTGAATGAGCACGTCCTCAAGCCTTGCATACGTTGGCTAAGATAAGAGATTAAAAACTAGCTTGTGTGATGCACTTGTGTGTGCACTTAAAGAGGAAAAAGCGCTCGTCGCCACATAGCGCTGGCGGTAATGCCTCGTTCATTGAACGAGATGCCCTGGTTGAGTAAGGATGCTTGAATTTGAGCCCGGATGCCTCTAGTAAAGCTAGCCCCGAGATGCTCTAGTTGAGCTAGGATGCCTGGGTTGAGTCCGGATGCCATGGTGAGCTAACACCAAGATGTCTCGGTTGAGCCAAGATGCCCTAATTGAGCTAAGATGCCTAAATGAATTTGCATGAGTACCCGTATATGTATAAGTATGATATGTTAATATATTCATTGACAAACTGAAGGTAAGCATGCATTGAAGTATGCTGTAATGGATATCTGCATGTAGTCGAGTTGTAATAATAAATTTACTATTGATTTGCCATCGACATTGCCTTGTGAGTGTTGGACCTACTAGATTTTGATGATAAGATATCCTCCTAGTAGAGAATTAGGGATTTTACTTATTGAGTCCGTCACCCTGTTATTTTTTCAGAATTGTAGGCATGGAAGAGTTGCAATCTCGCTAGAGGATCTAAGGTTTACCCTGACCTTTTGAAGATGTGGTAGTTGTAAATATAACGGCCCATAATAGAAGGGCTTGTAAACGTAGCTAATGTAATTGTGTGTTCGTAAATGGTTGTTTTCCTAGCTACTTGTTGTTGTCCGGGTGTTGTATGTACGCTTCCACATGTGCTTCAAAAAAAATAAAAATAAAAAGATAAAAAGAAATGGGACGGCGACACCCTTGGGACGTCGCGAAAATAACCCTTGCTGCTTGTGACCCTGGGAATGGAGTCGAGGTTGTGACACTATTGGTGTGTTTGATGCATTGGGATGGTGTTAGTATTACTGAAATTTCATGGCATAAGCAGAACCAGTTGTAAGCCAAGCACGAAAGAAAAAAGGATGTAATTTGGAGGGTTGCTTTTGGATTGGAATGAGCAGTTCTAGATTCCGTCTAGATTTCGGATTACTATAAGAACCTACCTTGCATACTTAGGAAACTAGAAGTTACCCTATCATGGGTTCCAAGGTCGTTGTCAAGGTTTACCCAGGCTCCATCTATACTCTTTATTGAACGGTGCAGTGAATTATCACTTTTAATGACCATAATTTGCTATAATTCACTAATCACAACTTATATTTAAACACACTAAGATTATGAAATATTAATAAAATAAAAGTTTCATTCATGAATATTGCTAGAAATGAAAGTTCAAATTAGTGGTTTCAGATTATACGGTCATTATTAAGGACCATAGAATGCCACAAGATCATGCAAAAACATAAAACAAGAAAAACACAAAAACTTATTTCAGACTCTGGATTCCCGGCCTATCCATCGAAACAAAGTCCCCAATTTTTGAAACTTGAAACTTAATCTATATATTCGAGATTCTGAAATCAAAGTGGTTTCCATCGATCCGATACTCAAGCTCCCGATTCTACCGTGGAATCCTGCTCACATATACTTTTAGGGATTTCAGTGTTTGACCTAGAATTAATTTGGACAAAAATTCCCCGTATCCAGCGACTGGATTAGTCACATGCTTGCGGGCCAATGAAAATTTAGTCTACCGATGAACTCAAGTCCTTATTTGAGATGATTTAATAACTTTATGCCTCTATTTTAAATAAAATCTGCTATGAGATTTTTTTATTTTTTTTTTGGGTTACAAAATGACTCTATTATGGTTTTTTTTTTTTTTGGAAGTTCTTTAATCTATTTCTCTAGTCCGTATACTTATCAATGTTATTAACTATCCTTTTTGGGCCATTTCTTAATCCCCTCACTTTGACAGGCCACTCGGAAGACAACCCATCGTTTCTTGGACAATTTCCCCGGTAGAACGAAGTTCGATCCCTGGGGTGAGACGACGATTTTGCTCGCCTCCTCCATGTCCGGCCGAACCCCTCATCTGAGCCCTCGTCCGGCGCGACTTCCTACCCCTATTTCATTCTCCCTCCCAATCGATCTCCAAGAGACCAGCTTCGTTCCCGGGTGAGTCGAATTTCGAAATTTTATGTTTCTGTTTTTTTTTTTTTTTTTTTTTTTTTTTTTGGGGGGTGGGGGTGGCGGGGCGCGAAATTCATTGCTCAATTTTCTAGATGTTCGTCCTTACGAGGACCGATTATTGCGATGTCGGTAAGATAAGGAGCTTTGTGATAGGTGATTTTTACTATTTCTGCGGTATTTCTGGAGATTGTTCCGAGGGTAATAGTTGCATCGTGACAGGGTAGCGTGCTTTGGACTCGACCTCCCCGTCATGGATCGGTCGACCAATTGTCAATACAATGCTAAGAGACTTTTACTGCAATGCATGGGCAGCCATTCAATTCCATACCAGTCAATCGAAAACAACAAATTTGAAAGAGAACTCTTTCATGAGCTTCAATCAATTTGCTGTTCGAATCCCTTCAATCAATTTGTTAGTCATGCATTCACTGTGCATTATTTAAAGTTCAGATTCAAGAGGTTTGTTTGAAGTACTTTGCAGTTTCCATATGTGCGAAATGTGGGGAGCACAATGTCTCAACGCTTTGTTCTAAGTTTGGCAAATTTAACTCTTCCAGTCAGGTATATGGACAACTTACATAGCCTGCTGTTGATCGGATGTTGAGATGATATTGATGCATTCTCAATCATGTTGGCCTCATTCCTTCTGTTATTACTTGATGTTACTCAAGCCCTGGTGGCGGTTGTTGTCGGATATTGATTTATTGCTAGTTTGATGTTTTCATCCAGTGGCTTGTGATGGGAGTAGTCAGCCCATATTTCCTGAAATCGACATCATGTTCTTGCAATTTTTGTAGGTAGTGCAGGAGTGTCGTTAATTTCCCATGGGTGCCTACAACTGCAAATGTGGCTTTTATCAGTTCATACAGCTATACACATGGTAAGGATCCAATCTTGTTTCACTAATTGACCTACCCCATCTGGATCAGGATGATCTGGACGAATTGTTGGAACTACATATAATCATAACTGTACACGATGCAGACAAGTGAAAAGTTTTCAACAAGTTGCAGTCCAGAGCGATTTACCAAGTTACTAAATAAAAAGATAAGCAATCAGAGAAGTGGGCTTTGGAGGGCTTTTATGCCTATGGTTTGGGGAATTTGAATGCTGATTTATGTCCTTGATTGATAAAAAGTTTTGATCAGCGCTCATGCATTGAGTAGAATGCGATTCACATATGCGGATGTGGCTAAAACTTTTGGACTGGTGTTGGATGGGCCCTTTGTCCATACTAAAGGTAGAGATGAGGCCATTGAGGGTGATTACCTGGGGAATATCAATGACAATGGAGATACAACTGTCAAGCATTTGGAGGAATACATGCTGGATTCAAATATACCACCAGATGACTTCTGGAAATTGTTCATCTTGTAAACGATAGGAACCATTTCGTGTCCTCCAACTAAGCTACTGGTGTTGAGGGGGTATCTTCAAATTGTAGATGATGTAAATCTGACTTCTCAAATGAATTGGGGAGTTTAGTCATATCCAATTTGGTAGAGGGTCTTAAAAAGATGAAGGATAAAGATTATGTTTACAGCACTGGAAGCATTGTTCTCATGGCGGTAATGTAATTTATCTTTTGGTTTTTGAATATTGCCATTTTATTCTTAGAAGACCATAATAACAAAACTCATTTGTTGAAAACTGAAGTTATGCTATCTTGATAAGTTGGAGCTTGGGTTTGATGTTGTCCCTGAGATGAGTTACATCATCTGTTGGAATTGAAATTGGAACATGGAAAGCACAAAAAGTTACTTACAATTCATAAACACCAATGGAGTGGGGAGCAGGTGAAGAATTTCATTCATTGAATATTTTCTTGTTACGTCGGCTTGTGTTTGTATGTTTCAATTCTGAAACTCATAAAAATTACTTAATATCTCTGCAGTTCATTGTTTCATTCCGGAGAGAGTCCAACCTCTTAATTGGCAATGGCAATTCATTGGTATGCTTTCTATTGTACTCTTCATAGATATCTAGGCTTGCTCTTGCTTGAATGAAGGAGTGACATAAATGTCCTGAAGAACGGATATTGTGCAGAGGAAATTGGCTCCTGATGTGGGAATACTGGCTATGGATATACAAACAAACTGCTACCTTGTTGCATTTTAGGACACTCGTCTCAGAGAGGGGCTTGTGAGTGGTGGGGTCAGTCCCTCTTTGTCTCAGCTTCTTTTTGAGGGAAGAGTTCCCGAAATTCTTTATTTCGTGGTCAGTCCTTCCTGGTAACTGAGCTGCAATCTCAGACCATCTGCATGACATCGTAAGGCAATGAATTGCACATGCATGAGTTGGATTTAGTTTGTCCCAAAACGAAATTCTGAGAAAGCCCCCCACAGAGAAGAGGATAAGGAAATTTACAATGGATTGATAATATGTACCTGCTGCCAAGAACAGCATGAAGCTTAATGATGAGGTCCTCTTCTTGCTCAGAAAATGCATCTCTAGTCAAGTCAGGCCTCAAGCAATTGATCCACCTCAGCCTGCAGCTCTTCCTCCATTTTCGCAAACCTATCATCATTTATAAAGTTAATCCAAAAGGTTTTAGTCTTTATTTCCTTCTATGTACAAAGGCAAGGGCTTGAACACATTTGTTGGGTGTTATTTCTCCTAATTGTATAGCGGAGGATGGAGTAGTCCATGATGCATCTTTGTTGTGAAACTTATCAGCACTTCTGTGTTTCATCATCTTTGTCCTCCCGCTCGTTGCGTGTACTTAATATTTTTGAGTGAAATATATGCTTAGCGCTATAGGGAATCACGGTGGCAAATTGAATATCTGCTTCTTTGTTCATCACTTTCCAGAGGATTTCAGAAGTGTAATTTCCTCCAGACTTCCGTCTTTGGGTGTCTGGTTTTGCCCATGTGTTACTTTTTCAAGGAATGGTGCTGTATACCCAGATCCGATGAGATTTGAGGATGGGCTGAAGGAGTGGAGAAAATATTCAGCGGTTCGTGTGCGCCACGTCATCCACTGACCTGGCTCGCACGAACCACTCAAATACCGACACCTGTCCCCGACGGGACCCCCTTGAAAATGAGTAGAACTCACTCGGCTCGGCTCGGCTCGGCTCGCTGCAGAAGAAAAGACACGCTCCCGCCCACTCTCTGGCAGAAGAAAAGACACGCTCCCACCATTCTCTCTCCTCAATTGAATTTTCTGCAATTTTTTCTCTCTCTCACTTTTTCCAGCGACAAGACAGACATTCATTAGTGACCCATTTTCGACCCACCTCCACCGCTCGCCTCCGAGCCGCCTCCGCCACTCGCCGCCGCTACTCGCCTCCGAGTCGCCTCCGCCGCCCGCCTCTGAGGCTCACCTCTGCCGCTCCCTCGAAGGTCGACGACCTCCGTCACCCACCTCCGCCGCTCGCCTCCGCCGCTTGCCTCCGCGCCGCGAGCAACCGACCGGCGTGCAACCTCCCCCTCTCTCTCTGCCCTTCGGTGTGCGACCTCCCTCTCTCTCTGTCCTCCCTCTTTCCAACCGGCGAACCACAGCGCCGCACCTCTGGCTCCGGTTCCGGCCCCCACTCGTCTGTCCCTTACTTTTTCTCTCTCCTCGCGTCTCTGTTTGCCCTCCCTCTCTTCAACAGCGAACCACCGCGTGACCGGCGAACCACCGCGCCCCCCCTCCAGCTCCAGATCCGGCACCGGCTTGTCCAGGTAATTTCTCGCTTTCTCTTTTCTCTCTTTCTCTTTGTCTGACGGGGTGACGGAAGGGATTTTATAGGAGTTCAGCGATGCCTGAAAAGTCATTAGTAGTATGCTTTTCGCCTGTAGTTTTTCTTTGATCTTGGGTCTGGCTATTCATTATGCCAGTAGGACATACTCCGAAAAGGCTCTAAAATGAGTGCTATTGTTGCAAATCATGGATAGTCCTTGAAAAGCCAGATCTGTTATTCTTCCATATTGATGTTTATATGTATATTCCCCAATAACTTTGCTGAGATGCACTGCAAATGCATCCAGTCTCAATTGATTATTTTTATGCAGTGTAGATTTTTCTTGCTTCTGAGATCGTTTGGTCATATTTGTTTCCGTGTGTTTGCGATGCTTATGGTAATAAACTCTACTCTCTTAGTGTTCATTCTGATATTTAGTCTGCCATTCCTCCTCTCTCAGGTTCTTGTGGAACTGTCTATCACGCTCTGTTAAATTTAGTTTAACAGAGTGATGCATGCTGTCATGATGTAAAATGCATGTACCTCACTTCATGGTATACGTACTATTTATCTCACTCCTCTAATAGCATTTGGCTATCTCTTATGCTATTCACTTACGGACTTCAAGTTCTCTTTATAATATGTAATGCATGGTGGTGGAGTGAATTTTACTCATGTTGCCGACATGAAACACAGGAGAAATGTTTACTTATTTTGCTAAATGAAAGAGGAGATTTAGTGCAATGCATTTGGCTTCTTACTTTATCTCAAATGAAAGAGGAGATTTAGTGCATTTGGCTTTGGTATAGACCTATGCGATCTCAATGCATTTGGTGATGATTTTTTTTTTTTTTTTTTTTGGATTTTAACTTTCTCTACATTTAATCCAATTGCAGGATGTGGCGGTGAAGGTATTCTTGATGCAAGAATATTCAGAAGAATTGATAAACTCCTTTAGACAAGAGGTTTGTTTTCTTTTTTGTTTTACTATGTCTCATGAGTTCTCTTTGTTTCTAATATTATTCAGCCAGGACATGCTGAGGGTCACTTAGACTTTTTAATTTGAATAGGGCATCTCTCGTAGGACATGATATGCAGGCTATGTCTTGCTCTAAGCCTGTTGGCCTGTCCTTGACTTGTTAATTGAAATCATGAAAACATTGTTATGATAGTGTTTAGTGATTGCTGGATGCGAGGTGGCTGGTTTAATTTTGAGAAGGGCCTTCCTTGACAGGTTGTAATTGCAGTTGATAATCTAGATTCAGACCGAGGCAGTGAGGGATAATGGGTTGGCCTTTTAGTTGATAATGAGCCCAAAAAGTGATCTATATTATCCCCGGATGTGACGAGTCAACATCGAGGTGCCAAATGACTCCATCTATGGTGTCACTTGCCCCTACATCTTCTGATTGTTCTTTTTTTCTTTTTCCTTTTCCTAATAAGAACTGCATAGTCAGATGGTTTAGGAAGAACATTCTGAAAACCAGTGTGATAAAGAGATGAAGTAAGATTGACCAATATGTTCGAACTGCATGCATTTATCTCTATCTCTCTGCACTTGTATGACAAGCCCGCATTTTATTATTTTATAAAATTCTGAAGCCTTTTAATGAATAGAATTTTTTGTGCTTATTCTGTAGCAACTGGGATTTTTTCCCCAAAGCACGGATATAGTTTATTGGTGTCAGCTCTATTAGTGATGGCATTGGCAATTTTAATTCAAGTGTTGTTCCACTAATACAGCAACGCAACATTTCCAGTACATGTGGTGATAGCAGGTTTTGATCTCTTTTTTTTTTTTTTTTTTTTTTTTGCCAAAGGATTATGGATATTTTTCCTTATATTTTCCATGCCTTGATCCATTGCATTATGATTAATTGTGTTGTGTTGGATAGATGTAATAGCATGTGGGTCTATGAAAGGATTATACCTTCTCGTTTTTCTCAAAATGAGGAACTTTCTCATAGGACTTTGCGATTGTTATATGTCCATGCTCTCCCCCTCAGCATGCGTAGTACCATGCAGATTCTGAGAACCTCTTTTGATGTTGCCACAATTTTTCTCACTTCTCATAAAGTACGTTCATGTAGAATTTTATGAAACCTCATTAGCTAGTTGTGGAACTAATCTTAAACCTGCAGGGAACTTTAGAGTGTGGTAATTTTTTTTTTAACCAAAAAGTAGTGAAATCCAAAAGTTTGATAGATGTTGTGATGCTAACAATGTAGGATTTTTGCACTGGTCTATCAACCAATTGTTAAGTATTTAATTTGGGTTCTGGGCAATTTTTTTGGTATAGTAGCCTAGTGGGAGACAATCATTTGTATCCTTATCAACTTATGAGGCGGAGTATAAAATAGTAATGATAGTGACTCGCAAAGTCTGAGAGATTTAGACCCAAGTTGTTGGTTACTTCATACACTCCTTTGATTGGCTTTATGTCTCATGGAAATTGCCTGCTTTCATATTCAAGGAAAACATGTCAAGTTTGACTGCCATTTTAGTAGCCTAGTGGGAGACAATCATTTGTATCCTTATCAACTTCTGCCACCGCTTCCTCCACAAAAAGAATCTCCTGTCCCTGAGGTTTCTCCTTTTTCAAGTGAAAAATCGCACGCTTCTTCAGATAGCGAGTTTCCATTTGGAAAATGGGTCCATGTTGGCTGTCAGGTATGTATATCAAGTGTCTGAATTACTCTTTCTACACATGGTTTTTAAACTGCTCGTTCCTTTTGAGTTGATAACTGCTGAAATTTTTATGGCTATAGCTGAGCACATTAATGTCTGTCATGTTTACCACTTATTGGTTCGAGCTGTCGAGCTGAAGCAAGTTGTTACTGAACATTTTATCTGTCTGTTTTACCTTTAACCAATCATTTTCAGATGTAATTGGAATTGTATGAATGGTGCATGATCTTCAAATATATAAAAGTAAGGCGTATTGGATGGACATTCATATAGCACGTAGAACTGTTGCACTTTCAATGTGACTGAAAAGAACAAGCTTTTATAGAGTACATACATGGAGTATGATTCTATTCATATTCATTGGAGTGCCTGTGATTAACTAATTGCATGCATTATCTGGAGGATCTTGGACAAGAATTGTTATTTGCAAAATTTCATGTAAGTCTATGTCTCATTGTTGGTCTGATGAAAGAGATAAAGTAGAATTTTAGATTGCATAAATGGTGCTCAACCGAAAGTCTCTTGTCAATCTTATGATGTCATTGTCTTTCCTAGGTTTCTTACTCTTAGGGCCTTTTTTCCCTTTGTAAATTGCTCAAAGTTCTATCTTCATGGCAGGTCTCAACTTTTATGGCTTCACATTGACGGGGAAGTGGTGGATGAGAAGCCCCTAAGTGCCTCAAAAGATGGAGAATCTAGCCCTTTTAAGGAAAATAAGTTTGGTTAGTACCAGTGGAACTGATGATGGTATAGAAGGTTATTTATATAGTCCAAAGGTCTTGCACCCTTCTTCATCCATTGAGGATCATTATAAGGTACCTTCTGTCGAGTTTGTTTGACCTTATTCATGTGGATATGATTTCTTTAATGAATATTTTCCTGTAATGCCAGGACTCACCTGTACACTTAGCTATTGACAAGTCATCTCCTTCTGACATAGAAGAAGGTAGTGATGGTATCTGGAGTATCGTGGGTGGAAAGGTAAGTCATTGTATCTTCCTTTTAATCCTATCACCAGTACATTTTTTTTTTTGAGAAAATCTAATTGAGTGTCACCTCCAGTGTTAAGCATTTTCGTTGAACTGCCTTGACGAAGTTGAATCTTTTTTCTGTGACGTCAGGAAGCGATATTTCTATGTTAATAGCTTCCGACTTTTTTTGTTGTTTTTCTTTCAATAGGAAAAAGTTGGCTCTAAAGCTTGCCTCTTTGGAAAAAGTATCAATTTCTGATATGGCTTAAGTATTTGCAATTTTGGCTTTTCCAATTGTTTCCCGTTGTGCTTCCAAAGCAAGATTGTGAATTGGAGATTCCTTGTAATTGTCTATCCAAAATGAATTTATATTAATGATTGACTGACTGGGTCATAGCTTTCCTTCCAAGTGTGTCTGGGAAATGAGATGGGCGGAGAAAGCTTACTCAATGGTGTTTTACATTCAGCGTGGTTGTATGAGTCTGTTCTTCCTTCTTTGAAACCCAATAGGCTCCTTATATGTAATGTTCAATTTCCTCCTTAAAAGTCAGGTGCCACTCTAGCTACGACCTTCTTCCAATATGCAGTGACAATTGGTTTACTGAATTGCAGGCATCGTGTCAGAGGAACTTTGCGTTGGATGTTGTCTTGCTAGATGCCTTTGGGCAGATTGTGAATAAGGAAATGGAGGTTTGCTTATTCTTGCTTCTTACTGTGGCTGTCTCTCTCTCTCTCTCTCACCAACCCCACCTAAAAACAACTATCATAAGAGACAAAAAGGAAAAAGAAAAAAATCATAGATAAGGTGCTGTTAATAATTGACTTTTTTTGTGTTTTTTTTTATAGGTTGTTGCTTCACTTTTGTATGCTAACAGTGGGTCACTGGTGGAGAAAACCAGTGATGATGAAGCCCTGCTGTTGACAAACTATGATGGAATCGAATTCGATTCCTATGAGAAACCTAGCAAATTATTGCATGGCCGTGCTTCTTTTAAGCTCAAGATATCTCAGGTAGATGTTGGTTGGGTGATTTGTATTATGCTAATGATAGCTTGTCATCTGAATTAAAGATTGCATTAGTGGCCTGCAGTTGTTTCCAAATATTTGAGTAGGACTGTATACACGAAAAGTAGATGGCATGGGGTAATTGCTAGTAGCATCTCATTAATATGTTAAGCAGTACTAGCATGCTCTGGAGATTGCCTAATCCAAGTAAATAGAAAAAAATTATCACTAGCTGGGCAGAGTAATCATGTGCATAGGTTGTAGATTAAATTTTTCTTTGGTTGAATATTTTCTTAAACATTGTTAGCTACAATGGTTAGATCACCTTTTCAAGAAAAACTTACAGTAGAACTGCAAGAACTTGGACCAATTTTTCCTCTTTCATATAAATACGTTTGGGCAGACATAAGGTGTTCATACTTAATACAGTTGATCAACTTGAATCAATTCCAAAACATTTTTGAATTCAATTCCTAGTAAAAAGAATATAATAATACATGCCTAAGAGTAGCTGTAATGACCTATTATTGATTCAAACTTTTATATGTGACATTTCTGCTTGTATGTGTTCTCCTCTGCATTAGCATGAACTACATTTACTAAATTATCGGTGTGGCAAGTTTAGTGCCTTATTGGTTTTCTAGTTTGCCACCACCAGGATAATAGTCTTTGATTTGCCATTGCCTCATTTTTATGATTTTATATATATATAGACAATTGCCTCATTTAATGATGTTTTTTATTGAAGACAATCGTACAGCTTACATGGAAAGAAAATTTTCTCGTCCCTGAAACTTAGGCTCTTTTTTTCCTTTTTCAGCTTTCATCCAAGTGTGATAACAGGTTGTTTCAGCTTTCATCCAAGTGTCATAACAGGTTGTTCCACGTGAGGTTCAACATACCAGGCTGGAAATTATCCTTTCTTAGAGGCTTTTTCGAATCCCATCCGCTGTATTTCTCGCAACCACAATGCTAGAACATCTCTGATAATTTGGAAGAGGCCGGCATCTGGCATTTTACCAGTTAAGTGTACTCTATCTTCCAAATATGAATCGCCAGAACTCGAGCATAATACTGTACGTGAAGCAAAACCTAGTCCATCATCAAAAAGGGTTAGATTGGGAAAGGCTGATTATTCCTTTCAGCAGCTGGATGATGAATGCAACTCTAACATCCATAGTGATTTTAAGGTACGACTGATCATCATTTTACACTGGTTTCCATCCTGAGATTGTGAGCAGGGTATTGCTAATATGATAGGGGAAGCATGTTTGGATGTGCTGGTGAGCTACTAGCCCTTTTTAGAAAGATGGTTACATCTATATATTTTTGAAAGATTGCTTTTGATGCATGCAGTCTATATTTAATGACGATTGAGGCTATAGCTTTCTTTCTTTATTCCATGATGAAGGGGTACTTTTGTCGAACAAAAGTAAAAAGTGGATAGTGGCTATGTTTGTACTGATTAAGGAGTAGATACTTGGAATCAAGCAAAAAAAAATGGAGTAGATTCTCAGTTTTTGTGAGATGCTTTGCCTGTCAAGAAAACTGATATTTCTCCTCAGTCTAAGTGGCAGAAATGCCACATCAACATTTAGCTATTAAGTTACTATTACACTGTGAGATAGTGGAAAGGAAACATGTAGAATTTGTGAAGGGGACAGAATGATATATAAAGCCATGTTGTATGAGGAGATTAAACAATCTGAAAGCCATGCTAGTTCACAAGTATAGCTATCTGACATCAAAGGTAATATTTCGCTTTTGTACATTCATGTGGTCGAGCATGTGTGTCCAATTACGAAGCACCTTGTGAGTCCACTGTCCCAAATTATGAGACACAGAAGAGTTGGACAATGGGGCACATATGAATTCATTTACTGGTTCAACTTTCCTTTTCCTTTGGAATGAAGAGGTGCCTCTTTCAGAACTCCCAGTTTTCTTTCTTGCCGAACGAAGCAGACGAATTGTTACCTTAAGCAATTTCACCAGATATTACGAACTTGGCGGGTATATCATGAGGACATAATATTTTCCTTGGTAATTGTCATGAATAATCGGTTTTGCATCATAGATCAGCAAAACTGCGGATTGCTTTATTTGATATAAATGCTTTTGAAGAGCAAAGAAGTGTATTCAGTTTATATGGGATGGTCTGGCCAACTTCCATAAACTGGCATAGTTGAGCGATGCTCTCCATTGATATATTAGTAATGATGGTTCATCAAGAAGCTCAGCTGGACTCATGTTAGTTCAGTTGTATTGTGCTTATCACAAACCATGGGTTTCTTTTTGTTAGGCTTGTACTGGTTTTAGATATTACTTATCCCAAAAAGACTGTTACTAATCCTAGGCTTTATTTCTTCTTATAGAACATAGGATGTTTGGAAACACCTAGTAGTGTCCATATCTGGACCTGCTTTGATGTTTAGACTATTCTAAATGACACTGTTACTTTCACCCGGCTTTGTTTCCTTCTTTAGAACATCTCATGTATGTCTGCAGATTTCTTGTAGTGTCCACCACTAGAGCTACGTACTTTTGTAATTGTAACTTCACTTTCTCTGACTCGATGATGCAGGAACATCAGCATGCCCAAATGGAAAATTTTATTGTTGGAATGCATGGCATGTTCCTGTCATTATATTTTCTTCGAGAGTAAATGATGGCATTTGTGGTAAGTAGTCCATCGGAACTTTTTCTCCATGGTCTTGGCCTTTCCAAGCATTCGTTTTCCTGTGTTGATTGTGGACCTCATTCTCCCTTCTGATCATCTGTACATAACACATGCATGTAAGTTCATGTACCATCGAACAAGATCCTGCTGCATTTGAATTGCCCAACAAGGTTGCAATTCCTTCTTAGACATAAGAATATCAGATATGATATTATGAACGGCCAGGGCCAGAAGTCCTCTTTGCAGATTTTAATTGCTTCAATGTCAAGGATATCTCTAATCTTCACTGCAATGAGATGTTCCACGCTTTAGTGTCATGGGGCACTGATTAATCATAATTGTGCAACAACAGATTTATTTACCTGCTTTAGCAACTTCATGTTCTGGATTGTCTTCCTCACCAACAAACATCACTGTTAAAATATTAATTTACAGACTATTTAATGAACCCTAATACCATGAAGACAAGTAAACAAGGGTATATTTCAAGTGATGAACAGATTTGAGACTACTTTTTAGGAACTCTCCAACTTTTGAGGACAAGGACATTGATTGTGAGATATATGCATATGGGAAATGAATGGAAACTTTTTTTCGGCTTTACATCTTAAGGATTGTTTCAAAAGCTAGACAAGAGTGGCTTCTTCAATTGAGAACAGTTTGCATGCTTGTTCTGGTTCAATCCAGTGAAAAGAAAGTGGTCAAAACTAGGTGAGACGGAGAACTGGTTTAGTTCGGATTGATCTTTTCCTTAACACTCGTCAATGAACAGTGTTTCTGAGAATACAAGAAAAATTGCAGGAAGGGGCAAAGGTTGGAGAGAAAACAAAAGGTGCATTTTTGAATGAAATCTACGTGCTTATCGTCATATGCAGGGATCTGCAGAGTGATCAATTGTTAGTAAAATGGATGATCAATGTGTGGATTAAGTAACATCATAATATTGTGATAAGATACTAATTAATGCTAAGATTAATTTTCCCTTTTCATTGTTTAGGATTTTTGTCAATTGGACAATTACTAAATGCTAAGGTCCTATAAAAGATTTATATGCTGACATCATCTGACCTCAATAGGTTGACGGAATTACTAGATCGTTCTGGTTCTTGTAACACTGATTTTAGCATCCGCTGGACAAAGGTTAACTAGCAGGTGGTCATTCTTTTCTGCCTCCTCTTAATGTTTCCTCCTAACATATGTTCTTTGCCTGCTCCATGATACTCAGACTGCTGTGATGGGAGTGACAAATACGGTGATAAAGTGAAGTGCAGCATGAGATGAGCTGAAGAAAAAAATTGCTGTGTACCAGGAGGGCGTTGCCATATGTAAACAAGAAGTGGAACAGGCTAAAGTAGCTCTTGCAAAAGACAAGGAAGAATTGTCAAAACTGAAAAGTGAGGAGTGCAGTTTGAACAGCTTAAAGGTTTGGTTTTTCCTAATTTGGTGGTATCTTGGCAAAATAACTTGAATTTAGTTGTCATGATCTCATTAAACCTGGGTTTGCCCTTAAAACGTAGTTGCTGGCTACTGCACATATATATCATCTTTGTTCATACTGCATCCAGTGATAGCAGCATATTATGGTCTATGGAATTGGAAAAACTCACACTCTGATGATAATGAACTCATCATAGTATAGCTTATGTATAGATATTTTACAGTACTAACTGTTTGGTAGTTTTACCAAACAACGAAGCATTTTCTGAATGAGTGTGGATGTTGTGACTATTAGATATTGATGTGCCAGATGTATCCCATCCTTGTAGGTAAATGGATGGAAGATTTGGGAAGCATTTGGTTTACCTCACTAAAGAAATCACTTCATCCCTCTAAATGAGTGTCTAGTAGTGTTATGATGTTTGGAAGATTAGCTAGATTTGGGAAAAATAGTGAAAATGGACGGGATAGGTGGAAAGTCGGGAGAAGTTTGAAATTTCTGTGAGAGAGAAATAGAGGGAAAATTTGAATTTTTAGATACTCTCTCCAAATTCTGACCCTTGGTGCTCTCAAAATAGCCTTAGTGTCATGGTCACTATTTGCTATCTCTGTTGTTGTACATGTGCTTAGACTACTCTTCTTCCATGCTTTGGCACTTTATGATGCTTAGTTTAAGATTTCTTTTACATGCGTTTGTTTTTGTGTTACTATCAATTGTTTTGTTGCTTTTTCATCTCTAAATATAGAGCGCAAAGAACAAATAGAGAAAGCAGAGGAGAAAGAACGAATGAGAAAAGAAAAAGAAGAGAGGGAAAAAGAGAAGCTGAGGGGAAAGTTGGCAAAGAGAAAGCAGTTTCAGCAGGGTTGGGTGTTGGAGATCTTGGATCACGTAAGGATGGGAGGAGGCAGGCTAGCAGAGAGGAACAAGAGAAAATCGAGGCTGAGATGAGAAAGAATGCCTACCAATTGGCCTATGCTAAAGCAGAGGAGGCATCTAGGTTACTATGGGCGGAGCAAACAAGAAAGGGAAGAGATTCTAAGATGTTTTGCTGTTGCTTTTTCTTGAATCTCTTGGGCCTAACAAAAACCCGTAGTGAAAGACTGCAATTCCATTCCACCAAAAACATACTGGTGGGACTGGATTTGTATCCGAGGACATAGCTTTGAAGTGTCGTGGAAATATTTTCAAGGGAAGAGGTGTGATTGCTTCTGCTTTTAAGGTTTGTGACCTGTGGATATGGGTATCATCTTAGTGGTATCTTCCTCTTGCTATGCAAGAAAAACTAATCTCCAAAAAATAATTATGACAAATAAAAAGGAAAATCTACATTGCATTTTTAAGTATCATTTCAGCTTTGAGCTGTAAGTGTGAGTCTAGTTATTAGTATTTTAGCTTCAATAATTCTCCATATTGCAATATATTTCATTTTTTCTATCGGTTCATTTATATCTTCCATTCTAATTGTTTTGGCCGAATTTTAATCTGTAGCTCCCTCTTCATACAATTCATATTCGACCGTCGATGATCAAGGTTGAAAAGGACCCGAAGCTTTCAGATATCAGGACCGTTGATGCACTCGAAATAGTACAAACAAGGTACAACCAACATATTTTGCCAGCAGGCTGTCATTGTTTTAATTAATTCTCTTGAGGTTCTTATGGTACCTCTGACCCCTAGTACTGTGATCACAGTGTTATCTGTGGGTTTGTTGCCTGGCTATGCTATTGAGTTGTTGATCATTGTGTTAAGATTTTCCTTTGGAGTTAGCTGGTTAAAAGACCCTTACATAAACAGACTGAAAAGTTAGCGGCTTTCTTGTTCTTTCAGCAGTTTAATTTGAACATGGGACATGTTTTTCTTGTGAATTACTAAATCCCATTGCTTTTTGGTTGGAGCTTTTTCTGCCATCAAATTTTACCTTTTCGGAAGAACTAATTAGACCTTGGTCCTCATTGATGCAGTAATAAACCAAAGCCTGCATATCTTTCAAAGATTTTGATTGCACTTTTAAGCTATGGCGGGTCCCTAATGAATTTCTTTTGGACATGGTGGAGAATGCTCTGGAGATGCAAATAGTGTCTTCTCTAGTAAACGAGCAGCTCTAAGAGGTAGTATTCTTCTGAACATTTGGACTGTTGAAATAATGTCTATTCTTAAAACAGTCCAAAAAGAGATTTTTCTCCAATTTTTTTTTCTATACTTGGATGTGCTTCTTTTTTTTTTTCTTGATTTGAAATATGCATAAGTAAAAAAATGCATCTCTATTCATCTTTGCTGCTTTTACTTCCCCGGGTGCGTATTTCCTTCAATTGCTATTTGACGTGTAAACATTTTCCCTTGTGTTTTCCTTTTTTGTTCTTTTCCTGTATGAACAGTTTTGGTGAATCATGGTGAGAAGGATGGTTTGACTGCAGCCAGAATGATCTTATCTGGGATTCCTCTGGACGAAACATACCTACAGAATTGTCTGTCCATCCTGATGAACGATGAAAAGAAGAGTTTGAAAGGAGGAAGGATTCCTATTCCAGATTCTTACTATCTAATGGGGACAGCCGATCCCACAGGAATTCTTAAAAGCGATGAAGTTTGTATTATCCTGTATGTACTCGTAATCTCATCTTTCTGTGCTTGATTTATCATTTAGCATGAGTCTGCTAAAGAAAACTCAAGAAAAACGGTCATTTTTGTAATTTTAATTTTAGAGTGCATCCCTTGGTTTTTAGTGGCTTGGTATGGTTATGGAATAATTTCTAACCATGCCGTAGGGTAAAATTCAAAATTTAGGTCTGCATATGATTTGGCTTATTAAAATTCAAGTATGTGCCACTTGTTGACCTAAGCATATGCCTACCTATATAAACCGTTGACTCAGCTCCTACCTTTCACAGTTTCAGAGCCAAACTTGGTAAAGCCTCTACTTGTTTCTTGTTTCCTTGTATTGCCAGTTAGGGAAACTATCAAATTGCACAAAGAAATTTCATCTTTTTGTGATTTGTTTGCAGAAATGTTTCTGGTTGTGATTTATGCAAGTCGTTTTGGTACATGCACCAATAAAGGATAATAACCAAAATAAAGATTACAGCATCAGTGGACTTTATGGATTTTGTTTGAATGGCTTCATCTGTGGCACCTACAATACGCTCACAGAATCTGATTTCTCTGTAAACACAGAGGAAACTTAGTAATTAACTGCTCTCTACGAGACCAAGCTAAATCTGGCAAAGCATGCGACTACTATATAAAACAAATACAACTTTGCTATTAGGAACTGTGCAGTCCCTGAATCAGCATATAGAGCAAGGCAGAAGTGCATCACGGACAAGACCCATCAGTATCCTTAACATGGACATTGCAGAGTCTGACCCTTCCCTGTTCCAGAGGCTCTTCCACTAGGTGAGAAGAGATAGTAAGTTCCTGATGGCCAAAGTTAATATTTGCTCTATATAGTAGTCCCAGTTCTTTGCCAGATCTTACTCGGTTGTTATGGGGTAAGAAGCTGATTGCTTATTTTCCTCCTTGCTCTACAATGCAACCCCAAACGTAATGCAAAACTTCCATATTAGGCTCATTTGACCTGCTGATTTGGCTTGGATATGGTCATTAGTGTGCAAGAGTCGGGATATCTGCCATTTGACCATTTGGTCCGCAAGTTTTGTATCGGTTTCAGTTAATGGTGCTTAAGAAATGGATATTTTCCCTTCCGTGTGCTGTACCCATCTGAACTGATTGTTTTTTTATTAGTTATGACAATAAATGCGCGGAAGAAACAGGATTTCGGCAAGATATATCTTCTTTCTTATGGTGTTATTTCTTTGTATTAGGAGTATGGAGTCACAAGATAAATTATGTTGAAGCACTAATGCATCCTCTAAAACTTGCTATCAAGTTGCTGCAGCATTAAATGGTGAACTTTTTGCAGATGGCGGGGTAGAGATCAGAGGAATGACCGTAGCAGGTGATGAGACGGATCACAGGTCTGGGAAGGTGTTTGAGTGGAGAATTGAAAGCCTTTTCCCGACTGGGCTCTTCTCTCTTTTGAGCTACCTAGACCCATTGATCACACAGTTCACCGGCAACTTCAGTGCGGATGGGATTTTCCAGTGATTCATAGAGAAGTGGATGGACAATCGCTAAATCTGGCAACTAAGGCTTCATAGGAGTATTGACTTCATAAAAGGAAAATGTCAGAGCATTTCCGGGCACTTGCTAAGGCTCTTTAGTTATGCTTTTGTTAAGTAGACTTTTCAAAAAATTCTTCGTCTCGTCCGTTAGTCCTCATCCATTCTACTAATGGGATATATTTTCCCTTTAAAGTATTGGATACTCTTGTTTTCCTATAGAGAATATGTTGCTCTGCACATAAAATCAGATTATGCAAGCAAGTTTATCTGGTTGTGATTTCTCGCTTGTTTTCTCATTACCTATGCTGAGGTACCTTAAGCCAAATGAAGAGTGTAAGATGTTCAGACCGTTGGGCTTTGTTTCAAATGGGTTTCGTCTACAATATCGGCACTTCCAAGTCCTAGATAAGTCCAAGGGTGTTACCTGGCTTTTCTGGTTTCTTGTCCTGATCTTACCTAGAATTGGTTTATATCACCGTGGCAAGATAGAAAGGATCGAGTAAACCTTCATAAAGTCAGTATGCGCTCTGGGCACCTTGGATTGGCACATACTATCCACGAGTGTCCTTAGCCGGTGAGCAATGAAACCGCAAAGATAGGGACGATTAGCCAAATTAGGATACCTCTGTGTAAAGCTTTTGTTATAGAAAATGATATTATGATGTTAGTCGATGTACATTCGTCTTACTCAAATGTTGCAGGTGCTAGATTAGCATATAGATGAGTTAGTGCAGGCGTTTAACCAGAGTGAGGTTGCTGAGTGGCTTTGTCCGATACATCACCCTTAGATCAAGTCAACTGGTGCATTTACCTTTCTTTTCTTCTCTTGCCTTGTTCTATCTCCCCAAGCTTTTAGAAGGTTCTTCTGTATGAGACTAAAAGCTTTTATCATATATATTATATCGTCAAAACATCACAAATTTTCTATGTCAATAAGGGTTCATTTTCTGGTTGTAGTGTGATGAATTTTTTTGCATAACGAGCAATACTAGCAACCATGAAAAGCCATTGTCAAAATTCCACCAAGCTTTCAAGAGGACAAGGGGAAACACGCATATAGTTTACTTGATTTGTGCATCATTTCTTATAGATTCATATTAATCAAAATCAGGACTTTGAGACTGCAACGTGTAGAGTTTTATCTCTTCAAGCACAAAAACATACCTGGTGAAATTGAGTTTTACTATGATGACCAATCAAAGGAAGGAACGGTTATGGAGACTACTAATGAGATTTAACCACATGAATTTAGAGCTTAAAGGACCAAAGTGAACGGACTTATAACTTATTAAACCAACATCTCGTCGAGTTGAACAATGCTACGTCTTCTTGCCCACATTATTTTGCGAAATTGAAGCAGTGCATTTTGTATGACACTAGTATTATGTAGTCGAGGGCCAAAAAGAACTCGAACACAACATTTCGATGTTTGAATAACAAAGTTTTCAAGATATCTTCCAACAATACAAAGAGTGAGAATTAAGAACCACCATATTCTTTATAACAAGAATTAAAAATTCAAGATTGTTCTGATTTCCAAAACTATCTGATTTCCAAAACTAACTGAAAGTTAACTAATGTCGATTTTGTTTGTATATCTACACACTCAAAAGCTGCAGAAATTCTTTAGATCCTCTTCCTTGCCATACCAGCTTGGTATTTATCTTCGAAATGTGAGGATACAGATCCTTGGAGGAGTTCCTAATCATCCCCTCGGTGACTCTAGTAGCAAGTGATATATCTGCACAAACATTCGGTTATTTATATGCACGCGCTGTTTCAAATGCATTTACATATGCACCAATATGTCTTTAGTTGTTCAAATTGAATAGGATTGGAGAAACTAAAACCTTGGGGAGACTTCTCATCAGAGAGCAGCTGCTGCAATGGATATGGGGCTCCTCCTGCAAAATTAGAGGATAAAAACAGAGGAGAATACGTTCAGCACTTGAAAAGGAACAACAGTAAAGCATTTGAACTAAACCTGGTAAGTAATCTCTATACACAGCAGGTCTACATTGACGAACCTGCTCAAATCACGTCTTTCAACCTCAATAGAAGAAAGATGAAATGTTGTCAACCAAGTTTTACAGTTTTCGACTCTTCCTCCAGCATTACCATTAAAATTCCAGCCGATGAGAGAATAACCACTGAAAAACATTCAGATTGTGCAGTTTGATATCACTATCAATGCTTATATCAGCTTGTCTGTCATCAGCAAGTCCAGCCCTGTCTCCTGCATCTAAGTTCATTTCGCCAGAAGTACTATGTCGATGTCTGTCCTGCTTCTCTAGAACAAGTAAACTAACAGAATTAAGGATGTCTACAATACATACAGAAACATAAAACAATGAACTTGCATCATTACCTCTAACACGACAGCCCAAAACCCAATCAACCTGAAAAGCAGAAAAGTATCAAATGAATTAAAGATGGATTCTAAGATCGATCACCAGAATCAAACAACAAAGTTGGTCATAGGTAGATTTACCTGGTGAAATTCACTCTGGCGGTGCCGCTTATGCACACCGGTGTATCATTCACATGACGGTCTCTTTTCTTTGGCTTTACTGGTGGGCATTTCAACTCTCCAGAAAGCTTCTGCACCACAAAATCAATTTTAAATATATCATCAAGCCTCAATAAAAGTATCTTATATATGTCTATGCGTAATATGTCAGTAATGAAAAGGCCAATGTAAAAGTATCTACCTTTTGTTTATTTGGACCATTTGAACCTTCTTTTGCTCCATTTTCTTCCATGACAGACCGTGAACCCTTGTTTACAATTGTTCTCTTTCTTAATTGTGAATTACCTATTTCAGGTATTGCAGCTTTCTTCTTCGATCCATGTCTCTTAAAAGTAGCAATAATTTGCTTGCCATCATCATTCCTGCTCTTAGAAGTAGCAATAATATGCTTTCCATTGTCAGTCATGCGTTTCTTCTGAATGTCATTTTTCTGCACAAGCTCTCTTCTTAGCTCTCTCTTTACTAGCACCAATTCCGAGAGCAGCTTGACCATCTAGACTATTGAATCCATCAGAACATTGAGAATTTTCTCTGATGCATTTTGCATTCCTTTTTCCAGAGCCTTCAATTTTTAATAGCATGTTTCTTGCTCATGCCAATTAGTGTTAGCAAAGCATTTGAACATTACATCTTTATTTTCCACATGCCAAACAACTGACTCACTAAAAAAGGATTAGTTTGTGTCACCATATGGTTATGCAGATCGCAGTGTCATCTCATATAAAGCCTTTTCTCCATAATGTCTTGTCCAATATTGGTAGCCCCGTGCATTTTGTTGCATTAACTAATAGATATCAAACAAACTATCTCTCACCCATTTCCTACGTTCAACTTATGGTAATCAAGACAGAGAATGGCGAAGTATCTTATATTACGTACATCAGGAGATTCAAGACCTTGGCCAACCATAAACATCACAGCAACCATGCAACGAACTCGGTGCCACAAAAATGCACTGCCCTTAATTTTGAAACACCACAGTTCATTACTTTCCAACCTGCATAAAAGGAAGTTCATTAAAATCAGAAAAGACACTGCAAACTAGATTGGTCTTATTAATATGATAACTTGTACATGAGAGAAACTGGCCAAAATGAAAAGGCCCTTTTTTTGCCTTTTGATTTCTCTTTCGTCATACCAACAAAAAATATAGATGCATCTTTGCATCTTTTCTTAACTTATAAAGATCTCAAAAAAACATCTACCAGAACCAACCTCTTATCACAAGAAGAGAGTTCAAAGGATGTTATATGACGCTTGTAGTTGTGGACATTAAATGCATCCATCTTACAAAAATTTCTGAAATCATGATTCCGCACAAACTTTTGGCCTGCACTCTCCATTGCCTAGCATAAAAACAGAGAAAGGACTCCTATCAAATGAAATGAAAGTCATAATATCAAATTTTTGGTTCAAAATCAGCATAAAGTAGTTTATGAAGTGAAATAGTCATAAACTATAAAATGAAGAGTTACCCTAATATCCAAATTATCTCTCCAAAAGAAATATTTGTACTACCTGCTCATACAGCTAAACCTGCAAGATATTGAGGAAGACAGAATCATGTGAAAAGGCAAACCCCACCTACGTTTCCGCAATCATTAACATTATAAAATCAACAAATTGGAGGCATCTCTAACGCATTTCATCAACAGAATCCCATCATATCGAATCAAAATAAAGTACACCATGAGAAGGAAAACAACCTTGCACTAAAATCAATTGGAACAGGACACCAGCCAATTACTCGGATATCTTTGGGTAAGACTCGATTCAACACTCTCACATAATCAATTTCCGCGTCTAAGACTGACATATAAATGAAAGTAAGCATCATATCAAACATGATAATTTTTCATCATAAATAATTCGTTGCAGCAAATCAAATAAAGTAAGAATCTGTAATGACTGCATAATCCCAACAAATATGCACTTTTCTGCAGAATACCCTGCTAACTTGGAAATGCTAACCACTTAGTCTGAAATAAGCCACTTTTGATTAGGAAAGCAGTGTGATGTGTACACGTATGTATAGGAATATGTATATTTAACGGATGCTTTATTACCGTACCAGCAGTTTATTTCCAGCTTGGACATCAGCCTTGCACAAAATACACCGATTTTTAACAATTAATCTTTTCTCTTTAATGGGTCTGTAGCAATTGAATTGAGTCACAAATTTCCAGTGAAGTTCAAACTTCATCATTCAAAAGCAATTTAAAGACTCATAGCAATAAAATAGAGCTCAAAACAATTAAAGATCAGTCACTCAAACAACATACCATCTCTATCTATAGAAAGTCCCCAATTGTTTGCATCATCTGTGTTCTTAGGTCGCAGGTTTGATCGTAGAAACAGGGAAATGACCTGCATCAGAAAGCAAACCATAGCCTACTCATGATGCACCTAAGAAAAGAAGCAAACAGGAGATAATAGAACAACAACATGAATCATAAAAGAAAGAGCCTACTGCAACCATAATTATCCTAGGTAAAATGACAATTGATACTAGACACTTGTTCACATCATAAAACCTTCTTGTATCTTGTGGTGGTATCTCTATCAACATTTCAATCATCTTGCAAAGAGACTCCCAGCTATCAGAACTCTCGCTCTTTGGTACTTTCTCATCTCCAATTCACATCATTGCTTCTCTAACAAAAATTCACTTCAGAACTTGCACTCCAATTACAATATTCTATGATCTAATTAACACCCAATCTCAAATTCCTTGAGAAAATCAAGCTTCACATATTGCTCCTAACCGATTCTTATACGGTAAGATTATAATCAACAAAAGCCCTCGTGAAAGGAACATCATCATGAATATTCACAGTAATCACATCTATCACGAGGATGGAAATATATGGTTGTTATAAGGAAAAACTCTGATAATTGCCCCTTGTGCCCATACTTCCACAATTGCATTTTAGTAGTTAAAAGTACTAAGTAGTACACATGCAACAGTTAACCATCTTTTTCCAGAAGCCCTTAAACATGTTTCTGAGTAGCCTTGTCATCTGTTTTTCCAAGTTTAAGAAATAATCAAAAATTGCAAAATACAACTGAGATTGTGCTCATCTACTAAATATAAGTTGACACGTGTTTTTGCAAGAAAATGCACAACATTTAATACAGGTTGAAACAAAGACCAACATTCTCTCTGCAAGGAGATGGTGATTGCACGGAATAGTGAGCCAAAGATAAAACCCAATCTAGCGTCTGTGAACAAAATAACAATCTACCGATCCATCAAGAAACTTAGAAGCGGAGTAGCAGTTTTTGAACTTACTTGTCCAAAAGATGAAACTCCTTTGTCTGTTCTGCCACATCTTGAGTACTGTGACTTTTTCTTGTCACCAACTAAAAGCTTAGTCTTCTCAAGAGCTTCAAAAATTTCAGACTGCGTGACACCAAAATCAGTATGATGGGATTCGGATCGAAATGAATTAGGTGTCTGCCAAGAATGTCAAAAATGCCAAAATGGAACATCTGCTGATTTTAAATCGATAGCATCCATGATTTAAACATTCGCATTGCACAATATTAAAGAACTCTTCCATGTATCTTTGATAATAAGCAGAAACTCAGTGACTTTGCTTGCATGGTACAAACTGATCTACTAGTGTACCGAAAGATAGGTGTCCTTACTGAAAACATAAATTTAAATCTTATGAAGAAGTAGAACCCTCTTTTATAGCACATATTTTCCATTAGGCCCACTGCTGAAATGAATGAAAATTTTGGGGAGAAGATGGAATCTAGGACCGGACCTCGACAGTTGGATCCAATTGTGCTTCAGAGGCAAAACCATAAAACCTGTAAAATAAAGCAAAAGTGAAGCGATTTCATTGTGCCAAAGAAAAGCCACAGTACATTCAATGGCCTAAGGCACAACACATTCAGGATTTCATATGTCTAGGAAATTAGTCAGACTTGCCATGTGGTGTGACAGAAAATTAGTCACATATTTCACGAATCACATCCACTACACATTTACTTGTGACAGATTCTGCAACTTAAGAGATTTCTGCAGTGACACCCTAGCATTTCAATTTTTTTTAGAACATGAATGCTTCCATAGCAGAAATATCCTCAAATTATTAATAACAGCTAAACTTTCACAATTTCTAGAGTATTTTATATTCCATGCTGCCTCTTAAGAACAGACAAAATCAAGACAAAGGGAAAGATAATATACTACACCAGATTAAAATCGTTTTATGATGCAACAGTTGCATTGTATGACAAACAGTACAATGGCTACAATCTGTACCTTTGTCCAAAATACATCAATCTTAGAGCAACATATCGCCTTGGATGGTGTTCGAGAATTCCTGTTTTGAAATCTGCAGCAGGAGGTATCACAACATTCACTAAAATATGGCTGCACATTGAAAGAACTTTAGCCGAACAGCATGCTCATCTCTATGGAAACAGGGTTGTAAGAAATTACTAACTTGAACCCTATAAAACTTAGTATTAAAAACTATTCACACAACAATAGTGATGCTTTGATTATGTCTAGTTTAGCGCTTAGGGTCGCTTGTTTTTTTCTTTAGACTGTTTGGAGTCACAACGAACACAGCCTGCTACGCAACTCCACGAAACTTCAGCACTATAGTATCCTGTAACCTCTCAAAATTTGCAAGAAGGCCACTTAATTATTGTTTGACTTTTGAACTTAAACCGTTCCTCCCGTTCCTGAAAACAGACTGACCTCCCAAGTCACTGAAAAACCCTCGACTGGAACTTGAAGAGCAATAAACATACAAGATCTCAGTGGTTCAGATTAAACATGCAATTGGAGCTCAAAAAGTTTGACCAGTAGCACCTTTTTTTCTTTCTAGTCTTCTTGTCCAGTTTCATTGATTTGCCATTCCCATCAACCACTCCGCCTCCCTCTATGACACAACCAATCTTGTCTTCCATCTGCACAAAATGAAGCAATAAGCTCAAGTACATCGCATTCAGCACGGAACATTGAATTTCGCTTATCCCCTATATGCATGGCCAATAACAAAGAAGCGCCAACCAAAAAGATGCATGCATTCACTCAAACCACCGACAAACAATGCATGCCCAACTCAAATGTGCGCTCGACCCAACACCGAAACCGCTTCGGGCTGCTACAAAGATATCAAGATTCATTCAAGAAGTCGTAAAGACAGTGAAATCCTCTCGAAAAGTGAAAAGGGAGAATCGAAATGGCTCACCTTTTGACAGCAACATCCAGAGAGTCGAGAAGAAAGGTTGGCGTTCTGCTTCTCCAGCTCCTGAAATGCAATGGGGGCCAAGTCGCGAAACCGACAGAGTTAGCACGCAGCTCGTACAGGCAATCGAAACTCCCACACACACGTGCGGGTACGAACCGCTCGATCGAGTTACAGCTTCAAGGAAATCGCAATCGAATTTTAAATAGAAAAGAAAGGAGGAACAAGCGTTTCCAATGGCGCGCGCTAGAGAGAGAGGAGTACGTTGATTGTCATCTGGAGAGAATGGATCTGGGAGCGAAGGGCGTCGACTGAATCTGCATCGGGCGAAGTAGACATTGCCTCTCTCCCGCTTCGCCTCGCTGCACTCGACGTTCTGCTCCGCGCTCTTACTCCGGCGAGACAGAGGCGATAGAAAAGAAAAAAAAGGCAAAAGGAGAAAGAGAGGTCTCACGGTACCCATACGCCTCTCTCTCCTCCACCACAATATCCCTCGCGGCCGGCGTCGCCGAACGCCCAAAACTTAGCACCGCCACTAGTATATCTAGCCTCGCAAACCTCTTTTGCTTCAAGCAAAATCCTTGGCTACGTACTCGAGCCCGAAATCGGGACCGAATAAGGAGTAGAAGACAAAGAAGCTCGAGAGGCCAGTCGGCAGCCGGCGATTTCTGGAGCCGCGGCTGGAAAGTCGATGACGGCGACGAGGAGGGAAGCGCTTAGGGTGAGTGAGAGGGCTCGGGACAGAGAGGAGAGGAGTGCTTGAGGAAGAGAGAGGCAGAAGCGGGAAGAAAAAACGCGCTTCGTTGAAAAAAAAGAGAGAAAATGCAGCAGGCCTCTCCTTCTTCGCCGCGCCGTCGACCCCGCCAAAGTCCGCCGAGATCTCCCTCGCGACCGAGCGGGCCAGCGTCAGGGACAGCGCCTGGTCAGCGGTGGGGAGCCTGGTGCCGCTCGAGAACGAGACCGAGATACCAGAGGGCTTTTGGGCAGGCGGAGGCCGAGGCGGAGGCGGAGACGGAGGCGGAGGAGGTGGTATGCGCGGAGGAAGAAACAGAGGAAGGCTCTGAGCGTTCTGAGCGTTCTTTTTTTTTTATGAGGAGAGAGAACCCGCGCATTCAAGTGAGGAGAGAGAAAAATTTTGAGCGGGAGGAATGCGCTGAACGTCCTTTCTTCTGCGTGGAGCCGAGCCGAGCCGAGCCGACCAGACCAAAAACCAGCGCCTTCAATTTTTTCAGCGGGTCCCGCTCGGGGACACGTGCCGGTATTTCATTGGTATGTGCGCACCAGGTCAGCAGATGACGTGGCGCGCACATACCACTGAATATTTTCTCCCAAATTGCAGCCTTCATGGGTAAAAGGGAGGAAAGAATTTCTAAATCTATCGCAATGTGTCAATTTATTTCTAAATCCTTTTAGGATTTACCAATTTTGGCAGGAAATCATTAATATGGATGTGGGTCATCTTACCTAACACACGTTAGGTAGGCGTTGGCGTGGGCGTTTTTAAATAATATTTTAAATTTTTTCTTTTTTTTTTTGTTTTTTATTATCATTTCTTTCTCTCTTTTTTCCCTTTTGTTTTTGGACGGCAAGGGCCAACAAGCCCTTGCCAGCCGCTGACTAGGATCGTGGCCCTCACTCCCAACTAGCAAGGCCGCAATGGCCCTTCCCGGCCAAAATGGAAGGAAAAAATCAGAAGTTAGAGCAGTTACCAATCTCAGTTCTCGAAACCCAAAAGAAATGTAGGTGCGATTTCTTGAAGTCCTTCGAGAAGTCAATCTCTTTTTTTGCATGCTATGTGTATCTTGTTCACTTCCGTGAGATGGGGTTCTTGATGTTACTCTCTGCTGGGTTTTCTTGAACACTTCTCTTGGTCTCTCTCCGTCTCAAGCTTCATGAGCTATCGTTTCTTTCTTTGCTGTTGTAACTGTTTATCGCATAGCATGATTGTATCTGTTTATGTGAATAATAATGCTCGCAATATCAAATGACGCGTTGAATTCTTATTCATTGTGGCCAACTTGTTCAAACGCCTGTCTATCACACCACTTGTGAATGTCGAGTTCAGTCGTCACCTCAAGAGATTGATATATACTCAAAATCTAACTGGTTTTTGCTTTCCTCAAACTTCTGCAGAAGTTGGTGGTGAGAGTGGATCTACATGATGACAGAGACAGGAGCGAGGCCATGCAAGTGGTTTCTAATTTTTGAGGTATTGGCTCTCTCTGTCTTTGTTTTTTTCCCTTCATTCTCCCACTGAATGTTCAAATCGCCACTGTAATAACTAATCATCTTATGCTCGAAATGTTACATTTTTTCACTAAATTATGCTTTCCAGGGATCGGTACTTGCACGTGCATAGGGTGTATTCGTAGAGAGATTGATTTTCAGTTCAGGAACTCAAGGTACAGAAGATCCATTATGCACTCTATTTTGGCAAACGATTGTTTTCAATGACTATGGAATCTGCGGTGGCTGTTTTACATAGCTAAAATGTTCCATCGCTGCCAGTTCTCACTGATGTTATTAGACTAGATTAATAATAATTCATTGACTTAGGCCTTAACTTCAGTGTCAACTTCAAGGAACACAAAAATCCAAAAAATGAAAGAGAGAAAAAAATTAATACCACAAAAATTCTAAATTAATATATTTATGATAAATTTACTTTGAAAATATTGATACACTTAATAAATTTATTATCTCGTTAGTTTTCATTGGATGACACGTGATAATTTAGGTGTATCAATTTGGGGTTTTACCTCCGTTTGTCGTTTGGGATTTTCGATGGCCAAAAATTTAATTTTGGATAAATTTATCACATGTATACTATTAACTAAAAAGAGCTGTGGTCCTATCAACAATGACGGAGGCAATGACGTCACCATCGAGAAAGGTTCTGGAGATTTCATGTTTCTCGCCTGTGTGTGAAACGCATACTTTCCTGGACATTTCTCATATATCTCGCCCTTCTGGCTTTTTTCGATCTTTTAAATATCACGAGTGAAGAAAAAGCTTCTTTGCGCAAGCAAAAATGCCAAGACCGTATAGCTAAGTGGGGGCATTTTGACAGGGATGATGCAGACAGTGATGTCCGCTTTAATTCCTGTTCGATCGTCCGCCTTTCGCCTTTTGTCCCCACCCTCCCTTTCTCCCGTTAATTTGATTGTCCCTCCTGCTAAAAAGATTTTCTTTGGTAAAGTCTAAAAAATTACGTAAAAGGTAATACGATTAAATGGGACATCACATTCGACACGCGTGTTGAAGCGAGAAATGCTTGATTGTAGCGTGTTTTTTAAAGAAAAATAATATCAAGTCAGTTTAAACTTGATTATATATGTGACGGCCCAAGCAGTGGTGCGCGGGGAGGAGGGATGGCGGTATGTCCGCGCCTCGGTCCCCAGACGTGCGCAAGGAAGGGTCCCTCTCTTGTCCCACATCGCTGGGGGAGTCCCGCCTGGTTATAAAACTCGGCCCTCTAATCTCGTGCTGAACACGTTTTAAAGCGTGCGCAAAACTCCGCATCCAGCGGACATAAATAGTATCGTAGCTGATTCCCGACCGCGTGTGAGCCCACAACGAGGGCCAAAGGGGGAGGGGGAGGCCCTCTCCTCCCGAGGGGGGAGAGTGTGACTGCCCAAGGGCCCTGTGCTCCCAAGGGGGAGAGTGTGACGGCCCCAGCGGCGATGCGTGAAGAGGAGGGATGGCGGCTTGGTCCCTCTAATCAGGTCCTTACAATACATATGTCATTCAGTTATAAATTTTTTTCAATTATTATCAATGAAGTCGTGTAGATGTTAATTTAGTTATAAATTTTTTTCAATTATTATCGATGAAGTCGTGAAGTTTTTCGTGGGATTCTAATGTAGTCCCTCCCGTTAGAATTGAAAAGAATAATGACAACTTTGGAAATTTGAAACAAGTGCACAAATTTGAGGGAGAAAATGTTCTTAGAATGCTTTTCTGATGGCTTCTCTTATACAATACTTCATGGCTCATCCAATATGCGTGTGGTGTTCTGCTATTATATAAATGAAGCAACAAAAAATAGTCTACAAAACCAATAAAAGCACACAAAGAAAGTCAAATGAAAAAAAAAAAAACACAAGAAGACCGGCATTGAGAACTCGTCAATGAACTTTTCCAGCCTTCTTTTTGTCTTCATGGTGCGGAAGGTTTTCTTCATTAAATGCTTGGAACTTTCTTGTCTTCAATCTTCTTCAAGTGCGTACCATAAATCATGCTTCATCGATTCGTTTTCATGCTTCTCCTGACAACCATATAAATTAAGGCATTCTTTGAAGAATACTAACAACCAAATGTAGAACTCGGTAACCAACATGCTCAATTCTTCAACAATCAATTTTATATTACTCTAACACTTATGTCCGGTTGCTGCCCAAATTATACTAAAATTTCACTTGAAAATTTAGGATTATGTTGGCAAAATTGAAAAATTTAGAATCGAATTAATATACGAACAATAAATTGAGGACGGATTTGGGGAATGTCCCAGTGGTTAATATTTACATGCGTCTGATGATATCTTCACTCAGTGCAATTCATCTTGCTAACCTTGGCAGCAGCAAAGCCTGAGGAGGAGCATTTGGCAAGAATCTTCACGACACGTTACGACGAAAAGCTTGAACCAGTCAGCTGCGGGGACCGAGTCGGTCGCCAACGTTCCTATTGGAACGTCGATCCGATGGTTCTGTAAATATGCATTGAAATGTCAGTGTATTTGCCTACTTTTTTTTAACCATTTTCCATGTTTTTACTAGGAACTTCTACGTCGATTTTTGTTTTTGTTTTTGTTTTTCTAGATCTGCATGAATCGAGAGTGAAAAGAGGCACAACGGACGAGACAAATCCTTCGAGGACAGAGAGAGGAGGATGGCGGCAGCAACGGTTTGAACATTTCCTTCATCTTTTGCGACTGTTCCGGATTATTATATCAGCAGCCTCCGTGGGGCGACTCGCCTCTCTCTCTCTCTCTCTCCGTCTCTCCCTCTATCCAAAAGTCATGAGCCTCTGTTTTCGATCGTCTCGACTCGTTAACTTTCTGAGAAACCGTGTGGCTCTTTCCCTCAACTCGTTATTATATTGAGTCGGATCTTCTTCCTCAACCACAGATGAACCAAATTAACTAACCAGCGCCATTCTTATCTAATTAAACAAGAAGAAAAAGAAAACTTCTGTCTCATTGCATTGTTTGGTAAGTATAGGATGACACTCCCTACCATCCTTATCTTTGATTGCATATGTATTCTCCTAAGTTGAAGGAAAAAAGGGAGCTTATATTCTTCTTAACCAAACTTCTTTGATCATTATTTGCGGACTCGATGTGCCAGGCACAGGGGCCAAGGATGAATCAGGGGATTCTCTTTTGTTCATCTTTGAAGACATTGTATGTACCTGCATACCATACCAACCTGGTTAAAAAACTAATAATGGCAGATCACTCTCACTCAATCTTCTCCGAACCAGCAGCAATGGATGTCACTGATGAGAGTCACACCAACCAGGTATATTGGAAAGAGGCAGAGAAATATACCTATTGCGCCCTAGATTATCAAAAGCCTTTGGCTTCATGGTGGATCTTTCAAGTCTTTCCTTCTAGCAATCTTCACCCTGTTTATAACTAAGCAAAGCTTGTGATGATCACAGCCAGTAAGACGATAAACTTATCTACCAGGTAACTTTGATGAATTTTGGTAGATCCCTATCCCCTTCTTTGGGTGATGATCTAGATCCTAGTCACAAATTCATTCATCAAGAGGGTGTGTGAAAGAATGGCTACAAGCTCACCATGGCCTGTCCAGAGAGCTGGTCAGCAAATCGTGTGTGTAACTGGTTCAACACAAGATGCAGAATCCAAATGACTTACTATAAATAAGTTGCAACATTTGGACATAGGCTGCAGATATGGTGAGACGTATATTGCAGACTTACTATCAGTGAACCGCACATTTTCAGGAAAGATTGGACTTTTTTGCTAGCTTGGGTAAGGTGTAATTAACATTCTGTTCTCTTAGACTCAACTTACCATTTGATGCTCCAGAAATGAAGAACTGCAGATGTTTAATGGCATGTGAGTTCCGAATAACCTTCACTTCTGCATAAGGAGAACCACAGTATGAGCTGCAATACTTGGTTTTCTCCAAGGCTATCGACCTTCTCGTGAGTTTTTGCTTTAAGGTCCTGATGGCTTCCTTGTATGGAGTCTCTGAACAATCAAGGTGGCATCCAAGTTTCCTACCTCATAAATTGCCTCGTGCATGAGCCTGCCAGGTTACCATCACACAAATGGACAAAGTTACATTGCTAATCTTTACAAACTGAAAGCAAAGCGGTAGAATACACTGACTACACTATCAGAAGCTGCAGCGAGGAGTGCTTGAATACACATGAGACAGATAATTATGAATAATGATCGAAATATCTGCTTAAAGCAGATTATGGGCAACCTTGAAGATTTTCATCATCAACCCATGACGCTTAGAGTTGCAATGCGACTAAGTAACCAAAACTGCCACCGCTGACTAGTGCCACCCCTACAGCAATATAAAGCCCTCTGCAGAGCAAGACAACAGACTTGTAAGATCATCATCTAGCAAGTACCTGTGTTCTTAATTCTTACTATCCCTACAATAGAGATTGATATTTACTCAAAATCTAACTGGGTTTTGCTTTTCTCAAACTTTTGCAGAAGTTGGTGGTGAAAGTGGATCTACATGACGACAAAGACATGAGCAAGGCCATGCGAGTAGTTTCTGGTTTTGAAGGTATTGAAGTCTCTCCCTCTCTGTTTTTTCCCTTCATTCTCCCACCAAATGTTCAAATCGTCACTGTCATTATCAATCATCTTTTGTTTGAAATGTTCGGCTTTATCGCTAACCTTTGTCACGTAATGCTTTCCAGGGATTGGATCTCTGGCTATGGACTTGAAGGACAACAAACTAACGGTATCCGGCGATTTCGACCCAGTCAAGGTGGTGAACAAACTGAGGAAATCTTGGCACACAGAAATCGTGAGCGTTGGGCCAGCTAAGGAAGACGATGGCAAGAAAGACGGGGGCAAGTTACCAATCTCAAAGCCTATCAAGCATACTATCCTATGCCATTCACATATTACTGTCTGCGCCCCGAAGAAACCCCAATTTTGTGTCATATGTTAGAATTCTTTGTGCTTCCAGACCGAATCAGGACTTGGTTTGTGCACCGGAGAGGATAGAGTACGAAAGTTTGATTACGCCCCGTGAACACAAGAACGAGCGGAGTACCTTTTCGAGAATATTAGGCTTTTATTGCGTCGTTCGGTACTTGTATGTGCGTAGGGTGTATATGTAGAGAGATTGGTTTTCAGTCGAGGAGCTCAAGGTATGGAAGATCCATTATGTATTTTATTTCGGTAAACAATTGCTTTCAGTGACTATGGAATGTGCGGTGGATGTTTCACGTAGCTAAAATGTTCTATCGCTGCCAGCAATTCTCACTAATGTTATCAGACTAGATTAATAATAATTCATTGACTTAGACCTTGACTTCAACATCAACTTCAAGGAACACGACAATTCAAAAAATGAAAGAGAGAGAAAAAAGAAGAGAGAAAATTAATATCATAAAAAAATTCTGAATTGATATATCTATGACAAATTTATCTAAAATTACCAATACACCTGAGATAAGTTTATATTTTGTTAGTTTCTGTCAAATTTTAAATTAAATGAAACGTAACAATTGATGAGTGTATCTTTCGTTTGTCGTTTAGAATTTTTTATGGCCAAAAAATTAATTTTGGATAAATTTATCACTTATATATTAATTTGAAATTTCTTGTGGTATTAACTAGAGAGATGTGGTCCTATCAAAGATGACGGAGGCGACGTCACCATCGAGAGACGTTATGGAGATTTCATGTTTCTCGCCCGTGTGTGAAACGCATACTTTCCTGGAAATTTCTCAATTTCTCGGCCTTCTGGAAATTTTCGATTTGTCAAATTTCACGATTGAAGAAAAAGCTCCTTTGCGCGAGCAAAAATGTCGATATCGTATAGCCAAGTGGTGGCATTTTGACAGGGATGATGCAGACAGTGATGTCCACTTTGATTCCTGTTCGATTGCCGGCCTTTCGCCTTTTGTCCCCACCCTCCCTCTCTCCCGTTAATTCGATCTTCGCCTTGTTTATAACTAAGCAAAGCTTAAAGTGATCACAGCCAATTAGACCATAATCTTATCTTAGCAGTTGACTTTGATGAATTTTGGTAGATGCATATCCACTTCTTTGGTTGATGGTCTAGATCCTAGTTACAGATTCATTCTTGAAGAGTGTGAAAGAATGGCTACAAGCTCACTATGAATTTTGGTAGGGTGTGCGTAACTGGTTCAACACAAGTTGCTGAATCCAGATGACTTGCCATCAGTGAACCGCACATGTTCAGGAAAGATTGGACTTTATTGCTCACTTAGGGGAAGTGTAATTAACATTCTATTCTCTAGGACTCAACTTACCATCTGATGCTCCAAAAATAAGGAGCTGCAGATGTTTAATGGCATGTGATATCCACATACCCTCCATTTCTGCAGAAGGAGAACCACAGTATGAGCTGTGATACTCCAGTTTTCTCCAAGGCTATCGACCTTCTCGTGAGCTTTTGTTTTGAATTTAATAGCGGTCGGATCTTCTCCGAGCAACTCACACAAGTTTTTCCTGATAGCTTCCCTGTTTGGGCTGACTTTTGGTATCTGGAGAATCAAGGTAGCATCCAAGTTTCCAAACTCATAACCTGCCTTGTGCATAAGCTGAACCGGAGGGTACCTTCACGCAAATGGACAAGGCTGCGTTGCTAATCTCTACAAACTGAAAGCAAGGAGGTGGAATACACTGACTATGATACTATCAGAAGCTGCAGAGATGAGTGCTCGAATACACGACACAGGTAATTATGAATAATGAATGAAATGTCTGCTTTAAGCAGATTAGGAGCAAATATGAAGATTTTCATCATCAACCGATGACGCTTGAAGTTGTAATACAAAGCCCTCTGCAGGGCTAGACTACAGATTTGTAAGATCATCATCTCGCTACTACCTGCGTTCTTAATTCTTAACCATCCTTACAATAGAAGTATCTGAAGTTCCAGTGCGCTTGATAAGGAGAGGACGTATTTAACGAACTGGAAGGTCAGCAATTTCATATTGGCACAACATCGAAACAACACAGACCCCCTTTGATACTGGGAAAGGATCAAGACCATGCCACGCCCAAAATAACTTTGACCTTCTAAGACACTCATTCTAGCAGTAAAGGAGAGAATTTTGTTAGTGGAACCGTTTCGATCATCTTGACCTCTGAAATGACCATCTTAAGTGCATGATCATAAATCTGCCTAAGCTTCATTCCTTCATACATAAAACATGACATTAAAGCAGCAGTGAATATACCTTAATTAGCATTCAAGTCAATCACCACAAAGAGCAATCTAGGCTTCTGCTAAGTGCACCCGATTAATATTGTCAGAGCTTATGGTTGATTGATGGTTCACTTTCCATGTGCATTGGTGCTTGGTAAACATCTCGAGGAAGGAATCACATGAACAACGCCATTTCCGAGCAACGACGGCGGTTGTGGTATAACAATGTAGTCTATATTGCAACCTTCCTGTGCAAAAGGTGGGGAAGTAAAAAAAAATAAAAATACAAAAGTCTAAATCTATTGTAACGTGCCAATTTCTTTTTATGTTTTGCTAATTTTGATCGAAAATCATTGATATGGATCTAATCATCCTATATGATACATCAAGCTGGTTACTCTTGCGTGTGGATATATTTTAATAATATTTTGAATTTTTTCTTTTTTTTTGCATTTTATAATTATTATTTCTTTCTCTTTTTTTTTCTTTTTTTTTTTTGCCAGCAAGCCCTCGCTAGCCACTAGCTTGGATCGTGGCCCTTGCTCATAGCTAGCTAGGCCACTATGGCCCTCACCGACCAAAATGAAAGGAAAAAAAAAAAAGAGATAAAAAAATTGGTATATTTTTAAAAAATTGTAAGAATTGTCATATCGATTTCAAAATGGATGTTGACGAATTCCCACCAAAATAACCATAATGATTTAATTGATAAATTGTGAAAAAGATTTATGGCTTAATGAGCAAAATTGAAAAATTTTGTATCGACTTGAACAAATACAATAAATTTAGAATTTTTTAAAAGGTTAGAAAAAGTCACGTACCGGAGACCGGAGAGTGGTTGTAGTGCTAGACTCATTTAATTGAATATGTTGACAGGTTTTGGATTCACATGGCCGTCTTCATGACATGTTATATAACGAAAAGCTTGAACCCGTCAACGGCGGGGCCCGACAGGGTCGCAATCGGTCGAGACTCACGGCTTGAAGTGGTCCCCAACCCCAAGTCGCGAGGGACGACTCGACCGATTCACTGTACTTTAAAAGTCCCGTGTCGCGTGGGGCAATTCGGTCGTCTCGACTCGTTCATTTTCCCAGAAACCGTGTGGCTCTTTCCCCTGCAGCTCTTTATTATGTTGACATGACTTCCGTCCGCCGGTCAAGAGCTTATCGCTTCGTTCACACCTCGTGTCCTCCGAGAAACTTCTCGTTTCCAAGCAATCCTCACGTGCTCGCCGCTCTATATAAAGCGACCAGTTTCGTCTACGATACGTGCCCGCACTAAAATTTTTACTTTGCTCCGAGTGTGATTCGAGTGTTATTGCCTTCCCAAAACAAAAGTTACAGCAGACACCAATCTCAGTACTTGAAACCCAAGAGACATGAAGGTGAGATTTTCTTGAAGTCCTTCAACAAGCTGTCTTTTTTGCATGTTAGTTGTCTTTCTTGAACGCTTTTCTTGGCATCTCTCTGTCTCAAGCTTCCTGAGTTATCGTCTGTTTCTTTGCTGATGTAATTGTAAATCGTGGAAAATGAATAATAATGATTGGAATATCAAATGATGCCTTGGATTCTTATTCATCATTGATTATATATGGCCAACTTGTTTAAACGTTAGTTTATCACCAGCTTGTGCACGTCTGAGTTCAGTCGTCGTAAGAGATTGATATTTAGTCTAAATCTAACAGGCTTTTTGCTTTCCTCAAAATTTTGCAGAAGTTGGTGGCGAAAGTGGAGGTACGTGACGAAAGACAAAAGAGGAAGGCCATGCAAGTAGTTTCTAGTTTTGGAGGTATTGACTCTCTCTCTCTCTCTCTCTCTCTCTCTCTCTCTTTTTTCTCTTCATTCTCCCACTGCATGTACAAATCGTCACTGTAATAACTCATCGTCTTGTGCTTCGAATGTTCGGCTTTATCACCAACCTTTGTCACATAATGCTTTCCAGGGATTGGATCTCTGTCTATGGACCTAAAGGACAACAAACTAACGGTATCTGGCGAATTCGACCCGGTCAAGGTGGTGAACAAACTGAGGAAATCTTGGCGCACAGAAATCGTGAGCATCGGGACGGCCAAAGAAGATGAGGGCAAGAAGAACGAAGATCTCGGGAAAGCCTTGCAAACGTACTATTCTACACCGATCACATATTACTATGTGCCCCACGAAGAACCCCCGAGTTGTGTCATATGTTAAAATTGTTTGTGCTTCCAGACCTAGTCAGGACATGGTTTGTGCGCTAGAGAGGATTGACTAAGGAAGGTTGATTATGCCAAATAAACACAAGAACATGTGGAGTGCCTTTTTTAGAACATTAGCTTTTTAGTGTGTCTTTCCGTTTTTCGTGTGTAAATAGGGTATCCACGTAGAGAGATAGGTGTGTAGTTGAGGAACTCAAGGTATGAAAGAGCCATGCCTGGGATTCCTTTAGCAGCTTGTTGTCATAATTTAGCCCCACAATCCTGTGGAGGGTATTCTATTGAATTATAAGATTCTCAAAAAGAGAGTAAGTTCAGATACTGAATTTGATCCGTGCTTCGGTCATGTTGAATCAGTAATTGCTTTGGCTTTTGGTATATTCTGGTGAGTGGTCAGGTCAAGTGACTTCTGGCAAGTTGCGAGCGAGCGAGCGGGATATACTCAGTGAAATTTCATGACAATTTCTTAACCAAACCAAGGGAAGAAAGCGTAGCCTTAGACTTTTCCTTGCCGAAAACGATTTGTGGTGTCACTTTCTTATTAAAAAACTTGCATCGCCCGCCTTTTCTGGTTTTGCTTAAATTTGATCGATAAACCAAGGGAAGAAAGCGTAGCCTTAGACTTTTCCTTGCCGAAAACGATTTGTGTTGTCACTTTCTAATTAAAAAACTTGCATCAACCGCCTTTTCTGGGTTTGCTTAAATTCGATCGATAAGCACGAACCAAGATAGGCCATTTAACTAATCCAGCGCCGTTCTTATCTAATTTACTGAAAAATGAATCTTCTACTTAATTGAGTTGTTTGGAAGTATTTGACGACATCTCTATAACCCTCATCTTTGACAGCATATATTCCACTATAAAATAAGTCGAAGAAAAAAATGGAGCCAAAGATGGATCAGGGGATGCTCTTTCGTTCATCTTTGAAGACATTGTCTTTACTTGCGTATACCATCCTGGTCCACAAACTTATAATGGTGGATCATTCTCACTCAATCTTCTCCGAACCAGCAGTGATGGACGTCATTAACGAGATTCATACTGGCCACGTAAATTGGAAAGACGCAGAGAAGTATACATATCGTGTCCACGATTATCAGAAGCCTTTGGCTTTATGGTGGTCCTTTCGAGTCTTTCTTTCTAGCAATCTTCACCCGGTATATAACTAAGAAAAGCTTACGATGATCATAGCCAGTAAGACCATAATCTTATCTACCAGGTTACTTTGATGAATTTTGGTGAATTCATATTCACTTCTCTGCTTGATGATCTAGATCCTAGTTACAAATTCAATCATGAAGAGGCTGTGTGAAAGAATGGCTACAAGCTCACCATGGCCTGTCCCCAGAGTCGGTCAGCAAATCGTGTATGAAACTGGTTCAACACAAGATGCTGAACCCACATGACTTGCCATCCATAAGTTACAACATTTGGACACGAGCTGCAGATATGATAAGACGTATATTGCTGACTTACTATTAGTGCACCGCGCGTGTTCAGGAAAGGTTGGACTTTATTGCTCACATGGGGAAAGTGTAATTAACATTCTATTCTTTTATCCTCTTACCCTTTGATGCTACATAAACGAAGAGCTGCAGTTGTTTAATGGCGCGTGATATCCGCATACCCTTCACTTCCGCATAAGGAGAACCACAGTATGAGCTGCTATACTCCGGTTTTCTCCGAGGCTATCAACCTTCTCGTGAGTTTTTGCTTTGAGGTTAACAACAGTCGGATCTGCTCCGAGCAACTCACATAAGTTTTGCCTGATGGCTTCCTTGTGTGGGCTGACTTTTGGTCTCTGGAGAATCAAGGTGGCATCCAAGTTTCCAATCTCATAGCCTGCCTCATGCATGAGCCGAACCTGAAGGTACCATCACACAAATCAACAAAGTTAAATTGCTAATATTTACAAACTGAAAGCAAGGAGGTAGAATACACTGATTATGCTATCAGAAGCTACAGAGATGAGTCTTCCTATTCAAATAATACAGATGACTGTGCAATGAATGAAACATCCGCTTCAAGCAGATTCTGGGCAAATATAATAATTTCCATCTTCAACCCGTGACTTGTGCATTACACTTAAAGTTGCAATACACTAAATACCCACAAACTGCCACCACTGACTAGTGCCGTCCCTAAAACATTATGAAGCCCTCCACGGGGCAAACTACAAACTTTTAAGATCATCATCCAGCAAGTCTCTGTTTCCTTAATTCTTATCCCTATGGTAAAAATGTCTTAAGTGCCCACATGCTCAATAAGGAGAAGACGTAGTTAACAAACACAAAGGTCAGCAATTACATCTAGGCACGACAACGGAACATCACAGAGCCCATTCATGTCCTCATACAAGGATACCGGGAATAATTCCAACAAAAAAGAGCACAATAACACTATGCCAAGAATAAGTTTGACCTTCTAAAACACTCATTCTTGCAGTAAAGGAGAGGATTTTGCAAGTGGAACTATCTTGATCATCTTGACCTCTTATTCATGCCCCAGAAATGACCTAAGTACATAATTATAATTACTATTCAGGTCAACCCTCATCAAAGAGCCCAACAAAATTCGGACCTCATCTCAGGTGCATCACTTCACTCATTCATACACGACACATAAAACTCAAGCAGCAGTTGGTCTATCTTATCCTCAAACAAACGGCGAGATAAAATTAACCACGGCCAATCAACATGGCAAGGGGAGGATTTTGTAAACAAGAAACCCCAGCGAAACCCTCGACAGATGAACCACACATTGTCAACTGCCATTATCTTGTCAGATCGCCTTCCATTGAGAACCATGCTTATACACCGAAACATCCGACGTTCGAAACTATTATCAGCGAACGAAGCAAGCCCCGTCACACGCGAGTCGGAAAAAGAATAGGTTGGTCAGGGTCAACTCACGGCTTCCTTGATGAAAACAGACGAAGCCGCACCCTTCCACTTGGGATCGGAATCCGGGAATATCTGCCCTATATCCGGAAGCCCCAGAGCTCCCAAAATCGCGTCCACCACACAGTGAAGCAGCACATCCCCTGCAACAACAAAGACAGCCCCAGTGACACAACAGTTACACAGCAATCACTCAAACACCCACGAATCGAATTTCACTCCAAAGAACAACAACAACAACAAAAAGCAAAGAACCACCCAATGAGACAACAACCGAAACACCCCCTAACCGTAGAGTAATTCATTCGGAACAAGAATGACGACGACGACAAGAACGGAATGAATTACCATCAGAGTGAGCCTCGCAGCCTCTGTCGTGAGGTATATCGATGCCGCCGATAATCAGAGGGTACCCGGGCTCCAGCCTGTGGAGATCGAAGCCGTGGCCCACCCTGAACGGCAGCGTCTTGGGAGGCGCGGCGGAGGCCGGCGGGGCCCCGCCCACGGCCGTGCTCACGGCCGCGACGACATGCGGCGAGCCCGCCGCCCTGAGGGCCGGGGCCGAGGCGGGTCGCGCAAAGAAACTCGAGTTCTTATCAGAAACGAAAGCGAGGGAGAGAGACTTCCCGTTGCGGGCGACGATGCCGGCGGGAAGAAGCGAAGAGGCGTGGAGGGGGAGGTGGAGGTGGGCGGCCATGGGAGGCGACGGAGGAGAAGAAGGAACGGGCAATTTGCGGTTGTCTGGTGGTGGTTGAGCGCTGCTGAGTTTTGGTCTCGCGCTCTGCTTCTGGCTCAGCTCGGGCCAAGCGTCTGGTGATGGGAGAAGTGGGGGAGAGGAAGTCGTGAAGCACGCTTTGAATGTGCGCCACGTTTTTCGCCCCCAACGAATCTCTGGTGCTAGATGCTCGAGGGGGATTTCTGTCTATTTAATCCCGGGGAAGATGCTAAAACTTGCCAAACATGCTTTTCCCCAATTTCACGAAATCGGGAGAAAATTTTTTTAAAGATTTATCGGTTTTGCTTCACTAGCCCCAGCCACATTTGTCGTCGAATCGCTTTACAAGATTGTTCAATCGAGACGAACAATCTTTTGGTACAGAGCGGGGAAAATGACCTCTACTGTATACAAGAATAAAATCATATTGGAATTCAATTTTAAGAAGAAACTATGGGTTTGCCATACACTTAGTTCAAGCATTTAGATACATTGACTGTTTAGCTTGACGAGATACGCAAGATTTAAGGATTCATATGGATTCACAATGAAAATCAAATGATTTTCTTTTCTTTTTTTTTTTTTTTTTTGAGTAAAAGTAAGAATATATTGAGCTTTAAACTAAAAATATACGCAAGATTCGGCATCAAAAAACTTGCACTCATAATGACAACAAGTCAAAGTAAGTGGAAGGAGCCGAATGCAAAAGACAGCCGCGAAACAAGGCAGCAGCAAGCTAATTATAGATGAGAGGTCACTATGCACTCCTTCCTAACCTCATTTACATGGTTAGGCGGCCCTATATTTTCGAAACTTAAGCATATTGCGTACAAAGATAACAGGCTGCTGAAAAGCGAATCCTACTCTCGCAGGCCTATATGATTTAAGCAAAGTCGTTGTGAATCGGTAAAAAGATAATAGGCTCATGGTAAGGTTAAGGAGAAAAAGGATTCTGCCCTATATAGAGTTGAGGTTGCTCTTTTCAGACAACTTATTCGGGGATAGACCGAGGACCATTCATACTAGCATTAGTTCAGAGAGGTTATTTTGATTACATTATGCTGCAAGAAATCGGAGCGCCTTCTATTCCGTCCCCGCTTTCAATAAGAAACTCAACTTCGGTCGAAAAAGCAGCTTTACCTGCTATCATCTTTGGCTTTTTGGTAAGTAAACTACACCGCGCAATTTCTTGAGCCTCTTCACCGCCCTGTATTCATCTTGCACTATTGTGTTCAACTCGTGATTGGTTAATCAAATGTAATCGACCTGCACGATCTTCTTGGCAATGTACTTCCCCAAATAATCATACCCGTGGAAGTACAGAGCCTCGATTTCGGCTCTCCGACCAGTCTCAGTCATGAATGCCAATTCCTCCTGGTACTTTTCCTGCAGAATGCCAATTAAATTTAGCAAAGCGGTTCCATTGGCTTACTTTGTGTAGTGTTGTTTCATCTAAGGCACCATTGCAGTGACGTGGAATTTACCTGCAAGAGCTTTGAGGACATCAGGCTTTTTGCTATTCCAATATCTTTTGGCTTAAGAGGAATAAAAGATTCTTCTGGTATCAGTTCCATATCACTCCCTCGCAATCCCAACCACTTCACATTGCAAGCTGATGGTGCAATGTCAAAAAGAAAAAAAAAGTAGAGAATAGGTAGTAAGAACTGCATTCTACTTGAAAGGATACGGATGTGCTCATAAACATGTATTTCACAATGAAACTTTCATGAGTGCACCATATCGAAATGCTTCAAGACCCATTCCAATGCTCCCAAATTTAAAGGTGCACAGTATAGCTAATCCAGCCGGATTCCTTGCATGGTCAGAATGCAGAAATTTAACAGGGATATATTCAACTACAGAAGATACATCACACCACGCAGTAAAAAGGAGAAAAGATTTCCCTCACCAGTCTACCAATGCCAGAATTGGCAAGTTCGGAAAATTCTGGCTCATTCGGTGGAGAAAAAACCTGTATCACATAGCAAAGCAGGCTTTGTCATAACTCTAGCAACACAGTCCTTTCAAGATTTCAGCTTTGTTCTGCCAGTTGCTTCAGATTGGTTTGCTAAAGAGTGAAAGACCTGCTTAATGTGCTACCTTGTTGCAATATCTGGATACCCTTTGGCTGTGATTAGTATGCTTGGGATCTGATTGAACACATGATCATCTACCAGTCGCTGGAATATTGCATGCTAGGCCAAGAAGATAACCAAAGTATGTCTAATAAATATGTGAAGGTGGAATCTATCAGGTGTCGACTTTATGAAAATTGACCAACCAAATTACCTTCTCGACTAGGATGATGTAGCGTGCATCAGTCTTCATAATCAACTTCTCCAGCAAATTCAAGTCACCAGATATAGGATACCCGGAAGAGCCACATGAACAGCAGTCAACAATCTCCTTGTTTGGCTCCTGGAGCACGTCTCAACGTAAGCAGACAGAGAAGGCAACGGAAATATGAATCCTCATCAAAATGCAATGGAGGTAAACTAGAGCACATCCACATACAGAAGGCAGTCTTCTTGTCAACTATGACTGCAACAAATATGGGTTTAACGCAAGGAGAAGAAACCCTCCCAAGGAAACCATGAACATTCAAGAAATTCCTTTTTCTCAAGCTAGATCAAGTTATGCAAATGTTCTGCTCAGTTGACCACTCAGGAAACTTTAAGTTTGGGTGTAGCGACATTTCAAAAAGACGAGAATACTAGACATTAGCATTGACGGTCTCCTCTGATTGCAATTAAGAATCTATTCCATGCCTTGCAATGAAACAATGGTCTACCAATCATCCAATTTAATGTTTACACAAGAGAGTAAACACAGTATTGCCAATAAGCTATTTGGGGATATCACTAAATCACAAAACAAACGCAGGAGATTCTGAAAAGTCTTGAGAGCAGGTACCTGCAGCAACAGTCTTCCAGCTACAAGTCCTCTGCTAGAGGCCATGATTCCAAGACTGTATCGGCTACAACGAAGCAGTGCTACAGTATCTGCTCATTTTTACATCCTGTACTCATCAAATGTATGCAAAGCAATCACTGGCACCATTAACTCAGGATTTGGACATCAATGCTGACCTTGGATCGCCTTATTAACTTGCAATTGGGAAGTGAAGTACGCTGATGACGTGCAAAGAAGTTTGTAGTAAAGCTCCCTCTGGGTGACTTTCTTCTCCTGAATCAAGATCTGATAACACATCTCCATCACCTTCCAGACTGCGAAACATTCAAACCACATTTATTATGCCAAACACTTTTACACTTGCCCGTTTGTGAAAGAAGCTAGGTGATCTTGATCATAGAATTAGGGAAAGTACCTCTAATGAAGGCTTTAGCGGCATTAGCTCTCGTCAAAGACCGCGTGCAGAGTGAGTGAGAGAGAAAAATCCACGAAATGTTGGTAAGCAGTCCGTGATTCACTCTGCTGTTGCTCAACGTCCTATTAATCTGCACATCCACAGACACAATTCTTGAAGTCGAATAGAGAGACGAGCGACAGCAATTCAACTTGCACATCCTCATCAGTCGCATGTCAGAGGCAGGAAAAAAGAAAAAAAAAAAGCTCCAGCAGATGACTATCCAGATTCCGACTCCAACTCCAGCTACGTAAATCTCTAGCATACTTGCTTGCTACAAGCACACGTTCCGCAACTTGAAAAGCACTTAACTGCATCAGACCGATCTCTTATTTCAATTTGGAAGCAGCAATCACGGAATCTCGATCTCAAGCTCAAAAAAGCATATCGAAACACTCTTGCATCGGCCTGAACTCAGCTTCAGGCATGCAAATCTCTACCACACTCGCATGCTACGAGCACGCGTTCCACAACTCGAAAAGCATTTAGCTGCACCGGAACGATCTCTCATTTCAATTTTGGAAGCAGCAATCAGGGAATCTCGGTCTCAACCTCAACGAAGCGTATCGAAACTCTCTCGCATCAGCCCGAGCTCTCGCGATCAAATCGCAAGCACGAAAACATTTTCGACGCCGCAGCAGAGAAGTTGCTACATCCGCATTCTAATCTCCGACACGAGCTCGCGAATCGCTCTACCTCACGTGACCGGTCGAACTTATGAGAAAACGCGATCGCGAGCGGAAATGGAGAGAAAAAAGGACAGCGGGGAGCTACCAGGGGAAGATGCGAGATGGCGGGATCGCGGGAAGTCAAGGTCCGGAGGAAGCCGAGCACGGCGACTTCGATCCTGGCGCGGGCCTCGGCCGGAGGGAGGACGTCGGCGCAGCACCGCCTTTGATCGGAGAAGAACGTCAGCGAAGATTCGCGGAGACCTTCCATTTCCGCTCTCCTCCGTCCGGCGGGAGCGTGAGGGAAATTTGGGAGAAACGAAAGTGGCAGAAATTGGCGCGACCAGCTCTCGGCCTTTAAATAGGAAAAAAATATCATGGGTTGGACTGCAGCACGTGAGTGGCACGTGGAAAACAAGTGGTTTTTTAAATTTATTTATTTTGCAGTAAATGAATGATTTGAAAAATTAAAATTAATAGCTTCCATGCACACAAGAAGGAACAGAGATGAAATAAATCTTTATTATTCGCAAAAATATTAAGATATAAATTGCTATCAGTAATAAAAACTCTAATCATTGATTTATTATTTCAATTCAAATGATCATTTTAAAAAAAATATTTTTTAAATTATATGTTTTTGACAAAACAAACGGTAACTTTTAGAACTCATGTCCGCCAACAATGTGATAGACCATGCTATCATTTCCAACATGTCTAGCCGGGATCAAGACACATTTTTTTCTCGTTTGGGAATATTTGAATTGCCCTCTAAATTGACTACTTGAAAAGTTTAAAAAGAGGACGTAAGCTTCTCGATTTCCATTTTTTTCCTGTGATACTAATTTTTACATATGTACCATACAAGGGACGTGAAAATCGGGGGAAAAAGAAAAAGAAAAGAAAAAAAAAAAAAAAAAAAGACCGCGAAGAAATTGTCTGAAAACACATCAACCCTGTCCATTGCAAGAAAGATGACATTTACTATAGACAACACCGCGCACACATCTACAGGGGCTAACCGATTATATCGATCTTTACACCAAGAAAAACCTGCACAAAACCACCAGCCACCCTTGAATCCAAAATCAGTCCTTCATCTGCGATCGTCTTGGTACAATGATCTAGCTTGGTCACTGGGTGCCCCGCGGAAAACCTAGATGACTTCTGCTATTGACCATAGGATTAGGAACCTGTAGGCGAGGCGCAACCGTAGGCGAGGATGAACCCACAGCGGGTGGGGGTGGAGTAGCTTGAGCCTGTTGGGTTGGCCGGATCACATTGAGATTATTATCCAAGTGCAACCGTTCAGTAATGCTTCCGCGCATTTGACGTGTAGGACGCCAGTTTTGCTCCACCGACAACTCCCTAGTACCGTCGGCACCTGCGGGAGCGTGTACCCCCGCATTAGCTCTCTGGTCACCTGCTGATGCCCTCAAACTATCAAGTAGAGAAGCCCCTATTCTCGAGGGTTGAGTCTGCGACTGCACCGGAGTCTGCGCAGGCATGGCTGGCTGTTGAGCAGAAGGCCAGAATCTCGACGAGCTGGGTGTCTGACTGACTGGAGCTGGAGTACGGGGAAAATTTGGTCTAACCATGCTTGGAGAATGGGAAGTGGATGGTGAAGTCACCAAGTTCAGAGCTTGCTGTAAGTGCGAGTTTTGGAATGTTTGGAACGGTCCAGAGGATGTTCTAGAACGACCATGGAGTTGACCAGGAGACGGGCGCAGCACAGGCATTTGGGCTGATTGTCCCGTGGAGAACGATCGATCCTGACGATATCATTTCAGTAGAAAATGTATCAGACAAGCAAAGGTAACCTATCTCTTCTGGTTCTTCTAAAATATTAATGATACTAATTGGCCGGTATCTTCCCAATCTAGGAACATGCAACACAAGGAAAAACAAACCTGCATTGATGAGCTCCGGAGCAATGCTGATGGAGGAATGTTCGAGACTTGAAGGGTATTAACAGGAGGTCTAGAAATTTGCTGCTGCCTCTCCATGTGCATTCCTGCACTCCCAAAACCTTCTAATGGCTGAGTCGTAGACATTGTAGGCTGCGGAGCCATGGAAGGACCACTGGGCATCATAGAATTCATCATACTCTGTGGCTGCAATGGGCTTGGTGTCTGGGCCCGGGCTGGGAGGACCGGCATTCCTACAGAAGCTCTAGTTGCATGTCTAGGTATGGAGGGCATATTCCCATATTCACTTCGAACAGCAGTATTTATGACTGGTGACTGCTGTATTTGTCGATTATTGGGAACAGACAAATGAGTTTGCCTCATAGAGTCCATGAAATTAGCATTTCCAAGTAATTGAGCATCTTGAGCTGGTGCAGGAGGGATGGCACCAACCAATGGCGAAGTGACAATCGTAGAGATTCCCTGTGGTAGACCCCCATGTATTTGCATCTCCTGCCCGGCATTTGATGTGGAAGGAGTTTGAACGAATCCAGGCAAGTTATTTCCAATTGAGCAAGTTGGGTAACAGTGCTTCCACTGTTTAGTATAGATGGCAAAGATGGATTTGTGGGGATGTTCTGAATCATAAAATCAGATTGCAAAGGTTTCCTGTCTTCAGATTCAGAATTAAGGGCCCCGTCCATTTCATCATCATCCCCCGTTAGATCCAAAACATTGGAAATGGCATTTGGAGAAACAGTACATTTTTGCTGCTGAGACCCTCGTTTAAGGCAGTTCCAGGTCTCATTGGGAGTCTTGTGTAGATCATCATCACACTCCATAACTGCCTTCCATGAACCATCGACAGTGATTGTCACCTCAGAAATGTCATCGCCCACTTCTTGCAGGACCTGTCAGACAGAATATACTGAAAATAAGAACTTCATGATTGACAGTGCACGAAGATGAACCTTATTGCTTCAAAAATAGCATATGGAAGATGACCAAAAGTACCAACTTACCTTCACAATGTTTTGATCAACACGGATGTCAGTAAAGCAGACAGGTTGATTGCAATGAGGGCAGCGCCAAGATGGTTTGCTTGAATTTATGCTGAGAAAATTCCTATAATCAAAACACTACAAGAGGCACATGTCACAGATTACTTAAGTAGCTGGGAAAGAGGCCAAAGTAATCCCAAGATCAGCATGAACTTTCAGACTTCATCAACACTACCACATCATGAAATTGTCATGAAACTTTAACAGATTCAGGTAATGAACAACAATGGAAAGGCATTTCCTAGCAACCAGCAACTTGTATCAAGCAATGAGATGACGAAAAGCTTTATAGTTGTCCCATCATCGTTCTAGAGTTATGGCAAGCCAAAATCGACAGTTAAACCTTCAAAGAGCTTATGATGTTTTTTTTTTTTTTTTTTTTTTTTTTAAAAAAACCAAAAATATGAGGCACATATAGACACCCAATCATTTGCCCTAATACTTTTCCAACGTCCCACCAAAATTGATAGAAGTGTAAAATTCCAATAAACTATGCTTCAAAATACCATCATAGATTGGCGTAATGAGCACTCACCTGATGGTGCTTGCAGGAATGTCCTTTAACAGGTAATCGGATACGGGTACGGCTGTTTAATATGGAAAGGATAAGGCATTATCAATATAGAAATAGCTTCAAAAGAATCAACACCGGAAGCTTAAAGACTAACAATGTATGTCAGCTATATAAATCAAACAACATTTCAAAGGAAAAGGCAAAAAAATCAGCATAGGCAGCAAAAACCTAAATTTCAGAGAATCAAGCTTCCAAATGAACTATCATACAGTTTAGCAATTGTGAAACAGACAAGTACCTAGCAATCCATAAGTAACTCTTACGGTAGGTAATATAGAATCATTATCTAATAAGCAGGAAGAATTCTACATCAACTGTCTAAACATAATAATCACTAGTCTTCAGAGTCATGTCTTTCACCTAAGTTCACTTTCCCACAAGCAGCCCATATCATATCAATCAAATGAGTAGTTGTTATCTATTAAACATGCTATAACTAAGGAAGCAACAACTAATGACCCATGGTACCAACATCTAACAAAGCATCTAAAAATATATATATTTCCCCTTCTAAAGAAATTTTTCAAAGAATCATGGGTCTACACCTCTTATTTTCATATCAATCATCCTAAAAGTCCAAGACTAAGGTCAAATTAGATACACATTGACTCATCCTTTCAGAATCCTAATTCTTAACCAAACATGTTTCTCTATGTACTTCAAACTTAGTGCATGACTAGCCCAAGCATAGACCAAGCAACGGTAACTAAAAAAGAACTAAGAATAACATAGTAACAATGTTGACAATAGATCAGGCAAACCTTATGGGACAATTGAGACTTATACGAGATGCCACCTCTACTATGTCAGAGTCTGAAATATGGAGAAGAGCAAAAAACAAAAACAAAAAATTCTCTTAGGCAATGGAACAATGAGAATATGCAGCAACTGCCAAGCAAATTGCATCAACCAAACTTTCCTCTTAAACAACGCACCTGAATCTGTTGCAGCAATGGTTGCTGGAACATAATCTAATAGTGTTGATGAATCAGGTGGCGACGCCACACTCATAAAGGCAATGATTATCATGTAATGACCTTTTCAAAAATTAAACAAGTCACTTGGCAAGGCTCTCTCTGAGAAAACAAACACAAAAAGAGCAAGGGGGGAAATATTTACTCAAGCATACCATTGAACTGGCCAATAGCTTGGAGAAGGTTTGTGCCATATTTAAGCATTTGAGTGACATTAGTAGGCATCTGAGGTCCAGGATCCTAACAGCATCCAAGAAAATAAAATATAACACTTGTGGATAAAAGGAAAAGAGAAACCAGATAATTCTTTATCTGATTTTACTGCCTCACTAATACATTGAGTTCATCTAAAGCACTCAGAAAGACACGAACCACGAAAGTATTGGTCCTTCTCTCTACTCCTTTTCCATTTAGTAGAAAGCTACAAAATTGAACAAAGAAGATAAGGAAATTAGAAACTCAAACAAATCACATTTAGGAATTTAACTGAATCAGGAAAAGTCACACCTTACTTCTGGAGGAGTTACGATACATGCAGATGTCTCTATGTTATCTGTATGTGCTACAAATAACCTCTGCAAGAAAGACAATATGGCAGCAAAATTTCTGTCATTCTTATCTCAAGATCTCTGTTAAAAAAACTTGATGAGGAAGAGGAAGCAGGTCGTACTATTTAAACATTACAAGCCCACAGCACAAGAATCATCCACACGGCTGGAAACACATATGTAGGCAATTATGTATGCATACACCAAAACCAAATGAAAAAATTAAAATCTCTCAATAAATTGTACATGCAAATGGAAGGAAGCAGATGAAAAAGATCTTTATAGCATTGAAATTCCAATGACTCTGGATAGAGTGCAAATATCTGAATCATACGGAATTGCTATGTCAAGATAAGAAAATGAAATGAAAAGATCAGGACTACTTGTGGATGAAGACTATAAATCTCATACTGCTAGCAAAAAGAAGTACAAATCTCATCGGTTCATATAAAGGAAGAGACGTCAATATCAAGAAGTCAGGCACCAAATAGAAAATTCCCATCAGGACACAGGAAAAACTTGAATCCTAACCCTACCTCTACATTCTTTTTCCTATTTAGTCTCTCATTTCAGTCTTTCTGAACAGAAAAATATCCACTCTCTCTCATTTTCTAAGAAAAGTTTCAACAGAATCAGGAAAACAGCTTTCCCCCCTTCATGAAGAGTCAAGAGTCCTGCATGCAACAGATTATCATGATATTTTTTTATATTCTAAGACACTTGCAGCAACCAATGCTCAGTCATCCATCTCGCTTTTAGGAAGAAACTCATGCCAGCATATTTAAGTTGCTTCTCAATGCATAGCAAAAATCATTGTCAAATTGTCTGAATATGCTATATTAAGTTTACAAAACTATAATGGTAGATTCAGAGGTTACTCACTATTTTCTCTTCTGGAGAGTGCACCACGCTCTTAGATATGTGAAAATCATTGACCAGTGCTGCATATCCAGGCTGCAAACCAACCAGAAAAGCAAATTTATACAGATGGTGGCCCTCAACAATAATCATAGTAGAAAAATGCTAAAAATGCTACCTCTACTTCCAGTGAAATAAGATTTTGGCCCATCTTCAGCTGTGGATAGAATCTGTGATAATAGAAGATAAAGATAGGAAAATAAGGAAGCAATGCCCTCAATGATCAGTGGTAAGCAAATTAAGATCAAGCTGAACGTCTCAGCAGCAACTGATAGTTAATTTATCCCAATCCCAACAAAGAACCATCTTCAATAAATTTACAATGGAAAAGCAAATGTATTCATACTGTTCTTCAACTGTGCATCTAATGCATAGAACTTTAAACATCATTCAATTTTTAAAATAAAAATTACACTTATCACTGACCAACTAGGGGACACCTAGATCCATGAAGATAATTCCAAGTAAACAGCCCGTAGCTACCAGGTTGAACTTAGTTCTTCTCGAGGAATAATAAAAGCTATTCAATCATCAACTGTACTATTTGACCAACAAATTAAGTATGACAGAGGAACAAAACACTGTATGATGAGTGCGGCTCCTTATGTAACAAATACCACCCTGTAGGACTCAAAACATATTGAAATTGAAAAACAGGGAAAATCAGATGAACATTAAAGACTTTACCTTGCAAATATACTTGAAACTAGGGAAAAAGAGGCAGTACTTCTAACAGCAGCATCTCTTGGACTTTGAAAGTTTTTCCCAATCTATAACAGCAAATGCTAGCAAAATCAATGGCCCAGAATTACAATTATAACAGTAAATGGTTAAAGAACAGAAAAAAGCCTACTTCATCAACAAGGGCAAGGAGCTCTTGACAATCCTTCTCTGAAAACCAGTTATATTTGCATGCATTCTACAATGTTAAACAAATAGAGATAGACTCCAGTCAGATTAAGAAAATAACTCATGAAAGCCACAAATTTGGTTGTGAAACATGAAATTAAGGATATTCAAGGTCAAATCAAGTTAATTACCTTAACAGAGATCATCAGAACCATTATAACTGAAAGATCGAAACTATCATCTTTAAGAAGGCAGAGCTAGATAACACAGAAGAAGATTAGATTAGTCTTTGATAAGATAACATGGCATCAGACACCAACAGATAGTCACAGTCACAGAACCAAAAAGCAAGCACTTTAAAACTCAAAAGCCAAAAACCAAAATCGAGAGAATGGCGTTTCTGACGTCTTTCTTGGTCCAGCTTTAATTTTTTCTTGTTTTACTCTTAAGGAAGCCATGGTCTGCAATTCTCATTCTTAAGAGGAGATAATATTCCCGTAATAATGTTGCTAGTTATATCCAACATTTTTATGCGAATGAAAGCCAATATGCCACAAGTTAAAAAAGAAGCCATTCACACAGGGTGCAGCATACTCGTATCAAAGCCGCTAGAAACATGAAATTTCCTCAAAGAAAAGTAAGCTGCATATATGTCAACTTTGATGAGAAAATCATCTTAATAACCAAAATTTATGGTTGAAACATAATATAGGAGCCACAAATTGCTCTTCAGTAAACAGGCAAACAGCCAGCCCTGTTGTTGGGACACGAAACAGCACAAGGGTAATACTCTAAAAGGATGAGCACATAAAAATGTGAATGCAGACAACTTAGTCAATCGAGAATGTCAACAGAAAATGTTCAAACCATTCTTCTCTTATCAATTCCCCTTTAATGATCAATGTAGGTCTTTCTTATGTCCACATACTATGTAGAATTATTGTTTCATAGCAATGTCGGTCTTGTTGGTGGAAGCATGAATCATCAGCAGATTGTATGAACAGACACTTAATCTTAAAATATCTGGTATCAATTAATGAGACATTATATTAAGTACGCTTCACAACATCACGCTTGAGAGAGAGAGACGGAGAGAGGAGCTGTATCCAAAATCGGTAAAACTCTCTCTCGCATAGAGAAAGTATTTCACTTGTTTGCAAAGCTGACCAGGCTAAACAAGCCAATTACAATGTCCTGTGACAGGACTTCCATCCAATTTGGCATTCTAGTTTCAGCACTCTAGTGTATGCTTTACTTGCTTCAACACGTGTCATTGCCACGTGATAGTATCCGATATAGAAAACACCTTTTCCTCTTGCATGGGGTGCACCCTTCTGGTAGTTATGGTAACCTAGGACTTAAGTAAAAGCCATAGTACTTATTTGCACTACACCTCACAAGGTTCTACAAATCTCATCCAGAGAAGAAATATGTTTTAACTGTTGTTAGTTAATCAATCTGCAAAATGAGGGTGCAATCTTGCTGGCAGCATGCATAGCTACAGAACAGAGAATTGGCGATCATGGCATGGAATCAACACAAGTTGCACCAAGCATGATCAAAACCTATAAAGACATGCACTCAATTCCCTCGACTTATTCAATCATCATCCTAACATGACACTCTTGAATCGAAGACTTAAATAGACACGACCACAAAACACAAATTGCACAAAGCAAGTGCAGGCAGGCAGGCAGGCAGGCAGGTGCGTGAGTGTGTGCAAAAGAACAAAGCTTAAGTCCCCGCCTCACGAGCAAGTACATATTCAAAATGCGAATCAAGCTACAGTTCAGCAAAAGCGACCCGTTCACATGCTGTTCTGATGGAGCAATCAATCAATCAACACAGAGAGCAAATAAAGTTGCAAGAAGAAGGAGGAAAACGAAAGTCGTCGCAACCGCAGTTTGTGACCAGACTTACCCTTTTCAATAAGACAGGCAATTCGTGAGCTTTGGGCAGAACCTCATTGTTCGCGACAGCATAGTCAATGCCTCTGAATCTCGAAACCAATGAAGCCAATGAGCCAAAAGGAAAAATACAAATACAGAAAGACAAAAGGGGGGCGAAAAGGGGGAGGACGACAGAGCAATGCGGCGGAAACAAGCAATCCACGAAACGGCGATACTAATATCCACCACAATCACGACAGACACACTACAAAGGGTCGGAAGTACGCATGATTGCTGCTAAAACATCCGTTCGAGAAAGAATTCGACAGAAAGTTCGCAGCTTGAACAGGCTCGAAAGCTCTAGACGCTAGTAGACGCCCGCGCCGACGCGCACGGGGGAGTGGCGACATTGGGGACGGTACCTGGCGAGGCAGAGGCACGAGTTCAGGAACTCCATGGAAGTACCGCAAGATGCCGACAGCCCGGAGCCCTTGCCGGCGCCGGCCACGTGTTTCGACAGCCGCTGGAAGACGGCGCCCACCCTGAGCTGGTTGTAGACGGAGTCAGGGAACCGGATCACGGCGGCGGCGGGCGCGGCTTGCTGCGGCGGCGGCGGCGGCGGGATCTGGTTGGTCGCCGCTCCGATCATCGCTCGAATTCCGAGCGCATTCGAGAGGGGAATTCGCGTCGCGGCATCTCGGGGCTTTTTTGTGCGGTTTGGTTTTGGGGTAATACTAATTTCTGTTTTCGGTGCGGCCTCTCGGGTTTGATTTGAATTTTGAATTGAATTTTCGTAGCCCTTTTTTCAGGTTAATGCCTTGAAAATTTTGGTACACTTATCTTTACCAAAAAAAAAAAAAAAAAAAAAAATTGGTACACTTATAATAAATTTATCTAAAATTATTTTTTTGATCATAAAAATCTCAAACTAGTACACTTGTGATAAATTTACCCCGACTAACTATAAAAAATCCAAAACTTATACATTTATGATAAATTTACCCTAAACTAATTTATTCGACCGTAAAAAACTTCAAACTGGTAAATTTGTAATAAATATATACTCCACTAAATTGGATTAATATCATAAAAAAAATCACAAAAATTATAAACTATGACAAACGGAGCGTAAAATCCCAAATTGATATACCAGTCAACTGTCACGTGTCATTTAACTTAATAATTTGACAATAAAATTTAACGAAAACTAACATAGGGTAAATTTGTCACAAGTATATCAATTTTGAATAAATTTATCAAAGATATATCAGTTTGTGGTTTTTTATAGTAAAAAAAATAGTTTAGGGTAAATTTGTCACAAGTATACCAAATTTGGGTTTTTTAGGATATTAACAGCACGAAAACACTTTTTTCTATTTCGTTCTTTGGAACAATTTTTAAACAAAAATGCTACCAAACGCATTTTTTATATTTACGCAGGCATTTTATTTCAAGGTTTAGCATGATTTTGGAACTTTCTTTTTTTCCTTTCTTATTTTCTTCCTTTTCTTTTTTTCTCCAAAGGCGGCGGGGGTGTTAATTTTGAATTTTTCTACACTTTGTACGACAAATATTCTGTTTCTTGCCATGAAATATTATACTTCTTTGCCTCCACCTCGTGAAGCTCATTTTAATTATCGGGCTGTTATTTTGTAATCGCTTTATATTTTATGTTTGTATAAAGTCGGATATCAATGATCGGTGTTTTTGTAACCTACCCACGCATGGTTGCGTTGGTGGGGGCGTTCTCCTTTGGTATATCCGGTTCGAACCCCCAGGTATACTCCGTGATTTAAGTGGGGGGCTTCGATAGTGGTTCTTGGGCGTCTCCTCCTCCGGGTATAGTCGATCTTTGTCTTTCCGTAAAGTGGGCTAGGCCGAATTCTCAGCATCAAAAAAATAAAAATAAATAAATAATCGGTGTTTTTGTGTGTTTTAATTATTGATTTATCTTTCTCCTAGTGAATTTTGCTTATCAATCTATCTTACAAATTTTGTTACTTATTTCTAGGAATTTAAAAAAAAAAAATAGCACTTAATGAGATTATGTTTGTTTGAAAACCATCGCTAACAATAACTTAAAAGTTCTATTTATTGAATTAGGTAAGGAAGAGATTAGTCAGTTCATTAAATAGAAAAAGTAATTGATGGCAATGAGGATATTACCAATTATATTTCTAAACATGCCAATAATTATCACAATTTCTATGTGCAGTAAAACATTAATAGTGATTAGTAATCAATTTTCAGTAATTATCAAACAACTTTATTTCTGTTTTCAACACTTAAAATTCCAAATTTATATTTTCTATATTTATTTTCATTTTTATCAAGAGAGAAAAGATGTTATTGTGGTAAATACTCGCTCAACTCCATTACTCTCGCAGCTACCTCATCAATCACACTTACTTTCCTCATTGCCTTCCCTTTCTCTGGATCACCACCGCCTCTTTAGTTCTTTGGGAAAAGCATGAGCGACGTGGAATTCAATTCTAAAATTTATACAAGGTACAATTAAATCGTAAAATTTGTCATATTGATACAATCGAGTTATTACATTAATTTCGTAAACTTAGCTAATAGAACATGCTAACGTGAACTTTTTTATTATTTTTTTATCTCGCGTGACGATAACATAACTAAAACAATGTCGTTTTGATTCATATATAATTATGATTTGAAATTAGATGACAAACGCTATCACCATTGTGAAGAAGGGCCCCCTCGCCTACATTTGGTGAGAGGAGGGGGCCCACGACCCTCATTGGCCATCCCCCACCCTCGTCAATCCTTTCTGGTGATTGAGTGGAGCTAAAGTTCTTGTCGCTTCATTTCAAATCCCCCCTCTTTAAAAAAAAATGTCTTTCTAATTTAATTTAAATAAAATTCATATTAAAATCAAATTTGAATTAAAACGACGTCATTTTAACTCTATAGTTTATGTTTGAAGTATGTCATCACCAAGTAGGAAAGATAAAGTATTAAAAAAAAACCATAGGAGTTAACAGAATGATCTAAATTTTAGGATTCACTTATACTTTCGTGAACGAATTTATAACTTTCAGTACACTTGTTCCTAATTTTTTCTTTTAATTTTGTTAACATGATGGACGGGTTCTTATTCCAAGTCTATTTCTTAATTACTATCATTTTAAGTTTCGTGATCAAATCATTGGGATAAAATAGAACGACTAGGTATTTTTATAATAATTAAGCTTCGAACCGAGGGATCTCAAAGATCCTAGGAGAAACCTTACAAGCCTGCCAGTAGACCAACTACAATTAAACTTAGCAGCATGGGCAAAATACCGGAGAATGACTAGACTTTATCAATGAATGGTTTGTGTTAATTCAGACGAAGCGTGGTAAAATTTTTGGAAAATTTGTCCAATTTTTTTGTAATATATTTTATGATTTTCAATTCAGTCTTAAACTATTTGATTTGATCAATTTTCATTTTAAATTTTTTCACAAATTTTAATTGTAATCATTCTGTCAAATTTTTATCGAAAATCACTAACAAGGTTGCTGGCTATTTTACGTAGCACAATCATCACTAACATAAACGATCTTTACAAATTTTTATATATTCTCTAATTTTTTTTTTTCTATTTTAATCTATATTGTCTTTTTTATTTTATTTTTCCACCATTCATCTTCCCAAAGGGGCCAGCACTATTCGCTGGCACTTGGCATTGGTTGACGACCCTTGCTCAGTGCTCACCATTAAGTGAGGCCTACACCCATTGTTGTCATGTCTCTCTACAATCTTTTGGAATTCGATCAGCTATGACTTGTGCTCCGTGACCTTCTTCCACGTGTCTAGTTTTGAGGCCGCTCCTCCAAACCCTAACACTTGATATCTAGTGATGATGCTCTGTACACTTTGCTCTAGTAGGTGCAATATTGAGGATCGGCGGCGACATGAGACGGCAATTGGCAAAGAGCCATTCCATGCTGCTTAGATTGTTGAAGTTAACATTGTGGTCGGTAAGCGCTTTATGACCCTCGTCCAAACCGTCGACGAGAGGCCTAGCTCTTGCATGAGGCCAATGACCTTAGTCGACCTTTGTCCAAGCCTTGGCAACCCCCACACATGGGGATGATGAATTGGAAAGTACAGAAAAAAAAAAGGAAAAAGTAAAAGTAAACGAAAAAAATCAGAATTATTTTTTCAAAAATTGCAAAAATTATCCACTCCAACATTAATCGTAATGTGTAGGAGGTCGGCACTTGACCGAAAGGATTGCATTGGCAAATCGACAATAGATCTAGGACTATATTAATCAAATTAGAAAGTACTATTTTATGGTTTGGTGAAAATAAATAATCGAAATAAATTGAGTTACCAAAAAAATCTCAAAACTATGCTCACCATAACACAAATATCATGATTTTTTTTTTTGGTATTACTAGAAACCTTAAATTTGCCCATTGTGACATAAAACCTTAGAATTTTTTTCGTGTCATTAAAAATTTTGAACTTATATTAGTGTGATAAATATATCTTAAAAAAACTCAAATATAGTATATATATGATGTACATGTATAAGTTTGGGTTTTTTTGGGACACAAAAAATTTAAGAATATTTGCGTCACGGTGGGCAAATTAAGGATTTTTGGTGATGCAACAAAGTTTAAGGACCCACCCATAAGTAGCGTAGATGGTGTGCTTTCTCTCCCTCATCGCGGAGGTTGAGGGTTCGAACCCTCTCATTGCATTCCATGACTTAAGTGGGGGTCCCATGGGTGGATTACTAGGCCAGCCTCCCGAGGTTTTACATTTAAATAGTGGCTTGCGATGACGACGTCCGATGATGCCACAAAGCATTAGAGGGCGGTGTGACCCCGTAAGAGAGTCTCCAGTGGTTACTCGGTCACCAAAAAAAAAAAAAAAAACAAAGTTTAAGGTGTTATAGTGAGTATAATTTGGAGTTTTTTTTATGGTATTTGTCCAAATAAATAGAGAAAAAAAAGTTCACTTGGGAAAAATAATGTCATTTAAAAAATGTGAAAAGGCCACATCATCTCATCAGTATGCATCATCCAATGACCTCTCTCCCTCCCTCTCTCTCTCTATATTTTTATATGTATGTATATAAATTAGGCCGAAGAACAATTAGAACCATAATAGATTAATAAAAAAAAAAACTTGAAAAGAAAAAAAGGGGAAAAAGCAAAAAAATTCAGTTCATTTGCTTGCGCCCGTGCTTACGTGGGCCGGACCGTTCCCATTAGTGGATAACGCCACGCCAAAAAGGCGCACCGGCCGCGCCGCATCGACGGTACACGGCGGCGGGCGCACCCGATTACCCTGCGCCGCCTCCGCACCGGAACACCCCTTCCCCACGCACCGGCCCGCGGCTCCTCTCCCTTTTCCCGAAAACTATAAATACCTCCCATTTTCCCCCAATTTCGTGCCCTAGAAAACCATCCCTCCCTCGCTCCCGTCGTCTCTTTCCCCCCCTTCGCCGCAAAAGAGGATGCACCCCCGTCGCCGCCCGACCTCCGCCGCCGCCCGGCCGTCATCGCTCTCCCGCCGGATTCCCCTCTCGCCGATGCTCCCGTCGCCGTCCGTCCTGTGACCGGGCCGAGCCGAGCCGAGCCTCTCCCGCTGGTCGGATCGCCGTGCGGATCTATGGTGCTAGGGTTTCCGGAGGGCGGTGATGGACGCGGTGGAGCTGCCTTATCCGGTTGACGTTGCGGCGGGTGCGGTGTCTAAGCTCATGGGGTCGGATGGGTTCGTCGGTAGAGCAGGCGTTGGCGGGGGCGTTGTGGCGGTGAAGAAGGTCGAGCCTCGCGGCGGGGGCGATTCGGACCGCGTGGTCGGGATCCCTGCGATCAGGCCGTGCGGCGTGGTCGCCGACAAGAAAGGTGAGTGTCTCTTTTCGGGGCTCAGTTTCTTTCGGTAGAGCGGTTTTGATCCCGCGAATTGTTTCGTATGATTAGGTTCGAGATTGTGTAGCTGGAGAGAGGGGTTGGAGTAGTCTAGAGAGTTTCGAAGCTAGAGGCATGGGTTGCTTTCTTTTCGTATTTGGTTTTGTCAGTTATGTGCAAAAATTTGGGATTCATGCAGTTTGATTTCCTCGTTTGTGCTTTCTTTGGGGAGATTGGATGAGTTTTCTGTCTATGTGAAGGCAAAAGGGCGGTTCTGCTTGGAGTTCATGGACCTTAGATTACTTAAGGCGCTTTACTAACTGATGCTAGTATGAGAAGTTTGCTCACTGGTGGCTATTCTAACTGTAAAAAGATAAGTGCTGGTGGAAAAGATCCTTATGTTGAGTGATTTGACTTTCTGCTGGACCGCTTGCCTTTGGTCATAGTCATTTCCATCCCCAGGGGGGATCTTTTCCTTTCCTTGCGGGTAATTAGACTGGGTATTATTCCTTTACGAAAAATGGAGATTTCAGCTTTTTGTGGTCTCTTATTGTCATCTTTCTGGTTGGTAATTGTAAGTCTGGCCTTCATTATCATTTGAATGGTCTGAGTGAGAAATACAGAGCAAATATACCTCGAACTTTTTCTGTGAAATTTTTTCTTCCCCTTATTGGTTCTCATTGAAGGGTTATCTTGTTCTATCATTATCTTTGCAGATGTGGCAACTCCTGCAAATGCTTTGGACATGTCTTCCCAGCATAGAAGTACAGAAGCTGAAAATCATAGGCATAATCATCTACTGCCAGATTTGCATAGTAAAGATGTATCTCAAGATCGTCCCAGGACTGATGTGAATTTTGTTCGTAGCCCTGGTTCTGAAGATGGTCGATTGCCTTGGAAAGCAGGGAAAGTTCCAAGGAGCAATAATACATGCTCCAAGAGAGCACGGAGCACTCAAGTGGAAGATGCTTCAGCAATTACTTTAGCTGATGAAGTTAAGGGACTGACAGACAAATCCTTGACAAGAAATGGCTCTTTAGGTAATTGTTGATAATTTCAAAAGTCTAAAGTACAAGTATGAGTTGCGATTAACACATATATATGCTCCAATAAGTTGACTTTTAACTTATAGCAAGTGGAATGTCTCAATATAGTTGTACTTTCGCTGTCTAAATTGAAACTTCTGTCGGTCATGATTTAATCCAGTCTTTTCAGCTGCTAATGCTCTATTCAATGGCTAAGACTTCAGCTTCCGATAGTATATAGATGTCAGAAGGTTGACTTTATCAATAATATGGGTGTATGTCTGATGCAATTTGAAAGTGTTGGCTGTGAGCGTTTAACTTAGATTCCCTTGGCGTAGGTATTCACGAGGCATTTTTTATTGTTGATTAAAGGATTTCTTCTTTCAATAAAGCATACTCTCTGGATGGTCTGAATATGAATTTTTACCTTATTTTTACAGCCTTCTAGCTATATGCTAGTTCATTATTTTAGCAGGAGATGCATATCCCACACCTTGAGTTCAAGTCAAAGGAAACCATATTTTCCACGAAATCAGAGAATTTCTTTCTGTTTTAGGTTCTGCCATTTCCTTTTATTTGAGTGTTTTCTATTAGCATATAGCATTGTCATGGAATCTGTCATGCCTGGAAGGTTGTTTGAGTAACGGTTTAGTATGACCTTATTGAGGGTTTGTGCTGTCATTGCTCTGATAGTTAGTACAAGTCTATATTTTTTGGTTTCGAGCTAGTGTTGATTTTATTTCAACTTTTATGTGCTGTTGCACCACTCCTCAGAGAAAAATCATTCGGGGAAATCGAGGACTATTGGCAATAAACGGGGTGATAGAAGAAATGGCAAAGCCCCTGTGAAGAATAGATATGATGCTTTCATGATGAGGCCTTGTTCTTCAAGTTCCACGGGCTCTCCGGGAGGAAGCAATTTTCTAGGTACAGCTATTCTACATTTCAACGTAATTTTACCCATTTTGAAATCTTTAGATTGATTTTCAGTTTCTTTTCTTGTATTAATGTTGAGGAAAAATGCGCATTTTTGTTTAGAGAGAACTTTTCTAAAGATGTCATGTTTGACGCGAAGTGACATGAATGCTCTATGATAAAATTATCTTGTCAGTGGCAATGTTCTATGACTATATAATGCAAAATGCTGACAGAAAAAGATTTCTATTTCTGGACCATAAAATAACTCTGCATCTGAGTGTGTGAACATGCTGCAACTTCGGGCGTTTACTTGGACTCAGATCCATGATACGCTCAATGGCTCATGCAATTTCTGGTGCTTTGTTTCTGATATTGCAGATCAATGGTAGAGCAAGGCTTAATCATTTTAAGTTTAGAAATGTTCCTATGCAAAAACTGAATATACTGGCACTGTGAGGTGCAAAGCATTTATCAAGATTTTGGAGAATAGGAGCGAGATTACTATATTGCCAACAGCTGAAGCATTTTAATTGACTCTTATTTTCTTATAGTATTGTCGATAACTTTATCATTGTCTGCAAGCCTGCTTAAGCGTGAAACCTGACTCTTGGCTTCCACTGCAAGAAGAGAGTGGAAGCAGAGAACAGAGTAATGAGCAATTGCATGTTCATAGGCATGGCAGTTTCATACATAGGTGCTTGATTGTTTTTTTGAATCTTTATAGTTGTTAATAGTTTAAAATAAAGCATGCCAACTCTGGTTGTGGCACTGTTCCGTATGTTGGTACTGTCATTGTAAAAGGTGTTGCTCTGGATATGAGCTTGTTAAGAAGATATGATGTGTTCCCCAAAATCAGATATTGTGAATTAAGGGTTTTTTTCAATCGCCAGAAAGAGAGGTAGATAAAACGTGTTGTTGTACTTTATTGGAAATGAATATCTACTATGATCCCCTTGTCCATTCTATGGATCAACCAGTATCCATGCACACAACATAGTTTTTACCTTTCAGGTGTGACTACTCTGAAGTCACAGATGCACAGGATGTATTGACTGAATTTATAAGCATCTTTGCTGTTTATAGGAGTTATATCTCAGCTGTTTCCTTTGGAAAGCAAATATCATCATCTACTATCACAGAGTCTATTTATTTTATCCTTTATGAATAGCTTTTTTTGCTAATATTACTGATTTAGGTCTGATATTCCCAAATCCTATCACTTGGGCCATGGTGAATGCTTCTTCTTTCTCCCTCTAAAGAATTTCAGATGCTTCAAAGATCTTTAAGGGTCTAAATCCTTAAGGACTCTCAATCTGCATCTCCTTAATCATATATCCTAATACTACAGCAGAATGCATTGTTTTGCTAAGTTTTTCAGTTGGCTGGCTTCTCTTGACTGAGGTGTTTTGGGTAAAAGCATTCTTCTGTAGTTCTAATGTGGTTTCATTCCTTGCGGACTCTAAAACTGCAGGTCCTTCGCTATTGATCCTAATTCTATTGGAGAAAACCTGGATTATCTAAAATTTTCATGTGGCTGGCTTTTTCTCTGAGGCTAGTTCTTTGAATATTGCGCTACTTGATGTTTGGGCAGGAGCACTCTGAAATAGTTCTCACATGATGTACGGTGATAGGATTGATGTGTTCTCATTGTTGGTTATTATAATTCCCTTTTGTACAAAATTGAAAACCAGAAATAATTAAACAGTAGAGTGACTCAACATCAAAAGGAAAAAAGGAGTGAAAGAACCTATGGACGAGCTATTCCTCCTGTCTACCATGCTGCTGTTTGGCTTTTCAAGTGGCATATAATAAGTGTTAGCATTATCGTGGCACAAAAATAGTAGCTTGGTTTGCTGTTCACCTGTCCTTTGTTTTATGTTGGTTCTGTCACTTACAGGGTCTGAAACGTGATGTTTTAAGAGGTAATAAATTGATTTAACGTGGACATCCTATTAATGACAGGGTTCTATGGTCTGAAGTCAGATAATCGTGATATTACAAAGCTTGTGGATGACCTGTCATTGATCGACATCCTTGGGGGTACATGCAAATGCCCTAGTTTAGGCAAAGAGAAAGGGAAGAAATCAGCTAATGTGGATGATAAATTAACTCAATCAGTTAGAAAAGCGTGCTCTGTGCTTGAGCCCCTGAGGCGAGGCCAATCCCAAAATCTTGCTGAGGTGGACATTTGTGAAGACAAGAAAATATCCTCTGTGTTAAGCTCCGTGTCCCTTGCAGAAAGTGGTGCCGAGGGTGATTACAGGGACATGTACTCGGTTGACCCCTCTTCATCCAATGAGGTAAGTTTGGAGGAGTATTTATAAGAAAAAGAAGATTTTGCAAGCTTTCATTTTGAATTTTCTCAGGGAGAGTGCACATGGTTGGGCCAATCTTTGATCTCTATGCATGTGGACTTTTGCATAAGTAACTTGACCACTGATTGTTCATGCTTTTGATATTGATCACATAAGTCTAGCTATAAAACTGGTGGCATATTTCTGCTCGAACAAACATAAGTAGCCTGATGTGTGATGGATCTGCTGTCCTTTGGACATCTTATAATTTGGGTTGATACGGTGGGAGCTGACCAGTTACCTATTTTTTTGTTCTAATTCTGTTCATAACAACCAGGGCCCCTGTGGGAAGCCAGAGACCTCTGTGGATCCTCTTGATTTGCCACTTTATAGTCCAAAAGACCTATGGAAGAAATTGTCACTTCCTCCACCTAAAGATTTGGACTCCTTGCTCCTGGATGCTGCAAAACCTGCTTTATCTTCAAAGAGCATGTCTGATCTACGTTCAGGCAAGCAAATAGTTCGCCGAGGTTGCTTGCCGCCTTTTGCATGGTCACATGCCTTTACTGGACATTCTCGGAATAATTCTGATGCCGCTAAATTGTCCATTAGTAGGAGTACTTGCCAGGGCAGATGGGTAAGGGTAGCAAGTCCTGTGATTTTGGCTGCAAATTCAGCTGATTGTTACACAGACTTGGACTCTATCACCTATAACGAGGGCCTGGTTCCCTCTGTAAAAAGAAAAGCAGGGGTTTTGGGAAGTAAAATTGCTTCTCAAAAATGTGTTGGCATTCCACCATGGGACTGGTCGTCATCTTCTTCTGCAACTTGCTCTTTTCCCTCCAACCCAACTCTGGGTAAGACATTCTGGCATTGTTCAGATTCTACGGATTTTATATGTTTGTCCTTTTGCTCCTTCTAACAGCCTTTGTTTGGTTAAATGGAGCAGCACCATGTGGAGTTGAGACGGAGAATGAGACTCATGGTACGATTCAGTTACCAATTACATTATTAAGGAAATCCAGCATCTTCTTCTTGGTTTGTTTGCTAACATGTGGTTTTATGTATCTGGGGATGACAGGTCTAGAATAAGAATATTGTAACTGATATGCACGAACTATGTTGTATATTGCAGGATAATTTGTTAAACATAGAATTTCTATATATTAAGTAGGCACTAAAGAATTATAACCTCGATGCAATATTTGGATGTTAGATGGTCACTTATGATTATCTGACTCTAGACAGGCTATGTTGCCTTTTTGTTATCTGGGGATGACAGGTCTAGAATAAGAATATTGTAACTGATATACACGAATTATGTCATATATTGCAGGATAACATGTTAAACATAGAACTTCTATATTTTAGTAGGCATTGAAGAATTATACCCTCAATGTAATATTTTGATGTTAGATAGGCTATGTTGACTTTTTTGTTAATAAAAGAGGAAGACAGTGAATTAACCAATATATGCCATCTCTTGGGGTGATGGGTGGAACTAAAACATCTAGAAACCGTTGCCAGAATTTTGTATAATGCATAACTTGACCCTGTAAGCAATAGAATGATTGAGTTATGTTGATTTCAATGACCACTCTCTCATTAATAGTGGGACCTCATTTAACCAGAGTAGTGGACCACCATTACCAGTTGGAAAATTATTCTATAAATCAAGAAACTCCTTTGCAAGCCAAGCAAAAATGAGAAGAAAAGAAGAAAAAGAAAACTGCCGTTTTGTTAACATGGAGTCTTATGCACATTTTCAAAGTTTGGAATTGAAGAGATCTCAAGGCTTTGACTTCTGAAAATTTTAATGCCAGAGGGTCTAATTCATCTGTGCAGCTCCTTGAGGTTGTTTTGTTTTCCCTAGTGTTATGTGGCATGTTATGAGGATTGCGTGCTTTTTCATATCTTCAAGGACTCCTCATAGAGAGCAGTTTTTAGAGTTGTCTAATAGACATTCACTGATGTTGTTCACCTTTATTAGATGTTATTTTCCTGGATTTATTCCTGAAATTTGTTTCCATTGCACGACAGAGAGCCGGTGCCCAAGTCTTTTAGCTGCTGCACGAACCTTGTGTGGTATTGCAAGCAAAGAAGCTGGGAAGTCTTCACTGAACTGGTCAAGAAAGCCTCTACAGAAGGCACTCAAGCCTCGGAAGTTGAAGTCGAGCAAAAATTGTGAGGACCTTGTGACACCAAAATCAGAGACCAAAGATGTCACTAATAATTTGGACCAAATACTATCATCGAAGAAGCCTAAGCTCTCCAACATGGACATCTGCTTTACTAAACCTCCAATGAGCTGGTCTACCCCCAGATCGAGCAGATCATCACCAAGCAGATCAGTCAGGGACTTTGTTGCTGAAACTAGACATTCCGTGAGTAGCATCTCAAAGCAATCGAGCATGTTGCCACCAGCGGCGCGGGTTTTTGATAAGGCTTACGACAGCCATCAGAAGCCCAAAACCTCCATGCCGTTGCATTGGAGCAGAGGCAGGGATGGTCTACACTGACGCCCTCTACACTCCCATAAAGTCCAATTTGAACTGTATTTACTGTTTCAAGATTGGGGGGAACGGACAGATTTTGTACATAATGTATTGTCGAAACTGGGAAACAGTCGAAACAGAAGATGCGCCCCCTCTAGGATGCGGAAGCGGGTAATGTTGTAACTTGTAACAATTATTAGGTTTCGCGAAACAAGTTTAGCATACCGAGAGGAATTGTTCGCCGCCCTATGTAAAGCATTTCAAGCGGCAGTTGTATTCTTACTCTTCTCTACCCCCGCGGCTCCTCTGTGACAGATTGCTGCTTCAATTTCTACTTCGACGGCGCTAATTTGCAATCGCTTTTATTCGTTACTATAAATTGTAAACGACGCTGATTCAAGGAACGCCACATGATAAGAATACAGAGCATCATGGGTGCCAGCGAATTCAAGGAACGCCACATGATGGTTGACGCTTGACAGCTTAATCAAGGGCAAAAAATGTGAGTTCCCCCTCACGTCGGCTAAATTTGGTCGAATCTTGCGATGCGTAGACCAGCGAATCCTAGGAGAAAAGTCACATGCGTGTCAAATCAGAAGAAAAGATGCACTTTCTGCTCTGCTCTTCTCGAATTCATTTTTTAAGAAGAGTTTTCGGCCTCTCTCTCGCATCAACGCCAGATCCAGAGTTTCACAGGGAGTTCGAACGAATCTTTGGAATGTGGTCATCAGACGAATGACATTTTTAAATATTATGTTTTGGGAACAGTAAACAACAAGGGGATGTAGCTCAGATGGTAGAGCGCTCGCTTAGCATGCGAGAGGTACGGGGATCGATACCCCGCATCTCCATTTCTCCTCCGTTTTCCATAATCTCTCCTCTCTTTTTTGCTGCTGCTGCTTCTTCTTCCTCTTCTCCTCTCATTTTTGAGGTCAATCGACTTGATTTTGATCCCACAACTGCCAGGACAAGAGAGCCATTTGCGACTTCTCTCTTGCCCTTCGTTCTCTCATTCTTCATCCCTAGGAAAACATTTGATCCAGCAGCAGAACCAGAGCCATGGCGAAACTGCAGTCGAACCCCGGCCTCACCACCAGCACAAACACCTCCGTCCCGAACGACCCCCCGCCGCGGCTGGCCTCCTTCCTCTTGATCTCCGCCACCACCTCCCGCGACGATGCCTCGAGCACTTTACACGACCGGTTCGCATATGACCCCTCGATCACATACTCCCGCGCCTTGTCCGGCGTGGCGCGGCACACGTACGCGATCGCGCCGGAAGCGGCGCGTAGGACGCCGACCCGCCTCCTCACGCAGCAGATGGGCTTCTTTCTCGGTCGTTTGCCGGATTTGTGAGAGGGCCCATCGTCGTCGCCGGCCTCGCCTTCGTAGACCAGCCAGTCGTCCAGCCTCGCAAGGAGTTTCTGCATTTCGTGTCCCAAGAGAAGATGAATGAGTCGTCCACGCACTTGGTATCGTAGCGAACGTCGTCAGCACGCGCAGAAAACCGTGTTCCCTACGCTAACCTACCTTGAGACGGCGCAGTGTGAGGACGGATTTGCCGGCGCGGTCCATGAGGACGACCTCCCGCGGGCGCCCGCCGTAGCTGTCGACCGGTAGACTATGTCCCCGCGCGAGTCGATCACCGTGAAGCCATTGCAGTCGGTCAGGAGCGACTTCCTCCACACCGTGAAGGAAACGCAGGCCTCTCGCCCGTCGTTCTCGCGGCGGGGCTCCCCGATCCGGCGTCGATCCTCGTTCGGGATTGTCTTGAACGAGGACGCGAGGCGGTTGTATTCATCCTCGACCTGCTGCTCTTCGTGGACGGTTCTCGATAGATGTTTCAGGAACAGGAACATCTTCTTTGTGGGGTGCGTCTCCGTGTTGGAAAGCTCAAGCTGGGATGAGGAGTTCCGGTTTGAGGTCTACTTATAATGAGGTTTATAAGCGGACGGAACGTTTGGGGTTCGGGCCACGGGCCATTGATAGATGATACAGCATATCTATAATAATTTTGGCCCGTTTCAATGAAAAGTGTCTCAATCGACGAAATATTTTTTACCGAAATTGGTTCTTCGATTTTCATTAAAAGACGACAAGTTCTATGACGATATAGAAGGAACAAATGTTCTTCGTCGAAATTTAATCAAGGAAAAAGTACAAAGTGCAATGAGAAAGATATAACATCGATATTTAATCGATAGTGAAGATATGAAAACTACAATTAAGATATACATGGGAATATAATTGATGATGAGAAATGTGGAAATACAGCTGAGAAACGAGAGTGGATAGGTATTTAAATTGCAGAAAAGTAAATATAAATATAAATGTACGAAGACATTGAATTTTTTGATTGATTGATAGATAGATCTTTACATGAATCACTTTGGGTGTTTAAAACATAACATTATCGATAACCGCTTATTATTTAAATCTTTCGGGGTAACTTCCTTGCTAAGATCTTTGGCTTCATAACTCCCTTATGAAATTCGACAAAAAAGAAAAAGAAAAAAACCTCCTTTATGAATAGTTATTACTTGAAGAGACATGCTCGGTAATTGTCTTTAATCAATTATTAGAATAATAATCTTATTTGAACTAAAAAAACAAATAACAAATAATTCGAAATTATTATGGGGTTTATCTCTTCAAGAATTTGTTAGGGCTAAAGGAGGGTGAATAGGTAACAATGCGGAAATTAAGATTATATTGCGATAGGACAATATTTGGTGATAAATTGTGCAGTGCTCAAATCTTACTAGTGTGCAACAATCTATAACAAAATATAAATAAGACTTTAAGGGATAGAAAAATTACACATAACAAGTTTATAGTGGTTCGACTTTGATAAGTTTAAGTCTACTTTTCCACGTCGACAACTTATCGACTAGATTTCACTATGATAAATCAATAAGAAGTTATAAGGACTGAATATTTGCTACTCAAACTCGTATGAAGGATTATTTAATCTCACACCCACAACCTCTAAAAGATTACAATGTATATAGCTCATGAAAGATGAATGTGTTGTGGATACAACTTTGTTGAACTTTGGAATTCAGAACTTTGGTTCTCTTGATATCCTTCAGCATCATAACTTCCTTTAATATTCCTCATTGTCTAAGCTAACTATCGGACTCAAGCTTTAAGAATCATTCATCCAATCAACCTATCAGACTTGAATGTTGATTAAAATTTGATTGCTTTTGGATTGTCGAAAATAAAGTTCCTCGAAAGATTTGTTGCCCATACAGCAGATAAGGTTTCCATAAGTTGTGTCCTTCCTTTGGAAAACATTTCGTCTTTAATTGATTGTTCTATTGATAGATTAAGATGTTCTAAATAAGTAAGATTGATTCAATATTTTCAATTCAAACAATCAATATACATAAAGCAAGGAATCTGCGCCAATCTTCTAGCCATCCGCACAATGATTCAAAGTCGCATCAATATCCTTGTTCCATTGAGATTGAATATTAAGGATAAGATCTTTGCTACGTCCTTAAATTTTATGAGTAACGTCTAATGATGCATATTAGAGTTTCCACTTGGAAAAATTTACCGTCAGAATCAAAGACAATTAAGAAAATTTTTGTCAATCTACAAAATCAATTAAAGAATTTTCTTCAATAGAATTTACGATACAAAACTCTAACAGTAACTTAAAGACTATTATATTAGCAAAGCCCTTACTTGAATCTTCAAAAGGAACTTCCTTACCGCAATTTTAGACTTCATAAGTCCACCTTATCCTTATATGAAGCAATTTCCAACTGTCTTCAATACTTATTTTGAATATTAATCAAGTGGTTAAACCATTATCGATAGCCATACTCGATCACCCATATTCATATTTATCAAATAATCGTTAACCAATTGTCATTGTGTAATAACACGTGGTCATCGATATAGCTGCTACTTGCCAACATTGGAGACAGTCGTCAACCAATCACCACCGCATATCAACAGCAACACTTGGCCATCGATACAACTATTACTCACCAACATTAGAGTCAATTGTCACGGTCTAAGGAAGTAACACGATTTAGAGGATTTTTATATGATACTGTGACCGATCCATAATTGAGCGACCCTCGACTATCTCCCGAGTCTTAGGGTTTTCTTGAGTATTCAAGACTAATCTTGGGAGTGGACGATATGCTAACTGTATATTGTTATTATATATGCATGTAGTAGGGTAGATGGGGAGACGTAATCTTCATAGTCGGATCAAGAAGGGATCTACGCTTATAGTTAACCTTGTACTTGTATATATAAGGGTCTCATTCCCTCATTTATATGCATTTCACAAGTGAAATACAATCTAGAGCTTCTTTCTCTAGAGTTTCTCTTTAAGATCCTTGTGTGTGTGAGCAAGTAATGCACACTAGATCGATCGATCCATGACGCAAGTGTCAACTAGTCACCACCAATCGTCATTACATAACAACATTTGGTTATCGATATAGCCGCTACTCGCCAACATTGGAGTCCATTGTCAACCAATTGCCACCGCATATCGATAGCGACACTTGGTCATCGGTATCCGGAAATCGATCATCATTTTTCTTATCGATGTTCCTATCCATAATCGACCAAATTGTCGATTATAGTCAAAAGTTGGTCAATTTTTGATGTAAACACAACCTTCGTGAATCACACAAAACGTTGAATCAACTGAAGTCGTCAATGTTAAAAGATTCAAGACATAGCATGACCTAGTTCTCTAATTTTCCCATCCACGGATTAAGACATTATTGCATGAGGGACCTCTCCTGACGATCTCAAACCTAAGTTTCCCTGAATCGAGCGATTCACCTCATGCACCAATGCTCCCCGCCCCTATGCCTAACCGGTTGGTTCGAATGGGGTCGAGAGCTATCATTAACTAACGATTTGCTACAATAATTCTGCTCAATATATTTTATAATCCACATGGAATTCGCCTCCCTCCGCACGACACGTGTACGATCGTCTATAAGATTCCGTTTCGCTTTAGCATAATATTTATTTCGTTTGGAGCTCTTCGATGAGAGTTAGGCAAAGTGGTTTTTTATATTTCTATGTGGTGGCAAGAAAGAGACAGGAGAAAGGGGGTGGTGGTCCACAAGAAGATCTGGGGAGGGTGGAATCCAAGAGAACTGCTGGTGGTTGTTACCGGCCAGGGGGGTTTTTTTATTCTTCTCTTTCGTGCTGAAGCTTTTGCCCTAATGAGGTCAAAAGTTGGACGTGGAGATATTTTCTTTTGCATGAATCGAAACGAAGAGTTACTACAAGCATGCATGTGACAGGTAGAGAGAGAGAGTGTTGAGAGAGAGAGAGAGAGAGAGAGAGAGAGAGAGGGAGGGAAGGAGGGAGGGAGGGACACACGAGGCTGCAGTGCATTCGTTAGTCCAAAGTTCATAGCACAAAAAGTTGGAAAAATGGAGGGAAGGACACACGAGGCTGCAATGCATTCGTTAGTCCAAAGTTCATAGCACAAAAAGTTGGAAAAACCAATTGGAAAACCGAGACCTCTCACTGAATTCCTATGTGGAGAAAATTCATAGGGCTTGAATTTCTTATCTTCTCGATTGGCCATGTTCCAGAATTTGGACGACCTCGGTATAAATATCGGTAGGGTAAAAACTTTTCCCATCTCGGGTTGTACGAGTCAATCCGGATATTGAGAGTATTTTGACTCGTGAGTTACAGTGTTCTAAAGTTTGGACGACTTTTTTCTTGTTAAAGTATGAACATCAGCAGAGAATTAATTTCTCCGTTCTCCATCTATATGATTTAACCCAAAAATTATGGTTGTTTTGATTCATGAGTTACCATGTTTTAGAATTTGGATGATCTTGTCCACGCCGAAGTATAAACGTCAGTGTGAATTAACTCGAGAATTGAGGTTGTTTTGACAATCTATGTTATAGAATGCTTGACTTTTCTTTATTAGAAAAGGGATTGGATGTCTGCATCAAATGCTACAACACCAACTAGGCTCTCGTTGTTGTTTCTAGAGTTTGGGTGAGCTCCATTGACATTAAGGAATTTGTCAAAAAAATATTGTCCGAAAGTACTTATATTAAGTGATTAATGGACGTAATGAAAACTACTATATTTAGCGTTCTTATTAAAATTCGTCGTCATTAGTATTTTGAAAATCCAAACTTACTTTTCTTATTGACAGGTGTCTCCAAATGATATTCGCTAACAATATTTTATGATTATATATAGTGACCTCCTTTGGATTAAAGAAAATAGGAGAAGAGGTCAATTATAAAAACCTCTCTCTCTCTCTTCTTCTCATATAACAAAAATATGTAATATTCAATATGTTCTTTTGAACTTTTTGGGCTTCCGATCCTTTTCAAACTCAAATCTTGACACTTTTAGGAAGGCTAGATACACTGATGATGCATGCATAATCAAGGCAACATCACCACAACACGGACTCACATTGGCTCCTATTGCTCCTCTTTAAGCTAGTAGAAATTTCTTTTTCAATAGGGTGTGCATTGGTCCCAGTTACAATTACAGGTGAGCGGTTCTAGATTTCGTACAGGATCTACCTCGAACTTACTCATAGGAATATGTTCCTCATTTTTTGAAACATAGAACCTACTTTACATACCCTAGAACCTAGAATCTACTTTGTCATAAGTTTCAAGTTTGATTCGAGGGTTTACCTAGATTCCATTTATATTATTAATTGAACGATTATAGTGAATTATAATCTTTAATGACCACTATATGTTGCTACAATTTATTCACCATAACTTATAATTAGACACACAAAACACTTATCATTGAATGGTATGGAATATCGCATGATTGCGCAAATACATAGATTAAGAAAGACATTAGAACTTGTTCCAGGTTCCTTCAATTTAGAATCTAGAATGTACCCTTCAAAATAAGTTTCTACCTTGTATACCTTGGAACTTGGAATTGTATAGATTTCCACTAGTCCGATTCTTAGGTTCCGGATTCGACCCTTGAATCATGCTCACCTCTAGCCTCGGTTCAAATCGAAAGCCGAACAAAATCAGACCCATACAGACTGATTTTGAGTGTTTCCTAATTCCACATAATGAGCCGGATTCCTAGACTGAACAAGATTTCTTAGATTTTTTTTTTTATTCTAAAGCAAACCCTAATTAATAAATTATTTTTTTCTTTTAATGTTGGGAAACTCCCACTTGTAGGGAATAGAAGAAATAAAAAAACAAGAAGAAGAATAAATCACCAATTCTAGTCCGATTCAGTTCCAGAATTGGGTGGATCATTTTCTAGTCCCATGCACTGGAAACCAACCTTGTCCGATTCAATTTCAGGTTTCGGGATAGGAATTGACCTAACACTAAAACCAATCACCTCCTATTATTTAGTCAAGAGAGATAGGTAGAACTTGATAAAGTGGGAGATAGGAGATAGGTAGAACTCAATCAAATGGTCCTGTATCCTATCCTTAATTTGAATATTAAACTTTTTGTGCAACTTGACTAGAGTCTCCCGTCACTTATGATACGTGATCTAATTAAGTATCATATCAACAATGGTTGTTTGATTTGTGAGTTACTATGTTCTAGGATTTGGACTACCTTATCCTTGGTGAAATATAAATATCAGTATGAATTAACTTGTGAATTGAGATTATTTTGACTCATGAATTACAATTTATGACATAGAATGCTCAACTTTTCTTTATTTGGAAAGTGATTAGATGTATCGCACAATAATAGTCTGCATCAAGTGCTACAACACCAAATAGACTCTTATTGTTGTTTCTAGAGTTTGGGTGAGCTCCATTGACATTAAGGAACTTGTCAAAAAAGAAGAAGAAGTCTGGAAGTACTTGTATTAAGTGATTAATCAAGGGAACAGAGTGAAATTTAATATATCTTGTGATCTTATAATTTTTTTTGTCATCAGTATTTTGAAAATTGAAACTTACTTTTCTTATCGATAGGTGTCTGCAGACGATATTCGTTAACAAGATTTATATCATTATTCATGATGACCTCCTTTGGATCAAAGAAAAGAGGAGAGGAGGTTAATTAAAAAAACCGACCTTCCTTTCTCTCAATTATTCAATCCTTTTTTTTCTTGAAATAACAATATGTAATTTTCAATATGTTCTTTTGAACTTTCTGGGCTTCCGATCCTTTTTCAAATCTTTACACTTTTAGGAAGGCTAGATACATTGATGATGCATGCATGATCAAGGCGACATAACCACAACATTGACTCACATTGGCTCCTGTCGCTATTTAATCTAGTGGAGTTCCTTTTTTAGAAGGGGTGTGTAACCAAATTGGTTCCACCCGAGAACCGCACCAGACCACTAAAAAAAAAGGTCCGGGAACCAGTCCGGAGATAGCTTCCAAATTGTTAGAACCGGTTTTAACGCATCCGGGAATAGGTTCTCGAGTGAATGGGAATCGAATCGGGCCGCCTTATTTCGGAACCAGTTTCGAAATTGGATTTATAAGCTAAAAAACCAAAATCCTAATTTCTTTTTCCTCTAAATTCTAACTTCAGCACTCTTTCGTCCTTTTCCTTCCTGAAAAGTCCTCACCAGTCTTTTCTCTTCCCCTAAATTTTTATGGATGAATGGAGAATGGAGTTTTATAATTTATCTTTTATATTACGAGTTTGAACTTTTTATCATTTATAATTGTACATGACTACATATTCATCTTATGGATTGTTGTTTTTGGCGGATTAGGATTTTTTTTTTTAATACTTTGAATTGTTTTGTTACTCATAACTTCATATAATTTTGTTGTAAACAATGAACCAAAAAAGGGACCCAAAAAAAAAAAAAAAATAGATTCTTAGGTAGACCCTGGACCCGAATTGGAAAAATAAGGTGGGTTCTAGGGTCTAAAAACTTAAGATTGATTATTAGAAGGTAGGTTCCGGGTTCTAGTTCTAGAACCCACCCACCTTGGAACGAATACCCCTAGTGCATCCCGGCTCAAATTGAAAGCCGAACAAAACCAAACCCAAATAGACCGATTGGTTCCCAGTTCCACAAAATGAGCCGGATTGTTGGACTAAACATGACTTCTTAAATTTTTTTCTATTTTTTATTATGAAGCAAACCCTAATTAACAAATTATTTTTTCTTTTAATGTTGGGGAAATGCCATTTGTAGGGAATAGAAGAAATCAAAAAAAAAAAAAAAAAAAGAGGAAAAAATCACCGATTTTGGTCTAGTCCGGTTCTAGAATCCAGTGGACCTTTTTTTGGTTTCACAAACTAGGAACCGACCATATCCGATTCGATTTCAAGCTTTAGGATAGGAATCGACCCAACACTAAAACAGATGGCCTCCTATTATTTAGCCAAATAGGACAGCTAGAGCTCGACAAAGTGGTCCGGAATCCTGTCCTTAATTTGAATGTTGAACTTTCTATGCAACTTGACTAGTGTCTCCCGTCATTGATGATACGTGATCTAATTAAGTATTATATCAATCATGGACACGCGGCCTTCTCTCTGACCAGATTAAATCTCCTGTGACGCTGCCAATTTTTTTTTCTGTTGGAATTATTGACGAGACGACGGTGATGATGATGCAAAACCTTTGGAATGGGGCCTTCGCCGCGCGGCACTTTTTGCAGATCGCATAGCATCGGTCTGATCTGCAGCATTGTCAAGGGAGGAGAGCAAATTTACTGTCGCAGGTCGAGAGCAAATTTACTGTCGCAGGTCGTGTTCGAGCCTTCTGGGACTCCCCTTCACGATGTTTATATATCACGTAATTATTGATGCAGATATTTCATTCGTTAAAGAACCTCGTTAAATTTTTGCAAGGAGGCGAGCACAGCTAAATCTGGCAATGGCAACCGGAATGAAGTGTCGATGAAGCCTATAAAAATGACGAAAGGGCTTTCGACGACAAATGGGGTCGAGAGCTGTTCTCAACTCACGATTTACTGCAATAATTCCACTCAGCATATGTTATAAATCCCAAGGAATTAGGCTTTCTTGGCGCGACGCGTGTACGGTCTGCCTACAAGATTCCGTCACACTTAAGCATAATATTTATTTCGTTTGGAGCTCTTCGATGAGAGTTAGGCAGAGTGGGTTTTTCTATTTCTATGTGGTGGCAAGAAAGAGACGGGAAAAAGGGAGGGGGCGGTCAAGAAGATCTGGGGAGAATGGAATCCAAGAGAACTCGTGGTTGTTACCGCCCTGGGGGCTTTCTTTGTTCTTTTATGTGCTGAACTTTTTTGCCCTAACGAGGTCAAAAAGGTTGAACGTGGAGATATTCTTTCTCTTGCATCTTTTGAAGGCGGCTTTTGTTGCATGGATCGAAACAACGTGGTACTCCAAGCATGCATAACACACGCAGAAAGAGAGAGGTGTGCACGAGGCTGCAATGCATTCGTTAGCTCATGGCACAAAAAGTTGGAAAAAGGATTTACCAATTGGAAAATTGAGGCCTCTCAATGAATTCTTACATGGAGAAAATTCAGTCTTCTCGATTGGCCATGATCTAGAATTTGGACGACCTTTTCCTCATTGAAGTATAAATGTAATTATGAATTAACTCGAGATTAAGGTTATTTTGACCCGTGAGTTGCAATTTGCGAAATAGAATTCTTGACTTTTCTTTATTGGGAAAGCGATTTGACGTATTGGGCAATAATAGTCTATATTGTACAATAATAGTCTGCATCAAGTACGATGCCACCAAGTAGTCTCTTAATGCTGTTTCTAGAATTTGTGAGCTCCATTGACATTAAGGCACTTGTTAAGAAAATGTCCGGAAGCACTTATATTAAGTGATTAATCAAGGAAACGTAACGGAATATAATATATTTAGTAACCTTATAAAAAGCCTGTCATCAGTATTTTAAAAATTGAAAATTACTTTTCTTATCGACAGGTGTCTCTAGATGACATTTGTTAACAAGATTTTTATCATTATTTATGATGACCTCCTTTGGATTAAAGATAAGAGGAGAGGAGGTCAATTAAAAGAAGTGTTAATTAATTTAGCAAATGCCAAACGGATTCTTACATGGATTTTGACATTAGCCGATCACGATCAATTATTTACCTCCCTCCCTCCTCTCTCTCTCTCTCTCATGACGGCAATCTGTAATTTTTAATATGTTCTTTTGAACTTTCTGGGCTTCTCTCTCTTTCGTGACGGTAATCTGTAATTTTTAATATGTTCTTCTGAACTTTCTGGGCTTCTAATCCTTTTTTAACTCAAATATTGACACTTTTGAAAAGGCTAGATACACTGATGAGGCATGCATGATCAAGGCGACATCACCATGACACTGATTGACATTGGCTCCCGTTGCTCATCTTTAATCTAATGGAAGTTCCTTTTTTAGTAGGGGTGTGCATTGGAGCTGATCCAAATCGGAAGCTGAATAGAACCGAACTAAATAGACCAGTTCTTAGTGATTCCAGTTCCACATAATGAGCCGGACTGTCGGACCAACCGAGATTTATTAATTATTTTATTATTCTTTATTTTGAAGCAAATCCTAATTAATAAAATATTTTTTTTCCTTTTAATGTTGGGATATTCCCAAGAGAAGAAATCACTAATACTGGTCCGATTCAATTCCAAAATCTGGTCGACCGGTTCCGATTCTGCCCAATCCGACATCAAGTTCAGAGGTAGGAATCGACCCACCACTCAAACCAATCACCCCCTATTATTTAGTCAAGGAAGACAGCTACAACTCGAAAAGGTGGTCCGGATTCCCGTCCCTGATTTGAATATTGAACTTTCTGTGCAAATTGACTGGGGTCTCCCGTCACCGATGGTACGTGATCTAATTGAGTATTATATCAATCGTGGACACGCGGCCTTCTCTCCGACCAGAAAGACATAGGGCACTTTCTGGGTCTCAGGACAATACGTAACCTACGGATACATCGAACGTCAGGGCCTTTCTAATATTCCTGGCCAAAGCCTACGCCTGTGTCCCTCCCTGTCCATCCCCTGTTTTGCCCCTTGAAGCATTCAACCATGGCGGGTCCCTAGTTAACATGCCGTAGGGAATGGTAAGCGTTCCTCGACATCTTCTTTCGATAATCTCGCCGCTGTAAAACGCTAACCGAGCTGGAGCATGCTCGGTAACTTCGGCTCTTGACCAGGGGCCGTAATGCCCCACCTTTCCACAGTAGGAAACAAAAAGTTTGACAATCTTTCGTATTTCACAACAATCCTGGCACAAAATAAAAAGGGAGAATGGAGAATTTCCTTGTATGTTCGTGTATTGTGTACAAGTACATTGCTCCTATTTACTAAATCAATCATAGATTGACTAAATCAATCGGTTCGTAATCAGGATCGCCATAATCGGAATCAATAATCAGAATCCTGCAAATATATTTCCAATACATCCAAACTTATTTCCCCTCTACAAGTGAGAGATCTTGGCAATAAAGGCCGTGACAAATCAGCTGAGACTTTGAATCGGACAAACTTTGATAAGGGAATTTAAGATTTCGATTGCAAACAGGTGGTATCATCCAATAGACGACGGCTAGTGAAAGATTCAGCACCATTAAGCTACTGAAGATGGCTGTTGAATGCAGAAGTCGTTTAGATGTATACGGTCCAAGGTGATACCTTCTTAGAATTGAGTAAGTATATATACATTCGAGAAGATGAAAATCCATTTCTATACATGATAAATTATAATGTTGGGCCATTTTAGCCGGGCCTCAGTTCAGTTCAGTCTATTAGCTTTGCGGGTTCAAGCAATGCAGGCGGGCCTTCGATATATAGTGGTTGGGCCTCGGTGAAGGCACAATAATTACGAATGGTACAGTTTATTAGAAGTACGGTGGCAATTTTCGATCCGACGCGATGACACAATTCGAACGCGTAGGGAAACTAGCATATTTGGGTTTCGAACACGATAGGGAACTAGCATGTTTGGGTTGAGGTTAATCTTGTCTGGGTCAATTTGTGTCAACACATTTGTGTCCAACCCGCCTAGAAGAGCGAGTCAAAGTTAACGGGTTAGTGTTAATCTAACATGTATATGACCAATTTTGACATGATTAACTAAAGAGTTAATACCTTGAAAAACCCTAAACCGGTACACCTGTGACAAATTTACTCTGACTGACCATAAAAAACCCTAAAGTTGTACATTTATGACAAATTTACCCCAAACTAATTTATTTGATCACAAAAAATCCCAAATTGGTAAATTTATGACAATTATACCCTCCGGTAAATTGGATTAATACCACAAAAAAAATCACAAAAATTGTAAACTATGACAAACGGAGTGTAAAATCCCAAATCGGTATATCAATCAACTATCACGTGTCATTTAACTTAATTAAAAGGGTTAATACCCTGAAAAACCCCAAACCGGTACACCTGTAACAAATTTACCCCAAACTATTTTTTTGACCACCAAAAACCCAAAACTGGTATACATTTGATAAATTTACCTCAAACGATACACTTGTGACAAATTTACCCTCTCGTTAGTTTTCGTTAAATTTTACCGTCAAATTATTAAATTAAATGATATGTGACAGTTGACTAGTATTAATTTTGAATTTTACGCTCTGTTTGTCACAATTTACAATTTTTGTGATTTTTTCGTGGTATTAATCCAATTTAGCGGAGGGTATATTTGTTATAAATTTATCAGTTTGGGGTTTTTTCCGATTGAATAAATTAGTTTGTGGTAAATTTGTCATAAATGTACAAGTTTAGGGTTTTTTATGGTCAGTCGGGGTAAATTTGTTACAAGTGTACCAGTTTGGGGTTTTTCATGGTAAAAAAAATAGTTTGGGGGTAAATTTGTCACAAGTATACCGCTTTAAGGTTTTTTAGGATATTAACCATAATTAAAATTTAACGAAAACTAACAGAGGGTAAATTTGTCACAAGTGTACCAGTTTGGAGTAAATTTGTCAAAGGTGTACTAGTTTGGGGTTTTTGGTGGTCAAAAAAATAGTTTTGGGTAAATTTATCATAGATGTACCGGTTTAGGGTTTTTCAGGGTATTAACCCTTAACTAAAACCTATTCATTTCGTGTCATTTACCGTTATGATTTGAATTGATGATGTCTCGCTAATTACAACTGACATTGTTTAAATTTGATTTGGTGATATTTTGATGTCGGATTATCACAATTTGTAAATGTATCTTTTGAAAACGCGAGGATATTGTGTCAAGTTTGCGCTAATCGGTTAATTTCTTGTGTCGACCAATCAACCCATTATCTGATTGTGTTACGTGGGTCATCACTTGTCAACATTAATTTTTAGATCATATTCGTGTCACATAGCATGATATGATCGGCATGGTTGTGTCGTATTCGGATTGACTTATTTTCTAATTTACCCTTATAACGACATGATATGATCATGACCCGCTATCACGAATCACTGCCTGTACTTATAAGAAAATGTGATACCCATGAAAAGTGAAAACTTGTTAGAATAACAAGTCATTACAATATTTAAATGGTAAACAACGTCTTCATTTATAAACTTAATATTTTGGTTGGACTCTCTTAATATGGCATATGAGTTAAAAGGACTTGAGCCAATCTTTTCAGATCCCTACTTTGTCTCCCTTTTTGTCTTGGTCAATCCAAACCCTCGCATCAACATGAGTCTTTACCAAATCCGAATATTAAACCACTCAATTAATTATTCAAATTTGAAAAATGCTCATATCGTTGTCGTTAATCAATTGCGAAAATCACAACCCGTTTTAGGCCGCAAAAAACAAAAAACAAATAATTAGAAATTGTTGTGAGATTTACTTTTTCGAGAATTCATGGTTCCTTTTATAGTAGCCAAAAAATCATTATGTTAGCATAATCCTTTGAACTTTTGAATTAGATTGTCTATTACCATTTGCATTAGATCGTCAAAAACAAGAATGAATTGCAAAACCTTTTAATTAAATTCCAAATTTTAAAGTTTAGTGGCTGCCAAGATTGGGAAATTGTCAATAAGTGGACATGGTACAAACTAAATAACCCTCTTTCCCCATAAGAAGACAAGCATGGTAGAATACACAAATTGAAAAGCTAGCTTAGCGAAACTGAATAATCATGCACTCAATTTCCTAGCTTCAAAGATGCTCCACACCTTCCTTCTGGGATAGGGAAACGTAATCATTAAGAAATCACTTTATAGATGAAAAAGAGTACATGCATGTACTAGACGACTATACGACCTGTGCCTGTCGATGGCGGAAGTACAATCAAAATGAATCGTGACAAAGTCTTTACCTAACCAAAGATGGATGACGAGGGTCTGCTCGGGCCTTTGGATATATCATCGCTTTCAGCAGCAGAAGCGAAGATGGAACCGATCACGAGCATACGCACTGGGCCATTCGACTGAAACGTCGTCGTTAACACGAGGCGAGCGTCGTGTTAAACCTGGCTGCCAGCTAACCTTACCAACTCCCTCTTTGAACAAGAACGCCAAACCAACGAGGGGAATCGAGCTTCTAGATACGACTCGAGAAATTCAAATTTAGTACATCGAACCCATCTGGAATTGTTGGTAGTTTTTTCCGGTTCTTGATCCATTGACATCTTTGTGAAGACGGATTACTTCTGATAATCGAAACTTCCTATGCTGCATGCGTGTACAAGAGTTGTTTTAACCATTGGTCTGCACATAATGCGTTCGTTACGGTATCTTGAATCGAAAATAATTGGGTCTTCGCCTCTGGGGGTCTCGGGGGCATGACTCAAGACCAAGGGTCCCCAGTGGTGGGACGAATTGGATTCCTCATCAATGGAATTTTTCTATGATATAGTGACCTTCAACTCTCACACATATTTTGTGTCGAATCATGCAGCATAATAAATTGGAGAGTCCACATGATGAATTTTGTGAGTCACTCTAATTTATTATTACTTATATATGTTTGCAATGTTTTGATACTTAGAGAAATTGTCCAATCGATCATAAACTTATTTGTACGAATATCAATTCAGTCCTAAACTTTTCAATTTTATCAATTCAATTTCAAACCTCGGCTTGTTATTCTAATATATTCAGTCCTATCAATTTTCATCGAAAATCACTGACGTGGCGGTGCGTGACTATCTTCTAAAAACAAACGTAGTGCACGTAATTATCACGAAAGAATTAATAAACATTTTGAAATGAGTGAACATTCCTACAACGGGAGTTGGTGAGCCATTGACAAAAGGGAGCCGGGTGGGCCCGAGGTGATTCTGGGCTTCATGCTCGAAAAGGACCTTCTAGAAGCCCATCGGTTTCCGACCCACTTTTTCGATCGACCCCGCCCCCGACATGGACAGTGCGATTCCAAATGCACACGCTTTCTCGTGCCCGAAACCTTGCCCCCACCACTTACCATGGGCCCCCACCGTTCCTTGACACTCCACCGTGCGATGCTCTCGAGATGCCGTCTAACCCATCGGCATACGAAGTGTTATCATGAAAATGGAGATCAGTTGGTTATGAAAATTCCGTAATGGAACCCGTTTAAGTTTTCTCTCTGCTTATTGATTTAAGTTTTTTTTGTTAGACTTTTGAATATGGTGTCAGGGCCGATATCATCCTTTTTGAAAGTGCATCGAGCCCCATTTTGATCAAATCCAAATTGTACGTGAAATAGGGTGTTGAAATATTTCTCGTTCCATCTATCGTTATAAACTTTTAGATTAGAGTTTTTTGTATAAAAACATAATTCGCGTGGGAGCTGGAATATTCTGCTTACATGTGGCTTTGGTTTTAAGAGCATATTCTCTCTCTCTATATACATATATTTTTGGTCCCGCATGTCATCGTTCCACACCACCCATTTCATTTGTGGCTTCGAGCGCATGAGTACAATAGTCATAAGAATTCAAACGAGGTTAAGATCGGGGATCATGTAGGACTATTACCCAAACTCTCACCTTTTCATCACATGGATTTTGATAAGAGAAGTGCTATCCCGGGGACGCGCTCAAATGTAACTACAAACTTAGATGAGATTTCGTCCCATTCTTACTCGAAATTTTATCAACGCTTTGCAAAGTAATCAGAAGAAGATATTATAGCCGTCTTATGAATAACCCTCGTTTTTCCGATGATACGCATGCCCAAAAGAAATTGTTCTAGAAATCTTGTTCACTTGACTTTATAATTGTGTCGTTAACACACGCGTTTTAATCTAGATCCTGGGCTGATCGTCCTCGTGAGTCATGACGGCCCTTGGAGCCGTTGCGCTTGACCTCTCTTGGTGGCCACGGGGAAAGAGGTTTTCCCTTTGAATTTTCAGGGATCCTTCGATGCTCAAGTCAGTACGGGACCCACCCTGTTGCGAACGCGTTAGTTTGGGCCTTTCCCCTTCTAATTGGGGAATGGGGGAGGTTCAAGTCACCGTGTGCGCATTAAGCGTGATTTAAAAGGAGTATCGTGAGAGGTGGGTCCCTGCGCCAGTGCTCTTTAGGGGTTTACGCCGAGCGTTCGCTTTTAGGTGGTTCCTCCGGTCTCAAAAAAAAAAAAAAAAAGTTGTACGGGCGTAATTCAAAGTTACTTTCTGCAGAGGAGCGACGATGCGTGCTCCTTTAGCGGTATTTTATTATGTTTAGGTCTTCGAACTTTGTCCTTAAATTGTATAATTCAATTTATGTTTATACTGGTCCTACCTTATAAAAAAAAAAAAAAAAAAAAAAACCGCTGACATGACCATTAAATCACCGTCATGGCGACATCCCAGCTGACTACTTAAAAAATCAGTTACTCAAAAGGCAATTTGCAATGGAAAAGAGAAAGAAAAGGAGAGTACCTTGGTCGTCTCCTTGTTATTTTGTTCTCACTTTTACAGATTACACTTACTCAATTCTTCAACCCTCATGAATGAATCAAGGTATGTTCGTTACTCCTTTTAGATTGTAAGGCTCACACCTACTCATTCTAGATATTTATTTATTTTGTTTATTTCAGCACTTTACGTAATCTTTTTGCAAGTTTTTTTTTTATTTTGAATTTGTCATCTTGGAGGAATTTTTTTCTTTCCAAATCAAGTCAATTGATGTATAATTCATTATAGGAAAAAATAAATTAGAGCATAGTTGCCGGCTTTCAAGAAAAGGGACTCAAAGTTTAGAAACCGATGCATCAAATCAACTTCGATTTTAGTGAATTTTTTTTTCTGTAATTTAAACTCAATTATTGAGTTGACTTTTTTTTTTTTTGGGTACACGTTAACAACAAAAATTAACTGAGATATTAGCTGCATCATAGCGAAAAATTTGGCCTCGCCACTCAAAATCTTGGCTCTGTCACTGCCGCCATACTTGTCGAATCCAGATTTTCGATGACCATGGCTATCGCCATCAACATTTTGCTTTCGTGGTTGCATTTAACTGAGAGAAAGGACCTTGCTCTTAAAACCCTTTACTTAAACATCATAAACTTGCACAGAAAGTCGCAAAACAAAGAAGACAACACAATTTAATGCAAGCAAATCATAAGCTGCTGAAGTCACCCAAGAATTCAGATCATAATTCTTGCATGTGACTATATTGCATGGCAATGTAATTACATCGACATAAGAATCTAGCAGTAACCCAAAAATATCTCCAAATTCTAAATCACGTGCAAGAATGATGACTCAAAATTAATACAGAGTTGGAGGACTATAATCACACAAAATTTAAGGATAAAAGATCTCAAACTTCAACATTACTTTCATCTTTGTTTAGGCAGTTAGATCGTCGGATGAGTCTACTTGTTGGATTTTATCAATTGTAATACTCGGGTTTATTTAGGTTTTATTAGCTAGGGTGAAACTTGTTTAAGAAATTTAGGGTGCCAAACATCATAATTCAGCTTTGCAAATGGACTTTGGGACTCTAAAGTCCCTTGGCCAAATGCAAACGCGTTTGGTTCGACTTTTTGGGCGACTTTGGCAGGATGCAATTGCATCTCCAAATGAGTCTAAGAGCCCTTAGCCCAAAGCAAGTCTGGAGGTCCTTTGGAAACTTGCATTTTCGGAATGCAAGTTCCGGTTACTGTTCACATCGTGATTATTGTTCATCCGCGAGGGAAACCACCGCACGGAGGCCGACGACCGCCGGCCAAGGGGGTTGCGCGCGCCGGCGATGTGCCGGCGACCGCTACTTGAGGGTCGCTCGACCCCGGTGACAATCGCCAGACCTCAGGCAACGCCTGGGTCGCGCGAACCAGGCGACTGATGGCTTGAATTGCGCGACCCTAGGTGGCCGTCGCCTGAGGTCGCCTGACCCCAGGCGGCCGTCCGAGGGCTAGATCGGCCATCCGCCGCCGCGGTGGTCCGGCGGTCCGACGGTCCGGTCGGATTTCAAAAAAAAAAATTGCAAATATTTTTTTGTTTTTTTAATTTAATAAAAGTTATTTACAAATGTAAATTTTACTAAACGGTATTTTGGCCAAAGTTGTATCTCAATGTAAATTTTACCAAACGATATTTGCATTTTGGAAAATCCCCTTCACCCAAACGTATTTGATTTCTGCAAATGCATTCCCCAAAAGCTGAACCAAATTGGCCCTTACTTATACTTAGGTAATTCTCTCAATGCAGTGTCCGAGCCCGAGCCCTCCAGATCTAGGGGCTCAAGCTTGATGCTGTGACCAAGGTCGAGCCCTCCGGATCTAGGGCTTGAGCTTGATGTAGTGGTAGAGCTCGAGATTGTCGAGCTTGGCCAAGATCTTGGAGCCATTATCCTTGACAAAAAACGATGGAATGGGCGGCAATGAGGGTGGATGATGAAGACATCTTGGGTGAGTGATGATCAGAAAAATCGAGGAAAAAATCAAGAACAAGATCAACAGTAATCAGGAAAAAGAAAATAAAATAAAAGAAAGAAAAAAAGAAAATTAATTAAACTACTCAAAAATAATGTCGTGTTGAATAAATTTGTTCACCTTCGATTACTGGATTGTCATGTAGGTTGGCTGACAATAATTGGACTGTTTAGTTCGTAATTTCAAGCAAAAATTGTCCAAAAGAACCATATAAGAATTTCACGCAAAGATTTATGAATATATCGATAAAATTGAAATGTTCAGAATTAAATTAATATTCATATAATAGGTTTAGAATTGAATTGATTATTTTCCCTTTAATGCAAGCAAGTCTTAGCTGAAGTCACTCAAGAATTCAGATCATGATTCTTGTGCACAACTAGATCGCATGGCAATGTAATTACAACAATATAATCTAGAAATAACCAAAAAATATCTCCAACTTCCTAGTCACGTGCAAGAATCATGATTCAAAATTAATATGACGCAGACATTCTGGGTCAGTGAGGATTAGAAAAATTGAAGGAAAAAAAAATCAAAACAGTACTAAGAAAAGGAAAGCAAAGAAAAAAGAGAAAAAAATTTCATAAAAGTACCCAAAATGACGTCAGGTTGAGTAAATTTGTCCTCCTTAGATTGCTAGCTTGTCATGTAGGTTAGCTAATATTACTAAACTGTCATGTTAGTAATTTCAGGCGAAAATTACCCGGAATGAGTATATTGGAATTTCAATGTAAAGATTAGGACAACATTGATAAAATTGAAATATTCATGTCTAAATTGATATCTGTATAATAGATTTATGATTGAATTGGTTATTTTCCCTTTAATGCAAACAAGTCTTAAGCTGAATTTACCCAAGAATTTCACATCATAATTCTTGAACATGACTGCGTTGCATGGCAATATAATCTAGAATGATGACTAATATTACGAAGACACCAGGGTGAGTGTGGATAAAATAATTGAAGGGAAAAAAAAATCAACGAGAAGAAGAACAGTAATCTAAAAGGGGAAAGAAAAGAAAAAAAAAAGAAAAAAAATCATAATACTACCAAAAAACAACATTGTGTTGAGTAATATTCTCCTTAAATTGTCGGCTTGCCACATAGGTCAATTGACGTTGATTGGATTGCCATGTTAACAATTTCAAGTGAAAATTAGTTGGAATGGCTAAATTGAAATTTCATGTAAAGGTTTATGAATATATTGACAAAATTGAAATGTTTAGAATTGAATTGACATCAATATAATAAATTTATGATTGGATTGATTATTTTCTCTTTGATGCTAGCAAGTCTTAAGCTGAAGTCACCCAAGAATTCAAATTATAATTCTTGTACATGACAAAAGTTGCATGATGATGAAATTACAGCAACATAATCTAGAAGTAACCCAAAAGAATCTCCAAATTCTAAAGCACGTGTTGAGTAAATTTATCCACCTTAGATTGATAAGATTGACTGACACTAATATTGATTGGACTGCCATGCTAGTAATTTCAAGTATGATGTTTATGAATATATGGACAAAGTTGAAAGATTTATTTTTCCCTTTTGCATGCAAGTCTTAAGCTGAAGTCACCCAAAGATTCACATCATCATTCTTGTATGTGACTAAATTTCGTGGCAATGTAATTACAATAACATAATCTAGAAGTAATCCAAAGATATATCCATATTCTAAGTCACGAGCAAGAATGGTGACTTAAAATTCATATGACAAAGACATCCGGGGTCAGTGAGGATAAGAATGATTGAAGGAAAAAAAATCAAGAAGAAAATGAATAGTAATCAGAAAAAAAGAGAAAATATAGAAAATTACTCAAAAAGAAGTCGTGTTGAGTAAATTTGTTCTTCTCTAATTGTGAGCTTGCCATGTAGGTTGATTGACGTTGACTCAAATGTCACATTAGCAATTTTAGACAAAAATTAGCCGGAAGGAAAATATTGAAATTTTATGCGAAGGTTTATGAATATATTAAGAAAATTGAAAGGTTTGTGACTAAATTGGTATCCGTACGATAGATTTAATATTAAATCAGTAATCTTACTTGTAATGCAAGCAAGCCTCAAGCTGAAATCACCCAAGAATTCAGATCACAATTCTTGCACGTGACTAAATTGCATGGCAGCGAAATTACAGCAACACAATCAAGAAGTAACCCAAAAATATCTCTAAACTCTTAGTCACGTGCTAGAATAATGACTCGGAACTAATACAATGTGGAGTTAGAGAGACCATAATCACCCAAAATTACAGTTTAAGGATTAAAAATCTCAAACTCCAATTACTTTCATCTTTGTTTAGGCGATTAAATTGTCGAATGAGTCTACTATTAAATTATTGTTCATCGCACCAATTGAATTCATTTAAATTCTATTAGCTAAGGCGAAACATGTTGCTCAATAAATTTAGGGTGTCAAAAAGCTCATGAAATTAGGGTTTCGGGCTTGCTCATGCTCTAGAACATCCATAGATATCAATAGATTTTTTGCTCGAAACAGAGGGGTCAAATTCTCTCTCTACGTGGAGCACGAAAAGGAAGGTCGGCACGACCAAACGCACATCCAAACAACGGTCAAGACGCAGTAATCAGTTCCTGACGTCTCCTGGTGCTCTGCAGAATTCTCTTCATGGTTTGGGAAATCCCTAGTTTCAACGAAGCCACCCGAATTTTCAAATGGACGACCCCGACGCGACAAGTAAGCACGCGATAGCAAGGTGGTTGGTGGGGTGATGCTTTCCAAGTTCAAAACCTTTCTCCGTTGAGTGCTGGGAGGTTTGGTTTCTTTGTTATGGAGGTTGCTTGCGGGACAAGTCTGCTTGTGGTTGGTTAAAATATGCACAATGACGACACGAATAAAGAGAGGGGAAGAAGAGAGATGATTTCGACGACCCTTGTATCTTTTTCCTTATCAGACGAAAGGAAAAACAGGAGCTCGATCGATGTCTTGACCCTCTTGCTCATGGCAAATCTCCCTAGTTTCAAAACGGATCTATCTCCCTACCCATCGATTTTTCTAAATTTTTTTGCCTTTTCCCACCCTTTTTCGCAGCTTATTTTCCTTTCTTGGACTTAAATATTAGGCTCGTGCATTACCCACGACCATCGTCAGAATTCTCTATGAACATAGTGGGAAAAGGATGGTTGGCAATGAGGAAAGTAGATAGTATTGCGGGCGGCATTTATTAGGGTATGAACTCAGAAACGGATTAAGATAAAGGAGCGTGGAGAATGCATAAGGCAGAGATTATAGGATGGGAAGCACTTACGACAAATGATTGCGGGTTTGGACGGTTGAATTTGACTAGCGAAAACGTGGCAGTGACCATCCAAAGTCAATTGGAAGCTGTGAAATTTCGGCCGGTGGAAACATAAACAAAACTGCCATAACAGCTATTGCTACCTCACTGATGACATCTTGAATTCCATGGATGGAAGCAACAATGGGGGGGTTTTTTTTCCCTCTCTGGCAAGTATGCACGCTCGGTTTGTTTGTATTTATTGTCTACTTCCAGCTCTAATTTATGGCTTTCTTTCTAATGTCTGAGAATAAAGTGACACGTTAGTTAACCTCCGAAGCATTGCAAAGATAGATGTTATATGATTGCATATGTCAAAAGCTTTGAACATTTCAAAGATTTCAAGTATTTCTAATTGAACGGAAAATCAAAGCACGATTCTCGCGAGATCTACATAGAAACTTTAGTTCCATGGACGGAAGCAATAATGTGGTTTTTCTTCTGTTACGCTCTATTTGTTAGTGTTTATTGTCTACTTCGAACCTTAGTTCATGCCTTTAATTCTAATATTTGAGAATAAAGTAACATGTTAGTTAAATCCTGAAGCATCGCAAACATAGATTATGTATAATTGCATATGTCAAAAGCTTTGAACATTTTGAAGATTTCAATTGTTTTGGATCGAATAGAAAGTCAAAGTGCTCGTCTCACAGGTTCTACATAGAAAAAAGCCACAAATTCAGAGTAAAACCTACCGTAGATAGGGCCTATCTGTCGACATAAGTCTTCGAACCGAGGAAGTTATGGCAATTCATGTTCTATTGGTATGATGGTTCGATTTTGAAAGCAAACATCTATCAAGGAAAATCGCAAAACAAACGTGGCAAACGCAACCGCGTGCTCCCCAATGTGAAATTGGAATAGTCTTTTACGTAAGTCTCAGGACGACATCATTGAAAAGAGGTCAAAAGAAGCTATTTGTACAGGAAAATATGCACTCCACTTTGTTATGGAGGACCTTGAACATTTCAATTTTCAAAGCAAGCCAAATCCAAATATTCACGACCCCCCAACTCCAACGTAATATATGATACATTACTTAGGTCCTCATGACATCATCATTAGCCTCATCCCCACCGTCACGTACGTGAGTATTATAACCTATAAAACCTTCACGTCGAAGAAGGTATTCATACACTCAGCGTGACATGTGAAATCTACGTGTGAGCTGCAAGGAGCCAACGAAGCACGAATCTTGAATTATTCCATTCGAGGGAAGTGAAGTCATAAACGACTCCATTACACATAATACATCGATGAAAAATCCGAACTCCATGGTGGGTGTCGCGCTTTCTACCGATATTCATTGGATCTTGCTCAAAATGATCGCCTCACTCAACTCTTTCATAAGTCATTATTCCTACGTAGATGTCGAGAATAGTTATAGGGTCAATACAAGATTGGCTGGCGATATCGAATCGTGTAAGTGATTCAGGTAAACTTGTATTTGTCAACTAAAAACATACGACTCAATGAAGATCAAATCCAACCCTTCTCAAAATTGTCAACCCCAACAAACCCCACCAAGCATAAAAAAAAAATTTCTTGTTGGCAGCGGGTGGTTTCTGAAATTTATGGTGGCGAATCTTCAACCCGCCGCAGAAGTTGCTCGGGATGATCGTCTTTCTTTTCTTTTTCAAAGGCCGAATTATCTCATAATTTTCTTTTATGATGACTTTTTAGATTGTTCAAATCGGTTCATGAAATCCATCTCAATTCGAATCTCATGGAATAATTAGCCTTGGGATATGTATATTACATCATACTTATTATTCTTCCTTCCTTCCTTTTTCTGGGTGTTACCAATATAAAGAAATTAAGGAAGTGAGTAACTTAAAAGTTATGTATCGACCTATCGATAAAATCTCAATATATGCAAGAATGCTTGGTCTCTAATCTCTCTATATTAAGATGAAAAAGACGCTCTAAACGGTCTAATTTTTGCACTTTCCATTTCATGCCGTTGACGTCCGCACTAATAAGCAAGATTAAGAATGAAGATAACCAAGAACGATCATAGGAGCCTCCTCATGACCCGTGAGGTAAACCCTAATTCTACTGGGTTTCTCAATTCTGCTCTTGCAGATCAACTTTCGCCGGAATTCCTGGTCAGCTATCCCTTTAAAATATTAATTGTTTCCCATTTAATTAGAATTATTTGTTTGACGTGCCATAAAACGGACAAAAGAGATGTCGAACGGGGGCATGGGATGCGTTGAGATGTCACGTTATTTTCATTTTTTGGCTCTAGTCCCAAAGCATCACAAGAAAGAGAAATCTGAACTCGAGTCCTATAACCATGTGAAATTGACACTGAGGGTTTCTGCGTCGTTTTAGTCAAAGGAATTTTGCTCAGGTTATTCGGAGGGAGTAAAAGTCAAATTGCCTCTCGATCGATGTTTTTCTCGCTTTTCTGATGATTTTCGATTTTAAGTTTGCTCACGAGAATGTCGGCAGGTATTTGAATTTAGCAATTGCTTTGAGATAAAGGTTTTCAAGAAATCAACATTTGCGACCAAAATATTCACAAATTATTCGAGATTTCTCGCATAAGCAACATGAACATATAAATTTCTAGGTAAATTTCGAGTTTCTAACTTCGTGAGTGTAAGTCTATACCAAATGAAAGGGGGAAATTACCACAACAGTCAAAAACCTATTACAAATTTTCCAATACAATTCTAAGCCCTTTTTTTTTTGGCCAATCAGTCATAAACATTCTATGATTATATCAATTCAGTTCATTTGACCAATTTTGACAAACCGATGCTAACGTGAACAATTTTTTTGATAATATTTTTTTTTTCTTTTTTTTTTCTTTCTCTTTTCTTTTTTTCTCCTTCTTCCTCCAGAGGTGAGTGCCGATGATGCTCACCCCCACTAGCCACTAGTGAAGGCAAAGTCTCGTCTAGCAATGGCAAGGCCGCCCTTGCCATGGTTGAGCAAGGGCTTGCCAGATCTAGTGAGGCTACAACTTGCCCATGGCCGATGAGACTCACCTAGGCCAGAGGCCGCACGAGGTTGAGCCCTTCAACCCTGCGGCCTCTGGCGAGGCACATAGCGATGCTTGACCTCGCTTGATTCGGCAAGGGTGAGCCTTGCCTAACCACTGGCAACCATCACCAGAGGTCGTGGCCTTCAACCTTACAGCCTTTGGCAAGGTTGAGCCTCACCTATGGCTTGCGAGCGGCCTAGGCAAGGTCGCCTAGCCACGGCTAGGTTTCCCTAAGGCCGACGAGCTCCCTGGTTGGCCTTGCCTCTGGCTAGTCGTCGGCAGCGACTGGAGGAAGAAGGAAATGAAAAAAAGAAAGAGAAAAAAAAAAGTGAAAAATTAATAAAAAATTCGAATAAAGTAGAATTTTATTAAAAAATTATCTACACTAGTGTCAGCCAGCCAAAGATGACTGGATGCACTGAATTGACACTTACAAAAAGGTTTAGGACTGAACAAGCTAAAAAAAATAAAGAATTAGGGATTGAATTAGAAAAGTTATAATATGTTTAGGACCGTTTTGGTAAATTTCCCAAATGAAAGCTAGACAAGCCATTTGTGCTTTCATTAATCCTAATCGATCCTATAGGTATTCTCGCCCAAGAAGGGATCTCATTGACTATCTTCCATCTTATGTTGTTTCCAAGGTTATGGTAATATAAAAAAACGAATACCGGATCACCCCAATTCCCACATAAAAAGAAAGAAGAAGAACGTGCTCTTCCAACATATCCGAAACAATGTCGTCCATAAGATGAGGCCTAGTGCTCTTTGAGGGGGCAATACCCTCATGGGACCTTAAAAGATACACCAAAGAACAGATAGATGAAAACAGAAATGGAGATTGAGAATCTTCAAAGGAGGATAAAGGGAAAGTGAAATGCCAGAGGGAGGAACGTGGGGGTCCCGTATTGCTTAGCCATCGATAGCAATATTTGGTTGGAGGAATTGAGGATGGCAAAGATCAAATGCGAATCAACCAAAGATTTCTCATTGATCCCTTTTTCCTAGGTCACAATGTCATGAAAAAAGGGCATCATGTAACCGTGCGTGCATTTTTCTCCTATGAAAGTGGTTTACGCAAGAAAGTATCTTACTGGACTTTCCTTCCATATCTTAAAGGATAAAAACATAACAAATTTTCGAAAAAATTATCCAATTAGTTCTTAACCTATTGTACAAATACCGATTTGATCTTAAACTTTTTTGAAAGATTTACCAATGTAATCATTCTGACCAATTTAGTTTGGATTTCAGTGACGTAGGCAATTTTTACAAGTATTTTAAAATTTCTGATTTTTTTTTCTCTCATTTCTACTATTCAACTTTTTTGCTCTGCTGGTCAGTGGAGCCTCGATAATGGTCAGCAAGGGTGGCCATAGTGTATGGCCAGCGACTGATGGAGGAAAAAGATGAATGGTAGAATAGAAAAAATAAAGAAAACAAAAGGAAAAAAATATAAAAAATTCAGGAAACTTTAAAAAATTTGTAAAAAATTTATATATCAGCACTTTTCATGCTACATGGGACTGTTGATATTAATTAAATGATCATGTTAGCGATTTTTGGCCTAAATAGGCTAGATGGATTAGCTTAGAAAATTGTCAAATGGAAAGTTTGGAAATGAATTAGCAAGACGGTACTATAGGTTTAAAACTTTTTGGACAATTATCTTGTTCTACTTCCATCCTTAAACTAGTAGTTGTATTAGCAAAAAAAAATTTCACTTTTTTATTTGTGGATGAGTATTCACGATATTTTGCAATTAAAGGAAAGAAATTCTAGTCTCTCAGGCTTATATAATTGATCGGGGTCTCTAGAGATTCCAACTAAGTAGATAGTGTTCATTTGTTCAAATCATACCAATTGTGTGGAAGCTACTCAGAGTCAAAATTGACCAACCGGACCAAAGGCATAAACTTGAATAGTTCATAGAGCTTGTTGGGAGTTTCACGCGTCTCTTGATTGCGAATTTTAGGGCCCTTCTTATTCTGGATTGTTAAAAAGATAAGTTAAAAAAGAAGGCTCTCCTTAAATAGAAATGATAAATATTAACTATTATGTACACGGACAGCCTCACATGGATTTATCATTTTATATCCAATATCAATCCCGATGAACATATGGGAATGCAATGGCAGGTATTTGCGGTGGACCAAACAAAAGGAAAAAAATAAATAATGGGCAATCAGGCAAGGGCAGCATGACCTAAATTGGGGCAGGCAGATGTCCCAAAAAAGCATAATGAATAAATGAACGCGTTGTTCATATACGAATAGTAGGCATTACGTTGCTGGGATTCTCTAGCGTAATTAATTGCATTCGAGATACTATTTAAAATCCATATGCCTTTTATGGACCGTTTGTCCATTTGAAGGGAGAAGTTTCCCAAACGATGATGTGAAAAAAAATTACCATGTCCCCATCTCAAAAGACGAGGGGAAAATTGTCTATACATTTTTGACCAGTATACCGAAATTTCACGCGCAGAGCCCAAATGTCCCCAAGACTTTTCCTTTCTTTGTCTTAATTACATTCATTAACATCCTCGCTTGTCTTTTGGGCAATTTCAACCCTTGCTAATCCGTGTAAAAATCTTGGCTAGACCAACCCCCTGAAAACGATAGAGCGAAGAGGACATGCCGTCCAAGGTGGGTTGACTCGGGCAATCTCTGCCGTTGATTCGAGAAAAACTCCCTCCCCACAAGGTGGGGGCCAACGCGGTGCGACGTGGGCCATACCTTTTCCCCCCACAGTAAGAGAGAGAAAAAGGATACATTTTTGGTGGTGGCACGGAATATTTTCCTGCGATCTTGCGCAAAATAACTTAAACATATATACATACACATGTATACGTATATATATACGTGTGTGTATTATATTCCCGCTGCTATAATTCCTGCCTTGAGTCCATTCGATCTCCTCCTCAATCGACCTTTGTCTTCTTCCTCCACCTTTCTCTCTGTAGAGCTCCACTGGCTTACTTTCTGCATCTCTCTCTCTCTCTCTCTTTCTTACATTAATCTTCGAAAACCTGCGCACCGCGTTTTCATGTCCCTTTTCCCGGATTCTGTACGCGTCGTCGCGCAAATTCTACTCCATTAAAATTCCGCCCATATCTAGTCCACGAAATATCAAGCGCGCACATCATATATAACCACCCCACCCACCTACCGAAGCTATAGAGAGCTTCGCTCGCGTTGTCCCTTGGCGACCGAGAAGAGATGAAGGGCCTCGCCAAGCACGGGCGCCGGTGGGCGTCGGACACCGTCCCCGGAAAGTCCCCGGTCAGCGACAGCACTTCGCCGGCGGGTACGGAGGCCAGCTACGGCGAGGAGCTCGTGGAGGTGACCCTCGACCTGCAGGAGGACGACACGATCGTCCTCCGCAGCGTCGAGCCCGCCACGGCCGCCTCCGCGTTGACTATCAACATCGACGACGACGGCGGCAGCGGGGCCGCGACGCCCCGCGCGACTTCCTCCTCGGCCCCGTCCCGGTCGCCGACGATGCGCCGCAGCTCGTCGAGCCGGCTCCGGCAGTTCTCGCAGGAGCTCAAGGCGGAGGCGGTGGCCAAGGCGCGGCAGTTCTCGCAGGAGCTCAAGGCGGAGCTGCGGCGGTTCTCGTGGAGCCACGGCCACGCGTCCCGCGTGCTCTCGGCGTCCACGTCGTCCGCCGACCAGAATGCCGGCGGCTTCGATGTGGCCCTGGCGGCCCGGGCCCTGCGGAAGCAGCGCGCGCAGCTCGACCGGAGCCGCTCGGGCGCCCAAAAGGCCTTGCGCGGGCTACGGTTCATCAGCAACACCAAGACCAACGCCAGCATCGATGCATGGAACGAAGTTCAGGCCCGCTTCGATAAGCTTGCCAAGGATGGTTGTCTCTGTCGTCAAGATTTCGCACAATGCATAGGTTTTCGCCATCTCTCTCTCTCTATCTCTCTCTCTCTAAATTCATGTCCCTTTATGGTGGATTTCTCTCCTTAGTGTTCATACTGACGACGTCCTTGTCTTTTTTCCCGGTGAAGGAATGAAAGATTCGAAGGAGTTTGCTTTGGAACTGTTCGATGCATTGGGGAGGAGGAGGAGAATGAAGGTCGACAGGATCAGCAAAGACGAGCTCTACGAGTTCTGGTGTCAGATCACTGATCAGAGCTTCGATTCCCGTCTCCAGATCTTCTTCGACATGTACGCATGATGATCACGATGATGATGATGAATTAGAAAAAAAAAAAAACAAGACCCAACTTGATAACTTTTTTAATTAATTCTTTTTTTTTACACTGTTGTGTTTTGATAAAGATTGCACTTCTTTAACAAACTAAGCACCAGACCGATTCATCTCCATTAGGTTATTTTTATTATTTTCATTTTAACACGAGATGATTGAATTGTCAGTGGGTAAAGAGTCAGAAGTGAGAAAAGCAAGAACAGGGACCGCTGAACAATATCCTAATTATGGACCTAATTATTGATCGAGTCTTATGTTTTTTATTTGCACCTAGTACGTTTTTCATAGAAAACAATCATATGTTTGGTTGTAATTAATCTTTTCTCTTGTTGAATACATGACAGGGTAGACAAGAACGAGGACGGTAGAATCACCGAAGAAGAAGTAAAAGAGGTGAGAGTTCTGTTCGAACCGATTGTCATTAGCTGTCATTTTCGACTACATTAAAGCCCGATTAGACCCGGCGGCCCCGCTAAACTAAACTCCTAGACTGATTATATATATATGCGCAATAGATTGGACCGTACATAATTAATTGGAATAGAAACTAATGTGCATGAATTAGCCAACACTCCTTAATGTCCTCGCATGAGCCGTCATAATAAACTAGGGTTTTCCTCACAGGGTGTCATGTTTCGATTACAATATAATAATCGCTGTTAGGCGAGATTCGGTGAGCCCTAAAAATCCCCGAAATTCCACAACGAAACTGCTCCATCAAAACGATAGCAACAAGAAAAAAAAGCGAAGTTTTATAAAATAATATTCCGGTTTTTTTCTTTTTTTTTCCTTCCCCTTGCTTGCTCTGACGTTGCCCATGTTCTAAAAGCATCTTCTCATTCATTAAAGATTTTTTGGCGATATTCGTGCGTTTTCGTGAGCTCTTAGGGCCCCTATTCCGTGATGTATAGGGCGACAAATGGCTTGTCGCCCCAGAAGTTTTCTCCACTACGACCTTAATCCCGAACGCAATAATTACTATTTTCAGTGGGGTTGGTGGGGGCATTTCGGTCAATTCGCGGCCGGTCCGACGTGTCGCGGTCGTCTTCTTGATGCATGCAGCCTTGGGTTACGTGGACTTGCGCAATCATCAACGCTCGTTCGAACGGAAGAAACCCTAATTTCTACAGTGCCTGTTCTTGATTTTCTTTGCTTGCCGATGGTTGCAGATCATAATGCTGAGCGCCTCGGAGAATCGATTGTCGAGGTTGAAGGAGCAGGCGGAGGAGTACGCAGCTCTGATCATGGAAGAACTGGATCCGGAGCAGCTCGGCTACATCGAGGTCGGTCCATTTATTTGATTTGATTTTTATAATTTCGCCCTAAAATCTAAAGATAATGCAAAGTCCAAAACACATATTTTCGTCAGACTATAGTTTTCCAGATAGGTAGTGGGGATACGCATCTTGATCGAGTCAGCTTTGACCAGTAGTTTTTTTATACGACTAATGCTCGAGGGGGTCTAAGTATTAGTTACGACTTCTCCTCCTAAAAGTCCATGTTAGGCGAAAAATAGAAATTTTTTTCTAAGAATTGGGTAACCGTGTTGTTGAACCGCGCAGGAAGAAATAGTAAAAGCTTATGACTATATATAAATATATATGTGCGTGTGTATATTCATATTAATATTTGTAGACGTAGCTAGCGCATTACTTTCGGATTGACCAAATTAGATTGTTTAGAAGGCAAAAGCGGCTGACGAAATTTCTAAAATGCGTGTTAGTTGAGCGACTTTTCTTCGACCTTCAAGCCCATTTCTTCTAAAAGTTTCGGTAATTAGGGTTTCTCCTTTCCGTCCTAACTTTGTTATTCCTAAATTAGTGCTGTAATTGGGACGACCGACTAGCCACGCATATCATGTCATGTTCCTTACTTTGTTGCCCTTAATCAAGCAATAATTCTAGGGTCCGATTGAATGGACTTAAATCAAAATGGCAAGAAAAATAAATAAATTTGTGGTCGATACATTAACACAAGCTGCTTTATCATGTAGTTACGGCCGAAAAGATGGGAAGCCTTAACATAATATATTCTCAAATAATTATATTCGTAATCGTTTTATTTATTCCTTAAGTATATAGCAAAGAATAGGTGAGTTCCGGTCTTTGACAGCTTGTCAGTGTCCGTCGCGCCTGCCTTTGACAGCTTTCCTGGCTGTATTCACACGACGAATCTTCTGCACTGAATTCTCATTTTTCCCTCATATTTTTTTATCTTTTCTCGGCTGCTAAAAATTCCCGGGAAAATTTCAGTCCTCTCAATGGCGGAGAAAAACTGACGTGGGTATGCATCGGGATTGGTGCCGTGCATTGTTGTCGAAACGACATGGGTCGGTGGGGGCTCTTCGGGGTGCCCCACGCACGACCGCGTACACCACACCCGGTGCGCAAAATTCCCTCGCGTGCTGTCCGGTTTCGGCGGTCACCGTCGCGGGGGTCTGTCGAGCTTTTTCTCGACCCGATCCCTCTTGTCTTTTTCCGCCTCGTCCCCCTCCCACGATTCTGTTCCTCGAAGAGACGCTCGTTGACGAGGATCCGTGATGGCGAACATGGGAACGATGGGAAGCGCCAGACTTCGCGACTAACGACATCTTGACATCTTGTTTTCCTTTTAACTAAAAATGATGTCATCGTATGCGTGGGACGTTTCTTACTTTTGTTCACATGCGACGGTGACGCATCGATTCCATGGATCGAGGGGCGGTGCACATGTCATGCACAAAGGTTTCTACTCCATGGCAGAAAAAGAGAGGAGGAGAAATTCCACTTAAAATGCAAATAACATGGGAGAAAAGTAAAAATTTTACCGGCTTTTTAGCTTGCAATTTAGCCCCTGAATTCTTGGTGAAATTCGGATGCAGCTATGGCAACTGGAGACGCTGCTGCTGCAGAAGGATACGTACCTGAACTACAGCCAGGCGCTGAGCTACACGAGCCAGGCGCTGAGCCAGAACCTGCAGGGCCTGAGGAGGAGGAGCCGCATCAGGAGGATGAGCACCAAGTGCCTCTACTATCTGGAAGAGAACTGGAGGAGGATTTGGGTGGTGACCTTGTGGGTCATGATCATGATCGGCCTCTTCACCTGGAAGTTCTTGCAGTACCGGCAGAAGGCCGCCTTCCAGGTCATGGGCTACTGCCTCCTCACGGCGAAGGGGGCCGCCGAGACGCTCAAGTTCAACATGGCCCTCATCCTGCTGCCCGTGTGCCGGAACACCATCACTTGGCTCCGCAACACGAGGGTTGGCCTCTTCATACCCTTCGACGACAACATCAACTTTCACAAGGTGCGCGAATTTACCTCTTTCCTAACTTTTGATTTACTATATAGGGTAATCTCAAATTCATGCCGAATGCTTTTCGTGAAATGCTGTATTATTACCAGAATTGATACCGTCAACTTAGCTACATCCTCAATTAGTGAACATTCCATGTGTTGTGGATCCAATCATGGAACCGACAGCTCGAGCAACCCATGCCCAGTGCCCCTCACGCATGCTCCATGACTAATGTGCATATTTTTAAGCTTATAAAATTTCGGATGATAAATTAGGTTCGACCAATGGAAATTAAACATGTCTAATCCATCGGTACGATTAAAAATTTCATCTTAATCACGGAACCTGACCCTCCTTTTTGAAATTTCCAATCCTTCGATAATTTTCCACATCAGTTGAGCTAGTTTTGTCATCCTATAGGCGGTTCAAACTTTCTTTGCACACATTTTTTTCCCCTTGGGGACCCGCGAGGAGGATTTCTGGTGAAAGTCAACGCGATTGATTTGATCTGGACACTCGTTTTTTAAGGGAAAACAAATGATTCCTGGTACGTCTCTTTGGGTGCACATAGATGATGACGATGTGTCCTGTGTTAGAACGCGTATGGTGCTGTGCAAGGCATCATGCTTAAAGGCAGCAAAGGTTGACAAATGAGAATCTTCCCCTGGGCCAGAGAGATCACGATTGTTTTTGTTTATATGCAGAGAACTTAGAAGAACTTGTGGAAAGCCATAAAGACTGACTTCTCTTTTTTTCCTCCCCTAAACGAGTTGAAAATTAAGAAAAAAACAAATGTGGAAAAGGCAACTCTGTTCTGCCTAAAATAGTTCCTTGCATGTTTGCTTTTGTTTATATGTATGAGCAAGTTAAGCTAGGAGATTGACTTCTTAGTGACATAAAGAAATGATCTCTTGCATTTCCCAAGATCCTTAAGAAGAAACTCGGTTTCGTGGCATCGTAAATAGGCAGGAGAGCAAGGATGCATCGATCATTGCTTGAATAAATTTCGATACAGAAAATGACAACTTAAGTGTGACTAGATACAGATGTGACGCATAGAACAAATGTAGATTGTGATTTCCAGGTTCCAAACATGGAGAGGAAGAGAGATTGGCTGATCAAATGACAGATTTTATATTGCAATGTCATTCTAAGTGATAATGTCTGATATGATGCAAAATGCTGGTCAGATATGTAGAACTACGCATGTGATGGGGAATGACATTCTAGGATCTTTTAGGTTGTCTGATTAGTGGAAAAGGAAGAATTCTGAGAAGAGAATGTTTTTTTTGAGGTCAGTGATCTTAGCGACGGAAGCAATGTCTCCACCATTTGCATAATTACCGGAGTCATGCTTTTTACTGATACCTTGGATTAATGAGAAACTGAAACGTTGTCCCTTTAGCCTAGCAGCTAGTGAATCATCATTTATGAGTCATGGGATGATACTTGGGTTTCAGGATTCATAGCAAGAATTGCAACATCTGAATAATATCTTTCTGGTTTGTACATTGGTGCAGACGATTGCTGCTGCTATTGTAGTTGGTGTCATCCTCCATGTGGGTGACCATCTTGCGTGCGATTTTGTGAGGCTTGAGCACGCGTCTGAAGATGAATATGGTAAATACTTGGCGGCTGATTTTGGTAAATCGAAGCCAACGTACTTTGATCTTGTCAAGGGGCCTGAAGGTGTGACTGGGATCCTCATGGTGATCTTGATGATAATAGCCTTCACATTAGCTACCCGATGGTTCCGGCGAAGCCTCGTCAAGTTCCCGAAACCATTCGACCGGCTCACTGGTTTCAATGCATTTTGGTACTCACACCACCTGTTCATCATCGTCTATATCCTGCTCATCATTCACGGAGTCTTCCTTTACCTCGTTCACCACTGGTACCGCAAGACGGTACGAATCGTTTTCTTTCCCTGCATTCCATTAACTTTCTAAGAATTAGGCTTCTTCAATGTGCTGCGTTCTTTTTCCAACATCGAAGTATTGAAAGACAGCTGGTGTATTCCTAACGTAGTCGCATCTAAGTCCGCGGGACTTGAGTTAGTAATGTCGAGTTTGTGTCCTTGCAGACGTGGATGTATCTTGCTGTTCCTGTATTGCTCTATGCCGGAGAAAGGACCCTGAGATTCTTCAGGTCTGGAATGTACACGGTCCGACTGCTGAAGGTAACAAAAGCATTCCCGCATCATCCATCTTCCAATATGCTATTCATCTTCATTTGTTGGGCCTTCAATTAAAATTGTTGACATTTAGAGCGAATCGTCTTGATTGTGTAGGTTGCGATCTACCCAGGAAATGTCTTGACGTTAAAGATGTCGAAGCCTCCCCAATTTAAGTACAAAAGCGGGCAGTACATGTTTGTCCAGTGTCCTGCGGTTTCTCCATTCGAGTGGTAAGTGCCCAAGTAATGACGATAAGTGTCCACTGAGGACAATGCATTTTGCTTATGGTAATGGGCGCGCCATTATATTCCACCCTAGGCATTTTACTTCTTGAGCGGACTGCTCAACTGCATATGGTCTCCTCGCATACATACTGATCTCTACTCCCGACACACATTGCCAGGCACCCATTTTCGATAACCTCAGCTCCCGGTGACGACTTCCTCAGTGTTCACATCCGTCAACTCGGCGACTGGACGCAAGAGCTCAAAAGGGTGTTCGCCGAGGCTTGTGAGACTCCCGTTGCAGGAAAGAGTGGCCTCCTCAGGGCTGATGAAACAACCAAGAAAAGGTGTGCACACTTCCTGTTCCATTCTTTCGTTGTCCACACGCTATAATTTTCCGATAACCGAACACGAGCTTGTGGGGTTAATGATGATCGAGACCACATTCCTTTGTTGATTACAGTTTGCCGAAGCTCTGCATAGACGGCCCATATGGCGCTCCAGCACAAGACTACAAAAAATACGATGTGTTGCTGCTGGTTGGTCTCGGAATTGGGGCAACGCCTTTCATTAGCATCCTCAAAGATTTAATCAACACCATTGTCAAAAGCGAGGAGCAAGCAGTAAGTACTACATACTCTTTTAACTTTTTAATTACCTTTTGAACAACATGATCGAGGACTGATGATGCAAATGAGAATGAATTGGCATTGCACCTGTGAGAATTCAAGACCAATTTTCCTTTTGCCTCCTTTCTTTGTTTGCAGGACTCAGTCACAGATGTCAGTAGGAACTCGGATTTAAGCATCGGGGGCGTCGAGTCATCTGGCCCGAACCGGGTCTCCCCAAGGCGCAGGAAGACTCTGAAAACCACCAATGCGTACTTCTACTGGGTGACGAGAGAACAAGGGTCATTCGATTGGTTCAAGGGGGTCATGAATGAGGTCGCGGAGATTGACCAAAGGGTAAGGAAGAGTGCTTTCTCTGAGCCCAATTTTCAGCTCATTAATCGAATCGATTAAAGTTTTGTCTTTACTGATCACGTTCTGGTTTGGGACTTCTAGGGGGTGATTGAGATGCACAATTACTTGACCAGTGTGTACGAGGAAGGTGATGCAAGATCAGCTCTCATCACCATGGTCCAAGCTCTTAATCATGCCAAGAATGGGGTAGACATTGTCTCTGGGACAACGGTAAGTATCCTTCTTCCTCTTCTTCTTCTTTTGTCAATTGAACGTTTGTTGTTTTCTTTTCCAATCCACAACCGTACGTCACATCCTGAATCGCAAAATGGAAACGTTTTCATTCAGGTAATGACTCATTTTGCAAGACCCAACTGGAAAAAGGCTCTCAATAAACTATGCTCCAAGCACAGCGGTGCAAGAATAGGTAATTAATTCTCAACCCAGTTGAATCACAGAAGCTACTTAATCAATCTCCAAGTATTCAATTTTTAATCCTTCCTTTTTGGGCTTCCTTGAATCAGGTGTTTTCTACTGTGGAGCACCTGTCCTGGCCAAGGAGCTGAGCAAGCTCTGCTACGAATTCAACCAGAAAGGCCCCACCAAATTCGACTTCCACAAGGAGCATTTCTAAAGACACGTGGCTCTCAACATCCCATTAGCCTTCCTCCATCCAAAGAGAGTGAAGAAACTCTCGTTCTTTTTCTGTCTTAGATAATATTTCAACCGTAAGGAAGGGCGCTTGAAAGATTTTTGTACATAATTTGGGTAGAAAAGAGAGAACCGAGAAGGTTTAGTGTCGGTACAGTTGCTGTAATTACTGACAGTATAGCTATAGCACACCAGATAAAAAAAGAAATAAGAGAGAGAAACGGGAAAGCCTGTCACTCCACCTCGTGCACGCACGTGGCTACAGTGCAGACTGGCGAGAAGTGGACGGCGGTCCGGGTCGGACGGCAGTGCGGGACAGCTGCGAAAGGAACAGGTTTGACCTCAGTGCTCCAGCGCAGAGCAGGCCTTCTGACAGCGAAACGACGGTGCGTTTCATGATTGGGCTGCACATTCATTCATGGGTGGGGGGTGGTGGAGGGGTTTAGACGGTGACGTTTTCTTTTTGTCTATCTAATTGGGATGGGCCTAAAAATATATTATTATTATTATTATATACTTTTTCTTCTATTTTTCCACTATTGCGGTGGGGGGGCTCCAAAAACCCTTCGAGAATCAAGGGAAAAGGTCAAGACACGTACTATGCTAGTTCCTCTCTCTTTTCTTTTAGATATTATTTTTTGAATTTTATCCATAGAATAAGGGAGCTTATTATAGTGTGCAGAGAGTGATAATCACGCTATTGATTTTTTTTTTTTTTTTTGTGTATTGTATTAATGTCCTGATGCTTGGCAAATGAGGGTTTGCCGATTGTACGCTCCAATCATTTGAGTAAAATGGGTATTGGTTTACTTGATCCAGAGATATGTCGATTTTTGTGAAGGCATATCATTATTTCTCCAAATAATCGACCTTTTTAGTACTGGTTACCGGTAATCATGTGCCGATGTGGCATATGTGAATAGTAGGCTTGACTTATTTTGAAGTTTTGGTGTATGTGAAGTCATTCCACGTGGGGTGTGCACTTGAACTTGCAAACGGTCCATTGACAGTCGATCATTCCATGAATCACATGATGTGCTCTATATGCCCTCCCATAGAAAGTAGGGCGATGAGGTTTCTAAAGTTTTGTTAACAATTATACAGTTTTGCTTCGGCCTTTTTAGGCAATTAAAATGCCCTTTTCAATATTCCTTTTCAAAATCAATTATCATAGAAAAACATTTTGGCAACTTCAATGCCATCATTAGTGGCGCTCGATATAAAATAACGGTCCAAAATTAAAATTCTCAAAAATTCAAAAATAAGTCGCGTCCCGATACAACCGCTATTACTTAGACAGGACATTAATCATTATTTTTCTATGATCCGATTCGATATAATGAATTAGGCTACTAACACATGTCTCTTGAGCAATCTGATGTGCATGCGTACTCAAGTGAAGAATTGCTTCTGGAGTGGGCCCGATTGGTCCATGCGACTTAATATAAGGCCGATCCAGAAGAAACCCTACGACCATTTGGGCTTTTGGACCTTTCCGAACTGGACGGATCTGGGGCTCCATGCAGAAACTTTCCGTAAGGTCTGGGGAAAGATTCGAGGCCCGTTTGGTTCGTGTTCATATCGGGTCGGGTCTTGTTCTTGGACTTGGCCCACAAGAACATGATGGGCTTAAGGTCAATTTCGTGTTCTCTCATCGTCCTTTTTCCAATGTTCGGTGACATTCCCGCTCTCTTACGGTGGCGGAGAATGGATTGGACCGGTCCAAGATTTGGACTTTTCAACCTGGGAAGCTTCCGCTACGCTTTACGAACGGTCGGTCATTCAATTCAGTCCACACACGATCCACATTTTTTTTTTTTTTATCGTTCATACTTTATTCCTATTCTAACTTTCAAACTTTTGCCATGCTTCCTTGCAGGGCGTGGGAGTCGAAACCCATACCTGAAATCATATCGTCTTCACCTTAATCACTTCTGAAAAGGGAGGGATTCGAACCCCCAACCTCTACTTTCATGTTGGAAGGGTGGCCACTGGGGTTTGGTTACACACGATCCACTTCGATAGGCGCCTCTTTTAATTTTTCCAAACTTGATCAACTTCGAACGTACGTCAACATAATATGCAGAAGAGACCGTGATTCGCTCTCTAAACTGACCCCATCCTTTCTAATCTGACAAGATACAAGTAAGTCGGGTCCAAACGCGCAGGAATTGAACACGAGGGCAACGCTGTGTTTGCCTCACCATCTCTTCATCGAAGTCTGCCGGTCAATAACCGATACGAATCAACGAAGGAGCGCGCGATCCCGTGTTCCAACTTCATTCGCACGAGAGACTGGAATGCGACTCCTTAGTGGACCACCTCAGCCGGCCAGTTTTGACGCTGCCCAAAACTAGATTGGAATGGAATAGAAGCGGCTCTTGCCGTTTCACCAAATTAAGGCGTGGACCGTTCTTTTCTAATTTTTTTAATTTTATTTGTCGGGAGTGACGACAGACATTGGTGGACCGAGATGGGTCGATGGGAATCATGAGCGACACGTGAAAATGGGAGGTCCTCTTCTCTTTATCTAGAAGATGGGCTGCCGTTGAGTCTACTGCGGCTGACGATGATTGAGTAATACCTCACTTAAAGAAAGGCAGTCTTTGTTGACTGCTAAAGTCAAATCTCTCCTAGTTAGTTGCGCAAGTTGGGTGTCCATGCGTGTTTGGATCGGGTCGGGTCAGGTCAGTTCGATTAGGTTCAATCTCGATCAGGACGAATTACCCGGAAGGAGGAGCGGGAGTTGAAGGGAAGCGATTGGGGAAAGTATTGAGATCATCGATATTGCATTTGAAAGAAATTACAACGATATACTTTTTTCGGTGCTTACTATACAAAATGATGATGAATTGCTTTTTTAAATGATATGTCGCTATCGATGTGGGTCAAGTTATGTGTTAAAGTAGGATTTGAATAAATGTAAATTATTGGGGTACCTCCTTAACTAGGTGAAGGTAGATCACCTTGTCTCGATCACGTTGTCTCGCTTTTATAGGGAAGTTATCACTGGCATCTTATCTTCTATTAAAGGGGTTTCATCTTCCTTGGATTTTCCTTCAAAGCGTTATGTTTAGATCACTACAACTGCTTTACAAAGTCATAAAGTTTATTGAGTCAATGTGATGAATTACTACAAAGATACTAGAAAAGTTGACTATTTTCGAGCGCTAACATGATTCATTGTTTTGTAAATTGATTTCACAGTCATTTTGACCATGTTATAATCGTGGATGTGTCCAGATTTTCACGATTTAAACTAATCAAGGTAAATTGGTTTAAATTGTCCATCCAGAGCAATTATGACATAGAAGCTAGGTATATAACTAATTCTTTTACGTGACGGGTTTCATATGAATCCACTAATTTACCTTTGAATTTTATTTATACATACGCACAATGCCTTAAAATAAGAAAATCCATTCTAGGCAGGTAAGATTTAAGTTCATTAAATATCCTATTAGCCTTTGTGGATCTCCGCAAGATACTGAGTCAAAGCCCAATTTAACAGACCGATTGCAAAATCGTTTGTGCTGCATCGCACGATGAACTGAATCCATGTACATAGTCTACCTAATTCACAAATACAAAATTGCTGTAAAAAGTGTCAGAAAAATTATAAACTTATTGTATTAGTGTCAATTTAGTCATAAATCTTTTGATTAAATATCAATTCAGTCTTTTTGACTAATTTTAGCCGGATATTATTGACATGGACGCCAATTTACTTACATGGCACCACAAGGCAGGCGTTGGTGTGAACAATTTTTTTAATATTTTTTTTTCTGATTTTTTTAAAATATATTTTTTTCCTTTTTCTCTTCTTTCTTTCTTCTTCCTTTAGTTAGTGGCTGGCACCAACCCGTGCCACGTAAGCCGGTCAACGTCCGCGTCAGTAATATCAGGCCAATATTAGTCGGAATGACTGAATTAATATAAAAAAAAAGTTTAAGATTAAATTGGTACTAATTCAAAAATTTTAGGATTAAATTGACACCATTAAAATGTTTAGGACTGAATTGACATTAAGTCAAAATGTTTATAATTAAATTGACGCCATTGAAAGTTTATAACTAAATTGACATAAATATAATATGTTTATGACTTTTTTTGATACTTTTTCCCAAAATTGCTCCTTTTATTAGTAATCTAATTGCAGGCATAGTCAAGATTATTCTTCGTTGAATTTTCAATTATTCTGGCGGATTTGTTTGATTGCAGGGTGGGTTCAAATCTTGGGACGTTGCGTGCATGTTTTGGGTAGATGAAAAGAACATTCCACGGCGGATGCCCGGTCGAGGCAGCTGGCCATGACATTCATGTGTCGTCCAAGTCTCGATAGAATATTACTAACGGACCGAATATTAAAAAGCCAGCCTGGAAAATTCAAGTCGAATCAATCATAGAAAAAATCGGATTTCCTCGCATGTTACCTTGTCCCCGCTAGTGCGCCAATATTTTAATGGTGCTTCTAGAATCTCTAAGCAGAATTACGTTTAGTGGTTCGTGGAAAAGTCACGAAAATGCAAAACAATTTCCGGGCCATCCCTTTCGAGATCCGGTCTACAATCTACGCAATCTACGCCACGAGGGCTGATGAAGCCAAGCATATATAGGTTTTGAGTTTAATTAAGCATGCAACGACTGGAAAATTATTCAAAAAGTCCTAAACATATTGTACTTTGACTAATTTAATTTTAAATCTTTCAATTTAACCGATTGAGTTTTAAAATTTTTCACGTTTTGACAATTGAAACTATTTGGCCAATTTTTGTCGAAAATCCTTGATGTGGATACTAGCATTCCATGTGGCATGGCTGGCACTGACCTGGACAATTTTTATGAATTTTCAAAATTTTTGTATTTATTATTTTAAAATTTTTTATTATTTATTATTATTATTATTATTTCTTCTTCATTACTTTTTTCTTCTTCCAAGCCCCAGCCCTTACCGGTCACAAATGAGGCCCTCGCTTAGTGGCTGACAAGGGTCACGGCCCTAGCTTGTGGTTGGCGAGGGTCGGCCAACAGAATGTTTTTTAAAAAAATTGTCTACGTTAGCGCTGCTCATCCTATTTGGCATTATTAGGGTCCATATTAGTGATTCTGGTCAAAATTAGTTGGATGGATTTAATTAGCAAAAAGTGAAAAGGTCTAAGACTTAACTAGCAAAGTCGAAAAATTTATATCTGAATTGGTCAAAATGTGATAGGTTTTAACACATTTTGGTCATTTTTCCCGTCATCTAAGGGTCCATTTTTTTTTGGTAAGGTAAGAAATATATATTGCATGGCAATGTAATTACATCGACATAAGAATCTAGTAGTAACCCAAAAATATCTCCAGATTCTAAATCACGTGCAAGAATGATCATCTAAGGGTCCATTTGTTTGAAAGAAAAGCGTTTTTTGAAAATAATTTTCTGACTTTTCGGTATTTGGATGATGGAACACTTATTGATTTATGGAAAACATTTTTCTATAGATTGAAAATAACAAGTTTGTATTGGGAGAAAATGACTTCTCCTTCTCATAAGAAAAAAAAAATCACTTTTTCTAAACAACTAAATGAATGGAAAACCTAATCATTTTCCTTGAAATTAATATTCATGATCTCCATAAATTGGTTAGTTTTCTGTCATCTAAACATGGACAATTACTCAAATAGTTTTCCTTCAACTAAACATTCCATAAGTTGAAGTTCTTGGTCACTACAAAATAACCACGATGAAATGAGATCACACATTCTTGACATAATAAACATTAATGACCTACTCAACGACACAACTAGAAAGATTAGCATTGCCATAAAAGTTTTTTTTGGGAAAATGCCATAAAAAAGCTCTAAATATGCTCACTATAACATCATTTTCCAAACGTTTTCTTATGTCATCAACAATGCGACAAAATGACCTACCGTCTACCTTAAAAACTTGAACTTTTTCCACCACGACTCTAATACTCCAAACTTATACCAATATGACAAAGAGGCTCACGTAGACAGCAATGGTGAATGGAGTTGATGTGAATCTGATAGCAAGCAAATGGTTTGAGGGTATCTTTGTCACATTAATATAAGTTTGGGAATTTTGAGTGACAAAAAAAAAGTTAGTGCATTTGTGTCATGGTGAGTATAGTTTAGGGTTTTTGATGATAATTTTTTTTTTTTAGGTATTGATATTACAATGGGTATAATTTTGGAATATTTTGTGGTATTAACTTGAGTTATACACACACAAAGATTGGCACCTCAAGAACATCTAGTGGACATCTATTGATCCATATACAATTAATCTGATTATTATGTTAGAGTAACAAAGAAGAATGTAGAATGTAATATATTGGGCATCTCACAAGACCCATTGAATGCATGAATTCATTCACAAGGCCATGTGACAAAGCATAAGCATTTTGCTTTTAGGTGCTTAAAACAACACTTTGCGATTTGCTATTATTACGAAAATCCTCGAGCAATATGTACTTATTGTACGGCCCAAATGGTTTTTCTTTTTCCCCCACCTTTCTTGATTTAGGGACTAATTCGCGGAACCTGTCCCTTTCAGACGAAGGGGCTGCGATACAAACACAAGAAAGGCACTTATAACCAACCACCACTTTATACTAATCTTGTATAATGGAATTTCGCACGTTTAACTACCAAGAAAGTGATGATCTGAGCGTGTGCCGACGCCTATGCCTTTAGAACACGTCAAGGCGAAGAAGATAAACATGGTACCTCCATAACGCAATCGATAGGGACATCTAACTTAGGAAAATATTAATGCAATGCACACCCCTCGGATATGATCCCCAAAATATTAAATCTGCCAAATGTCCAGCCAAACCAAGGTTTCTTGACTGACAATGCGAGAGCGATCTCGCTTTCAAAACTCGAGTTATAACCCTAACATATGTCACGAATGTCCACTTGAGAACAATTTAAAGTTTTCATGATAGAAGATCAACCTGCTACCTCCACTTGCACCATGTCCCCAAGCTGTCAAGTCCAACTGCATGTACTAATTAGAAAGCATAAGTAATTTTCATGAGAAAGATATTTTCTCTACAAATTTATATGCGCTAATCAAAGACATGCAAACCATAATAATTAACCACTAGGACAGTGTCCACCATTTCAACATGGAAGGGGGAAATGGGGGATTCGAATCCCCACCTTTTTAGGTCAGTTGGGGTGGGGGCGAATTAGTTTTAGGAGTGGGTTTCGACTCCCATGTCCTGCAATGAGGCAGGGCAAAAGTCTGAGAGAATAAGACTGAAAAAAAAAACTGTAATAATTGAAATCATTACTTATTTATAGAGGTCATTTAGCACTTCTTTATATACATGTAGACCAACTAATTTAAGCTTTCGAGTTGGGAAATTCTTGATTCTTCATACCCATTTTCGGTCCTTCTCTATCACGAAAAATTAATATCATCGAAGGGTCAATTTCTAGAGTACTCTTTTGCTATGGCGCAGCATTGATTTCTCTCTGAAATTATTTATTCTCCACGTCTCCCTTTCCAGCTCCCTTGGTAAGTAATTAAGCCAGGGATGCAGGGACATGAAAGTCACAAGATATTTTTACGAGGATTTTGTCCCGTTGTCCCATAAAGTCTTCACGGAAGTCATGACCGCTTACATTTCCAAGCGGTCCAACCTCTCGAGCCGTGTTTGGCGGCTTCAATCCCCACTCTTTCAAGATAGAAACCTTATAAAACCAACTCGCCCCAAACCCTTAAAGCACAAACAAAGACAGCAGCCCAAGAGAGATCCCTCGAAAGAGAAACCCATCTTTCAACGCCGTCTTTCTCCCCCAAAGTCCCCACACCAAAAGCAAGAAACCTCTTCTCAATGGCCGAGTCGTACCTCTCCCACGAGGAGAAGCGCAAGAAGAGGATGAAATGGGCTGCCTACATCGCCGCCTTCGCCGTGTTCCAGGTCGCGGTGATCGTCGTCTTCGTCCTCGTCATCATGAAGGTACGGACGCCCAAGTTCCGGGTCGGCACGCTGCAGATCAAGAGCTTGGAGACGACGACTCAAGCCCCATCCTTCCAGGCGAGCTTCGTCGCGCCGATCCGAGTCAAGAACAACAACTTCGGGCCCTTCAAGTACGACAGCGCCAACGTCAACTTCACCTGCGGCGGCGTCCAGGTGGGCGAAGTGACGATCCCCAAGAGCAAGGCCAACTTCATGTCCACCAAGAAGATCGACTTGGACGTGAATCTGAGCGCCAGTAATCTGTCCGGCAGCGCGAACTCGACTCTCGGTACCCAGCTGAAATCGGGAGTCCTGACTCTGGTGAGCGAGGCCACGTTAAGCGGGAAGGTGGAGGTGATGATCATCTTCAAGAAGAAGAAGTCGACCAAAATGAATTGCACGATGGAAATTGACGTCGCGCAGCAGACGCTCAAGTCCGTGACTTGTTAATGAGGGACGGCGGTTCGTCTCGTCCAGCGCTCGATCGCGACTCACCAAGTCGCGATCGAGTTGCCATGAGCGGGAGCTCGGAGAATCCGATTTGGAGCGGAGACGATACGCAAAGGATTTTTAGAATTTTTTTGCTTTTTTTTTTCCTTCTCTTTTTACTAAAGTGCGATTTGGTGTGAATGTGATAGGTGTCGGGCCACGTTGGCCTACCAAGGCCCGTGAGTCTCCATTATTGTGCATAAGCTTTTTGAAATATCAAAGGGGGTGTTCAAGATCGGCGGCGAGAAGGCTTCATCATTTTCTTATTTTTTTGTATTTTTGTTGGGTATTATAATAATATTTTTTTTGGGTGTACAACGGCTTATATTTTGTCTCCGTTCTCTAGGTCCTGCTCATTACGGCGTTATTATATCTTTAGCATGGGGAAAATATGCCGTGATTATTTATTTTTAATATGAACCCTAGCCAAGTTTTGTTATGGGGATCCGAAAAGTAAAACCCTAGAAAAAGCCGGTCCTCTCACTCCTTTATTCTCGTCCACTTCCGAAAGTAGATTCGAATTATCTGCAAGAACGCAGAGGTCGTCATAAAGAACGGGAAAAGCTCTTGAATGATGTCGGATCGCATTTACCCCAAATCAGAATTTATCGTCGGATGAAAGGTGGGCACCGCGCGAGATGCATGTTCCGATGGTGCGTGTAAATTGGGTTGGAAATGCATTGAGTACTGTACTGGCAATAATGACTTTGAGAAGTCTTCCTTCTGAAGGCCTCCGACGTATCATGATGATACGTCAGTACCGATACACATGGGGCTGCACTTATTCCGACCAATAGAATATAGCATCATTCATTGCTATAAATTAAGTAGGAGTTTCGCCACCTAACTTAATTAGCAGATGGATGCTTTTAACATGCAAAACCGATGGAGATCGTCTATCTCATTATGAATATCTCACTGCAGGCTAATTGCTTAGAATGATAATGTGTTATTGACTATTCAATAGTACCATTTATGCCTAACATAATGCGGCAAATGCTGAGATTCAAAGTATGTTACACAGATTGAGAGACATTAAATAAAAGGATAACTGAAGCATACATGCATTTGTAGAGTGTACAATTTTAGAATCAGCAAAAACTTTAACCGGCTTATTTTCCACAACAATGCGTGTGTTAAATCTAGTTAATAATAGAAAGAAAAGAAAAGCTGTATGACAGGGGCTGGTAAAGTTTTTGGGACCAAGTAATCCTGGGCCCGCGATTCGCGCGAGATTAGTTTTCGTCCAGTCGATGGGACCTCACTCCTGAAGGGACCCTCTCTAACCCACTTTGCTCGACAAGGGTCAAAGAGGATCTCTACAGGGTAAGGACATGTCGCTATATATCTATAGCTCGCGAATGAAATTGGTGCCATAAATCATAATACTCGAAGTGAAGAAAAATATGAAAGAAGCTAGAATAGAATCAAGAACAAAGCAAGTAAGGAAATATGGGTCGAGAGATGTACATAATTTGTAACTGGTTTCCGATTTATACCAGTCACCCTATCTCCTATCTAGGTTATCAAATCATTAACTAACGGTGCATCATTAATTACCATAAATTAGCTAATAATTTAGGCACCTGACTTAATTATTAGATGCATGCTTTTAACATCTAAAACTGATTGAGATCCTCGATCTTGTTATTTGATCCACTATGGGCTAATCACTTGGGATGATAATGTATTATTGACTATTTCATTGTAATATTTGTGCTTAACATTAAGGGGATGAGCGTCAAGATTCAATGCATGTTACATACATTGAGATATGTTAATCAAAGAATGATTAAAGGAGATTAGTAGAAATTATAATTTTTAAATTAGTAAAAGAGATTTAAACAGTTTATTTTCTGCAGCAATACACGTATTGAAGCTGGTGAAAAAGAGAGAGACAGAGCAGTATGCCGGCAGGGTTAGGAGGTTTTTAAGACCCGAGTAATCCTTGCCTGTGGTGGTGAGGTTTTCATCCCCATTGAATGAATCCTACTCAATAGGATGATTAAAGGAGATTAGTAGAAATTATAATTTTTAAATCAGTAAAAGAATTTAAACAGTCTATTTTTCGTAGCAATACACGTATTGAAATCGGTGAAAAAGAGAGGGAGAGAGAACAGTCTGCCGGTAGGGTTAGGAGGTTTTTAAGACTGGAGTAATCCTTGCCCGTGGTGGCGAGGTTTTCATCCCCATTGATAGAATCCTACTCCCTGTGGGGACCCTCTTAGACCTGTGTAGGTTGGAGACGGTCCTTGCGGGACAAGAATTTTTCTCTATATATCTCTTGCTCGTAAATGAAATTCATGCTGCAAATCATAACACTTGAAATGAAAAACGATATGAATGAGATGGAAATAAGATCGAGAACAGAGCAAGTCGGAAATAAGGTGGAGAGATGTACATGATTTGGAACTCTTCTTCAATCGAGACCAATAACACTATCTCATTTCTAAGGCATCACAATCACCAGATAAGAATCAAGAAACTCACTGCTAATTAAAAGTATAAGCACGGCAGCAAAGAGAGAATTTAGGCATACCTAGGCCGTCGAGGCGTGATTATAGGCCACTGCTTACTCCCTCTTAGCAAATGATTTTATTGAGAGGGGAGGTTCAACTGAGCAAGCACCTTCGAGCCAACCCACTCGGACGGTTCAGTTTTTATATGGGAGGCCTCCACCAGATAAAAATAAACATTAAACTAATCGAAGCTTCCATTGCGGACCGTTAGTCGTAAATAACAAAACAATTTCACCACCGAATGGTCTCGAGCATCTAGAAAGTCAATAAAAAACGACCCTAAAAAACTCGTTTTGGCACCGTGTACCAAAAAAGATCCTGACTGGGGCTGGCCAAGTCCTACTACGATCCTTTCTTTGTTTGGTGAATATCTTATAATATACGTTAGTAATACCCCTCAAAATCACTACATATAACCCGATATAGCCACCCAACCAAGCATCAACAATCCCTTCAAACACATCCGAGCACTTTACCCGCAAAAAGCAGCCAAGAAAATCTTCCTTTTCTTCAAGCAAACCATCGTTGAAACACCAGCTTTCGAGCACAACCAAAACCCAATATCACCCACAAACCAGAATCAAGATGGTGTTCTACAGGAAGGATCAAGAGTCGCAGCAATTGACGGACGAGGAGAGGCGCAAGAAGAGGATGAAGTGGATGATCGGCATCACCGCCTTTGTCATCTTCCAGGTAGTCCAGGCCCTCTTCTTTGTCCTTGTCATCATGAAGTTCAAGTCCCCCAAGTTCAGGGTCGGCGAGTTCGACATCCAGTCCCTGAACGCTGGTACTCAGGCCTCACCCTCATTCGACATGACCTTCGTCGCCCCGATCCGGATCAAGAACACCAACTGGGGCCCCTTCAAGTACGATGCCACCACCGTTAACTTCGTCTACGGAGGCGTTCAGGTGGGAGAGGTGGCTATTCCAAAGAGCAAGGCCAACTTCAGGTCCACCAAGAAGATTGACGCCAACGTGACCTTGAACTCCACGAACTTGCCGAGCGATTCGACTCTTGGGAGTGAGTTGAGCTCAGGAGTTATAACATTGAACAGCCAAGGCGAGCTCAAAGGGAAAGTGACAGTTATGTTCATGTTCAAGAAGAACAAGACCTCGCAAATGAACTGCACTATGGCCATTGATGTGTCTGCAAAGGCATTGAAGTCCTTGTCATGCAGATGAGAGTTGAGAGGGCGATCTCTGTATTGGATTGTTTCGTGTGGTTACCTACTTGTTTGCCCCGAATTGTTTGTTGAACCGTGTCCTATTATTATTCATTTGGTTCCGGTTGTGTATATAAATAGAAATTATACATTTTTTATTTGTTCAGTGATTGGAAATGGAGGATTTCTTTTTGCTTGGATTTTGGAAGTAAGCCAATGCTGATTGTTTGGATGATGAGGCCTTACGATTGTACGAGCAATGTAGTCTCAACTGAATACTATCCAAGATCAAATGGTGCAATTACGAACACTATACTCACTTCTGTACTTCAACGGTGAATGATGAACAATGCCAATTTTTTTATCCAAAAATAATAGATAACATTCACTTAAAAGAATTTAGTGAATACAAATCCAAAGCATCGGAGCAAATTAAGTCCTGAAGGACTTGAGGGGAATAAAAATCCAATTGCTAAGCGAGTTTCTTTTACTTTGAGCCTTGTCGACCCAGTCCGTTATTTTGTTGGTCTCTTTGCTACAATGGGCCGAATTAATTTGAAAAGTACGAGAACCGATCACGTCCTCTCACGATTCCACTTCCCAGTTTAGTTGATTTGTGCTTAAAATGGCTCTTATCGAGGCTTCGTTATCTGACTCAGGTGTTAGGGCTTGTTCAGTTCGTGCAAAAAGGAAAATGAGGATTTCCACCAAAGCTAAGGATTCCACTTGCACAATCGAGCTCGCATGCACGCTCATCGCAAATCCGTCCACTAGTCGACTCATGGAGTCTCTACAAACACAGGCGATGGCTCCCTCTCTGATGAATTTGCCATTGTTAAAAATTTTGGATGTGTGCGTGCGGAAGTATGGTTTTGGTATTGATGATAGTTTTTTATTAGTGACGTGTGCAAGTGTATGATATAGTTTGTAGATGATGGACAAGGGACAAGATAGGATAATTGAAGGATATAGGACATGAGATATGGGGGAAAATAGTTTCACTAGTTTATGAAAATAATTTTACAATAGTTGAAGGAGGTGTTGGTGAGGGAGCTACATGATGTGGTTTTTATGGTTAGCTCCCCACACAAAACATGGAGCACTTGCTCCTTTATATAAGCTGCCAAAGTCAGTGGAGGAAGTCTTCACAATTCTCTACTACAAATAGCTACTATTATTTTATAGTAACATAAGATGGAGTGTTCTAGAACACATAAGAGATGGCGTGGATGTCTTCATACAAGTTGGCAGCTTGTTGGTTGTCTTTTCATTGTTTGTTTCTCACGTCCTCACGTCCACTAGAGTTGTCTAGATTGGACTAGAGAATTCCATGTCAGAAATTGGATCACAAATTCCAACAGCCACAAATGATCCATCGATTCTTTTGGTCCAGAATTCGAATAATGAACAAAAGAGGAGGAGATTGGATTTACAGAGCACTTCCACCAGGGTTGACGGCCGCAACATAAAAAAAAAAATATATATATATATATTTCTTCTTATTATTTTTTTCTTATTAAATAAAATAGTAATAGAAAATATTTACCGCGGGTAGATATTATATAAAGAGAAAATTCTAAAAAAGAGCTAAGAGTGCCATCAATTTTTTCAAATAAAGACTCAAAGTGCCATCACTTTCACAAGTAAAGGCTCGAAGTGAATCTTATTTTAAATAAGAGCATGGAATGATTATGTTTATTTCAAATAAAGACTTGAAGTGGTTATGTATGTTTTAAATAAAGGCTTGACTTTTCGACAGTCAAAAATATTTTCATCATTTATCATTTTCTCTCTTTTTTTTTTTTTTTTTTTTTTTTCTTTTTCTTCCTCTTTGCTGATGGCTGATCGGCTACTAACGATACCCACAAAGGGCTGTGCGAGGGTTGCCCTCTCCTGATTCGGCGAGGGCCACCCACGCTAGCCATAGGTAGATAGGCTCGCCTAGGCAAGGCGACCCTCACCCTAGGGGAGGTAGCCTCTTGCGGCCACCTGCGAGGTCGGCCATCGCCGACCCTAGGCAAGGACTCGGTGACCTCGCTAGATGCTAGTAAGGGCCGATGAGGGCTTGTAAGCCTTCGCCAATCGCGGGCGAGGCCACCCATGCTAGATTTGGCGAGGGTTGGCCTCGCTTGGGGCAGGCGAGGGCTCAACAACCCTTGCTAGCAGCCGGTGAGGGCTTCCGGGCCCTCACTAGACCTTTCCAGCGGTCGACGAGCTTGTCGAGCCCTCGCCCATGCTTGTAGGCCCTCACTAGCCCTTCCTAGCGACCAACGAAGTTGCCAAGCCCTCGCCGACCTTTGCTAGTGGCCGCTGACCTACGTCCAAAAAAAAAAAAAGGAAAAAAGAAAAGAAAAGAAGATTTGGATGAAAACAACCTTGATTGGTTGGAAAATTTAGCAAGCCGGTGACCGGTGAGATTAGGCCCTTATTTAAACAAAATTTATTTTGGACCATTATTTAAGAAAATGAGGGCATTTCGAGCCTTTTTTTTTTTGGAATTTTCCCTTATATAAATTAGATGGGCCAAGTAGGAATTTTCCATTTTTTTCCCTATCTATGTGAATTGTATATACCTTATTTGTCTACCACTTATAAATAATCCAATGAACATGACATGTATAGGAACCACTGCGACTCGATATGCGAGCAAGAGTTGATAATGTTTTCCAAGTCGAAAGAGAGAAATTGAACAAGTAGTCTCCAGTTTAGATGTAGCATAAAACCTCAACTGGGGTTAGCTTTGCACAACCAAATACCAACACGTTGTTCACTTTTGCACTTCTTCACCGCCAATTGTTCATTTTTAAGGATCCCAGAGAGGGAAGTTTCCAAATATGAGGTATGTTCTTGTTTCAAGCTGCTTTCATCCTTGACTCTATTCTCCATCTTGACATATTCTCGTACATAGCTTTGGCATTCCCGAGAAGATGCTTCGAGTCTGGGTTTTGCTTTCGAAAGATGAGCCACATAGCCATCCCTACAAATTTGAGTGAGGGCGAAAGTTCAGGACGTTCTTTGAATCTGCTGAACTAGTTATCGATTATGGTTAACCTTTATCTGCTAATGTTGATATTCAGAGTTGGATCAAGCCAAACTGTCTTCGTTCAAGAAAAGAGCAACGGGACATGTTCTCCATTGTTGGGATAGCATTTTGGCTCACTCCCGATAGAAAGAAATTCATCTTTGGGGTGGTGTTTGAATGCCAAAATTTTTTCCCATAGATGTGTTAAGATGCATGTGTGAGTAAGTTGTGTTAAAGAAATTTTATATCCAAGAGTTGATGTGGTGTATAGTAGTTAATATATCTTAATTAACCCATAACTTATTAGCTTAAACTTTTGACTAAAGATAAGTCCAATTAAATATATTGATAGTCTCATATTTGGGCTAACTCTTAGTGATCTCCCCAAATGAAGATTTCGGACTTCTGCTGTGTACTCCCAATAAATGGTATCAGAGCCAATAATAATAAGTACGCATTGTGGTAGAGCAATGCGGGCCACTTGAGATAAGTTGATGCTGAATGATACTTGAATTAAGGAGGAGTAGACTTAACACCGAGTTTACATATAAATGGAAGATTGTTAGGATGCACTTATAAGTGAGTTGTATTAGAGAAATCACACATTGAAAAATTGATATGATGTAGAGTTGTTAATATATTTTAGTTGGCTCATAACTCATTGGCTTGAGTTTTTAAATAAATATAAGTCTAATTAGATATATTAATGGACTCATATTTGGGCTCACTCTTGGCGATGTCCTCAAAAGAAGGTTCAGACATGCTGTGCACTCTCAACAAGATGATGAGGTTGAATCAAGGTTGATTCTTTCTTTCTCCTCCCTATTGCTAATTTGCTATGGTATCCACTTTTGATTGTATAGTTTCTAGACTTCGTGTTTATCCACACTAGTTTGTCTTATTTAACTGGTGAACCAAGGGGGATAGATAATATTTCTTCAATAGTTTGGACATCAAACGGATTATTCAACATAATTTTATTCAATATTGAAAAAGTTATTAAAAAAATCATAAACCTATTGTAACTGTGTCAATTCATTGCTAAACTCTTTTTTTTTTTTTGCCAATTCAGTTCTAAATCTTTTACATTTGTGTCAATTCAGTCTATATGGCCAATTTTGGTTGGCTGGTGGTCGATTGGCGCTAACATGGACACTGATTGTCTTACGTGAAGTTACTAGCGCTGATGTAGACAATTTTAATAATATTTTATTATATTTTTTGAATTATTTATTTTTTTTTCTCTTTTTCTTTTTGTTTTTTTCCCTTCCTCTTCTTTCTTTCTCTAGCCTGTCATGAGCCAAGCAAGGTCGATGAGGTCGTATCGACCTCGGGAAGCTTGGACATGGTTGGGCGAGGCTTGATCTCGTCGGATCTATTAAGGGGCCGTGAGGGCGGCTTTGCCTGCGAGGTTGAAGGCCACGACCTCATGCGGCCTGTGGCGAGGCACAACCTCGCCATCTTCACCAAATCCGACAAGGGTGAGACTTGACTAGCGAGGTTGAGCCTTGCTAGCCATGGCCTATTAGGGGAGAGATATGTTAGGACTAGAATTAGCACCTAGAGGGGGGTGAATAGGTGACTAAAGCGATTTTAACAATTTAATCCGAATGAATTAAAAAAACAACAATCGCTGCAATTAAAAGTAATGAAAGATAAAAGGATTAGGGATAGAAAATCAAAACTCCAGATTTATAGTGGTTCGGCTTAGACCAAGCCTACGTTCACTCTCCCGCACGGACAGCCCTTCTGGCTGGATTTCACTAAGAATCAAAAAGAGTGTTTACAGTCTCACGCTCTTGAATCCACAGTGTAGAAGCTCTACTACACTTCCTCAAGGTCTCACCACAATATGATCTCTCTTTTGATTACATATAATGCTCGAAGAATAAGATCACAAAATAACAAAGGAGATTCAGACTTTGGAATTCTTCTATCCGGCCTATTTAAACAACTTGAGTGTCTCTCTTATATACTTCTTTTCATGCCTTCATTACCGTTGGCACCTTCCAAAGAAGTTCTTCCAATCAACCCGTTGGACAGAATCAATTTGGAGAGATCTCGAGCTCTTTAAGGTAAGTGTAGATAGCCCATCAATCCCGCCGCCCATACAATCGGGATCTTGGTTTCCATAAGTAGAACTTTCGAAATAAGTTGTGAATCTTTAGAGAATCTATATAAATTCGGATACGAATATAAGATCTTGTAGTGCTGATTCCAGTCGAAAGATATTCCATAGCCATTGAAGTAAAAACTATATTTGATAGAATCAGAATAGAAGTTTTTATCTTGTCGGTCTGGAAACTGTCCATGAGAGTAGACTTTGAAACTTGAGTCTTGTTAGCGTCGACTTTGATCTTCGACTTTGCCGGTAGAGTCTCGCAAGTCTTCGACTAGACGAGAGAAATGTTTTGTCAACTTCAAAATCTCTCGAAGAGAATTTATCCAACAATCTCCCCTTTTTGATGGTGACAAAACTTTCCTGCAGATTTGAATACTATTGCCCTGCAAAACAACTTTTAAGCTAGCAAATATATCTCATAAAGGATTAGAATAAGAATAGTATAAGATGTCCTGTACACGCATGTCTTACACGGACTTACCCGTACACGATCTGCATCCACGAAACCTCATTAGTCATGTGCGACATTACTATCTTTATCTAATTTTAACGGCTTAAAGTAATGCAGTAGTAAGCAAACATTCAAAAACTCAAGATAAAGTCAAAATGTCAATCACAAACATAACAAACTATTAAATAAAAAAAAAATGTTTAGAAATGAAGGTTTGGGTTTGGAATGAGAATAGAGTGAAAATCTGCACAAAGTCTTCTCCCCCTTTTTGTCGGCATTAAAAGTAAGAAAATCAAGGAGCACGAGGAATGCGAACAAGTTGAAAGTCCTCCATAGACTTGACAGTTCCTTCCAGCTTCCTCAAATCTTCCTGTAGTTGAACGAGAGCAGTGCCTTTTGCAGTGGCCTGAACCTGACGTTGAACATCTTTAAGCTGATCATGCAAGGAGATGAATATAGCATGATTCTCATTCAAGAGTATGAAATTCACACCCCATAGCATATATTTGGCCTTTGAGCTCCAAAATGATGTCAAGCAACCTTCCAAAATCTCCCGAATTGTCGGTTTGTGTGCTTGCGTCAACTCGGTCGATGGTGGAGTTAAGCCGGTGTGAATATCGCGGGGAGATCAATGTTTGGAGATGATGCCTCTCCCTCAGGAAAATGAGCAGCATGAACATCTTCTGCATCAGGCGGTGATCTACTTGTACTGGTAAACGTCAAGAGAAGAGGAGTACTTTCTCTTTGGACATCTCCCCCTGTTTCAATGTCTTCTGGAGGGGAGAAGTACTCTTCTTTTTGAGGAGTTTCCTCAGTGACAAGATGTTGATCCTCCTTTTCTTGGAGAATCTGTTTTGGCTTGTGAGTCTGCTGGTTGATGCTGAGAGTCTGTCTTTTGCCGGCTCTTCCTCTTCATCTTTTCTTCTTTTTCTTCTTCCTCTTTCTCTTTCTCTTCTTCTTCCTCTTTCTCTTCTTCCTCTTCTTCTTTTTTCTCTTCTTCTTCCTGTAAGGATTCCTTTTCTTGGTTTCCTTTCTCAGTTTCCTCTGCAAATTGTTGTTCTGGAACAGCTGAAACAGGAGCAGGATACTGAGAAACAAGAGCCGAGATAGACAGACCATCCTCATCATCTTCATCCTCCAAATGATTGCCCACCTCTTCTTGATAGGACCGAGTCACGAGTTCCTTTCCTTTCCTCTTGGCGTGCGAAGAGTCTCGATCTAGTCTTAACAGGGGTTTTCTCCTTGAACCGCTCCACTTCTTGCTGAGTTCTTTCGACGCATCTTTGTAATCATCCTCGGTCCGAATAACCATTTGATCAATAGTCTTCACGAGAGAGAATGTGGGGAGGCTGGATGTTCGATGTCTCGAAAAGACAGTGATGAGAGCAACATAAGGGAGTTTTCCCTTATCCTTTGCCATAGACCCGTACATGTGAAACATGATAGTGTGTGGCGAGAGAAGTTAAGATCGATCTTGATTGCATACATCAATTTTGCTTCTGAGATGGACACATCTGTCTTTGAAGTTGATTTAGGTCTAAGACAGTTGATTACTATCTTGTGAAGCAAAGTGTTTGTAGCATTCATCCTGGAGTAGGAGAGACGACCTTCACCAATTCTGTCTCTCGCAAGTTCCAGAGTTGCATGACTCACAGACACAGAAATTGATTGGAAAGCTCCTCTTTCCACACCAATTACATCCGCCAGAGTGTCCGTGTCAACCACATATTCTCTATCTCTCACACTGAAAGAAAAGCTATTGGCATCAAGAAAACTGAGATTGGAATAAAAGTATGCGGTTAATTCGGAATAGGCCACCTCACACTCAGTACAGAACTTATGAAGTTGAAGTTTCTCAAACTTCTCTCTCAGATTGATGCTTAATAAATCCAGAAAATCAAAATCCACCGTTCGTGGATTCATCACCCCTCGCTTCAGCAGTTTCTCATACCCTTTCCTGTGTTCCTCTGAACGAAACAAATCATTCTTCTTTCCTCAAAGATTTGCAGTCACACCCATCCAAGGTTTAAAATGGACAAACATTTTCTCATCATCATTCTTTCCCTCAGGTTGATTTACAGCACCAAATCGAGGGTCATTGGGAAAGTTTGCAAAGACTTTTGCTGCCGTTCCAACAGGAACAACGCCCGATCACTTCATCACAATGAGAAAGTGTGTCTCATTTTTATAACATTTTTCTTTCAAAAATTCATCAATGAAAGTCATTGCAGAACCTCCTTCTTTCAACGCAGAATAGAGCCTATAAACAAATGCAGGCTTAAGGGATCTTACAGGTTCAACATCTTCAAGAATTTCCTCTGCATGTTGAGGATGACGAACATGAGATCTAGTTGAGGAGGTGCGCTGTTGAGATTGTTGGTGCGTCGTTCGTTGGAAAGTCACTTTCTTCGTGAGATCAAAATGCGTAGGCCCCTCACCGAGCCTTGTGGTCCCCCGTTCGCTATTCTTGTGGATTTCCTTTGGAAAGATATTGTCGCTTTCTTGGAAGGAACTTTCACACTTGTGTCGCAAGAAAGTCAAAAACTTGAGAAGTAGAAATTGAGGAAAGAAATTCCAGAGAGTGAAAAACTTTTGAACTAGGGTTTCTGGGTAAAGTAAAATGGAGAAGGAGAAAGAGTATAAAAGGTAATCGAATCGTGGTAACTGAAGCGTCGCAAAAGAAATCCATTTTTAAAAAAATAACTGCCTTAATAAATCGATAACCACCTTTTTTAAGATTAACTGCCTTAATAAACATGATTATACATATATAAACAGACAAACTTACCTTTTCGAGATAACAGTTTAAGTAAATAAATGAACTTACAAATCGTGTCGATTGGTATTCCAAGTCTACAACTTTTGAGTTTGATACGCCGTCGACTTTTATATTCTCGAGTCCGAGCTTCAACAGTCTTCAAGAGATAAAATATTGAGTCTTGAGCGAATAGACTCAAATAAGCTTTTCTCAAGTGGCTTTGTGAAGATGTCGCCGCAGTTGATTCTTTGAGTCAATAAATTGTATCAAGACTTCTTTGTTCTGAACATGATCTCTTATAAAATGATGTCGAATCTCAATATGTTTTGCTCTTGAATGTAGGATAGGATTCTTTGTAAGATTGATTGCGCTGGTATTGTCACATTTGATCTCTGTGCAAGAGTCTTCAATACCAAAGTCTCGTAGTTGTTGTTTTATCCATAGTATTTGAGAACAGCAACTCCCAAGGGCTACGTATTCTCGCTTCACTGTTGAAAGAGCCACGGTACTTTGCTTTCTTGAAAACCAAGATACTGCCCTGTTTCCAAGTAATTGACAAGTACCTGATGTGCTTTTTCTTTCAACTCTACAACCTGTAAGATCTGCGTCTGAATAACCAAGAAGAGTAAAGTCTCATTCTTTGGGATACCATAGACCAATCTTAGCAGTAGTAGCAACATATTTAATGATACGTTTAGCAGCACTTAAATGAGATTCTTTAGGATCTGATTGAAACCTAGCACATATGCAGACGCTAAATAATATGTCAGGTCTAGATGCAGTAAGATAAAGGAGAGAGCCAATGATACTCTGTATAACTTTTGGTCGATTTTCTTCCCCGCTTCATCTTTGTCTATCTTCAAGGAACTTGACATAGGTATGTCAGTCTTTTTGCAATTCTCCAGACCAAACTTTTTAACAAGTTCTTTTGCATATTTTTCTTGATGAATGAAGACTCCTTCCTTTAGTTGTTTCACTTGTAGACCAAGGAAGAAGGATAGTTCACCTATCATGCTCATCTCGAATTCATCCTGCATATTTTTAGAAAATTTCTTGCACAAAGTCTCATTAGATGATCCGAATATAATGTCATCAACATAAATTTGAACAAGTAGAAAACTTTTGCCTTCCTTTTTAATAAACAAAGTAGTGTCTACCTTTCCTTTAGAGAAGCCATTTTGAGTTAAGAAATTACTTAGCCTTTCATACCAAGCTCGAGGAGCTTGTTTTAAACCATATAAGGCTTTCTTCAGTCTGAACACTGAGTCTGGTTTTTTGAGTCTTCAAATCCGGGTTGTTCCACATAGACTTCTTCTTTAATAAATCCATTCAGAATGCGCTTTTGACATCCATTTGAAATAACCTGAAATTCTTATAACAAGCAAAAGCAAGTAGTAATCTAATTGCTTCTAACCTTGCTACTGGAGCATAAGTCTCATCATAGTCTATCCCTTCTTCTTGCGTGTATCCTTTAGCCACGAGTCTTGCTTTGTTTCTTGTTACTTTGCCTTTCTCATCGACTTTGTTCCTGAAAACCCATTTAGCTCCAATAACAAATTTACCTTTTGGTTTAGGAGTCAATTCCCATACGTCGTTAATACTGAATTGTCTGAGCTCTTCTTGCATTGCTTCAATCCAGCTTTCATCAGCTAAAGCTTCTTCAATACTTTTGGGTTCTATTTCAGAAATAAGTGCAACAGCACTAGACTCTTCTCGCCTTTTGGATCTTGTTCGAATTCCCTCATTAATGTTTCCAATAATGAGTTCTTTAGGATGACTAGACTTGTGCTTCCAGTTATTGGTCAGTCTGATAGATCGTTGATCTTTTTCTTCAGTTGATTCTTCATCAGTAATTTGTTGTACTGATTCTGAATTTTTAACTGCTTCAATGGAGGTAGATCTATCAGAGTCCGGAACAGATTCTGATTCTTCAGTCTGAATTTGCTGAGTTTGTGGAGAGTCTTGAAATTTGACGTTCATTGATTCTTCCACAGTCTGAGTCTTCTTGTTGAATACTCTATAGGCTTTGCTTGCAGTTGAGTAACCAAGAAAGAATCCTTCATCTGATTTTTCTTCAAACTTACCAACATGATCATTTGCATTCTTCAGAATGAAACATTTACAACCAAATACTTGAAAATAAGAAACTATTGGTTTCTTTTCTTTAAAAATTTCATAGGGAGTTTTCTCAAGAATTGGCCTTAAAAACACTCGTTTATAATATAGCAAGCGGTTGAAACACTTCAGCCCAAAACTTTGAAGAAATATTACTTCCAATTAAAAGAGTTCTTGCCATTTCTTGTAAAGATCTATTCTTCCTTTCCACAACCCCATTATGTCCTGGTGTGTATGGAGAGGAGAATTTGTGCTGAAAACCAGATTCATCACATAATTTAGTAAAGTCTTGATTTTCAAACTCACCTCCATGGTCTGTACGAATGCTTGAGATAGTGTGACATTTCTCATTCTGCACTTTCTTAGCAAACTTTGAAAAGAGAGAGAAAGTCTCAGACTTACTTGAAAGAAAGTAGACCCAAGTAAATCGTGAATAATCATCCACAATTACTAGACAGTATCTTTTTCCACCAATGCTTTGCGTTCTGGTAGGTCCAAATAAATCCATATGCAGAAGTTGTAGTACACGATTAGTGGAAACTTTACTTATTGGTTTGTAAGAGTTTCTAACCTGTTTACCCAGTACGCATGGTGTGCATAGATCAGACTTTGAGTAATTGAGAATAGGCAATCCTCGAACAAGTTTCTTGGAAGAGATCTTGGTGATTTGCTTCATATTGGTATGGCCTAGATTTCTGTGCCATAGAGTAGCTTCATCTTGTACTGATATTAAGCACTGTGATCTTTCATGATTCACATCCAGAAGATAGATATTTCCATGTCTTCGTCCAGTAAAAGATTGAGTAAAGTCTTTACTGATTCCAGAGCACGTTTCTTCTTGGAAATTGATCTTAAAACCAGTATCACATAACTGGCTTATGCTAAGCAAGTTGTAATTTAATCCTTCAACTAAGGAGACATTCTTGATTGACAAACTTCCAATATTTACTGTTCCTCGACCAGTAATCCTTCCTTTGTTGTTATCACCAAAAGAAACTTTTTCTCCGTCTATCTGGACAAGTTTTATGAAGCAACTTGAGTCTCCCGTCATGTGTCTTGAGCAGCCACTATCAAGATACCATTTAATCTTCCTTTTGATAGTAACCTGCAATTAAAACGAATTCAAGCTTTCTTTGGTACCCATATCATCTTGGGTCCAGAAACGTTAGAGCAATAAACAGTCTTTGCCCAATTCCTTTTAACAGGTCTCCAAACCAAAGGACATTTTTTCTCAAAATGTTCTGAGCTTTCACACTTGGAACATTTCAAAGCATTTTTGCCAACGGGTTTTACAAAGGCTTTCTGGAAATGATTTTTATAAACAATTACAGTGGTCTCTATTTGATTCTTTCCTTCACCTTTGGGAAATCAATCAGTGGAATAGTTTCAGAAGTCATATCAAGACCTACCTTATCAAAGTAGGGTCTTTGTATTGAAAGAATCTTATCCAACTTTTCAGAACCATTTGAAAATCTTTTTGATATGTTAGTAATATCATTTTTTAAAAGATTATTTTCTTTTGAAATGGAGTCTGAGTTTTCTTTTTCCATACCAAAGTCCTTTTCCAACTTTTCAAACTTTTCTTTCCAAAGTTTTTCCTGTTGCTTCAATGTAGAATTCTCCTTTTTTAATTCGGAGATCCTCTTAAGAGAAGTTTTTAGACTAAGACAAAGTTCATCAATATATTTAGAAACCTTGACAGGAATTTTTAGGTTACTAACCTCGAGTTCACTGTCTGAGTCTGTATCTGAATCAATGTCTGAGTCTGAATCAGATTTTGCCATTAAACAAATATTGGCATAATTGTCATCACTTTCTTCACATTTAGTATCACTCCGTGTCTCGCTTTGAGTGCCTTCCCGTATTTCTCGGTCTTTCCTTTTCTCTTCTTTAACGAGAGGACACGGTTGGGTCGATGTGTCCCTTTTTCTTGCATTCAAAGCAAGTCACTTCTTTGTTAGAGTCATCTTCCTCTGTTGATTTGTTTTGAAACCTTTGTGAGCTTTGTTTCGTCCAATTGAATTTTCTTCCTTTTACGTTCAACTTTCGAATCTTTTTATCATGAGTGCCGTTCTTCATCATCTAGATCTTCTTCAGAGTCTGTAGCATCATAATAGTCATTAGACTTTAAGGCAATAGATTTCTTACCTTTTGAATCTTCCTCTTCGTTGGTTTGCTCTACTTCATAAGATTGAAGAGTCCCAACCAGTTCGTCTACAGAGAGTGGAGCAATCCTCTCAGTGTCTCTCTTATTGAGGTTTTTATGTAATTCCGGTCTTTAGAGAGTCCTCGTAGGAGTTTGTTGACCTTCATATGTCCCGAGATTGGATGTCCCGATATTTAAGACCATTCACAATTTCAGTAAAGCGACTAAACATGTCAATTATTGATTCTCCTGATCTCATCTTAAAGACTTCATATTGTCCCAAAAGAATATTGATTCTTGTCTCTTTCACTCGATCAGTCCCTTTATAGGTAATGTGAAGTCTATCCCAGACTTCTTTTGCTGTATCACAAGAAGATATTCTGTTATACTCAGTAGGGGATAAAGCACAATATAAGGAGTAAATGGCTTTAGCGTCAAGAGTCTATCTCTTGGTGATTTCTTCTTGAGTCATTAGAATGGGATCAGCAACTTCTTTTCCTCTCTTTGAATCTGATGCAGCAGCAGGAATGATTCCTTTATCTACCACTTCCCATTCCAAAGGATCTTTCGATCTTAGGAATGCTTTCATCTTGTTTTTCCATATGCTTTGTAGTCTTTTCCATCAAAGTATGGAGGTCTGGTATTGCTTTGACCTTCAACCAACCCCGTAGGTAACATACTAGTCATAGATCTTTTACTCGAAGTAAAGACACTTCTTATAAACGAGTACACAAGCTCTGATACCAATTGTTAGGACTAGAATTAGCACCTAGAGGGGGGGTGAATAGGTGACTAAAGCGATTTTAACAATTTAATCTGAATGAATTAAAAAAACAACAATCGCTGCAATTAAAAGTAATGAAAGATAAAAGGATTAGGGATAGAAAATCAAAACTCCAGATTTATAGTGGTTCGGCTTAGACCAAGCCTACGTCCACTCTCCCGCACGGACAGCCCTTCTGGCTGGATTTCACTAAGAATCAAAAAGAGTGTTTATAGTCTCACGCTCTTGAATCCATAGTGTAGAAGCTCTACTACACTTCCTCAAGGTCTCACCACAATATGATCTCTCTTTTGATTACATATAATGCTCGAAGAATAAGATCACAAAATAACAAAGGAGATTCGAGACTTTGGAATTCTTCTATCCGGCCTATTTAAACAACTTGAGTGTCTCTCTTATATACTTCTTCATGCCTTCATTACCGTTGGCACCTTCCAAAGAAGTTCTTCCAATCAACCCGTTGGACAGAATCAATTTGGAGAGATCTCGAGCTCTTTAAGGTAAGTGTAGATAGCCCATCAATCCCGCCGCCCATACAATCGGGATCTTGGTTTCCATAAGTAGAACTTTCGAAATAAGTTGTGAATCTTTAGAGAATCTATATAAATTCGGATACGAATATAAGATCTTGTAGTGCTGATTCCAGTCGAAAGATATTCCATAGCCATTGAAGTAAAAACTATATTTGATAGAATCAGAATAGAAGTTTTTATCTTATCGGTCTGGAAATTGTCCATGAGAGTAGACTTTGAAACTTGAGTCTTGTTAGCGTCAGACTTTGATCTTCAGACTTTGCCAGTAGAGTCTGCAAGTCTTCGACTAGACGAGAGAAATGTTTTGTCAACTTCAAAATCTCTGAAGAAAATTTATCCAACAAGATATACATGATTTGAAAATGGTTTCCAATTTATACCAATTAGGGGCGATTACTTTTAGGATAAGTTGGTTTTTACCCTGAAATCAAGAATTGGACTAGAAGAGGTGGCTTTTAATTTGTGGAACTGACCCACCCAGTCTTGGACCCACCCGAGAATCAGACCGAATTGGTCGATCATGATCCCCTGGTTCCTAAGTGGGTCTAAGAATTGGCCTTTGATAATGTCAATAAGCTTGATAATGTTCCAGCGACCACCTCTCATGGCTCATGTATTCGTTCTGTATGAGTCGTTGAACTGAACGAGGCTCAAGTGCTTCTCTTTGAACTCTGCTTCTGATCGAGTCACTAGCATGAGTTATAACAGCAATCAGAAGCCAAGAATAAGAATACTAGTAGCAGATCACACAAGAAAAACAATATCAATGGGGTCGAAGATGGGATCTTGGGGATGGGCGATGCACGAGCTAAAGAAGGCGTCTGCAGCAAGAGGAGGTGGTTGAAGAGACGAGAGAGATGGTTCGTGGTTCTGGGCATGGCTCTTCGCACCGCGTACATGCTAAGCATATTTGACATCTACTTACAAGACTCCCATTGTCCATGGCATGGATCCTGTTGCTCCTCACCACACTTACCAAGCGCCTTGTTCCCCTTTTTGGTATGACGTCGCGCCCACCACTAGTTTGAGGTTTTGCTTTTTAATTCAACCTCAAGCTTGAGCCGGTGACGATGTGGGAAAGAATTGGCTGATTGTTGACTCCAGGATTAACATACATACATATACATACATATATTGGTACAATTTGGGTGGGTGGGTCTACACTTAGAACCTGAAATCAGACCGAAATTCACTGGTTTCAATTTTTTAGAACCGTGAACTGCCCAAAACCGAGTGGCTCAGTCTGGTTCAGGCGGTTCCTAGCTCGGTCCAATTTTCTTCTCACCCCTAATACTAATAACCCTATATGCTTTCTAAGCTATCGCGATCACTAATTAACTATGCACCTTTTATTACTATAAATTAATTAATAATTTAGCCACATAACTTAATTATTAGATATATGCTTTTAACATCTATAATTGATGGAGATCCTCGATCTCGTTATGAGATCCCACAATGGGCTAATTGCTTAGGATGATAATATATTTTTGACTAATTAATGGTAATATTTGTGCTTAACAAGCCGAGTGTCGAGATTCAATGTATATATACATAGTCAATAAGATATTTAAGGATACATGTATCAGTAGAAACAGTAATTTTCAAATCAGATTTTTTTTTTAAACGATCTATTTTTCATAGCAATGCACTTATTGGAGACATTTAACCAAGAAAAAAAAAGAAAAGTAAAAGAAAAGTTGTGCGTAGGGCTTGGAGGTTTTTAAGACCCAATTAATCATGCGGCCTCTAGGGGTGAAGTTTTAATCACCATCGATGAAATCCAACTCCTCGTAGGGATCATCTCTAACCCTTGGTATTATGACTGAGAGAGTCCCTACGAAGTAAGGACATTTCGCTATATAACTCCAGCTCGCGAAGGGTTAGAAAGGGTCCTTATGGGGTAAGGAGAATTTGCTATACATCTCTAGCTGGCGAATGAAGTTCGTGCGGCAAATCATAATATTTGAAAAGAAAAACAATATGAACAAAGTAGGGAAATAGGTCGGAGAGATTTACATGATTTGAAACTCTTCTCCAATTGATTCCAATAACACTACCTCATCTCCAAGGGGAGAAGTGCCAAAAAAGTCCTAAACCTTTTGTTTTTGTGCCAATTTAGTCCTAAACCTTTTTTTGGTGCCGATTTAGTCATAAACCTTTTTACGTTGTGCTAATTTAGTCATTTCTGGTCAATTTTGGCCGGATTTTGCTGACTGGACGCCGGTTGGCTGATGTGGCCTGATCGGCGCTGACGTGGACAACTTTTAATAATATTTTAATAATTTTTTTTATTTTTTATTTCTTATTATTTTTTTGTTTTTTTGTTTTTGTTTTTTTCTTCCTCTAGCTGGTCGCCGGAGCTTGGCGATCGGCTAGAGGCGGCGGCCGGCTCGAGGCTCGACCTCGCCATCCGGCGAGGGCGAGCCTCGCCCGCCCGGTGTGAGGCCGCCTCGAGGCTTGGGCGGCGAGGCTTGCCCTCGCCGGATCTGGAGGGGGTCGAGCCTCGCCCATGGCCGGCGAGGGCGAGCCCCGCCAGCCGGCGCGAGGCCGCTTGATGGCGACGGCAGGGCGGCTGGATTAGCTTCGGTGGACGGCGAGTAGGGCGCGGGTGACAAGCGCGAGAGGCGAAGACGCGCGGACAAGCGAGCAAGCAAGGGACAATGCGACTGCAGCGAGGCCGCCTCCTTGCCCTTGCCCTTGCCCTCGCCGGATTTGGCGAGGTCGAGCCTTGCCGGCCATGGGCGAGGCGAGGACCCTCGCTAGATCCGGCGAGGGCGAGCCTTGCCGCCCTGCGTGAGGCCGCCCTCGCGGCCACTGGCGAGGTGGCCGGTCACCGAGCTCCGGCGACCGGCTGGAGGAAGAAAAAAAGAAAAAGAAAAAAAGAAAAAAAGAAAAACAGAATAACAGAAAAATAATAAAATATTATTAAAATATTATTAAAAGTTGTCCACGTCAGCGTCGATCAAGCCACGTCAACTGGCCGGCGTCCAGTCAGCAAAATCCGACCAAAATTGGCTGGAAAGGACTAAATTGACACAACGTAAAAATGTTTAGGACTAAATCGGCACAAAAAAAATGTTTAGGACTAAATTGGCACAAAGACAAAAGGTTTAAGACTTTTTTTGGCACTTCTCCCCATCTCCAAGCTATCGCAATCATCAGATAAGAATCAAGAAACGCAGCAAAGAGAGATTTTAGGCATACCTTGGCCGTTGAGGGGTGATTGTAGGTCACAACTTACTCAGTATATAAACTGAGGTTTAACTTTCACTCTTAGCAAATGATTTTATTAAGAGGGGTGGTTCAATTAGGCAAGCAACTTCCAGCCAAGCCAACCCCTTAGACGGTTCAGCTTTTATATTGGAGCCCTCCATCAGATAAAAACAAATATTAAATTAATAGAAGCTTCTATTGCTACCGTTTGTCGTAAATAAGAAGGCAATTTCACCAATTTAAAATCACGAGCATCTAGAAAATCAACAAAAACGAGCCTCAAAAACGTGTACGAAAATCCCGGGACCGCTGTTCGAGTCCTACTGCGATCATTTCCTTGTAAGGTCCCTAGATATCTTATAGCATACCGAAGAAATACCCCTCAAAATCACTATATATAACCCGACATAGCCACCCAAACAAGCATTAACAATCCCTTCAAATACATCCGAGCACTTCACCAGCGAAACGCAGCCGAGAAAATCTTCCTTTTCTTCGAGCAACCCATCGCTAAAACACCAGCTTTCGAGGACAACCAGAACCGAATATCACCCACAGACCAAAAATCAGGATGGTGTTCTACAGGAAGGATCAAGAGTCGCAGCAATTGACGGACGAGGAGAGGCGCAAGAAGAGGATGAAGTGGACGATCGGCATCACCGCCTTTGTCATCTTCCAGGTAGTCCAGGCCCTCTTCTTTGTCCTTGTCATCATGAAGTTCAAGTCCCCCAAGTTCAGGGTCAGCGAGTTCGACATCCAGTCCCTGAACGCTGGTACTCAGGCCTCACCCTCATTCGACACGACCTTCGTCGCCCCGATCCGGATCAAGAACACCAACTGGGGCCCCTTCAAGTACGATGCCACCACCGTTAACTTCGTCTACGGAGGCGTTCAGGTGGGAGAGGTGGCTATTCCAAAGAGCAAGGCCAACTTCAGGTCCACCAAGAAGATTGACGCCAACGTGACCTTGAACTCCACGAACTTGCCGAGCGATTCGACTCTTGGGAGTGAGTTGAGCTCAGGAGTTATAACATTGAACAGCCAAGGCGAGCTCAAAGGGAAAGTGACAGTTATGTTCATGTTCAAGAAGAACAAGACCTCGCAAATGAACTGCACTATGGCCATTGATGTGTCCACAAAGGCACTCAAGTCCTTGTCATGCACATGAGAGTCGAGAGCGTGATCTTTGTGTTAGATTGTTTGTGTGGTTGCTCATTTGTTTGCCACGAATTGTTTTTGAACTATGTGTCCTATTATCATTCATTGGATTCCGGTTGTGTGTATACTTAGTCCTATTATCATTCACTGGGTTCCGGTTGTGTGTATACTTAGAATTTTATAAATTTTCTATTTGTACTGTGATTAGAATGGAGATTATTTTTGGTTAGATTTTGAAAGTAAGCCAATGCTGATTGTTTGGATGATGAGGCCTTAACGATTGTACGAGCATTATCGTCTCAACTGAACACTATCCAAGATCAAATCTTGCAATCATGACTATAGCCACTGCCGCACTTCGACGGTGAAAGCGGAACAATGTCAAGTTCGGTCATCTACTTCTAGTGCTAAAAAAATGGAAATCGGTCGGGTATAATGTCTGCTACTGCTAGAAGAGTTAACTAGCACAACATCCACACTAACGAAACCAAATCGCTCTAAGGTTCGTCATTGCCGAGCCAGACCCACTGAGTCCGGCGAATCTATTTGGAAAAGGGTTTTAAAATTGGGCGTAGAAAAATTATCGAAAATTTACAAATAACGGGGAAGGCACAAGGAATGATCTCGCGTCCAGAAATATTGAAGAAAAGTTCAGAAGCTGTCTTGTCACTATCCAAATTTTAACTAATGATTCACGCATTGCACAACAAAAGGGGCTTTGAAATTCATTTGTGCTCCTTGGCTTATAGAGAATGGACTGAAGTCCTCGGTGAGCAAACGCAATTGTGTGAGCGAATAGGAGGCCTTAACTCTCAAAGCTAAGTTTCAAGTGGATATGTTAAGATGGATCATAACCCATTCCTTAACTTATGTAGGTGTTATGATGGGTTATAAATGGTTAGTTATTCAGTAAATGGATCATTATTAAGTTTAAACACAATGCTAGTGTTAAGTGGGTCACAATTGGGTTATAAATTGGGTTTATAGTTTATTTAGACCCAATCCATTTCTGTGATTCTTTTTTTGATCTCTCTCGCCTTCATTCCATCTTCTGCTGACTCACTTCGCACTTTTACTTCAATTTGGCTGTGGATTTTTGTAAATTGGGTTAGATATAAAAGTTTTTAGTAATATAATTAGGTGGGATATGAGTCACTGGATTTGCATTGCATGGAAATATATCAAAACAAGCTATATGGGTCTATTTGAGTCGGACCATTTATGACTCGACCGGATTCACTTGTTTGACGGGTCTAATCTCAAGCGACCAAAACGAATTGTGTAAGCGACCTGATAGGTGATGTCTAGACCTTCGACTTCAATGTCCTGCCTAAGTATGTCCTAATGGGCTAGACTTGTGATCACCTCAGCCAATGACCGAAATGGCCAATGCTTGGATCCACCCATCGACACCCAAGCCTGTGTTTTCGATCCCACTCGATCAAACACCCAGGACCTCGACGAGCAAATTCTATAATCCCAACAGCTTGTAGGAGGACTCTTTCCGGGTTCCCAACAGATGGACTCAGCAACATACCGTACAATACAAGACTTCTGGCAAGGGATTAAGGTTTAGGTGGAGGAGAGGAGATATAATGGTGGCTTGAAATTAGGGTTTTAAATATTAATAACTTAATTCTACCGATGATTTTAGGCATTTAGATTGCATTGGAAAAAAAGGTATACTGAGGATGATTTGCTATAACTAAGAAGGCCTATTTATCTGCGCCAATTTGGCAAAATCATGCAGTTCTCATATACAACGTGAAAATGCCAAATGTACCCCCTAAATTCACATCTCCATCTCACCCCTTCCTCGGACATTAGAACGCAGGTCATTAAAGGCAAAAGTGGGCTTTACAAGCTCAAATCACCGAATCGACACGGCATATACGTTTGTCTACTATCTTCGCCTGAGCTTATTGTTCTTTCTGAGTAAGCAGACATTTATTTATAATATAAGCTGTTGGAGAGCGGGGAAGATTACACATTTAAGTCTCGAGCATGGAACGATTAATCAATAGTATTTGGACGGCAGAGCATAAGTCGTCATGAGCACAAGTTCTTGGAAAGGGAACTCTGATCAGGACCAACATGCGGATCCTATTCTCTGATTACTTTAGGATGAGATTGGGATGGGGGGAAGAAAATGAAGGTAGCGCAACGAAAAGCAAAGGAAAATGAATTCTGGACGTGTTGTTTGAATGGTAATTCGTTGAAAAATAAACTTATTGTATGACGATCAATGTAATTATAAACTTTTTAATTTTATCAATTAAGTCCTCAACCTTTTAACTATTTGTTAATATAGTAATCATGACCAAATTTGATCGGAAAAATTTTAGGATTAAATTAATCGTCGTACAATAAATTTATAACTTTTTGGATAATTATCATGTTAAGATATGTTATCAAAAAGACCCTTTTGCCCTTCTCAACATGGTATTCAAATGAAGGGAAAATTCGGAGGGCATGGTTGGGGATTTCACAAGATAAGGGTGAAATTGGTGGAAAAGTTCCACCATTCTCCAAGTCACCTTTTCCACTATGACTCCCAAAAAAAAAAAGGTCAACTTTTCCACCGTTCTCCAAGTCCTCTTCCCATATCCTTTTCCACCGTTTCCCCTCCCCTTCCTCCTTTTCTTTTGTTTTACAATTCCCCTCGGCTTCTAGAACCCATCATCATTCCACGTCAGCAAACCCCGAATAAAACGTCTGACAAATAATTTCCTCGCTCCGCGAAGATCTGAAATGGAACGACCGCGCGGGTCGATTCCCTATAGTCACATTAATCTCACTTTTCTCCCTCCTAAATTCTCAAAATCTCGTCTTTAAAAAAATCCACTATCCCGAAAAACGACAAACCAAGCTGAACAGTCACCTTTCAAAATATCTAATTATATTTCAGGTCACACCGCCACTGGTGGTCCCCTCGTTTGAATTAAATTAGCGCACTATGTATGACCAAGAGCGAAGCTTCCGCCGATGACCGTTGATGGGGCCCGCCTTCGCACCGTGTAGTTTCCTCTCAAACCCGAAAGTCACGACCATCTAGAAGTCAAGAACATGCACCTTAATTTATTACGCCTTTTTTTCGTCTTTTGCCGTGTGTAACGAAGTTGCCTGACGGATGTCCAAGCAGGAATCGTTTCCCCAGACAAAGTCACTCCTTCCCCCCGACGCACACTTCATTCGGGTCACCCTCTAAAGACTATATATCTCTTTCAGTCCACAATGCAAAACATCAGCAGTTGCTCCCACATCTCCTCCACTTCTCCCAGGGAAAAAGAAGCCACTTTGCTTAGGGGAAGGAACCCAGAAATTCTCTCTCCGTTTGTTCTTCCTTCTTATCGGGAAAGAAAAGAAGATAGAGAAAGAAAGAATCGGGAAAAACCATCGCCATATTAACTGAGCATCCATGGCGGACAAGAACCAGAACCAATACCACCCGGCGGAGGTGAACGGCTACCACCGGAGCGACCAGGAGTCGCATGAGGAGATCGAGGAGGCGAGGCGCAAGAAAAAGATGAAGTGGACAATCGGCATCATCGCCTTCATCATCTTCCAGGTAGTCCAAGGCCTCTTCTTTGTCTTGGTTATCATGAAATTCAAGTCCCCTAAGTTCAGGGTCGCCGAGTTCACCGTCCCGACCCTGAACGCCGGGACTCAGACATCTCCCTCGTTCAGCATGAACTTTGTCGCTCCGATCCGGGTCAAGAACACCAACTGGGGTCCCTTCAAGTACGGTGCCTCCAGCGTGGCCTTCACCTATGAAGGTGTCCCGGTGGGACAAGGGGACATTCCCAAGGGCAAGGCCAACTTCAAGTCCACCAAAAAGATCAATTTGAACGTGACTCTGAGCACTGGTAATTTGTCCAACGATATTAGCTCGAAACTTGGGAACGAATTGAGCTCACAAGTCATAACATTGAAAAGTCAGGGTGAGCTTAAAGGAAAGGTCACGGTCATGTTCATGTTCAAGAAGACCAAGATCTCAAATATGGATTGCACCATAAAGATCAATACAACAACAAAGGATGTCAAATACCTTGCAATGCAGCTGAGGCTGTTGAGACTTGAGAGGGCGGTTCTCGGTCTTGGAGCACTAGTATGCTTTGCTTATTATATGGTTCCACATGCTACAGAATCATATACATACTCTATTTTCCTGGGGTTTCTTCAACCCTTTTAGCTAAGTGATGATGTATTCTATTTTTTGTTGATTCTACTTACCATCCAAATCGTTATTTCGCAATACCCACATGTTCGTATTACAATAAGTATCTTGAAGCATGTTCATTAGTTCTTAAAATCTTGAAATGATGAGCAAAAATGAATGACACAGCACCAAAGATAAACTGACCTGAGGGGCACCTGTAGTTGAGGGAAATACGCATGATTGTGATTTGCGTCGGTGTCGTTCTTGGAACTCTGGTTTCAATCGAAAGCAAAGGCTAAGTCAAGTCTACCAAGGCGGGCGGAGATGGTCGTGCTCCACTCCAAAAGTCATCATACCTCGAATAAACAAAGCGATATTTTCTTCGATATAGAGCAACCGTGGATGCACGGGATTGATACATGTGAAGTCAACATCCTACCTCAAAATAGCCCCTTAGGCCTTAGGTTTTCCAGGGCAAACATGAAGATCTCTAGCTAGTAAAGGAGTCTATGCACATGAGCTTAGCTATCATGGAAAACCGGAGCATAGCCCCACTCATATTAAATATACGAGCGAAAAGAGGAGCATTATTTAACCCAGTCGACGAAGCTAGATACCCAGCTTCTCTTTGTGTACAATGAATTTTCCTTAGCCTCTACAATGCAGATAGTCAATTTCAGGGCCACACCGAAAATATGAAAAATAAATTTAAAATTGTTGTTATATTATTTTATTATTTTATCTATGAGTTTTTTTAATATTTTTCTCTCCAATATTGGAATTTTGGGCTTAATTCATCCTATTAGTGATTGTAAGTTCTAGATATCAAAGTAAATTTACTAATAAAAGGAAAGACACCGAAAACATTCATTACCACTCAAGAACTACCACTTATATACCTCTACATTTGAAAAAAAAAATTGAAAACATACTTAGGTGTTACCTTTTGAAATCACTTTGCACCTTCATATCAATTATCATCATGTCTTTTCTTATGAAAACAACATTTCCTTTCCAAAAAAATTGTCCAAATCCTAATTTCTCACACCTGCCCAAATCACACAAAATCCAATTGAAAACCAACCACCGAAACCCTAAGCAACATACAAAATGAGTTTGCAAGGATGGGTAATTTGGCCTTTTTTATGTGGAGTTTTATATAAAGGTGTGTGAATGGTATATTTAATTGTCGGTTTTGATCAAAATAAAATAGTTGCTCAAGATGGATGTGTGTTTAGATATATTTTGTAATTTTTTAAATATTTGTAAGAGCACAACGGACTGGCCTCAAAAGAAGAAAATTGTTCTCTACTATGGAAGAAACTATTCTCTATATTTCCTTTAGATATCTATCATATCGATATGAAATAAAGTTGTTTTCCACCATCATTTTTTTTCCCACCATCATTTGTTAGCATATATTACCGAAAATATAACATTGTCTTCCAAGGTGTACTTATATAAGGAAGTACAAAAGAGAAATGCTATTCATGTAATATTCCCATAAATCTGCGCAAGTATTATTGACTTCCATGAATATCGCAAGGACTTTCCAAATACAATTTCTTTCTCTAACACCGAAGCTTATAAGACAGTTTGCGGCCGATGGAGTTTGGTTGGAGCATCCGCGGTCGTCTTTGAATTACTCCTTATTGCAATTGTGTTCTCTCCAAATTCAAGAAAAGATGAGTTTCAATGCACCAAGACATATTTCCTTCGCTTTCTGGATTTCAGATCCTCCTCATTCCAGACACTCCTGTTAGTGCACAATCCTATCTCTACACATGGTGCTTAGGCAGGGCAGCACCACTGCTAATAGCAAGTTTCGGGACAACCTCAACTGCCCCCTCTACAGGCTGCTTTACGACCACTCTACAGTTTGCTTTACGACCAAGGACCCATCTCCGGTTTCTACAACATGACGAAGGTAAAGATCCGGACAAAATTTATGGTCTCTTCCTCTGCGTGCCAGTGCTCTCTAGATTCAACAAAAACGAAACGGTTTGTACCGTACATTACAACTTAGCTGAAGAATTCTCGCACCTCCCCTCCCATAACTAAGAATGGCATACAAAAGCAGAAAGCAAGCAATTCCTACAAGCTAACTTTGATATGTCGGGATGCACCGTGCAAGCTCATGTAGGGTCACTGAACGTGAGACTGTATAGGCTTTCTGAGGAGATCGGCGACATTCCTCGCCAAGTCTGTCGCATTCGTCACAAAATTGAACATCTTCCTGAAAGTTTCCACCATGATCGAGCTGTTGGGAACTAAAACATCTGTACGGTTGACCAAGAAAAAAGCAGGCATCGACTCCATGGTCGAGAAGAATGATCTGTTAGAGTAGTGCATGAAACATTCGTCGTACCATATGATCGCCTCTTTGTCTCCTGGACATCTTTCTAAGATGTTGCTAGTAGCTGAATCGATGCAAGACTGACAGAGATTGGTGGCCACATCCCCTCTGAAGAGGAACAGTAAAGTTGCATTAGTATTCACTTAAATGTGGACAGTAATTTTTCGGTGGGAATTGGATCACCGCCCTTTGTAGAGGATATCAATTAAGACCAATATATCAGGTCCATTATACAAATCCTAGAACCAAGTGAGACGATTCCAAAGATTATAATGATAGAATCGAAAGGTATTACTCAAAAGTTGAAACAATGAGTATCTTTCGCATGTGATTTACCTGTAGAGGAAGAGACCCTAAACTTTGTCCAAATCTTCACCTTCCGTTGTATTGTAGAAACTGGAGATGGGTCCTTTGTCGTAAAGTGGCCTGTAGAGGAGGCGGTTGAGGTTGTCGAGAAACTTGCTATCAGCTGTAGTTGCCCCTACTTGAGCACCATGTGTAAAGATAGATTGTGCACTGACACGAGTGCCTGGGATGAAGAGGGTCAGGCATGAAATCTGGAAAACGAAGGAAATTTGCCTTGGTGCATCCAAAATAAGCTTTTCTTGAATTTGGAAAACAAAAAGCAAGTACAACATAGAGTAATTCAAAGACGGCCGCAGAATTTCTTTCAACTCATGAAAAGTAAGATAATAAAGGATACCAAGACACTTGGAGTGCCGAAAGTTGACACGGAGGAACACTTAAATGTCAAAATAGGAGCAAAATTGATCACTTAAGTGCCACCGATTAGAAAATCTGGCCAAAACGCTGACGTGGCAATTTTCCGATGAGCTGTGTGCAAAATGACGTCGTTTTGCATGCTGATGTGGCTAAACAGTATCAAAATGATGTCGTTTTGGTGCTGACGTAGTAAATAATTAATATTATAATTAATTAAATTAAATTTTTAAAAATATTAATTTTTTTTTTTTTTTTAAGGAGGCGACGGTGGCTAAGGGCTCGCCCTCGCCGCCGCCGCTTCCCTGCCGTTGTCAGAAAGGCGGGGGAGGGTCAACCGGGTCGGCGAGCCTTGGCCAGGGGTCGGCGACCCCAGCCTCACTGGATTTGGGGGAGGGTCGCGACCCTCGCCCCGAATCTGGGCGAGGGCACGCAGGCCCTCGTTATCGGTCCACTAGGGTCGTTGGCCCCCCGGCCGGGGCCGCCGAGCCATGGTCGGATCTGGGGGAGGGTTACAACCCTTGCCCTAGATCTGGGCAAGGGCATGCAGGCCTTCGCCACCAGTCGGCTGGGGTCGCCTGCCCTCGGCTAGGGCTCGACGACCTCGGCTGACCCTCCCCGACCTTTCCAGCGACGGCGGGGAGGCGGTAGCGGCGAGGGCTGAGCCCTCGCCCGCTAACCGCCTCCCTCCTCCTCCTCCCCTCCTTTTTATTTATTTATTATTTAAATAAATAAATTATTTTTTTAAAATTTAATTAATTATTATATTAAAATTCGAATTATATCAAAACGACGTCGTTTTTGTGTGTGGTTTGCTGAGTCAGCCTTTCGGCGAGCCACGTAAGTGAGAAAATTAATAAAAAATTGCCACGTAAGATTTCTGGTGAGGTTTGCCGGATGTGGCACTTAAGTGTCCATTTTTTCATAAAAAATGGCACTTAAGGGGCTGCTTGTTTGTGTTCCCCGGTCCGTATTTATGAACACAATTTCTTTTTTTTTTTTTTTTTTTTTTTGTTCCGGGGAACAAAAAAAGAACAGAAACGCGTTTGTTTGCGTTTTTGTTTCAAATCTATTTTTTTGTTCCCGGGAACAAATTTGGAACAAAAACAAGAAACAAAAAGAACTTGTTTCTTGTTCCCGACACACTTCCAAGAAACAATTTTTTCCTTCTCTTTCTTTTCTTCTTCTTTTTTTTTGGCGGTCGCCGGCCTTGGCCATGGCCGGCGACCTTGCCGGAGCGTTGCTGGCCCCTGACGAGGCTTGGCCTCGCCTTGGCTAGGCGAGCTTGAGGGCGAGCCATCGTCGACGCTCAGGCTCGCTGGATTTGGGCGAGCTCGAGCTCACCCAGCCATCGACGAGGCTCGGCATCGTCGGGCCACTGCCAGGTTGGCATCGCCTAGCGGGTGGCCCGGCGAGGTCGAACCTCGTTGGTGGCTGGCGAGCTCGGCCTCGCCCGGCCACGGCGAGGTTCGACCTCACCGGGGCCGGCGAGCCTTGTCGTGGTTGGGTGAGGCCGCCGGCCCTCGTCGGCTGGTCATCGGCCATGGCCGAGGTCGACGACCGGCCAAAAGGAAGGAAAAAGAAAAAGAAAAAAAGGAAAAAAAAAGAAAAAAGGAAAAATAAAATAAAAATATTAAAAAATTAAAAGAAACAAAAAAATCATACAAGTTTACTAAACGTGTTCCTTTTCTTTTTCTATTCCAGGAACAAGTTTACCAAACGCGTTCTTCTGTTCAAAAATTGTTCCTCGGAATAGAAAAAGTTTTTTCTATTTATGTTCCCTAGAACAATTTTTGAACAGAAATGTTACCAAACGCACCTTAAGTGTCCATTTCGTAAGTTTTGGCATTTAAGTGTTACTTTGTGCCAAGTTTTAGCATTTGTGGTGTTCTTTTGCCGATAATAAAGCAAGCAACTTTGGTTGAAAGAATGAGGATGCTCCAACCAAACTCCAATGGGCACGGATTTTCTTCTCAACTCGTGTAATTTGCTTTGAACGGGCGCTCTTAGGGTGCGTTTGGTAACGTTTCTGTTAAAAAATTGTTCTAGGGAACAGAAATAGAAAAAACTATTTCTGTTCCGAGGAACACTTTTTGATCAGAAGAACACGTTTGGTAAACTTGTTCCTGGAATAGAAAAAGAACAGAAACACGTTTGGTAAACTTGTGTAATTTTTTTGTTTCTTTTGATTTTTTAATATTTTTATTTTAGTTTTCCTTTTTTTTTTTCCTTTCTTCCTTTTGGCCGGCGGCCTTGCCCATCCATGGCGAGGCTTGCCAGCCCCATTGCCAGGTCGGCGTCACCCAGTGGTGGCTCGGTGAGGCCGAGCCTCGTCGGTGGCTGGGCGAGCTTGGCCTCGCCGGATTTAGGCGAGCTCGGCCTCGTCGGGGCCGGCGACACTCCGGTGAGGTCGCCGGCCCTCGACGGCCTATCGCCGGCCACCGGCCAAAGAAAAAATAAGAAGAAAAGAAGAAGAAAAGAAAGAGAAGAAAAAAAACGAGGAGAGAGAAAAATTGTTTCTCGGAAGTGTTCCAAAAACAAGAAACAAGTATTTTTTGTTTCTTGTTTTTGTTCCAAATTTATTCCCGAAACAAAAAAATAGATTTTGAACAAAAACCCAAACAAACACGTTTCTGTTCTTTTTTTGTTCCTGGAACAAAAAAACAGGAATTGTGTTCATGAACAAAAAATGAACACAAACAAACAACCCCTTAATTTATTTATGGGGTCTTGTAAGAGGTGTCAAAGATCGTGTTTGGAAAGATTCACACAATATTCATGGAAATCGATATTATTTGAGCAAATTCATTGGGAACATTACATGAGTGTCGACACCTAAATTTTACAATTTTATTTAGGATTTAATCGTGTATAAATTTATGAATTAGTCGCTAAAAAAAATAAAAAAAGTACTTTCATTAAAATACATCGTGTATGTTTTCATTAAAATCCGTTATGCGTAGACATTAGGAACATTTACACAATATCACTAATTATTAAATCTATTTTTTAAAAATCGAATTAAAAAAAAAAAAAGTGAGGCCAGGCTAAGGTTAGGTCGGCCCAGCCCTCTTCTTCCTTCTATTCTTCTTTTTGTGCATATTGGCCCAACTCCTTTCATTTCAACCCAACCCACGTGTGGGTCTTCTCCTCCCTCATCACCCTCACGCTAGTTTGGCTTTGGCAGAAAAAGAAACGTACAAACCAAGGGGTGAGGTAGAGGATCGCGAGGGTAGAAGACAACGTGATCCCAGGGTCAAAGATCAAGCCACAATGAGTAGCATTCCTCTTTTATATTTGCTTATATTAGTATGTCTTTGAAGATGAGAAAAGTGTTAAAAAAGTCTTAAACATTTTGTAGTTCTGTCAATTTAGTTATAAATCTTTTATTAGTATCAATTTAGTCATAGACTTTTTGATTTAGTGTCAATTCAGTTCTTTTAGCTAATTTTGATATGATTATATGACTGGGCATCGGTTGACTAATGTGGCATAATCACCACTAATGTTGACAACTTTTAATAATATTTTAATATATATAGTTTTTGCTTTTCTTTTTCTTTTTTCCTTTTCCTCCTCTCTCCTCCAGCTAATCGTCGGACCTCAGCGATCGGCCAGAGGTGATGGCCGGCAAGGTCGAGGTCGACCTTGCTGGCCCTAGCAAGCCTCACCGGTCACTAGTGAGGCACCTCGACCTTGCCGGCCCTAGCAAGCCTCACCGGTCACTGGTGAGGCTCAAACCCTCATCGAATCTAGTGAGGGTCAAGTCTTGTCGGCCTTGGGCGAGGCTCAACCTCGCTAGATTTGGTGAGGTTGAGCCTCACCCATGGTCTGCAAGGGTGAGCCTTGCCCGCCCAACGCGAGACTGTCCTCGCAGCCTTTAATGAGGGCTCGAGCCTTGCTAGAGGTCAGCGAGGTCAAGGTTGATCTCGTCTGTCGTCTCCCTTAGTTGGTCGTCGAGGTCCGATGATTGGTTGGAGGAACGAGGAGGATAAGGAAAAAAGAAAAAAGAAAAAGAAAAGAAAAAAGAAAAAATTCAAAACTATTAAAATATTATTTAAAGTTATCCACATCAGCATCGGTCGTGTCATGTCAGCCAGCCGGCGCCTAGTTAGTAAAATCCGACTAAAATTAACCAGAAAGGATTGAATTGGAATCAAGTGAAAATGTTAGAACTAAGTTGGCACTAATAAATGGTTTATGACTAAATTGCCACAAATCTAAAAAGATTCATGATTTTTTTTTAACACTTCTTCCCCTTATAAGACAATATTATATTATCGACAAATAATAGTGGAAAGTAATTTTTTTTTTTCATGTTGATGTGATAGACATCTAATAGGGAATATAGAGAATATTTTCTTCCATAGTAGAGAACGACTTTTCTAATGCCAGTCCATTGCACTCTTACAAATATTAAAAAAAATTACAAAATATGTCTAAATGCACATCACTATTGATTGACGATTAGTTTTCGGTATTTTTTCTTTTATTAGTAATTTTACTTTGATATCTAGAATTTATAACTACCAATAGGATAAATTGCCCAAAATTCTAATTTTGCCAATCAACCTAAAGATCCTTAGGCTCCGTTTGGCAACGCTTCTGCTCCTTTATTTTTCTGCTCTTTTGCTCTCTGAAATAGAAAAAGAACATAAATTCATTTAGTAAGGTCAATTAATTTTTTTATTTTATTTTCATGAATAGAAAAGTTGCTAGGGAATAAATATAGAATAGAAACAAGAAGTAGAAAAAAATAGCTTATTGTTTCTAGAAAAAATTTCTAGAAATAAATCATTTTTTTTCTTTTCTTCTTCTTCCTTGTCGCTCGCCACCCCCTGCCACAGCCGCCACGACGGCGAAAGTCAAAGAAAAGAAAAAAAGGAAAAACAATTCTTAAAAATTTATTAACAAATTACAACAAATACTAGTTACCAAAAATTTTGTGGATTGTACCAAACGTATTCCCGCTCTTTTTCTATTCCGAGAATAAATTTTTTATATAATTACCAAACACGTTCTTTTAATTAGAAATTATTTTAGAGAATAGTTATAGAAAAAGATTATTTATGAAAAAAAAATTGTTCTCCGAACAGAAATGTTACCAAGCAAACTCTTGGCCCCCTGCGGCCCTACTCGGTGCATTTTCCATGTCTACACTGTTGTTAAACTTGAAAGGAGTGAGACTAAGCCAAGCGACTTGCAAATAGCTTTGCTGGATCTCATCTCGATGATTTTTTTTTTTTTTTTTTTTGAGATTGACTACTCTAGTTTTGAGCCGAGCCGGACCTATTTGAGTATCTTATCAAGCTCAATCGATCTTGTCAATATTTTGCTCGTGGGCTCGTGAGCAAAATTGTGCTTCTTTTTTTTTTTTTTTTTTCAAAAATAATTTTTTGTTTAGACGTAGTATTCTTAAAGTTACATGATATACCCACGTTATTAAGGCATTTTCAAGATCGAGATCGAGCTCAAATTCCTCCATCAATTGATTGTTATCGGGTCGAGTCATGTCGAGTATTTCAAGCATCAAGCATGCGAGGCAAGTCGAGCTTGCGCGTCGCTCCCTATTGGCATGGCTCAGACTCAATTATACCCCTAATTGAAAGTAATTAAATGGGGAAAAGTTTGGTAAAGGAAGCTTCTATCGAATATAATAAAACAAAATATCTCTCGCATATCGCAGAAATTCCGCCCGCTCAGGTTCCCTCTAGAAGCCAATAATTTTCAAAGGGGCAGCACGGGACGCGCTTTAGCATCTTAAACATCGCCGTCAACCAAAGTAGGCTCCTTGACAATACTCCAATACAGGATCCTGCATACTGTATATAAACCTTGGCAGCACTCTCTTATTTCATCACTCACAGCTTCTCTCGCATCCAACTTGTTCAGAGAGAAAAGAAACTCGAAATCCCAAACACGAGAGGAAAAAAAGAGGGTCTTGTGACCAAAGTTCAGCAATGATGCCTGACAAGAACGAGAACCAGTACCAGCCCCGAGAATTGTCGAACGGCCACCATCATACCGACGAGGAATCGCTGCTGACCATGGAGGAGGAGGAGGCCAAGCGCAAGAAGAAGATGAAGTGGACCATCGGCATCATCGCCTTTATCATCTTTCAGGTCGTCCAAGGTCTGTTTTTTGTGCTGGTCATAATGAAGTACAAGTCCCCCAAGTTCAGGGTCGCCGAGTTTACCGTCCCGACCCTGAACACCGAGATTCAGACATCTCCCTCATTCAACATGAGCTTCGTCGCTCCGATCCGGGTCAAGAACACCAACTGGGGTCCCTTCAAGTACGGCGCCTCCAACATGACCTTCACCTATGGAGGTGTCCAGGTGGGACAAGTGAACATTCCCAAGGGCAAGGCCAACTTCAAGTCCACCAAGAAGATCAATTTGGATGTGACTCTGAGCACTCCTAATTTGCCCACCGGTATTAGCTCGAATCTTGGGAACGAACTAAGCTCACAAGTCATAACCTTGAGCAGTCAGGGCGAGCTTAAAGGAAAGATTACAGTCATGTTCATGTTCAAGAAGACGAAGATCTCACAAATGAATTGCAACATGACGATCAATACCTTGACAAAGGCGGTCCAATTTTTGTCATGTAAATGAGAGATGTGAGTGTGATTCCATGTCTAATGGACTTAGCTTCTTTCCTTTTTTTTAAAAAATAATTTCGAGTGATATGCTTGTTTGTTCATTCATTTTTCACTTTTTTTTTTTTTTGGTGAAAGGTAATTAATATATTGAAAAGGAACAAGTGAACAAAGAAAAGAAAAGAAGAAAATAAAAAAGAACATGGCATCAGAACCCACACTCAAAATAACGGATCATAATGAGTGAAGGGAAGCCGGACAAGTCATTGAAATGGCAGGCCACTACCAACTAAGAAAAAAAGCACGGCATGAACTAACCGGCAAATAGAAACAAAGATAAAATTCATTTTTCACATTGCTTCCTATCATTGTTGAGTTTTTCTCCATATTAAAAATCGATTCTACAAATCATGCAATTTACCATATTTACGTATAAAGGGATTGTTTCAAAATTTATGATACGGACGCAATTAGATTTATCCAAAACTCGCTTAATTGCGTGTCTTGTACATGATATGCAAATGAGTCATGTCAAAAATTGTCCCATCTTAATTTGCTGGTCAACTGCTTTGATTGAATGGAGAAGTCGAGCGATGATGACTATCACGAGAATGGACCTAGAGCAACAATTTTCGCAAGTGGACGGGGGCAGGTGAGAAGAGTCGGTATTTCCATGCCCCTAGATAAAATAAGTCGTGCCTACGTCTAGACTATCTTTGACTAAAATTATATTCAAACCTAATTTGACGCCAGGTCACAAAACATGCTTTACGGGGAAAAGCATACCAAGTCGAAAACGCTCAGACTTTTCTCCTTGACTTTGTTTTGCTCTTCTTCTTTTTTTCCCATAAATAGATTAGTAAAATTCTCGTTTTCAATTGAAAATTTTAAAAATTGCAATATCGGCGGCCGCCCCATCATCACGAGAAAGAATGCTGCGAAAAAAGGATTTTGATTGCACAAAATTGTTTGTGCTTAGAGTACTTGAGTGCACGAAATTAAATTCGAGCATTTTAAAGAAATAGACATGAACTTGTCCGGTCAATTTATGCCCATCGGTGAAGATCTTCTATCTGGCACAATACACTTCTTGGTACCTCAGTGAATTTCAACCGTTTATAAAAACCTCAATTTATAAGTAAATGGTTTTTTTTTTTTTTTTTGGTCAGTAAATGGTTAAAATCTATTAAAATGTTGAAGGGAGTTCCACTTAGAATAAAAGATCCATGTTCTATTCTCAAATAGGTGATGACAGTCTAATCAGTTTCTTGTAACACATAGATTTTTAGAATTTTTTTTAGCTTTTTACAAAAAAGATATTATACAATTATATTAGGAATTTAATTCATCTTCTTGATTCCCTTCATTTGAATGATGCCAAATTATTTCATATTAATTTTTTGTTGTTAATTCCCAAATCTTGTTATGGTTGTTGTTGATGCATTTTCTTTTACATGTCCAAATTTCCAGATTTGCCACAACATCATAGACACGTACAATTGCCATCAGGCAATTCAGTTTGTGTTTTGACATATTAAGGGAGATAGGACATATCCCAAGTTCTATTTCCATTTTCGATGCCCCTTTAATACATTGTTGGACATGCAATGTTATGTGAGTAACCTTATCCCTTAATATTTAACCCTGAACTCCATCAAATCCTGTCATCTCATGTTCTCGTCTTCTGTTGAATCTTATTTATGGCATGTTAAAAAAAAGAAGATTTTTTTAGATTTGATAAATGCAATAGTATTGAAATATACATTAGATTCCATATTTCTCTCTTCTGCATTATATTACTCTTAACTTGATATTAGACAGTTCCTCGGAAATCCTAAGTACACCGACTGCTTTCCCAATTACCCTGGTGTAGACCCAAATAAATCCATGTGAGCCACACTAGTCACATCGCTCAGTAACTATTTTCCCAAGCCAATCACACTATGTAGGCCACTTGCTATTTCTCCTCCAATTCTCAACTTTTTCATAAGTCGTTTGGAGATGCCGACACCATCATCAAAAGAGCTATAGCCTAAAGTTTTGCCTTGAATAGCCGCCAGACACCACCTCATGCACAGCCACGCACCCCCCATTGCGCATCCACCAAGCCCATGATGTTGAGGCCATTTTATGGAGAAAAAAAGTTTTCATGGCATTGCCTAACTTGATTTCAAATTTATCTCATGTTGAGTTTGAGAGGATATTAGCAATAATTAGAAACTTTTCTAGGATAATTTTTATTTTGATATTTATATTAATTCTCTAAAATTTTCAAGATTACGCGTATATCCCTTTGATTGGGCATATCTTGATCTATGCTATTTTAGATAAATCATTTAATAAGGCCTATAAGTAGGCTTATATATTTTTCTTCTTCAACACACACACGATAAATTTCACAATGCTCTCATGTCCGCTTTATTATTCTTAACTATTTCAGTACTTTTAGGACATTCACGCATTAGCTGCTCCAAATACAAGCAGCTCCCTGTACCTTTAGAAACCAGACCGGACAGAATGGGTTGACAATCGGATTCCGGCGGGTCCTCCAGTACGGTTCATACTACCATAACATTAACACATTAAATCGGTCAAAAACAGGACCTAACCCGATTCAACCGGTCAACCGACACCAGTGCCGGATCAAACCAGATGTGGACCCTTTCATACAGTCAAAGTAATAAGTTGCGAGGGGAAGATGCGAACCCCAGAGATGTATTTAATCCATTTAACTTGCTTTTTCCCTGGAAAAGTCGCTTGCCGTTTTTCTTGGGAGGGTGTTTTAAGAAAGTCAAACCCGCGACTTCTTAGTGAGAGGACAACAGCCTCCCATCTCGGCTGGGCATCACTTATTTGACCATGTCGTTTACAACTATTCATGATTCTCAAACATAAACCGGCCAATTCCACCACGCGCACGACGAGTAATTCTGTACGGTCTCCGGTGGGGATTTGAAAATATTGTTTTTATTGGGTTGTGCCTCGAGCCTGGGCTAACACGGTGGTTGAACGCATCCGGCCATAAAAGAACGGTGGAGACAATATCATGTCACCGAAGCTTCGCATTGACAGTCTTTGCATTCTCCTATCAAGAAAGGTGGGCAGTCTCTCTTGCTTGTATTTGAGAGATGTTCCCACTAAACTGGCGTCCCTCTAGAAGAGATGATTCGAACGTGGGACGCGTTCGGCGGCTGAGTTCGCACGTCGTTTCCCAGGAAAGTGGTCTCATATTCCGTCTGCAGGAATCGTATATATAAACGTTTTAGCCACCCCTCTTGGTACAGTATTCACAGAGAAAACAAAGTGAGACATAAAAAAAAAGTTCACGAAGAGAGTAGCAGCAATGGCAGAGAAAAACCAGAACCAATACTACCCACCTGAATCAAATGGCTATCACCGGAGTGATCAAGAATCAGCTCCAACCATGGAGGACGAGGAGGCCAAGCGCAAGAAGCAGATGAAGTGGACCATCGGCATCATCGCCTTCGTGATCTTTCAGGTTGTCCAAGCTCTTTTTTTGTGCTGGTCATCATGAAGTTCAAGTCCCCCAAATTCAGGGTTGCCGAGTTCGACGTCCAGACCCTGACTGCCGGGACTCAGGCCTCGCCGTCATTCAACCTGAGCTTTGTCGCTCCAATCCGGGTCAAGAACACCAACTGGGGTCCCTTCAAGTACGATGCCTCCACCGTTGATTTCACCTATGAAGGTGTTCAGGTGGGACAAGCAATCATCCCGAAGAGCAAGGCCAACTTCAAGTCCACCAAGAAGATTAATGTGAACGTGACTCTGAGCTCTGCTAATCTGCCTAGCGATGTCAATTCGATTCTCGGGAGCGATTTGAGCTCTGGGGTCATAAACTTGAGTAGTCAAGGCGAACTCAGAGGGAAGGTGACAGTCATGTTCATGTTTAAGAAGAGGAAGACCTCCCTGATGAACTGCACAATGGCAATCAATACATCAACAAAGGCGGTCCAATCCTTGTCGTGTCAATGAGGGATGCGAGAGTGTGATTTCCCATTAGAGGGCTTGTATGCTTGCTTATTATTATTTTTTTCAAAATAAAGTATTGATTCTGCATTATGGATTTGCGCACAATGGAGAATCTTTTATTTTGACGTTTTGAACTGAAGTTTTCTTCAACTACATGTGGTGCAAAGCACCAACCAAAGCCCTTAAATGGAGAATTTACACACAATCGCTATACCAAGAAAGACATTTCCTTGACAGTGATATTCCATTTTATCTCTTTACAGAGTCCTTCTTTCTTATCTTAAACGATTCAATTTCATCCGTCGTCCTTGAAAATCAATATGATAAATTATTTCTCAAGTTTGAGCTCCCGTACGAAATCCAATCTAATAAAAGTATAGCCTGTGTTTTGGATGTCTTATGACTTTATCTTCAAGCATAATTAGTGGATCAGATCAAGCAAGAGGAGTTTATGATTTTCTCTTGAAGTTAGCTAGCTAGGTTAGTGTGCATGAGAGACGAAAGGAAAAAAATGGAATTTTGCTTGATTATTACACATTAGAGCAAACAAGAGGAGTTCATGATTTTCTCTTGAAGTTAGCTAGCTAGGTTAGTGTGCATGAGAGATAGTGAGATATGTTGAAAGAAGATATGATTGGAGATCTCGGATCTGATTGAAGATTTGTATTGATTATAATTGATAGGAGATATGATTATTTTAGGACTAGAAAGATTAGAAGAATTTATTTACTTTTTTATTGAGTCCACTTGTACGATATATACATTCTTGTAATAGATACAGAAATCAACGAAGAACATAAATTTCCCTCTCCACACAAATTCCCACATTCCTCTTCTACTCTGATTCGTGACATGGTATCGGAGCATGTCTTGATCCTGGCATAGCTTCAAATTACCTCCGTTTCTTCTCTGTTTCTCGTTGTTGCGACACTCGCAAAATAGAACAGTATCCGGCAGGAAATTCTCCATTCAGCCTTCGATTCTTTGTCCAGAAAACCAATCTGCAAAACAGAGTTGTTGCAGAATTTTTTAGAAAATTGTCATTATGACAAAACCACAGGCACTTACCTTAGGATTTGGTGATCAGTCCGCAGGAGAAACAACGCCACCAGCCTCGCAGATCCAAGAATCATCGTTAGTCGTTACTATGTCCGAAGAGCAAATCCAACCACAGACTCAAATTTAGCATGCGTAGTGGGCATCTATTCCGGCTCAGGTCAATTTGGGGCAGTCCTATTAGGGCCAACTTTACCAATTGGTACCATATCCTTGGTACTATGGGCTGGGCCCAAATGCATCATTGCCGGAACAGATGCCCACAGCGGATGCTGAATTTGAGTTTGTGGCTGGATTTGCTCTTCGGACATAGTAACAACTAATGATGATTCTTGGATCTACGAGGCTGGTGGCGTTGTTTCTCCTGCTAACTGATCATCGGATCTTGAGGTAAGTGCCTGTGGTTTTGTCATAATGACAATTTTCGAAGACAACATACCTTAGACTCCCCCTGTCTAACACATAGGTTGGCTTTGAGTATAGTCTAAACTTGAGAAGCACTTGAGCGATTGCAATCCAATTCTCTGTATTCATAATGGATTTTGCAGTTGATTTTTCCATGAAATAGATATCAGCACTTGAATCGAGCCACGTAAATCTCTAATCCTCATTTTTTTTTTTTTGTTAATTTTTTCTTCTCTCGTTAGATCTGAATTGTGGGATTTGTGAGTTTCCGCGTCATTTCACAACAGTACCGCTTCTGAGGGTCAAACAAGCTCCTAACTCCAGATTAACTTTGACTACTTTATCGGGTCGACTTTCCTTTCGCGTAATTTGCGGTGGTCACAAAGAGAAAGCATTCTTTAAGAAGCGTGACTTAGGTATAACAAAGACATGTGCCAAAGAACAGAATGCTACTGTCTAACATCAACGGAACATCATCTAGAATCAGTGCAGTAATTCAATATATGACTTGGGCTCAGGCGTACGGCGGACAGATCTGGGGAGACGATTCACGTCGTCGAAGCTTCCATTGACAAAAGTAATTCAATCTAATTAAGGTCAACGATCTCTCTCCTTGCTTATCCAGAAATGTTCCCACTAAGCTCGCCTTCTCCTAGAACATATGATTCACGTGGTCGAAGCTTCAATAGATTTATGATTGTTTTTGTAATTTTCCTAAAAGTGATGCTAAGAGCCCTTAAATATTTTCCATAACTAAGATTAATTAAGGGAGGGAACATATTGGAATACTTCAAATATGCGATCGCACACTTCCTCCATACCTAACTGGAGTCAAATATGTCCAGCCTTGATCTCTAATTAATGTTTTTTTTTTTCATGCTGTCTGACCATCGACGGTCTCCAAATAAATCATGTCAATTTTTTTTTAGCCATATATTCCGCGTGTATCGAAGGATTCGATATTTAATTTTTCCGTAAATACCGTTGGGATTATGATATTTTAAAAGTCAAAACACACAGTGCTCTTGACTGGGCTTGCTTCTCTCCCCATTGTGCCCAGTAGGAAAACAAAAATGAGGAAATTAGAATATGGTAAAGCACTCAGGGAGGCTAATCAATTCGTCTGGTCGAAGCTTCTATGAATAGAATAATATTGTCCAACCACAAAAAAAGAAAAAGAAAAAGGGTCCTACTGTTTTTAAAAAGCAATGTCTGAAAATCATAATCTTATAAGTCGCATTCCTCTCCAAAAAACATGACGATTCCAACATTCGGACGCGTTAGCGTCTCTGATTAATAGCATTTTCCGGGAACTTGAGTCTCATATCCACTTGTATGGTGTCCCAAACATCGCGTGTATACCTCAGCATAATATCCACTTGTATTGTGTCCCAAATATCGTGTATATACCTCAGCATAACGAGGACTTCTCGACATTCTCAGCCTTCTCAATTCTCGCATCTCCAATTCCTTCAGAGAAACAAAAAGCTAAAAAATCACGTGCCAACTCCCCCACAAGACCATCTAGCAATGGCAGAGAATCACGCCTCCAATGTTGACTTCTCCTGTGGAGGCGTCCAGGTGGGACGAGCGATCATTCCAAAAAGCAAGGCCAACTTCAAGTCCACCAAGAAGATCAATGTGAACGTGACTCTGAGCTCTGCTAATTTGCCCAGCAATATTAATTTGAATCTCGGGAGCGAATGGAGCTCGGGGGTCATAATATTGGATAGTCAGGGTGAGCTTAAAGGAAAAGATCACAGCCATGTTCATGTTCAAGAAGATAAAGATTTCACAAATGAATTGGACCACGGTGATCAATACCTCGACAAGAGCGATCTAGTCCTTGTCGTGTAAATGAGGATGCCGAGTGTTATTCTTAGTGATCCATAGTTACTGAGCCCGCTTTTATATTTTCTTTCCATGAATTTTCCATGGATGGAATTGAGAAATTTATGCATTTCTATCCAACTATTTGATGCATTATGATACACGTGTGAGTGAGTTATGTTATAAAAGTCCAATATCGGAGAATTGATGTAGTGTAGAGCAGTTAATATATGCTAGTTAGTTACCCATAACTTATTGACTTAAACTTTTGAGTGAAGATGGATTCAATTGGATAGATTGACGGGCTCAGATTTGGACTCTCTTTTGGCGATTTCCCAGGCAAACGATATCAGAGTGGGTGTTGTGGTGTAATAAAGCAGGCCTTAAGGATGATGTTGGGCCAAAAGGATATGTGAATTAAGAAGGAGTGGGCCTAACACTAGTGTTGTTGGGCCACAAGGATATGTGAATTAAGGAGGAGTAGGCCTAATACTGAGCTTACGTGTGAGGAGGAGATTGTTATGACTTATGTGTGAGTGAGTTGTGTTTGAGAAGTCTCACATCAGAGAATTGATGTGGTGTAGAGCAGTTAATATATTATAGTTGGCTCATAACTCATTGGCTTAAACTTTTGAATGAAGGTAAATATATTAACTGGCTCGGATTTGGGCTCCCTCTTAGTGATCTCCCGAAGTCTTATATTAGAGAATTGATGTTGTATAAAATAGTTAATATATCTCAATTAACTCATAACTTATTAGCTTAAACTTTTAAATGAAGTTAGATATTAACAGGCTTGGATTTGGGCTCCCACTTAGCGATCTCCCTAGCCAAAATGTATCGGATTTCTACTGCGCGCTCTAAACATGATGGGGTCATTCTATTTGAAAATTCTTTAATTGTTATGTATGTGACATGATGTACCGACACTACGTGCTTTTGATTTTCTTCTTTTTCACCACAGAGAATACTGTTTTCAACGTGAGGACGACTGGTCCACTTTTTCTTTCTTGTGCCATGCCATGGTTTAGAATTATAGCAGGCATCTCGGATTGGATCTCTTAACTATGAAAGTGGAGAGAGAGCTCCACAATGGCTCTTGATGGTAGGTACACGGATAAGTACCGTCTCTATCAGCAGCTTAGCCTAAGGGTTCCTACAGGCCATAGACATATCCCGTTGCCTAGGCTCACTAGTGATAGTTTTTCAGATTCCAATTATAGTTTTAGCCATCGCTTGATGTTTTTTCTAGTAGTGGAAAGTCGATTAGTTTTTCAGCTTCTCGGGACAGTCTTACGCTTGAGATTTTTTTTAGTAGTGGAAGGTCAATTAATACAGAATTGGAACCATCACATTTTCTATTACGTGGACACGGTAGTACTCACAAATGAACTTATAGTGAATTCTGCTTGGTTGAACTATGAGATTAGTTCATATCACTAAATCAAAATTTGTTTCTAAGTTTGTGTTTTTTTTTTGGTAACCGAGGAACTGCCGGTGACTCCCTTTCGCTTACATCGTCGCAAGTCACTATTTAAACGTAAAACCTCGGGGGGGGGGCTGGCCTAGTAATCCACCCCTGAGACCCCAACTTAAGTCATGGAATGCAACGAGAGGGTTCGAACCCTCGACCTCGGCTATGAAGGAGAGCACGCACACCATCTGCGCTGCCCATAGATGGGTGTTTCTAAGTTTGTGTTTATAGCATATGTTTTGCCAAAAAAAGTGTTGGAAAAATTTCTATTGAAATATGGATCGATAGATCTAAACTGGCAAAGGTTTGGACAGAAAACGTAAACAAAGGGAGAATTAAAGATAATAAGATTAGGAACAATTGCTGCTAGTCATATAAAAAGATGCTGAAAATGTAAAGATAAGTTGGAAGTAAAAATAAACAACTGGTCTTTGATTGATCAATGGTGTCTTCTACAAACTAAAATTTAAGTATTTATGCCTACCATTGACACCGAACAACAATTATCAAGAAATCAAACACATTCTATGGGACTCCTCCAATTAAGCAATTCCAATCTACAAGCGGTTACTTAGAGATAATCAACTCTACTACTCAATGATATGTCTTCTTCGCATCTTCACGGTTGCCACCATCAGTCTTCGGGAGATCATAGCCCTTCAGTCGCTCGAGTTGATCTTCATCTATTGAACATTTTGCTTTAAGACATGGCCATTTTCATCCATATCTTGTGTCGGCTAAAACTGCATTCTTTTGTAGACCTCTATGTGTCTTATTACTCAGCATTTGCTAGCCGACTTGTTGATCGGAGATTTGGACTTTTCTTGGTGCGAACAACGAAAAAACTCTAATACATGCGAACACAATATTTTGCGCAAAAAGTGTCCTTGATATGGTTTCTTCACACAATTCACTCTATGTCACATCTATTTTTACAATATCTTGAATTTATTAAAAGTAAGAAAAGTAACGAAGCTGTGATGGTTTAAGCTTTTTCTCTTTTAAGCGGCCTTTCCTTTTTTACTGACAACCTGCCAAGTCTACCAAGGTGGGCGGGAGACTCGATCCTGGGTTTTAGATAGCTTTGAGTCAACCGATGAGTCATCAAGTTTGGCGAATATTCTAAGCTGGCACGTCGACATTCTCGAGGCATTATTTGGGCTATGAGGTGGTGATTATGCTTATGGTCAAACAATCCGTTCGGAAAAGAAATATTTGATTATCAATCTCCTTCACGATTATCAATTCAAGGCCGGAAGATTCCTGCTTTTTAAGGGTACAAAAGGGTAAAGTAAATGACCTGAATCAATGCTCGAGTACTAGACGTTACGGCGTGAATTTACTCAATCTTTTGTGTAATCTGGCGATGTTTTCCACTTGTTTATGTAGGCAGCCATCTGCAATGTTACTATCTAATATTAAGGAGACCTCATGATATAAATGAAAAACCATCTAGCAGAAGTACTATAAATTAACATTGTGAAATTGGACTGTGTATGGTAATATGAATAATAATGATAGGATATTGAGTTATAAAGCTTGTCCAAAACTAAGATTAATAAAAATAGGGAACGCCGTGGAATACTATATATAAAGCAATCGCAGCGACTCCTCCATACCTAATTGCAGTCAAATATGTCCAGCCCGGATCTCTAGTTAAGGTTTTTTTTTTTTTTTTTTTTTTTTAATAGCAATGAGGTATCTTTAGTCAACCTTGACATATCACAGGCGTGCTCGGGCAAAATGGGCTTGAAGAACAATTTGGGTAGAGATAGAAAAAAGAATAAGGGAAAAAAAAAAAAAAAAAAAAGAGAGTATTAAACCCATTGCATTTGCATAAATTCAGTCTCAAATTTTTTTAATTATATCAATTTAATCATAAACATATTGATGATTTGCTAATATAGTCTAATCATTTAATTTTAGTCGAAAATTACTGATACTAGATATCTTACGTGAAACGATCAGCAATTAACGTGGACAAAATTTACAATTTTTTAACATTTTGTTATTGGTTTTAATAATATTTTCTTTTCTTTTCTTTTTCATTGTGGCCCAAGAGTGGGCAAGGGCTAGCGAGCCACAACCCTCACCAAATCTGGCAAGGATGACAGATCTCATGACTTGGGTGAAGGCAGCCGTCACCACAACTAGTGATGGCGCTGGGCTCATAGGCCCTCGCCTAGTGGTCGGTGAGGGTCACAAACCACAATGCAAAAATAAATAAATTAAAACATTTAAGTAATATAAAAAATTATAAATTTTATCAACATCAACGGTGGTTATACTATGTAGGATGATGAGCGTCCATGTTGACAATTTCTACCAAAATTAGTGGGATGTATTACATTGGTAAATCATCAAAATATTTAGATTTCAAATGGTATAATTGAAAATTTTAAAACTGAATTGATATAAGTATTATAAATTTATAATTTTTTTGGTACTTTCCCCTTAAAAAAGGATATTTAGTTCTTGGATAATTTCTCGATTAAACTTAAGATCACAAGAAGATGTGCAAACTCTCTTGAAACCAAATTTACAGCATCATTTTATTTCAAGCTATCTTATCATCGACAGTTTCCAAATAAATCATCTCAATTTTTTTTGCAGTATATCCCGTATATACCTGATGTATCTCTATATAATTATGGGATAGCATCGTGGGGATAAGGATAATTTGGAAGTCAAAAGACACATGCTCTGGCCTGGGCTTTGCTTCTGTCCCCATTGAGCCTTAAGCTTTGGTTTTGCACCCAGTTCAAAAATCCTGAAGGAAAATGAATATAGAATTATAGGTTTAACCATGAAAAGGTCTTCCTTCTTTATTGAAAAGCAATATCCGAAGGTCATTCTCATACAAAGTCGCATTCCTCTAGAAGAACATGACCATTCCAACGTTCGGACGCGTTGGTGTCTAAAATTAATTGCAGTATCCTGGAAATTGCGTCTTATATCCGCTTGGGTTTGGTCCCAACATCGTATATATACCTCAGCATAACTAGGACATCTCAACATTCTCAGCCTTCTCTGTTTTCACATCTCAAATCCCTTTAACAAAGCAAAAACCCAAAAATCACAAACAAGCTCCCCTACAAAACCATCTAGCAATGGCAGAGAAGAACCAGAACCAATACCACCCACCCGAATCGAATGGCTATCACCGGAACGATCAGGAATCGCTTCATGCCATGGAGGATGACGAGGCCAAGCGCAAGAAGAGGATGAAGTGGACGATCGGCATCATCGCCTTCGTCATCTTTCAGGTAGTCCAAGCTCTCTTCTTCGTCTTGGTCATCATGAAGTTCAAGTCCCCCAAGTTTAGGGTTGGCGACTTCGCTGTCCAGACCCTAACCGTTGGGACACAAGCCTCACCTTCGTTCGACATGAGCTTCGTTTCCCCAGTCCGAGTCAAAAATACCAATTGGGGTCCCTTCAAGTACGATGCCTCCACCATTAACTTCACCTATGGAGGTGTCCTAGTGGGAGAAGCGGTCATTCCAAAAGGCAAGGCCAACTTCAAGTCCACCAAGAAGATTGACGTGAATGTGGCACTGAGCTCTACTGGTTTGCCTAGCAATATTAACTTAAATCTGGGGAGCGAACTAAGCTCGGGTGTCATAACCCTAAACAGTCAGGGCGAGCTTAAAGGAAAGATTACAGTTATGTTCATGTTCAAGAAGACGAAGATCTCGCAAATGAATTGCACCATGACAATCAATACCTCGACAAAGGTGGTCCAATCCTTGACGTGTAAATGAGGATACCATGCGTGATTCTCGGTGATTCATACTTTGTGGGCCTGCTCACATATTCTCTTTCCACGAATTTTTCATGGATTAAATAGCGAAATTTATGTGTTTCTACCTTATAGTTGATTAGGTCATTCGTTTGTTAATTCCTTATTTGTTGTGTATACATGTCACATACTGTACCAGCACCATGTGCTTTGGATTTCTCTTATTTTCCCCCCATAGAGAATAATCTTTTCATCACGGGGACAACTGGGCCACTGTATTTCTTTCTTAACTATGAAGTGGACGGAGATCTCCACATGTTGCGTACTTGGGTCCCCTAGGGACGAACTGACGGTCCTTGATGGATGAGCTTAGGCCGTGGCTCATCAAGAAATATGTAAATCGAATCGTCAACTTTCACACTGTACAATATGATAGTATCCACAAATGAACTTGTCCAAGAATTCTGCTCGATTGAACCATGAGATTGGTTCATAACACTCGAATCAAATATATATTTGTACGTTTGTATTTATAGCAGAAAACTTTAAAGCGTGCAAAAAGTGGTCTATAGTTTGTTCATGCAAGACACTCAATGTGACATCAAATTTTATAATTCTTGCATTATTAATTAAAAGTTGGAAAAATCCTAATATATCCGTCAGCAACCCTTTCTCCAAAAAAGAAAAGCCCTCCCTCAAAGAAATTTCACTTGCAGGTTCTTACCTTCAATTTCTGAAGCTGATACTCTAGTTCGCTTTTTTAGGTCCCCTAGGGACGAACTGACGGTCCTTGATGGATGAGCTTAGGCCGTGGCTCATCAAGAAATATGTAAATCGAATCGTCAACTTTCACACTGTACAATATGATAGTATCCACAAATGAACTTGTCCAAGAATTCTGCTCGATTGAACCATGAGATTGGTTCATAACACTCGAATCAAATATATATTTGTACGTTTGTATTTATAGCAGAAAACTTTAAAGCGTGCAAAAAGTGGTCTATAGTTTGTTCATGCAAGACACTCAATGTGACATCAAATTTTATAATTCTTGCATTATTAATTAAAAGTTGGAAAAATCCTAATATATCCGTCAGCAACCCTTTCTCCAAAAAAGAAAAGCCCTCCCTCAAAGAAATTTCACTTGCAGGTTCTTACCTTCAATTTCTGAAGCTGATACTCTAGTTCGCTTTTTTAGGCCTTGATTTGGCCTCTCCAATCTACTATGGGAGTTTGTTTTCGCCTTGCTTATGCGTCTTCTTTCGCTCTTTGTTATTGCTTTTCGTTGCTCGTCATAGTGAATAAATCTTCTTGCAGCTGAAAATTTTGTGAGAATGTTATCACTAGTCCAAGTAGCAAATGCCCGGGATGCAATTTTACACTTCTTTGAGATTCGGTGGAAACTCTGTTCTCCCAATTTGGGTGTATATCTATGTTTGAGAGCTTTTTCCTCTTGATCTAAATCTAGATATGAGAGCTTCTTGGAGGTGTTCAATTCATGGTGTTAAGGACGTGCAAGCCATAAATTTTGGATAGGAAAATCTCAGTGTTTGCTCATTACTAACGTTTCGGTGATTGATTATTGATTATTTTTTGATGGTATAACAAATCTGGTATTTTAGAATGAGAGTATGTTTTATAGTTGCAAGTTGTAATCTTTTATTTTTGGGTTTTGTTTTGTTTTGTAGCTTTTTTGGAATTTGTTTTATTTGAAAGCTTTTTTTTTTCCTCCCTGATGACCTGCCAAGTCTGCCAAGGCGGGCGGAAGGCTTAATCGTGCTCTCCAGATTAGCTTTGAGGCAACTGATGAGTCATCAAATTTATGCATTATTTGGGGGGATTTACAAAGAGGAGAGCATGCCAAACCTGTATCAAAGAGCCAGCAGAAAATCCAGAGTATTATGCTTTTACAACATGGAATACAAATACGGCATTATCTATCTTATTCTATGTGTCATACTTTCAGGGGGTATATTTACCTCCTCAGAGAACAAAATATCGGCATAACACTTTGGACAGTCAAAGTTGAATGATTCTCCACTTCCTTTCTTTGCCTTTTATTTTCATTCTTTTTGACCCTCTTCTGGTTTTCCCAATATGCACTTCTTCCTTCAACAATTTAACACTGCGCACGCCCAGCCACTATTGATCAGGGTCGCAAAAGGTGTCGCAAACTTTGCCTCGACCCAAAATAATAGGGACTCTCCTTTATTCGTAGATAGAGGGGGTAGAGATTAGAGATAGTTGAATCGAGGGGATGAAGATGGGCAAAGGCAGGCAGATTGCGGGCCAGCCACTATTGATCAGGGTCGCAAAAGGTGTCGCAAACTTTGCCTCGACCCAATTAGGGACTCTCCCTTTATTCGTAGATAGAGGGGGTAGAGATTAGAGATAGTTGAATCGAGGGGATGAGATGGGCAAAGGCCCCGAGGAGGCAACCGCTGTGAGTACCGAGCGGCTACCCAGAGGTGCAGCACAGCGTTTGCAGCCTTGGCAGTGGCAAAGGGAGGGCCGCGGAAATAGATAAGAGACACTATTAAGGTTTCGATGAAAACGGAAAGATTAAAAGGATATGTCAGTCGAAGCACAAGATAGTAGTTTTTACGTCTACTACTATTCACGATTTTATGGGCTAGTCATATTTATGATATTATTTGTTTGTTGTAATTGCAGTTGCAAATAAAATATATATCAATCTTTTTTGAGGTGCTATAACCCTCAATTCTTCAAGATCTACTAAGATTTACCTAAACATAAGATGTTCAAGGTCGACAAGTGACGTGGAGATAGGTTAAGATTTAAAAGTTTCAATTCTAAAAGTATAAGTTTATAGATGTATAAAGGTAACATGTATGAGAGTTCGTGATAAATACAAGCCTGGCACGCTCGTGATACTTCAAAAGTCAAAACAATCACAGCTTTTGAGACGTAGGAGAGACACTCCTCCACTCGTGTTGCTGAGACATTCCCACTGGAACTCGCGTTCCTCTAGAAGTGAAATTTGGACAACGCGTTTGAGGTGTGGAGTCAAATCACATTAATTTCCAGGAAAGTGGCTCTCTTTGTCCGTTGGGTGCTTCCTTGGACAAACCCTCTCTCCCAACACTGTACACAAACCTGACCAACGCACCTCTCGTCCCCATTCCGACTACATTCTCGCTTATCCAATTCCTTCACAGAAACACTTGATTCATTCCTGGTTTAGCAGAATACTACCATATGGCGGAGAAGAGCCAGAACCAATACCGACCACCTGAATCCATAGACAGAAAGTGATCAATCAAACAAGAGAATAGATAGGATAAGAAAATATTTGGACAACGAATTTATATGTTTCGATAGGATTGATCTACGTTCCCGAAAGAGCAACATAAAATTCTACTATAGATTAAGTGATACAACATAAATTACAACTACACTCAAGTCATTCAAACACTTTCTGTATTTTCCAGCCTCCAATATACTCAATAACTTACATAATGTTTAACTGCATAATTCCTTATGAAATAATCCTTCATCCTTAAAGGAAACTTATTTGGATTAAGAGAGTTATTTTTTTTGGGGCTCAAGTTCGAGATATATTTTCAATTGAATGGCTATCACCTGAGGTTTCAAGAATTGCTTCATGCCATTGAGGACGAGGAGGCAAAGCGAAAGAAGAGAATGAAGTGGACAATTGGCATAATCTTTTTCGTCATCTTTCGGGTTGTCCAAGCTCTCTTCTTTGTGCCAGTCATCATGAAGTTTAGGTCCCCTAAGTTGAGGGTCGCCGAGTTCAGCGTCCAAAGCCCAACTGTTGGGACTTAGGCCTCGCCCTCATTCGATGTGCTTTGTCGCTCCAATCAGAATCAAGAACACCAACTGGGGCATCTTCAAGTACAATGCTTCTACTGTGAACTTTACCTATGAGGGTGTCCAAGTGAGACAAGGGATCGTTTCGAAGAGCGAGGCCAACTTCAAGAGCACCAAGAAGATCAATGTGAACGTGACTTTGGGCCCTGCTAATTTGCCTACTTATTCGAATCTTGGGAGCAATTTGTGCTCTGGGTCGTAAACTTGAACAATCAAAGTGAGTTCAGAGGAAATGTGATAGACATGTTTATGTTATAGAGATAGACCTACCAGATGAATTGCACCATGCCATCAACACAGCAATAAAGACAGTCCAATTCTCATTGTGCAGATGAGAATTAGGACGTTGATTCTCCATTAGATGGTTCCAAAAGCTTTCCACGGATTATTTGAAATTATGTATGAGAATATTTTCTGTTGGTTTTTCATGGATCATTGTTGTGCAGTAGTTTGATCATTTAATATGTTTTGTGCATTGCTATTCAATTTGTAGATGGAAAGATTGTGTGGTAAATTTATAAATCTAGAGGAAGAAACTGACAACTATAATCTCTCTTGACAACTAGGTCTAGGGCCTGGCCTCAAAGTTATTGGGCACAGCATCCCATGCTTTGTTGTCCCAAGCCTAGCCTTGATGGACCTTTGCGCGATGGCTAGCATCTTGGGCCCAGCTTATGTGGACCAAGGCAAGAGCGCCGAGGCCTTGGGCTCCGGCATAAAAGTCTTGAGGCTAGCCTCAATGGACCTAAGTTTGGGTGTCGAGTACTCGAGCCTGGGCACCGAGGTCCCAAGCACAAGCACTAGAGTTCCAAGCATGGGCACAGGTGCTTTGGGCCTTGCCTAGATAGACTCGGGCTTACCCTTGATAAACCCCGATAGACCTAGCCTTGACCTCTAGTCTCGGTTCTAGTGCCAAGGGCCCAGGAACGAGCATTTGACATTCCTGTGCTCAAGTGCAGAGTTTATGGCCCAAGCATTAATAATTTATCATATTTTAGAAAATGATTTCCAATTTTTTTAAAAAGGAATTCATTTTTTCTGAATTTTAGTAGTGATTTTCTATTGAATAGGAAATCTTTTCCATTGACTTATTTTTATAAGCAATCTAAAAGCCAGAAACAAAGGAAGCCTAAAATCTCAAAATATCGATCTGTCCATTTACATCTTATGGGCTTGAACCTGATAGACTACAGGCGCGCTCAGGCTAAATTGGCTGGAAGGCCAATTTGGGTGGGGCTAAAAAAAGGATATTCAGTTATCGAGTAAATTTTATACTTGAATTGAAGATCGCAAGAATATACGCAAACCATTTTGATGGTTAAGCCAACACCTTATTAGTTTATACGTTTCATTTTATTTCATGTGATCTGATCATTGATGATCTCTAAATAATTTATGTCATTCCCTCATGTACCACACGAGTTGACGTTTAGAGTGCATCTGGCCCCATCGTGCCTTAAACCTCTGGTTTGGCACCCAGTTGGAAAATATAATACGTTAAAAGCACTCAGGGAGGCCAATCAATTCATGTGATCGAAGCTTCTATTGATAGAATAATATTGCCCAACAACAAAAAGGTGTCCCTCTTTTTTGAAAAAGCAATGTCCGAAGGTCATACCCTAACGAAGTCGCAATCCTCTAGAAGTACATGACGATTGCAACGTTCGGACGCGTTGGCGTCTAAAATTAGTTGCAGTTTCCCGGAAATTGAGTCTCCTATCAACTCGTCTTGTGTCCCAAAAGTCGTATATATACCTTAGCATAACTAGGACTTCTCAACATTCTCAGCCTTCTCAATTCTCGCATCTCCAGTTTCTTCAGGGAAGCATAAACTCAACAATCAAAAATCAGCTCCCCGCAAGACCATCTAGCAATGGCAGAGAAGAATCAGAACCAATACCACCCTCCTGAATCGAATGGCTATCACCGGAATGATCGAGAATCGCTTCATACCATGGAGGATGAGGAGGCCAAGCGCAAGAAGAGGATGAAGTGGACGATTGGCATCATCGCCTTCATCATCTTTCAGGTAGTCCAAGCTCTCTTCTTCGTTCTGGTCATCATGAAGTTCAAGTCCCCAAAGTTCAGGATCGGCGACCTTGCCGTCCAAACTCTGACCGTCGGGACTCAAGCCTCGCCTTCGTTCGACATGAGCTTTGTTGCCCCGATCAGAGTCAAGAACACCAACTGGGGTCCTTTCAAGTATGACGCCTCCACTGTTTACTTCACTTATGGTGGTGTCCAGGTGGGAGAAGCAATCATCCCCAAGAGTAAGGCCAACTTCAAGTCCACCAAGAAGATTGACGTGAGCGTGACTCTGAGCTCTTCTAATTTGCCCAGCAACATCAATTCGAATCTCGGGAGCGAACTGAGTTCTGGGATCATAACTTTGACCAGTCAAGGCGAACTTAACGGAAAGATTACAGTCATGTTCATGTTTAAGAAGAAAAAAACCTCGCAAATGAATTGCACCATGGAAATCAATACCACATCAAAGGCGGTCCAATCCTTATTGTGTAAATGAGGATGCTAATTGTGATTCTCGGCAATCCATAGTTTGTGAGCCCGCATATACATATTCTTTCCATGAGTTATTCATGGATTAAATACTGAAATTTATGTATTTCTATCTTATTCTTGGTTGGGAGATTCGTTTGTAAATTCTTTATTTATTCTGGATACATGTCACGTTAAATACCGTCCCCACGTACTTCGGATTTTTTCTTTCTTCTTTCCCCGTAGAGAATACTGTTTTCATCCTTCGGCCGAAAAAAAACTATCATGAGTATGACTGGTCCACTGCATTTCTTCCATCTGGATTCCCATGGTTTAGAATTAGTGCAGACATCTTGAATTGGATCTTTTAACCATGAAGTGCACAGAGAGTTCCACATATTCTGTACTTCGGACCCCTAGGAACAAATTGACCATCCTTGACGATGGGCTTTGGCCGTTGTTCGCTTCCCATGCCTCATGGCTCGACCGCCGGGTGCGAGTATGCGTACCGTCCCCATCAGCGTCTACGCATAAAGGTGACTAGTGGCCACATGTCCTGTCGCTGCTGAAGCTCACTAGTGATAGTTTTTCAGCTTGTAGTGATAGTCTTAGGCGTCGCTTGAAAATTTTTTTAGTAGTGAAAGGTCAATTACTACAACAATTCTGCTCGTTAAGCCGTAAAATCAGTTCATAGCACTCAGCCAAAACTTATTTCTACGTTTGTATCTACAGGGGAGAACTTTAATGCATCCTAAAACAATCATCTCGCAATTTTCCTTGCACAAAAAGTGTTCTTATACAGTTTGTTCACACAAGGCACTCTATGGAACTGTTGTGGTTTAAGCTTTTTCTCTTTTAGCGTCCTCTTCTTTGTCCTGATTTCCTGCCAAGTGTGCCACGGTGGGCCGAGGACATAATCCTGTTTTTCACATTGGCATTGAGTCAATGGATTAGTCATCGAGTGTCAACGTTCTCAAGGCATTATTTGGGAGATTTACCAAGAAGGGAATGGAGAAAATATTCATCGTTTGCATAGCGCCATTACGGTGACTGATGTGGTAGGCAATTTTTTGCTTACACCCACTCATAAGTTGATGAGTGTCAAAAAGAAAAAATTGCCCCTGTTCAGCCACAGAAGTCCTTTCCTTCGTTGCAGTTGCAGCACCTCCCCTCGCTGTCGCCATTGGTAGATTCTCGGCGGACATCTCTAATCTCTTTTGAGAAGTGTATGGTGTCGTAATAGTGCTTAGGATTTGATTGCGTGATCTACTAGCTTTGGATAGAAGCGGCACTAGCTATGTTGTAACCTCTCAAATTTAATAGTGGAATCGTGCTTGTTCGTACTTGTTATGGTCTGTTTGGTTATTATTATATTTCTGGAAATGATTTCTATTCAGAAATAATATTGATTCTACTTCTCATACGAGTTTCTGAACATTCAAATGCGTTTGATAATTGTACAAAATTTTTATTTACGGAATAAAAAAACATTAATACGTTTGGTTCGACCCTTAAAATATTTTTTGTGATTATGAATTCCCTTTAATTTTTTAAAAATTTTCTGAGTTTTTATCTTTCTTTTCTTTCTTTTTTCCTTCTCTTCTTCTTCTTCCTTTAGTCATTCACTAGGTCTCGGCAATGGCTAGTTGCTGGCCATCACTGAGCTCGGTGAATGGCTAGAGGAGGAAAAAGAAAAGAAAAGAAAAGAAATAGCTTGATTCTAGAATTGTTCCTAACAATAGAGAAGTGACTTTTTTTCTACTTCTTGATTCTGCTCCACCAAATTGATTTTTGTTCTTTTTTTGTTCCCGGAAATAAAAAGAACAAAAATAGTCAAGAATTGTCCAGTTACCAAACAAACACTTAGTCTATAATAATGAACGTAAGCTTGGTATAAGCTAAACCGCTATCATTTATTTTCATAGTTGTTTGATAGAAGCATATTTTACTTGATATTAGCAACTTAATCTATTATATATCAAATACGTCTTGTGTAAATCAAACTCAATTTTAACAATTCCATAGAATATATCAAGTTTCGATTATCGGCCTATTCACCCCATCTAGGTTGCATATTTAGCTATAACAATTGATATTAAAGCAAGTTGCTCATATATTTTGAAGTATTCAATTTCAAGAGTATAAACATTTTTCATGGCTAGTCATATTGGCGTAGGAGTTTGTGAAGGACAATCAAATACGAGACCTCTTTATCTTGATGGAAATAACTATAGCTGCTAGAAGTGCAAGGTGAAAGCATAAATTAGATCAGCAAATCCAACAATGTGGGACGTTGTTCCGAATGGTGTAATTTATTTATTTCGCCATAATTAATAATTGGATCTCCAATTAAACCATGTTAAATTTATTTCGCCATATTTTAAACAACTGGCGGAAGCATCGTGGAAATAATGATATCTGTTGGAAGTCAAAAGACATATGCTCCAAAAATGGGTTTGCTTCTGTCCCCATGGTGCCTTAAGCTTTGGTTTAGCCCCCAGTTGAAGAAAGAAAACAATAAAGAAGAGGAAAATATAATACGGTAGAGCACTCAGGAAGGCAATTCAGTACATGTCATCGAAGCTTCTATTGGTAGAATAATATGTCCAACCAAAGAAAGGCGTTCTTCTTGAATTAAAAAAGCAATGTCCGAATATCATACTAAGTCGCATTCCTCTAGAAAAACATGTGATTGCTAACGTTCGGACGCGTTGGCGTCTCAAACTAACAGCATTTTCCTGGAATTCGAGTCTCATATCCACATCTGTTGGGTCTCAAACATTGGATATAAAGCTGAGCATACTCAGGACTTCTCAACATTCACAGCCTTCTCAGTTCTCGCATCCCCAATTCCTCCATAGAAGAAAGGAACTCCAGAATCACAAACAAGCTCCCCACAAGACCATCCAGCAATGGCAGAGAAGAACCAGAACCAATACCAACCACCCGAATCCAATGGCTATCACAGGAACGATCAAGAATCACTACATACCATGGAGGATGAGGAGGCCAAGCGCAAGAAAAGGATGAAATGGACGATCGGCATCATCGCCTTCATTATCTTTCAGGTAGTCCAAGCTCTCTTCTTCGTCCTGGTTATCATGAAGTTCAAGTCCCCCAATTTTAGGGTTAGTGAGTTCAACGTCCAAACCTTCAATGTTGGGACTCAAGCCTCACCTACGTTTGACATGAGCTTCGTTGTCCCGATCCGAGTCAAGAACACCAATTGGGGTCCCTTCAAGTATGATGCTTCTACTATTAGCTTCACCTATGGAGGCGTCCAGGTGGGACAAGCGATCATTCCCAAGAGCAAGGCCAACTTCAAATCCACAAAGAAGATCGACGTGAACGTGACTCTGAGCTCCGCTAATTTGCCCACTAATATTAATTCGAATCTCGGGAGCGAATTGAGCTCCGGAGTCATTACGTTGACTAGCCAAGGCGAGCTTAAAGGAAAGATTACAGTCATGTTCATGTTCAAGAAAAAGAAGACGTCACAAATGAATTGCACCATGGCCATCAATACCACAACGAAGACGGTCCAATCCCTGTTGTGTAAATGAGGATGTTGAGTGTAATTTGTAGTGATCTATAATTTGTGAGCTCGCTTGTTATTTTCTTTCCACCAGTTTTCCGCAGCTTAAATAGAGAAATTTATATATTTCTATCTTTTTATTGATGGGGTCATTCATTTGTAAATTCTTTGTTTGTTCTGTATTCATGTCATATTATATACCCACGTTATGTGCTTTTTTATTCTTTTTCCTTACACAGAGTAGTGTTTTCATTATGAGGATGACTTGTGTTCGACAAAAGAAAATCATGAGCATGACTGGGGCACTGTATTTCTTTCATTTGGCTTGCCATGGTGTAGAATTAGTGCAGACATCTTGGCTTGGATCTCCTAACTACGAAGCGGACAGAGAGCTCCACTTGTTGTGGACTTGGACTCCTAGGGACGAACCGACAGTCCGTGAAGATGGGCTTTGACCGAGGTTCATTGTCCGCATCACCGGCTTGACCACTAGCCACGGATAAGTCCCGTCGTAGAACCCCAGCGGCAATAATTTTTCAGCTTCTACGGACAATCCTAGCCGTCGCTAGAACATTTTTTTAGTAGTGGAAGGTCGATTAGTATAAAAAATTAAAATTGGAACCGTCATGTCTTACAAGGAAAAATTGTCCAAAAAGTTCTAAACTTGTTGTAATTTGGCTAATTCAGTCATAATTTTTCTATTTTGCAAATTAAGTTCTTAATCCATTGTGAGATTAATAGCCAGTTTAGGCTAAAAAAATAAATAACAAATAATCAAAAATTATTGTGGGGCCTAGTCTTTCTAGAATTTGTAGCTCAAAAAGTGCCATTAATTTGATAGTGGTCCAAAAACTGTTATGCTAGTAAAGCACTGTCAAATATATCATTGATGATAAATTATTTTTCGTCCATTCATTTTATATCGTTTGAGCAGGGAAATATTGCACAATAATATTTCGTGGCAATTAGACCTTGAAATTTGGATTTGTAAGCGGCAAATATCCATCACATTTAGTTTTATGTGGAGTTAATGAGGTAAACATCCAATTTGTTTAATGAACTTTTATGTGATACACTGACAGCCAAAAAAGAAAATTTAAATAGAATTGAGACATTGACATATATACAATTCTTAATTATGAGTGTATTCATTTTCATTAGCAAATCAAAGTTTCTATTTCTTATATGCTCGTGTAAACAAATTTTTGTACTGGCATTGTTCTATTATTTGTTTATGTTGGTGGCCATGTACGTTGCTACTATCTAATATTATTTAGACCTCATGATATAAATGGAACGTCATCTAGAAGAAGCACAATAAAGCAATATTGTGAAATTGGACTTCGTATGGTAGCGTGAATAGTGATGACAGGAGTCGTCAAATAGTCTCCAAAGCAATGATTAATTTATGTAGAACCTCGCGGAATACTCCATGTAAGCATCACACGATTCCTCCATAGCCAACCGCGGTCAAATATGTCCAGCCTCATCTCATAATGTGTTTTTTTGCAATTATTATTTCGTACTGTCTGATCATCCACGACCTCCAAAAAAAAAAAAAAAAAAAAACCACGTCAAATTAGCCATGTATCCCGTATGTATCACATGAACAGAAATTTAATCGTTGGATCCAGTACTGTAACTAAAAAATTCGGTTTAGCACCGTGGGAATAATGATATTCTAGATGTCAAAGGAATGCTCAGGATTAGGTTTGATTCTGTCCCCAGTTGTTTCTTAAGCTTTGGTTTAGCACCCAGCTGAAAAAAAAAAAAAACAAAAAAAAAAAAAGGGAAAAAAAGAATACAGTTCAGATAGGAATTCATGTTATCGAAGCTTCTATTGATAGAATAATAGGTCCAACCGTAAAAAAAGGATCATCCTTCTTTATTGAAAAAGCGATGTCCGGCGATCATACTCAACCCAAGTCGCGTTCCTCTAGACAACATGATGATCTCAACGTTCCGACACGTTGGCGTCTGAATTAATTGCAGGTCCCTGGAAATGGAAAAAGTACCAAAAAAGTCCTAAATCTATTACATTGATATCAATTCAGTCATAAATTTTTCAATTAGACCAATTCAGTCCTAAACCTTTTTACATTGGTACCAATTCAGTCCATCCGGCCAATTTTGGCCTGCCGACGCTAACGTGGACATTGGCTAGTGATTGGACACTGACGTGGCAATTTTTAAATATTTTTTTGATATTTTTTGAATTTTTTTTTTTTTTTTTTTTTTTTCTTTTTTTTTCTTTTCTTTTCTTCCTTCTTCTTAGACTATTCCGGTGAGGGTTATGGCCCTCAAAGCTCGCCCGCCTCTCCCAAGGCCGCCGGTGAGGCTAGATCGGCTGCGAGCAAGGCGCCTTTGCCCGCAGACCTAGGCGATCCGAGCAAAGGCGGCCTTGCCCGCAGCCTTGGCGAGGCCGAGCGAGGGCCACGAAGCCCTCGTCGGCGGCCGGCCACTAGGTGAGGGCCTCAAAGACCTCCTCCTCTCGCCGGTTCCTTTGTTTCCCTCTAGCTCCGCCAGTCGATCTCACTCGCCGCTCGTCGTCCTCTCTCCCCCGCCTCCTCCGTGGCCGGAGCCGTCGATCATGAAGTTAACTTTGTCTCTCGTCTCCCTCTCCTTGGCAACGGTCTCGAACGAGCTCCTCCAAGGTAGCCTTCTCTTCGTGATTCGACCGAGCAAGGGCCTCGCTGCCCTCGCTCGGCCTCGCCCAAGGCCACGGGCGAGGCCACCTTCGCCCGATGAGGCGGGCTAGCCTCACCGCGCCGGCGAGGCGAGGTGAGGCTAGCCTCGCCAAATCCGAGGCCGCCGCCTTGGGAGGCCCTAGGAGAGGCTGAGCGAGGGTCGCGACCCTCGCCGGCGGCAGGCGAGGGCTTTGAGGCCCTTGCCCAGTGGCCAGTGAGCCTCACCGGAGGCTCGTCGGAACAGTCCAAGAAGAAGGAAGAAAAGAAAAAGAAAAAGGAAAAAATTCAAAAAAATTCAAAAAAAAAATATTTAAAAATTGCCATCACGGTCATCGGCCGATGTCCACGTCGGCGGCAGTCAAAAATTGGCCAGATGAACTGAATTGGTACCGATGTAAAAATGTTTAGAACTGAATTGGTCCAATTGAAAAGTTTAGGACTGAATTGGTATCAATGCAATAGGTTTAGGACTTTTTTGGTACTTTTCCCCCCTGGAAATTGAGTCTAACATGCACTTGTCCTGTGTCCCAAACACATATCCAGGACTTCTTAACATTCTCAGCCTTCTCAACTCTCACATCTCCAATCCCTTCAACGAAGCAAAAACTCAAGAATCACAAACCAGCTCTACACAAGACCATCTAGCAATGGCAGAGAAGGACCAGAGCCAAGACCATCCACCCGAATCAAACGGCTATCACCGGAACGATCAAGAATCGCTTCATACCATGGAGGATGAGGAGGCCAAGCGCAAGAAGAGGATGAAGTGGACCATTGGCATCATCACCTTATTTTTCAGGTAGTCCAAGCTCTCTTCTTCGTCCTAGTCATCATGAAGTTCAAGTCCCCTAAGTTTAGGGTCAGCGACTTTGCCGTCCAAACTCTGACCGTCGGGACTCAGGCCTCACCTTCGTTCGACGTGAACTTCGTTGTCCCGCTCCGAGTTAAGAACACCAACTGTGGTCCCTTCAAGTACGACACCTCCACTGTTTACTTCACTTATGGGGGTGTCCACGTGGGGGAAGCAATCATCCCCAAGAGCAGGCTAACTTCAAGTCCACCAAGAAGATCGACGTGAATGTGGCTCTGAGCTCTGCTAATTTGTCCAGCAATATCAATTCGAGTCTCGGGAATGAATTGAGTTCTGGGGTCATGACATTGAAAAGTCAGGGCGTACTTAAAGGAAAGATTACAATCATGTTCATGTCCAAGAAAATAAAGATCTCTCAAATAAATTGCACCATAGCGATCGATATCTCGATAAAGGCGGTTTGTCATGTAAATGAGGATGCTAATTGTGATTCTTGGTGATCCATAGTTTATGAGCTCGCTTGTATACTTCCCTTCTGCAAGTTTTCATGTCACATAATGTGTTATTATCTTGTTATTGATCTCGTTTGCAAATTCTCTAATTGTTCTGGATACATGTCACATAATGTGCCAACCCTGTGTGCTCTGGATTTTCCTCCCCCCGCCCCCCCGGGGGGGGGATACCGTTTTCATCATGAGATCTCTTTTGGCCGGAAAAAGATTTTTATGAGGATGACTGGTCACTGTATTTCTTATATACGGAATTTGGATTGGATTGAGAAATTTATGTATTTCTATCTTGTTATTGATCTCATTTGCAAATTCTTTAATTGTTCTGGATACATGTCACATAATGTGCCAACACTATGTGCTTTGCATCCCCCCTCTTCCCCCGGTCTCCCGGGCGGGAAGACCATTTTCATCGTGAGATGTCTTTTGCCGGAAAAAGATTTTCATGAGGATGACTAGTCACTGTATTTCTTATATAGAGATTTGTTGGAAGATATGCTCGAGATATCATAAATTTGTCCAAATCAAGGTTGATATATTCGAGATTGTAATTGATTGTTTAAATCAATTTAGGATTAGATTTGATATACCTAGATTAAAAGAATGTAGTCTTTTCTTTTTTATTGAATATTTTCTGTATTACATATTGATCCCCTTGTACATTGAGAATACAATCAATGAAGTGCACAGTATACATTTTCCTCCATGATATCTCTCTTCTTCTTGTTGCTTCCATATCAATTTGTGACATGATATCAGAGCGAACTTTCTTGGCCTAACTTTTGCACTTTTTATTAGTTGCCCTCCGGATAGTATTGCATCTTCATTATTATGGGAACCCTATCCTACAGTCACCTAGGAAATACTCAGTTTGGGTGTATGACCCACATGAATGAAATTTGGTTTAATAAAGATGGGCTTGTGTTTGTAGCCTATGAACACCTCACAGAAAGTAGCCGCGACCAGAGGATAGGAAGAAAAGAAAATGCTGCAACTAAGATTTCCTTGAAAAGGCCCTAGGAATTTCAAGAGAGGGATGGACAATCTAGATGGCATCATGTGATCCGACGGCTCATAGGCGCCCTACCCACTAACCGGATCTGAAGGCTCGCGAGTGCTCTTCTCCATAGGATCAAGCGGCTTGCAAGGCATCTCCCCATCATTCGGATCCGATGGCTAACATGAAGCTGTGATGGCTCCCATATTTTAACCATCTAATAGGCCATCTTCTGCCACGTCCTCAAAGCGCAATCGGCATAATTTTAAAGGGAAATGTAAATTATATTGCGATTATTGCAAACGTCTACATCATATAATTAATAATTGCTGGAAATTGCATAACAAACCTAGAGAAAAAGGAAAAAAAAATTATTGTTTGATGGCTTTTTAGGTCACAGGCCAACGCGCTGGCAAATTTAATTAGTTGATTACCCATGATCAATATCAGGAACTTATGAGGGTCTTAAAGAATTTGGATGCTTCTCACAAATTCAGGAGTTTTACAAGTACTTCTTATTGTCTAATGAATTCAATTTCTAAGGACGCATAGATAATTGATTCGAATGCTAATGACCACATTATTTGCGATAAATGTTTCTTTTCAAAAATAAAAAAATTAGCCTTTCATGTCTAAGTACAACTTCCAAATGGAAATATCACATATATCATGATGACTAGCACAATAAATCTTAGCCCTCTCATCACACTCCGGAATGTGCTTTATGTTCCAAATGTTCATTTCAATCCCATATCAGTTTCTCGAGTTTGTGAGGAAAATTCTTGTTGTGCTTTATAATTGTTTCTTTTAGGCTCTTTCAATTGGCAAACCGATAGGCTTGGGTAGTATCTCACAAGAGCTATATTTTTGGATCAGTTTTCCAAGCAATTTAAAAATATCCAATATTAAATTGAATAATCAATCATTGTGTAACACTGCTACCAATGATAAAAAATTTCTTAGTCATCAGAGATTGGGTCATACTACTTATTTTCCTTATTCTCAATGCCCTATCTGCCCCTTGGCAAAGCAAGCTCGTGCACCCTTTCCAAATAGCAGTTCTCATGCAAAAAGCTCTTTTTTCCTTAATTCATGCCGATGTTTGGGGGCCTTATCACACACCACATCGTGATGGTTCTCAATTTTTCCTTATAATCGTGGATGATTATTCCCATGCCACATGGGTATTTCTCATACAATCAAAAAGTCAAGTTTTCTTTCATCTAAAAACGTTCTTTTCTCTATCTAGAAATCAGTTTGAAAATCTAATCAGCACATTCGCACTGATAATGAAAGAGAATTCTTGAATAGTGAATGTGCATATATTTTCTCTTCAAATGGAATTTTACACGAGAGCTCATGCACTTACACTCCACAGAAGAATGGAATTGTTGAGCGTAAACACTGTTGTCTCTTGAAAGTAGCATGTGCTCTTGAATTTCAAGCTTCTATTCCTAAAAATTTTTGGAGAGATTATGTGGTCACGGTAGCTTACCTGGTCAATCATATGCCAAGTCGTGCTCTTGATAAGAGAACCCCATTTGAGATTCTCAAAGGAAAGAAATCGGAACTTCAACACCTAAGAGATTTCAGTTGCTTATGTTACATGATCATGGTGGGCCTCAAGATAAAATGAGTCATTGAGCCCGTCGATGCATCTTTATGGGATATTCGAGTCACCAAAAGGGATACCGGGTTTTCGAACCATCCATTGGAGATTTCTTTGTAAGCAAGGATGTCACTTTCCATGAGAACGTATTTCCTTTTCGTGATGAATTATCATTATCCGAGGATTTTGCCAAGGGTACCATTTCTAATCATTTTTTGTTTGACGAAGACTTATCTTCTGGAAAATCGTATATTATTGCGCCTCCTGATTGTCCGCCACAAGCTATAGTTTCATCTCCAATGTGTGATGGGATTTATACATCCATGATAGTTGTGGATCATTCAAATATGCATCTTCCCACGTCAAATGAGGAGGAGCTTGATTTTTCTCCAATGGCAACCTCTTAGCACCCATCACTACTAAGAATCATCTCAATACAACAGAATGATCCACACGGCGATCCGAGCACGTCACGCGTCCACCCACATGGAAAAAAATTATGTCTGTGCTACCTCGAACTCGCCAAGTACTCATTATCCTATTTCCTCATATGTATTCTTTCATTGATTATCGCCGGATCATATATGATGCATTAGCCATGTATCTAAGGAACAAGAACCATCTAATTATGACTAGGCAACAAATGACCCATGTTGGCAAAAGGTTATGGAAACATAATCGCATGCCTTGATGGAAAATCATACATGGAATATCGTTCCATTACCCCCTCATCGCAAATCGATTGGTTGCAAATGGGTATATAGGATTAAGAATAGAGCAGATGGTTTAGTTGAAAGATACAAGGCTTGGTTAGTGGCCGAAGGTTTCACTCAATGAGAAGGTTTTGATTACTAGGAACTTTTTCTCCGGTAGTGAAAGACGTTATAGTTCACACCTTCTTGTCGATTGTTGCATTCTGTGATTGGTCATTACACCAAATGGATGTTCACGGTGTCTTTCTCCAGAGGGATTTGAATGAGAAAATTTATATAAATCTTCCACTGGGTTTATGGAGATAGGGGGAGTCCAGAGTATGTCATCTCCGCAAATCCTTTTATGGTCTCAAATAGACTTCCGACAATAATATGCCAAGTTTGCTAATGCACTTACAACCACGAGATTCAAACAGTCTAGACATGATTATGCCCAGTTCACGTAGACAAACGGTATGTCATCCATCTACTTAATGATATATGTCGATGATATACTTATTATGAGAAATGATGAATCCGCTATGAAGAGTCTCAAAGAATATCTACATTCTGCTTTTCATATTAAAAATTTGGGGTCACTTAAATATTTTCTTTGAATTGAGATAGCCCGTTCAAGCCTAGGGATCTCGCTTAGCCAATGGAAATTTATACTGAAAATTATATCGAAGCATGTTTATTGGAATGCAAACCAACGATTATTCCCATTGACAAGAATTTCAAGCTAACCACAATTGATTATGATGCCAGTCTACATTCTGCAGATAATGATCCATTACTCAAGGATCCGTCAAGCTATCAAAGACTAGTTGAGAAACTCATCTATCTCACTTTAACCAAACCAAACATATGTTATGTGGTCTAGACATTGAGGGCGCGTTTGGTAATCATTCTGTTCTTGGGAACAATTTCTAATCAGAAATGATTCTTTTATATTTTGTTTGCGGGAACAATTTTTAAGCATTTTAAGGCATTTGGTAACTATCCAAAATTTTTATTCTTCTTTCCTTTTTTTTTTTTTTCTTTCCCTTCTTCTTCTTCAAGCTTTGGCCGGCAACCTCGCTAGAGCATCGTCGGCCATTAGCGAGGCCACGCCTCATCAGCCAAGCCTTGGTGGCAACTGGGAGAGGCTTGACCAAGCCTTAGCTAGGCGAGCAGCTAGCCCAGATCTAGCGAGGCCGACCTTGTAGTGGCCTAGCGAGGTCGAGCCCCATTGGCGGCTAGGCAAGCTCAGCCTCGCCAAATCTAGGTGAGGTCAAGCCTCGCCTGGCCATGGCTCAGCCGGGCTTGGCCACTACCTGGCCAAGCGAGGCCCGTTGGTGGCTGGCGAGCTTGTCGGACCTTGCCCGACTAGTCATCGGTGACCGATGACAATGGACGATGGTGGGAGCAGCGGCAGTGGAAGAAGAAGAGAGAAGGAAGAAGAACAAGAAGAAAAAAAGGAGAAAAGAGAACAAATGGGCTGGCTTAATTTTTGCATTGTTCCCAAGAACAAAGTTACTTCTCGATTCTACTCTAAATCTATTCCCGGGAACAAAAAATTTACCAAACGGGTTTTTGTTTCAAATCTACTTCCGAGAGCAAAAGAATAGAAATTTTTATTGTTTGGTAAGTTGCCATACGCATCCTGAGTCAATTCATGTATAGTCCAAAATAGTCTCATATGAATGCTGCTTTGAAGGTTGTGAAATATTTGAAGAAATGCCCAAGACTAAGGATTCTTCTTTCTCGCAAATGCAACATAAATATGACAACTTACTACAACGCAAATTATGCGACTTGTCCTATGAGTCGAAGGTCTATCACTAGTTTCTACATCAAACTTGGGGAATTGTTACTTTCATGGAAGACAAGGAAACAATCAACTATGTCCCTATCATCGGTTGAAGCTAAGTATCGATCCATGGCTAAGACTATTTGTGAAGTAGTTTGGTTATGAGGCCTACTGCTAAATCTTGGAGTACAAGTCAAGGGACTGACCTTGGTATTTTGTGACAATGATTCTGCATTCAAACTTATGGCAAATCACAAAGTACATGAGAGAACGAAACACATAGAAGTTGATTGTCACTTTACTCAAGAGAAAATTCAAGAAGGTATAATTGAGATAAGAGGGGTCGAAACCACCAAATAACCTGCGGATATATTCACCAAATCTTTATGTCAAAGGCAACATGCATATCTCTTAAGCAAGCTAAGCTTCTTGGACATATACAAGCCACCAACTTGAGAGGGAGTGTTGGAAGATATGCTCAAGATATTGGAGATTTGTCCAGATTATGGTTGATATATATTCGAGATTGTAATTGATTGTTTAAATCAATTTAGGACTAGATTTGATATACCTAAATTAAAAGAATATAGCCTTTCCTTTTTTTATTGAATATTTTCAAGATATTGGCAACGTACGCTAGAACCAACTTGTCCACAACGGGGTGGGTTCTATATTATATATTGATCCCCTTGTACATCAAGAATACAATCAATGAAGTGCACAGTATACATTTTTCCTCCACTATATCTCTCTTCTTCTTATCGCTTCCTTCTCAATTTGTGACAGGATTGCCATGGTTTAGAGTTAGTGCAAACATCTTGGATTGGATCTCTTAAAAGTAAAGTGGATAGAGACATTACTTGTTGTGTACTTAGGACACATGGGGACCCTGATAATAGGCTCTGGCCATGGCTCATTTCCGTCCCTAATGGCTCTTGACAGCAGGATATAGCCTGAGGTGATAGTTCAGCCGCCACATGCCCCGTCGCTGAACCTCTCTAGTGATAGTTCTTTTAGCTTCTAGTGACAATCTTAGCCGTCGCCTGAGATTTTTTTTAGTGATGAAAGGTCAATTAGTACAAAAGTATTCTGCTCGGTTGAACATAAGATCGGTTCACAGCATTGAATCTAAATTTATTTCTAGTATTTACAGCACAAAATTGATGCGAACACAACCACCTCGCAATATTTTTGCGCAAAAAGTGTTTCTATATATGGTTTGTTCGCACGATGCACTCTGTGAGAAATCAAATTTTAGAATCTCTCGTATTAAGTAAAAAGTTTGAAAAGTAATGGTGCTCTCGTCGTTTAAACTCTCTTTTAGCAGCCTTTTCTGTGTCTTGACAGCCTGCCAAGTCTGCCAAGGTGGGCGGAAGACTCGATCCTGTTTTCAGATTAGCTTTGAGGCAACCGGTGAGTCATTAAGTCTTCGATCCATAACTCCAACCGGTTCAATTTTCTCCACCAAAGGCATATTTCCAGATTTTCTCATCAATTCCACCGAACAAACTCAAGAATAATGTCTTACCATAGTGTCCACAAAATTTGAGCATGATCCAACGGTCAATGAATGCATACTGGATGATATTGTGAAACTATGCGCTGAAATTTTCTGGGAGTGCCGCAGGAGAGAGACCTCGTGTGTGTATTTTCTTTTTATGCTTTCTTATGTCATTTTTCTTTTCTGTTGTGTATTGCCGACCCCTTTATGAACCACTTCCTCTGATTTATGAGCATAATAAAGTTTACACAGATAAGGAATTAGGGCTTCTTTCGAGAACAAAGGATATCTTTATTTCCTAATTTGAATAAAAATATATATATATTTGACACATTCATCTTTCTTATCTCGATAGTCGAATTTGATAATAGCAAGCTCAATTATTCCCCAAGTTTGCTCTAAAAAAAATTAATACTTTCCACCTTGGCATCCCCCGTTTCATATGATGAATAATGGGTTTGGCCAAATTTTCAATTTACACGGGTTAGTTTAATTAATTTAATTAAGCTCAAAATCCCCCATCATTATGTCCATTAACTCCAATGCAATTGTATGGATTTGATACTATTAATTCAAATGCTTATAGTATGCAAATTAATTAATTATTTTTGCTTAGGGTTGAGGTCAATTTTGTATGCAATGGATACCCAAATGAGTTGAGCATCAATAGTTTAATATGGAAATATATATATATCAATAGTTTAATATGGAAATAAAGATCACAGAAATGTTTCACAATTACGTTTTGTGGCGATGACCCTACCAAAATTTGGATTTTGAAGCGGCAAATATCCATAAGATTTAGTTTTATATGGAGTAATGATGAAGACATCCAATTGATGAACTTTTATTTTATCCTTCGGCCGCCAAAAAAGATACACTTCATAAGTAGGGTTGAGACATTGACATGTATACATAACTTTTATAGGAGTATTCATTTTTATTAGTAGATGAAAGTTTCTATTTCGTGTATGCTCGTGTACATTATTTTTATAGTGGCGTTGGTTTATTATATGTTTATGTAAGCGGCCAACTACAATGTTACTATTGAATATTACTGTAACCTCATGATATAAATGGAACACCAATAAAGCAATATTGTGAATTTGGACAGTGTAGGGTAGTCTAAATAATGATGATAGGATATTGAATTATGAAATATTGTCCAGAACTAAGATTAGTTATGGTAGGGAACTTCATCAAATACTCCATGTAGGCAATCACACAATTCCTCCATACCTAATGTTAGTCAAATAAGTCCTGCTTTTTGAACCCAAAAAAAAAAAAAAAACTACTAAGTCCTGCCTTGATCACTGATTGAGTAAGGGTGAGTACGAAAATCGGACTGAACTGGCCATTTCTGAATGGTTCTTGGTTCTTAAAATTTGGAATAAGTGATTATTGGTTCAATTCTCAATTCCAAGAGTGGAACCACCCTCTCCCACTGGATTGATATTCTTTTTTATATAATTTTTTTCAATTACAAAACATTTCTCAAAACCCTAAATTCCCATTCTCTCTCACCGCTCATCCCTCTCAACTCTCACTCAGTCTCACGTCTCTCATTCTCACGCGGTCACGCAGCGCCTCCCTTAGTCCTTCTTGCTCACTCAGTCTTATTCCTCTCACTTCTCACTCTCTAACTCATGCAATCACGCGCTTCCTTCATTCGATGTTTGTTCTCTTACACACCTTTTTCTTTAACTTTCTAAGAACAGAGAGAGTTGATGCTGGTCAGAGAAGAAGCGAGGGGTTAGACAACTGGGAGACGGTCTATTTCTATTTATTGGGGTGTTACAGAGTACTATAGAGTACAAGTGTGTGCTGACTAACAAGTGAATGAACAAACGATTCCTCATAGGCTAAAAAGAAGATATCCTTGTCGGTTCCTGGACTCATTCAGGAGCCAAACCAAACCAATCAGCTTGGTCCAGTCTAGTTCCAAGACCAAGTGAGCCAATTCCAAAGTGGGAACCAACCCACCCTATAACTGATTACCCTTATAATTGTGGGCTTTTTTTGGTTGTTGTTCCATAGTGATTATGTATCTTGAGTTAACCTCGACACATCACTCTAAGTCCGAATAAATAATATTTGTACCTAAAATCTCAAAATGTCGATCTGTTTGTTTACATCTCATGCGCCTAAAAGACTATAGGCGAGCTCCGGGCTAAATGGGCTAGAAGACCAATGTGGGTGGGTCCAAAAAAAGGATATTTAGTTCTTGAGTCTTTTTATACTTGACCCAAGATCACAAAATATCCCGCCAGTTCTTGGACTCACCTGCGAACTAGATTGGACCGATTGGTACAATTTGGTCCGATTCCAAGACCCAGTGGGTTAGTTCTCAAGTTCTAGGGTAGGGTGAGACGTTCCCACCCTAAAACCGATCACCCCTATAACTAAGAGCTTTGGCTACATAATGACGATCAACCTTGAGTTAACCTTGACACATCACTCTAAGTCCTAATAAATTATAATGTCGTTCTTTTTTTTTATACATCTCGTGGGCCTAATGGATTATGGGCGAGCTTGAGTCAAATGGACTTGAAGACCAATGTGGGTGGGTCTAAAAAAGGATACTTAATTCTCAAGTAATTTTATACTTGAACCCAAGATCACAAGTATCCCCGCCGGTTCCTAAACTCACCTGGGAACTAGACCGGATTGGTTAATTCAGTTCAATCCGATTATAGGAGCATGTGGATCGATTCTCGGTTCTAGGGTATGAATTGATCTACCATAAAATCAATCACCCCTGAAGGAATTTTTCTTTGGTTACATTGAGTTAACCTTGACACATCACTCTAACTCCTAACAAATAATACTTTTACCTAAAATCTAAAAATGTCAATCTGATCGTTTACATTTCGTAGCTCTAATATATAGGCGAGCTCAGGCCACATGGGCTTGAAGAGCAATACTGGGTGAGTCTAAAATATGATATCTGGTTCTTGAGTAATGTTATACTTGAACCCAAGATCACAATGTGCCAACTCTTTTACCAGCTAAGCCAACACCTTATTGATTAATAGACTTCACTTTATTTCATGTTATCTAATCATTGACGGTCTCCAAATAATCCATGTCAATTTTTTTAGCGATATATCCCATATTTATCGCATGAATTGACATTTAATTTATGAGATAAAGTACCTGAATATAAGCAATTGGCGTCATCGTCGTGGCGATGATGATATTTTAGAAGTCAAAAGAGACATGCTCTGGACTGGGTTTGCTTCTGGCCCCATCGTGCCTTAACCTCTGGTTTAGCACCCAGATGGAAAATATAATTTGTTAAAAGCGCTCAGGGAGGCCAATCAGTTCATGTGATCGAAGCTTCTATTGATAGAATAATATGGTCCCACAATAAAAAGGTGTCCTTATTTATTTAAAAAGCAATGTCCGAAAGTCATACTAACAATAATTCGCATTCTTCTAGAAATACATGATGATTTCAACGTTCGGACGCGTTTGGCCCCTCCAATCAAATTGCAGTTTCCTGGAAATGGAATCTTATATCCACTTGTGATGTGTCCCAAACATCGTATATATACCTCAGCATAACCAGGACTTCTCAGCATTCTCAGCCTTCTCAGTTTTCACATCTCCAATTCCTTCGGAGAAGAAAAAACTCACAAGTCATAAACCGGCTCCCCACAAGACCATCTAGCAATGGCAGAGAAGAACCTGAACCAATACCACCCACCCGAATCAAACGGCTATCACCGCAACGATCAAGAATCACTTCATACCATGGAAGATGAGGAGGCCAAGCGCAAGAAGAGGATGAAATGGACGATCGGCATCATCGCCTTCGTCATCTTTCAGGTAGTCCAAGCCCTCTTCTTCATCCTGGTCATCATGAAGTTCAAATCCCCCAAGTTCAGGGTCGGCGACTTTCCCGTCGAGACTCAGGCCTCGCCTTCTTTCAATATGAGCTTCGTTGCCCCGATCCGAGTCAAAAACACCAACTGGGGTCCTTTCAAGTACGACGCCTCCACTGTTTACTTCACTTATGGAGGTGTCCAGGTGGGACAAGCAATCATCCCCAAGAGCAAGGCCAACTTCAAATCTACTAAGAAGACCGATGTGAGCGTGACTTTGAGCTCGCTAATTTGCCCAGCAATATCAATTCAAATCTCGGGAGCAAACTGAGCTCTGGGGTCATAACATTGACCAGTCAGGGCGAGCTTAAAGGAAAGATTACAATCATGTTCATGTTCAAGAAAAAGAAGACCTCGCAAATGAATTGCACCATGGCAATCAATACCACGACAAAGGTCGTCCAATCCTTGTCGTGTAAATGAAGATGCCAAGTGTAATTCTCATTATTTATATTTTGTGAGCTCACTTCTATGTTTACTTTCCACGAGTTTTCCATGGATTGAATTGAGAAATTTATGTATTTTCTATCATCCTGTTGATTGAGCATTCATTTATAAATTCCTTTATTTGTTCCGTATACATGTCACATAATGTGCTGGACACAATGTCCTTTGGATTTTCTTTACTTTTTCCCCACAGAGAACGACTGGTCCCTGTATTTCTTATATACGGATTGCCATGGTTTAGAGTTAGTGCAGACATATTTGTGGCGTAGTTAGGACCTCTAGGGACGAGTGGACGATCCCCGGTGATGGGCTCTGGCCATGGCTCATTTCTGTCCCAAATGGTTCTTGACAGCAGGGGATAGCCCAAGGATGACTAGTCGCGGCATATCTCGCGGCTGAACTTCACTAGTGATAAGACAAACGTATCCAATATTTTCTCCATAAGCGATAGTTTTTCAGCTTTGGCCATCGCCTGAGATTTTTTTTTTTTTTTTTTAAGTAGTGGAAAGTCAGTGGAACCGCCACATTTTATTCTATATAACTATGATACAGTATTGGCAAATGAGTCTGCTCGATTGAACCATAAGATCAGTTCATAGCACTGAATCTAACTTTATTTCTAATATTTACAGCGCAAAACTTCAAGGCATGCCAACGCAATGGCCTCTCGATATTTTTTGCACAAAAGTATTTAGTTATTCCTGGAAACTGAGTCATATATCCACTTGGGTTCTGTACATCTAGTTTGTCCGCACAAGGACTCTGTGTGACATCCAATTTTGCAATCTCGTGTTAAGTCAAAGGTGAAAAGTACGAAACTGTTATGGTTTAAGCTTTTTCCCTTTTAGCGGCCTTTCCTAGATCTTTAGAGCTTGATTGTTTTGACTTTTGAAGTATCATAAACGCACAGTTGTCTCATAGCTAGGCTTTTTTTCTTAATTTGTCACGACCTTTTATCCATCTTACTTTATCTATTTAAGAACTTAAAATTTTAGAATTGGTACTTTTAAATCTTAACATGATGTCCTAGTCAAGTTTTCATTATTTGTGCATTATTATTAAATGTTTCGTTTCAACTATGTATTTCTGACATTTGTTTCATACTAGTTTTTTTTTTTCACAGATTTAAGAGCGTTCTTTTTTATCTTTTCACAAATTACTTGCCTATATACATAAAATTTTAAAGATGTTAGAATATTACTTGAAATTAAGGGGAGAGTACACGGCGGAGTCGAGGATGGCAGGCAAAGTTTGCGACGCCTTTCGCGGGTGTTGGGAGGGATGATGAGGGAGCGACGTCTGATCGATGGTGGCTCGCATGCCATCTGTGCTACGTACATAGTGTTCGGATTGTGGGAGGAAAGAGCGCATTTTCGAAAAACCAGGAAAGCGTAAAAAGGAACGAAATTAAAAGGGAAAAAAAAGGAAATAGAGAACCGATTAACTTGGACGGTCCAAAGAATGGATCCTATCTCAAGCGTAGATCTTATTTCAATACATAACATGCTGACATAATATTATACTGGATATCCAATTCAGTATTCTTTCTTCTTCACTTTTTTTTTGGCATATATGGAAGGATCACACATTTATAAAGATAGATAATGCCAAATTTGTATTCCATGTTATATAAGCATAATAGTACAGATCTTCTCGTGTCCCTCTGATACATGTGTGGCATACCTCTCCTCTTTGTAACTCCCCCAAATAATGCCTCGAGAATACTGACGTGCCACTTTCGAATATGCACCGTGCCACTTTCGAATATGCACCATACTCGATGACTCATACGTTGACTCGAAGCCAATCTGGAAAACAGGATTGAGTCTCCCGCCCACCTATGCAGACTTGGCAGGCTATTCTATGCCGTTGGAAGTAGAGTGTGGCTAAGTCGAGGGTTCCCCTTCTTAAACTATCGAAGCGCATTACTAGCTTTCCGACTGTCAATGTTTGTTAATGAATATTTTGCAAGTAATCTCTCATAGTGATGACACTTTATATCAGAAAACTTACTTTCATCTTCGATGGAATGGAAAACAGGGCTATAGTAGTGACCAAGACTACCTTTTCCTGATCATCATGGCTTTTTCCCTGACATATTCCCACTAAACTCTCGCGTTTCTCTAGAAGTGAAAATTTGGACGACGCGTTTGAGGTCAGGAGTCAAATCACATGGCTCTCTTTGTCCCGTGCATGCTTCCTTTTGGACGTACTCTCACTCTGAACACTCTATGTAAACCTTAAGCACACCCCTCCCTTCTCCAGCCTCACTACATTCTCAGATATCCAATTCCTTCGCAGCAACGAAACTTGAATTCCTTCCTGGTTTTGCAGAATATTACCAAATGGCAGAGAAAAACCAGAACCAATACCAACCACCTGCAACAAACGGCTATCACCGGAGCGATCAAGAATCGCTTTATACCACAGAGGACGAGGAGGTGAAGCACAAGAAGAGGATGAAGTGGACGATCGGCATCATGCCTTCGTCATCTTTCAGGTCGTCCAAGCTCTCTTCTTTGTCCTGGTCATCATGAATTTCAAGTCCCCGCAAGTTCAGGATTGCCGAGTTCGACGTCCAGAGCCTGACTGTTGGGACTCAAGCCTCCCCTCATTCGATATGAGCTTTGTTGCTCCGGCCAGAATTAAGAATACCAACTAGGGTCCCTTCAAGTATGATGTTTCCACCACGAACTTCATCTATGGGGGTGTCCAAGTTGGACAAGCAATCATTCCCAAGAGCAAAGCCAACTTCAAGAGCACCAGGAAGATCAATGTGAACGTGACTTTGAGCTCTGCTAATTCGCCTAGTGATTCAAATCTCGGGAGCAATTTGAGCTCTAAGATTATAAACTTGAACAGTCAGGGTGAGTTCAAAGGAAAAATCAGAGTGATGTTCATGTTCAAGAAGAGGAAGACCTCTCAAATGAATTGCACCATGGCCATCAACACCACAACAAAGGCAGTCCTATCCTTGTCGTGCAAACGAAAATGAGCATGGGGATTCTCCACTAGATGGTTTTACAAACTTTCCATGGATCGTGTGAAATTATGAATTTCTGCTTTATCATTCTTTTGCAATTTATTTCATTCTTTTTATACATATTGGTTATTGTTGTGCGAAATTTTTTCGGCTAGTTTTTGGCGGACCATCGTTGTGCAGTAGTTGATCATTTGATATATCTATGCATTTTGTTTTCATCTTATAGATGAAGAGATGTGTGTAAATATACAAATTAAGGAAAAGAAACAACAAATTTATCTGTGGAGATGGGATCAATTTGTAAATTCATCAAAAAGATGCATAGCAGTCGTGTTATAAATTCAGCTTAGTTGAACCTTACAATGAGTTCATGTCAGTGTCACACTCGCGAGGTTCCCATGACTAAGAGACTATGCATTTTCGAGGAAGACCTCCCGAGATTGCTAGGGTTCTGCAAGAGCTTATGGAAGTTCCAAGGGCGAGCGACATGGTAATTATGCCGAGATCTAGAACTCTCTCGGCATAAATATTGATAGTTGGTAGGTTAGGAGATGCGATCCCGTACGCCAAATCAAAGTATGATCGATGATTGTAATCTAAGGGCCTCAAGTATAAGAAAGGGTGCCCTCCCCCTCATTTGTATCCATCCAACCATTTAGTAATCTAAAGCTCATTCCTCTCTTCCAAAGCTTCTCTCTCTAAAAACTTTCTCCCTCTACGATTTGGGTGACTGAGCGAGTGAGTGATCGATCCAAGCAAGGCTTGGCTTAGGCGCCCTGACGATCCAAGCAATCCCAAAAGAGCCTAAGTCGCCACACAGTCATAGTCCAGAATGATCGGCCCGTGACAAGTGGTATTAGAGCAAGATAAGATATCCATTTCGAGAAATTGAGGAGCACGACCTATTCAAGGGAATGTCAAGCCAAGAAGCTGTTATAGATGGAGAGGCCATCCAAGTCAAGGAGACCCACGGCTGAACCAAGAGAAGAGAAGCCTCGATGGACGCCGTAGACGTGCTCAATGAGAAGCTCGCGAAGGTAAGGAGTGCCATCGCCGAGTTCATGGAAGGACTCAACGATGTGAGAGACCGCATCATGGAAGTTGAGGTCTCGCTCCATGAAGACTTCACGAACGGTATCAACCAAGATACGGCCTTGTTGCATGACAAGGACGAAGCCCTTGAAGCGTCAATCGACTTTATGAGGGAACGGGTCCAAGTGATTGAGGAAGAGAATCCCCGTAGAAATGAGGTCAAAGCCATGAAGGCAGAGATCCAAGAGCTCAAGACCAAGCTCGCCCTATGTAAGATGAGCATCGCGAATGCAACAATGCCCACACAAGTGGTGCCCAAGCTAGAGGTACCGAAGCCCAAAGAACTTAAAGGCAACTGATTCGCCAAGGAGGTGGACAACTTCGTATGGAGCATGGAGTAGTACTTTGGCGCCATCAACATCCAAGATGAAGTGATCAAGGTAAGAACTGCTTTAATGTTCCTCACCGATACCGCAATGCTTTGGTGGCGTAATAGGTGCGACGAGACAAAGCGCGGTGCTAATCTCGTGAACACATGGGACAACTTCTTGAAGGAGTTCCAAGACTAGTTCTTCCCCGAGTTTGCTCAGCAAGAAGCCCGTAACAAGCTCCATTACCTCGAACAAAGAGGGACAATCCAAGAGTACGTGAACAAATTCACCAAGCTCAAACTCCAAATCCACAATCTTGGAAAGGAGGAGGCCCTCGGGGTGTTCATGGATGGACTCAAGCCATGGGCGCAACTCGAGCTTAAACGTTAGGACATGAAGAGTCTCACGAGAGCACTAAGCGTGGCCGAGTCCCTTGTTGACTTCACCAAAGCCAACTCATCGAAGAACCAAGCAAGGGATTAAAGGTCAGATGGACAATCCGAGAACGAGGTGGAGACACTCCCCGTGCACCGAAAGATCAAGGCCGCCGAGTCAAGACATGGGGAGAAGGAGCGTATAAGCTGTCCTTCTAAAAGGGTCGACCCTAGGCGGACTACACCACGAGTAAGTTCAACCAACCCCCGCCATATCCTAACTTTATTTGCAAAGGTCAGCGTTGGACCCAAAAGTGCCCGAAGAAGGGTAAGATCAATGCTCTCCTCACCATAGAAGAGGAGGAGGAGCACAAAGAAGAAAAACGGCAAATTTGGCTTGGAACCGTGAAGTATATCAATGCCGTTCAAGCCCAGTTGCCGTCCAAAAAGAAGGAAACTACCCCAAACACAGACATGTTCATTGTGGAAATCGTGGTATGTGGGTGAGTGATGTGAATCGCTGCAGAAGGATCGTTCTACGAAGGCCTAAATGGTGCGAATTGCAAACCTCGACCTCCAATCAAACCTGTGATTGGCAACCTCGGTATAAACGTGACATGTTGACGAACACGTGTCAACCAACCAACGTTATAGACGCCACGAGCGAAAGAATTCGCTATCTCGCTCGATAAGTCAAATCGACCGTCACAAGGGAATCTTGATTAGGTCAAGTCCTCAAAAGAACAGTAAAAGAGAATCTCTCAATTATTTCTCAAAGTAAAATATATCTGTCCCCAAAGAAATTTGTCGGCCTTATATATATAGGCCTTTCTAGCTGCCACACAAACCCTAAAACCAACCCTAGAAATATAATGCGTCATATTCTAAAATATTCCTAAACAATAATATATATATATATCTATATATATATATATCTATATATATTTGACTTGGTCAAATATTTGGTGCGTATAATCAAATTGCGCCAAGATTTCCAAGATTCTTCAAGATTTGATTGAGGTCATCTCCACGTTGAAGATCACGAACCATGACACCAACAGCTTGCCTAAATTGCTTGGCCCGCGCTCGAGTGATCGAACCAGTATGAATAGACAATGGGTCCTTAGCACCTCCTCCTCGATATGGCTCGATGTCCACATCATTCCCTCCCCCCGTGCAAAGGATTTGCCCTCAAATCATCACGGGCATCGAAAAGAGTCAAGTCGAAACATTAAATGTGGCACTAACATCATACTTACCTGGAAGATCAAGCTTGTAGGCATTATTGTTAACTCTTTCCAAAACCATGAAAGGTCCATCCCCTCGAGGTAATAACTTAGAATGTCGCTGCTCAGGAAATCTCTCTTTGCGCATATGAACCCAAACCCAATCGCCGGGTTCAAACACCACTTCCTTACGCCCTTTGTTGGCTTGCCTTGCATATTGCTCAGTCTTGCGCTCAATATTTGCGCGCGTCTTCTCATGCAACGCCTTGACAAATTCAGCTTTCTTTGCTCCATCTAAATCCACACGCTCATCAATAGGTAAAGGGGTTAAATCTAACGGAGTTAACGGATTAAAACCATAGACAACCTCAAATGGTGTAAATTTAGTAGCAGAATGCATGCTCCTATTATATGCAAATTCAACATGCGGTAGACAATCTTCCCAAGATTTTATGTTCTTTTTAATAATAGCTCGCAACAATACCCCTAAAGTTCTATTAACTACCTCGGTTTGACCATCGGTCTGTGGATGACAAGTAGTAGAAAATAACAACCGCGTTCCTAATTTTTTCCACAATGTTTTCCAAAAGTAGCTAAGAAATTTAGAATCTCGATCTGAAACAATCGATCTAGGCATGCCATGCAAACGTACAACTTCCCTAAAGAACAAATCAGCAACATGAGATGCATCATCAGTTTATGACAATGTATAAAATGAGCCATCTTTGAAAACCGATCAACAACCACATAAATAGAATCTCTACCATACTTAGACCTAGGCAATCCTAACACAAAATCCATAGAAATATCAGTCCAAGGATGCGTTGGAATAGGTAATGGTGTATACAAGCCATGCGGTTTAGTTGTAGACTTCGATTGCTTACAAGCAATGCATCTCTCACAGACACGTGTAACATCTCTCTTCATATGTGGCCAATAAAAATGTTCATGTAGTACTTCATAAGTCTTACTAATGCCAAAATGCCCCATTAAACCACCACTATGCGCTTCTCGCACCAACAATTCACGCAAAGAACACCTAGGCAAACATAACTTGTTTTCACGGAAAAGATAACCTTCACGCCTATAGAATTTATCAAATGTAGCGTGTTCACATGCTTCATACACTCTCCCAAAGTCATCATCATCAATATATAAGCCCTTGATATGCTCAAAACCTAGACACTTTGCTTCTAAAATAGTTAGAATCGCGTACCTTCGAGAAAGTGCATTGGCTACCACATTCTCCTTACCTTTCTTGTACTTGATCACATATAGAAAAGTCTCGATGAACTCCATCCATTTGGCATGTCTTTTATTCAACTTTTGCTACCCTTTCAAGTACTTCAAGGTCTCATGATCGGTGTGGATCACAAACTCCTTTGGCCATAAATAATGTTGCCAAGTCTCCAAAGCTTGCACTAAAGCATACATCTCCTTATCATAGGTAGGATAATTCAATGTTGCTCCACTCAATTTTTCGCTGAAATAAGCTATGGGACGCCCTCCTTGCATCAACACGGCTCCAATTCCTGTACCAGAAGCATCGCACTCTATCTCAAAAGTAGCACTGAAATTCGGCAAAGATAACAAAGGAGCATTAGTTAACTTATCTTTTAGCAGATTAAATGCTTTCTCTTGCTCTTCTCCCCACGTGAAACCCACGTGCTTCTTGATAACCTCAGTTAAAGGTGCGGCAATGGTGCTAAAATTTCTCACAAATCGCCGATAAAAACTCGCCAATCCATGAAAGCTACGCACCTCTCCTACTGTCTTAGGCGTTGGCCATTCACGAATTGCTTTGACCTTTTCTTCATCAACCTGTATACCATCAGCACTAACAACAAATCCTAGAAATACTAATTTGTTGGTAACAAAAGAGCACTTCTTTAGATTAGCGTATAATTGTTCGGTCCTTAAAACCTGCAAGACAGCTCACACATGCTTAATATGGTCATTAGGGCTTTGACTATATATCAAGATATCATCAAAATAGACAACCACAAATCGACCAATAAAAGCACGCAAAACATGATTCATAAGTCGCATAAACGTGCTCGGTGCATTAGTTAATCCAAATGGCATGACTAACCACTCATATAACCCATACTTGGTCTTAAATGCAGTTTTCCATTCATCACCTTCTTTCATCCTAATTTGATGATAGCCATTCAAATCGATTTTAGTGAAAATGCAAGAACCATGCAACTCATCCAACATGTCATCTAACCTAGGAATAGGATGTCGATACTTTACCGTAATATTATTGATTGCTCGGCAATCGACACACATTCGCCAAGTTCCATCCTTCTTTGGCACCAACAAAACAGGGACGGCGCACGGGCTAAGACTCTCTCTCACATGCCCTCGCTCCAATAGTTCGCTAACTTGCCGCTGAAGTTCCTTTGTCTCCTCGGGATTGCTTCGATATGCGGGTCGGTTACGTAATGGCGCACCAGGAATCAAGTCAATTTGATGTTCTATGCCTCGAATCGATGGTATCCCTCCAGGATGTTCATCAGGAAAGACGTCTTCAAATTCCTGCAATAAAGACACAATAGGACTAGGCAAACTTGGGTCAAGATCGTTAGTAAAAAACAAAACCTCCTTGTACACAAGTACAAGCATTGGTCGATCTAGAACTAAGGCTCTCCTCACTTCACTTGATTTTTCATAAAAATTATTTTGCCTCTTTTCTTTCCTCTCTTTTTTTTCCTCGGTTTTTACCACAATCTTTCTCTCGGCCTCTCCTTTTCCTTGCGTCTCAAACACACCACGCAAGCCCTCGGATTTCTCACCTTTTCTCTCTCTCTCGGCTTCTCGTTGTAACTTTAACTGATCTTGATACACCTCACTAGGTGTCATTGGTACCAAGGTATAAGTCTTTTGATTCATCACCAATGAATAACGATTAGTATATCCATCATGATGTACCTTTCGATCATATTGCCATGGTCTTCCAAGTAAGACATGACCCGCTTGCATAGGTACAACATCACACCCTACCTCATCCTTGTATTTCCCTATCTCAAATGGAATTCAAACTTGTTTCGACACCTTCACCTCACCACTATCATTTAACCATTGAAGTCTATAAGGCCTAGGGTGCTTTGTCGTTTTCAAACCCAACTTATCCACCATAGTACAACTTGCCACATTCGCACAACTACCTCCATCAATTATCATACTACAGATCTTACCATTCACCACACATCTTGTATGAAACAAGTTATCTCTTTGTTGATTATGCTCCTCCTCTTTTACTTGCACACTCAAAGAACGCCTAACCACCAATAAGTCTCCTTTTATAGCCACTTCTCCATCACTACAATCCTCCAACGGTGGCATCTCATCATCCTCTTCTTCCCTCTCACTTTCGGACTCAACATCACCATGTCCAGTCATGATCATCACCCTCCTATTAGGGCATTGATTCGCCATATGACCCCGCCCAAACACTTAAAACATTTAATCTCACGAGTTCTAGTGTTAGGGTTTTCGGTTTTACCTGAAGCCGGATTCGTTCCAACTTTACCGTCCCTCTCCTTCTCCTTTGAGGTTTCGGTTTTGGTGTTGTTTCCTCTCCAATTTGGCTTTTCATCTCTCTTCCAATTGGATCTCCAATTTTGATTTGAACCTCCTCCACTTTTGTGATTTCGGTCCATCTTCAATTGCCGCTCAACTTTGATGGCTTTGTCCACCAATTCCTCCATATCAACATAGTGTTGCAGCTCCACTACCCTTGCTATGTCTCGACTCAAACCACTCAAAAAATCTTGACATTGTGGCCTCACGATCCTCCACCACATTAGCACGGATCATGGCAATCTCCATCTCCTTGTGATACTCTTCCACGCTCTTATTGCCTTGTGTGAGATTTTTGTAACTTTTGAAACAAATCTCGATGGCAATGACTTGGTACAAATCGCCTCCTCATCACCGCTTTCATCTCATCCCACGTCTCTATCGGTCTTTCACCATTGCGCCTTCTACTAGTCACAAGTTGATCCCACCAAATTATAGCATAATCAGTAAATTCAACAGCTGCAATTTTTACCTTTTTGAGCTCGGAGTATCGTTGGCAATCAAATACCATCTCCATGCGTTTCTCCCACTCTAGATACGCATCGGGATCATTCTTTCCTTGGAAAGAAGGAATCTTCATCTTGATATTGCCAAGTTCATTATCTTCTCGATGTCTAAACCCTCGGGCTCCATTCCACCTTCCAAATCAAGCATCTCGATCATCCTCCATGTCAGCCTCATCATCATCATAATGCCGCTGCCTTCTAGGTTGTGTTCTAGAGGCATCTCGTTGATGCTGCGGCCTTCCTCGGGGTATCTCTCGGTCACCATCAACCCTCATGCCATTCCCCATCATTCGGCCACTAAGCTCCTCCACTACGACCCTCAATTGTTGGATGCTTTCCACGAGCGCTTCATCCCTTCGTATGGAGTCAACCTCCCTTTGATTCACGCTTTCTTCGCGCGACATATTTTAGACCTGCAAATAAACGTTAGTCACAAAAATCCTCACCAATCACTCCCTCACGTGTTTCTCTCAAGGTGTTTGTCATTCCCCTCGTGTTTAACTCAAGTCTAGGCTTTTTTTTTTTTTTTTACCCTCAATTAACCTCACACACTCTTGCCTTTTTCCTCTCGTATTCTCTTTTCACAAGCTCTTTATTGGACTCAAAACCTATCTCTCAACCCTCTCACGACAATCAATCAAACTAATCAAATAAGATTATATCACTGCTGATTTTGTTTCAACAAGTAACAATTTCAAACCAACAAGTACAACTTTCAAAATTCCAATTGAAACGCAAATCACTACTGATTTTGTTTCAATTCGATCCACTAACAAACGAGTCGCCTTCTTGATTTTTTTTTTTTTTTGTTCGGCTATATTTTTTTTTGCCGAATCTGTTTTTTTTTTCTTTCGCACTTTTTTTTTTGTGCGTTTTCTTTCTTTTTTTTTTTTTTTTGAAGAACTCTCTTTTTTTTTTTTTTTTTGACGAACTCAGATACAATTTAAGATGTTAGGAAAAAAAAAATTAAAACTAACAGCAAACAACTACGTATGGATGCACAAAACCAATCAGATCCCTAAATTGGCTAGAACCGAAACCCTAGCTCAATAAATCTAAAATTGCTGAATATAAACAAAAAAAATTAAAGATAAATAGACCTTGTAGAAGCAAGCTCTTATACCAAACTGATGTGAATCGCTGCGGAAGGATCGTTCTACGAAGGCCTAGATGGTGCGAATTGCAAACCTCGACCTCCAATCAAACCCGTGATTGGCAACCTCGGTATAAACGTGACCCGTTGACGAACACGTGTCAACCAACCAACGTTATAGACGCCACGAGCGAAAGAATTCGCTATCTCGCTCGATAAGTCAAATCGACCGTCACAAGGGAATCTTGATTAGGTCAAGTCCTCAAAAGAACAGTAAAAGAGAATCTCTCAATTATTTCTCAAAGTAAAATATATCTGTCCCCAAAGAAATTTGTCAGTCTTATATATATAGGCCTTTCTAGCTGCCACACAAACCCTAAAACCAACCCTAGAAATATAATGCGTCATATTCTAAAATATTCCTAAACAATAATATATATATCTATAAATATATATCTATATATATTTGACTTGGTCAAATATTTGGTGCGTATAATCAAATTGCGCCAAGATTTCCAAGATTCTTCAAGATTTGATTCAAGGTCATCTCCACGTTGAAGATCACGAACCATGACACCAACAGCTTGCATAAATTGCTTGGCCCGCGCTCGAGTGATCGAACCAGTAGGAATAGACAATGGGTCCTTAGCACCTCCTCCTCGATATGGCTCGATGTCCACATCAGTGAGCCCTATATTCCTTGGTTGACACAAGCGCTTCGAACATGTTCATGTCCACCGTGGTAGCTAAGGCCTTGGGACTTCACATGGAGCCAAATGGGAAATCATTCAGAACGGACTCGCAAGTGTAGGAACAACTCCCAACGTGGACATCCAAATTAGAGGATGAAAGGGCAAGCTCTCCTTCGAGATAATCCCCCTTGATGACTACGATCTCATTTTGGGCATGCAATTTTTTCATAGTGTGAGGTCCATGATCGACATGAGGACCAAGACCATTATGATCCTCAACCCACAATGCACGGTGATGACCCCATGATGAAAGGAGTGATCAACACCAAGACCATCGCCACAATCTAACGCCTCGATAGAAGTTTGAAGGCCGAGAAGCGCACGACCGAGTCACAACCATAGCTGCCATCCTTGGAGAAGCCGAAGGTAAGATTGGATCCTCCTACTTCAATTCACGACATGCCAATCCAAGTGATTTTCCATGAGGTTGGGTGCTTGCTGTGTGCCATGCCCAAACCGAAGTTGGAGCCATATTGTCCACCGTTCGAGAGGCTCAGAACCAAGTGAAATCGAAATAAGAGGGCTCGAGCTCATGCCAAGAAGACTACTCTCTAAGCCAAGACCAACGAGGGTGTCACTCAAATGGATGGGGGAGAATGTCATGGTCGCGAGGTTCCCATGACTAAGGGACCATGTATTTTTTAGGAAGACTTCCCGAGATCACCAGGGTTCCCGCAAGAACTTTCAGAATGTTTCCAAGGCAGGCGATACGGTAATTGCGGTAAGATCTAGAACTTTCTCGGCATAAATGTCTATAGTTGGTAGGTTAAGAAATGCGATCCCATCCGCCAGATCGAAGTACGATCAATTGTAATCTAAGAGCCTCAAGTATAAGAAGGGGTGTTCTTTCTCTTATTTGCATCCATCTAACCATTCAGTAATTTAAAGCTCATTCCTCTCTTTCAAAGCTTCTCTCTCTATAAACTTTCTCCCTCTACGATTCGGGTGACCGAGTGAGTGAGTGATCGATCCGAAGCAAAGCCTGGCTTAAGTGACCCGACAATCCAAGTGATCCCAAAAGAATCTAAGTCGTTGCACGGTCACAATCCCAAATATTCAGCCTATGACATCAATCTATCAAAAAGAAAATTCTTTAAGTGACTTTCATGAGTCGTAGTTTTTTGAGCCTAGAAAATGCTAATGATTTTGCTAATTGCCAAGCAATCTTTGTGAAATAGTAATATTTCTTACCCCTTTTCGTTATTAAAGTCAAAATGTGATCATGATACTATGATAACTCTCTTGATAGTATCCCCTTCATAATCATTAATTTTTCTTTGTAACGATTTCTTTAAATTGAAGAATGAGATTATCTTATGAAAAATATTTTTTTGTAGTATTTCAAACCTAGAAAATGTTAATGATTTTGCTAATTGCAAGGCACTCTTTGTGAAATACTAGTAGTCAAAAAGTGATCGTGATACTATGATAACTCCCTCCATGGTGTCCCCTTCATAATCATTAATTTTTCTGTGTGACGATTTTTTTCCTATAAAATATAAATTCAATGATCAAATTATTTTGTGAAAAATGAATAATTCGAAAAATACTTTTCTAAAAATGATCATCGGTATCATTCAGAAAAAATAATTAAAAAAAATTATTATCAATATTAACAATAATATATATATAAACATTTTTGTTGATGATGAATATATTTTTCATTTATTCAATTATTTGAATGATACAAACAATCTTTATTAAAAAGATAGTTTCGAAACCGTTGACTTTCTAGCAAGTGCCTGGCTAAGGTGAAAGCAGGTCATAATCGCAATGAGGGTGATGCAGACTTTCTACCTTCATAAAAAAGAGTTCACATTTGCTCCATTTCACGGTAGCTTTTTGATTTGACTCACTTTGCGTTCATGTGTGCATGGAAGAAATTAGCAAGAAGAGAGGGAAAAGTGAAGGTGATATTTAGTATGTGAATTCAAGAAAGGCAAAACGGTATAATCCTCTCTTTTGATATATTTGGAAAATGAGGTAAAAGGGAGGAAATGAAAATTTGGGAAGGAAACGATGAGAAATAATAAATTTTTTAAAAAGAACTTAGTGAGATGGGAGATGAGAGATAAAATTTTGAAGTTCTTGGGAAGCCTTATGGGACTAATGCCAAAGACTTAAGTGCGAAATAATGTAATCCTAGACGTAAACAGAGAAACTTGAAAAAATTGGACATGAGATTTTCTGCTCTTATAAAAATTTAAACTATGTGTAATCCTTAAACTATAAAAAAAATATTTAAAAGTTTAGGAATAACATTAACAATGTACATTACATCAAAGTTTAGGTTTCATATTGAACAAAAAAGTTTAATAATAACATTGCATAGTAGACCTAAGTCCATAGATCATTTGTGTCATTTTTCTTTATTATAAGATAAAAAAGACCATATTTATGCAGGGTCAAGCTGAACATGAGACACGCTTTGAAAGTTCAAAACCCCCTAAGTAGGGCTTGCCCTTCTTCGTCCAATCGATCGTCCTCCGGTGGCGACGTGGCTGAAAATGTACGGTACCGATCTTTGAGAGGACTCTCGGAATCGAAACTTCTATTTGACCGAGAGAGGCCAAAGAAAGGAACCTAAAAAAATCCTATCAGCCGAAGACGAATTTCACCTTAAGAGACAAGGCATCTCTCTCGTTGGCGACTCTTTTTTTCTCCGTAAACTCGCGTCCATCTAGAAGTGAACGTTCCAACGTATGACAGACGCGCTTAACCCAGTAGTCCAGATTCCAATTTCCACGAAGGTGGTCTGGTCTCACATCCGCTCTCCCTCGTTCGACACACTCTTATCTGACCTCTGAGCAACTTTACGTATAAAAACCTCAAACTGACCCCCACACTTCTTCAAATCCAACCATCATTCCTATCCAATCTGGAGAAAATTTAGCCAGAACCTCTAATTAGTTACTGGGTTTTCCAAGACATTGGGGATGGCGGAATCCAACCACAACGGCAGGGTTGACGAGGAGGCGTTGCTGAAGATGGAGGAGGCAAAGCGCAAGAAGAGGATGAAGTGGACGATCGGCATCATCGCCTTCGTCATCTTTCAGGTAGTGCAGGCTCTCTTCTTTGTGCTGGTCATTATGAAGTTCAAGTCCCCCAAGTTCAGGATTAGCAACTTCAACATCTCAAATTCAGACTTCAATCCATCCTCGCCCTCGTTCAACATGAGCTTTGTGGCTCCAATCCGGGTCAAGAACACCAACTGGGGTCCCTTCAAGTACGATGCTTCTACCGTTGACTTCACCTACGGAGGCTTCAGAGTGGGACAAGCGACCATTCTCAAGGGCAAGGCCAACTTCAAGTCCACAAAGAAGATTGATGTGGATGTGACTCTGAGCTCTGCTAATTTGACTGGCAATTCAAACCTCGGGAGCGATTTGAGCAATGGGTTCATGAACTTGACCAGTCAAGGCGAGCTTAGAGGGAAAGTAACGGTCATGTTCATGTTCAAGAAGAGGAAGATCTCACAGATGAATTGCACCATGGCAATCAATACCTTGACAAAGATGGTATATGCCTTGTCATGTATATGAGCATGCTCGGAAAAGTTGGTTCCACATCATGTTATGGCTTTGTATGCTTGGTTTTATATGTTTGTGATGCATTTTTCATGGATCTAAATCAAACTCAGTATTCTATCTTGTTTGAATTTGCCCTACCTTTTTATACACATCACATGTACTGCAATTGGGTTGGAGCTTTAGCTCGGTGTTTTTAATTTTGTTTCTCCCTAAATGGAATGACTACTACTGTTTATCTTAACAATCATCGTTAATGTGTCCATTTGTTTCACATGCATGTATGAAGAAGGCATATCGATCTGTCAAAGATCGCATATGGAGATGATCGGTTAGTCCTATATACGTCATACTCATACGTAATAAGCTATGTAGTTTGGTGTATCTTTGATCTGATTGCTTAGTAATCTGCATTTCTTGTACTTGTGCCCTCCTTCTATCCGATGGGCGTTGTGGTGAATGTTGTCTAACCCGCACTGCATTTTCTGGAGTAGTAAAAGAGAGTTAAGATGAATATAGTTCACCTGACCAAGAAAAAGAAAAAGATGAATATAGTTCACACGACCGAATCACAACACATCAATGTCCAGAGTTTTGACTTTTGGTACTCTGACTTATATCCTTGTCGAGACTGAGAAAATATTGGCTACCGCTAGGGTTTCACGCTGTCAAAATTCCAACCCCTTCACCGGGCAAAACATGTCGCCCAGGCCCACCATGTTCTCTCTCTCTCTCTCTCTCTCTCTCTCTCTCTTCTCGTTCGCTCCTAACCCCTCTTCACTTCGCTTCTAACCTAATTAATTTCAAAATGGACGACACCTCTCTCTCTCCATTCGCTCTTCACGCACTCGCTCTTTCACTTACGACTCACAACTCCCTCCCACTCACATGAGCTCTCTTCCGATGAAACACGTTGCCTCCACCTCCATCGTCCGAAGAACAGAGCGAGTCGAGAGAGAGGCCGAGGAACTGAGCGAGTCGAGAGAGAACTGTACATTAAAACTTTTTGAAGTAAATCTAAGTACTTTTCGCGGTGGAGTCGAAGGCGGCAGCGGCATGTACAGAGCAGGGCGGCAGCGACTTGGTTCATCAGACAGCGGAGAGGGTGAGAACAGAGCTAGTCGAGAGAGAAAGAGAGAGAGAGAGAGAGCATCGTTCGGCATGTTTCGTCAGCTAGTGGAGGCGGAGGCTGCTTTGTTCGTCGGAGAAGAAAGGGTCACATGAAGAGAGAGAGGGTCACATGATGTGAGAGAAAGAGCTCGTGAAATTGATTAGGTTAGGAGCAAGGAAGTGGACAGAGAGAAAGAACACGGTGGGGTTGGAGCGAGGAAGTGGAGAGATAGCACGGTGGGCACGTGTCATCCGGTGAATGGACCGGGATTTCACACGCTGGCATTTGGTAACGGTATGTAATATTTCTTTAAATTTTTTTTATTTTTTATATTTTTCCTTTTTTTTTTTTTTTTTTTCTTTTTTATTCTTTCTTCTTTCTTCAATATTACTCGTCCAGTGCGGCATTATTTGTTTTTCCAGCACGATACATTTCTACTTTTGTCCTTTTCGACAATCCAAATTATTTGGGGTCCTTTTCGACAATCCAAATTATTTGAGGGAAAATATTTAATTTAATTCCTGAATTCTTTTCGTTTGATTTAATCCTAATTTTACTTCTTTAGTATAGCAAAGTTCAGTCTTTTCGTTAATTTTGCTATCGGGAGTTGCTGAAATCGATCGCCAACCATTGTCGTGGCCGTTAACTAATTGCTATGTTTGCTAGTCAAATGAGCAGGGCCCACATTTGTCGACATACCGAACCACGGTGGCAAAATTGAGTTTAAAAAATCAAAGAGAAATCATTGCTGATGAAGTCTAGAGCAAGAACAGTCAGCCCTCGGATGGCCAACTCGCCCTTGCTCAAATCTGCATGAGGGCAAGCCCTATTAGTTACAGCGGCATTGCTCACTGGCGTCGCCACCGCCGCCATCGACGAGCGATTGATCGTCGCCGACACATACACGAGGATAAATGACAAGCCTGATGGAGTCACATCTGGCGACTATTACACTTCATCATATTTTAAATGAGATAGCGACTCTAATAGGGTTATTGTCGAAACATCACCATGGATTCAACATCAAGATCAGGAAACTTTCGTGTTGTTTTGGAAGCATTATATTACCAGTCCACCCGTTGAATCATAACATGCAAAACACCGGGAATATGTTTCTTTCCCATGGAAAAATAATCGAATCTGTAATGCTTTGTCGTTCAGGATTCGTCGAATGGACAAATGACATGGTATTCCTAATTACGTTGAGCTCCTTGGAGTCTTTCAATAATTATCTCGAATGTTTCGTGAAGTAACAATTTTTCTTAAAAAAAAATTGTAAACTATACTACTCTTAAAATGGCGAATCTTTAGATTAAATTATCATTTAACGACTTTTCTTTATTCTGACGTATTAGGAAGTTCATTGAAAGCGAAGTCTTCTCAAAAAGTCAGCCAAGGCAGGCGAAAGAGTCACGACGCTGCTCGTCCAGATTCTCCGGCCATACAACTTTCAGGTAAGCTTTCGGTCGAACTCATCACCCTAAGTCAGCATCAATTCTCATGCTCAGATCATAATAAAATATATAACATAAAATAATTTTCTTGACCTTCTAGATGAGCGTCCACATCACAAAACCATCATTTCCATCAAAGAATCTTATTATACATTTAATCCGCGACACAAAAACCAAATTTATGGCTAACGAATCTTATTATTTTTTTTTATTTCTCTTTTGTTAATTTCATATGGAGTAGCTAGGGATCTCTGCCGATTTTCGCGTACCTTGATCCTCGTCCGTGAATAGGCTGGAGATTTAACTGCGGTTATCTTTTTGGGATTTTAAGTTGGTAATAGAAAGTTCTTGTTCACAAACGGATCGGGATCTATATCAGTGGCTGCTGGAATGTTCAGTTTAAGACACCGACGAAGCACAATTCCACCATAAGCAAAACCCACCGTCACAGCCACACGAAGTGCCAAGTGTGAAAGACCAAAATCAGCGAGACACCTAAACTTAAATCGTCTATGCGAATAACAAAGGTAACCTCATATCAAGAATAGGGTAGGGAACCAAAGCTATGGCCTTCGGCTTGCTAATCGAGCTTTAAACCACTCGATGAACCAACTGATCAAAAATATTGATGAGTGTTGAACACGATCCACTTGCATTAATGCGCAATGTGATAAACCGAAGTTAGCATATCGATCTCCATAAAATTAGTATTGCGCTCTCTGTCCCTCTCTTGTTCTTTTCATTGTGCGGGGCCTACTTAAGGCCCCACGCGCTTGCGTGGTTCTGGTATCATTGAAAACCTCGAGCTAGGGTAAACAACATTTGTATAAACCGTACGGTAAAGATCTCGGAGACTATTCTTGCATTCAAAGTTTCGATGGGCCGATGTTTCGTTTTAACAAGCCTCTCGTTGCTGACAAATTCCTGCTCGCGGTTTCGTCTAGAAAGTGGACATTCCAAGGACGCATTTGGTGACTCTGAATTCAAATAACTTCTTCTAGGAAAGAGCCCGCCTCCATTTGATCATATAATATCATGGAAATCAAATACTATATATACCCTACCAATTCCTCATTTCAATCTCCACAACTTCTGCAATCTCCAAAGTCGAAATCACAGAAAGCAAAACAGGCAGATAGAGAGAGAGAGAGAGAGAGAGAGAGAGAGAGAGAGAGAGAGACTTTCTGTTTTCTATTCTTCCATCTCTTCCAAAGAAAGAAGAATTAAGAATGTCCAAATCCGATCACGAGTCGCTCCATACCATGGACGAGGAGGCAAAGCGCAAGAAGAGGATGAAGTGGACGATCGGCATCATTGCCTTCGTTATCTTTCAGGTAGTCCAAGCTCTCTTCTTTGTGCTGGTTATTATGAAGTTCAAGTCCCCCAAAGTTTAGGTTCAGTGAGTTCGACATCCAAACGTTGAACGTCGGGACTCAGGCCTCGCCCACGTTCGACATGAGTTTCGTTGCTCCGATCCGGGTCAAGAACACCAACTGGGGTCCCTTCAAGTACGATGCCACCACGGTGGACTTCACCTATGGAGGTGTTCAGGTGGGACAAGCAGCAATTCCAAAGAGCAAGGCCAACTTCAAATCCACCAAGAAGATCGATGTGAACGTGACTCTTAGTTCTAATGCCTTGCCCAGCACTTCGAATCTTGGGAGCGAGTTGAGTTCGGGGATCATAACATTGAACAGTCAAGGTGCGCTCAAAGGAAAGGTGACAGTCATGTTTATGTTCAAAAAAACGAAGACCTCCCAAATGAATTGCACCATGGCAATCAATGTAGCGACAAAGACGGTCCAATCCTTGTCCTGCAAATGAGGATTAGAGAGTGCGATCCTCCATTAGAATGCTTGCTGGCTTTTCTTTTCTTTTCTGTTTTTTTTTTTTTTTTTTTTTTTTTTTTTTTTTTTTTGTGTGGATTGCATAAGATTTTTTACTAAATCTTAGCTTTTTTCCAATTGTAATTTGTTATCACTATTATTGAATCCTAGGATGTGAGCCTTTAATTAGTCTGTTTTTTCCTCACTTGGAACTTGGGAGCAAGAAAAACTGTTACTAAACATTGGGATTGTCTTGACCCATATATATATTGAAAAGCATATCGCTATCTTTCCTATATATTTTTTTTTCATATATCTTTTGTATTTACATGGCCATATATATACACAAGTACTGCTAGGGTAACAATCGCCTATTAGGCTAAATATAAGCTAAATATTAACTTTCTATACATATCACTCCTACAAATCAGCTCATGACAATACTCCCCCTCAAGTTGGTGCATAAATGCCATTGATGCCCAACTTGTCAAATGAGCTGTAGAAAGCCCTGCTCAAGACTGCCTTTGTCAATATTTATGTTAGTTGATCTTCAGACCTCACAAACGGGAATTGAACTATCTTTGCATCTAGATTTTGCTTAACAAAATGACGATCAACCTCAATGTGCTTGGTCTGGTCATGCTGCATGAGATTATGTGATATGTCAATAGTGCACAAAAGAGCTTCATCTCGGATCTAGGAGAAAATCCCAATTTGGACATCAACTTTCTAAGCCACAAAAGTTCACTTAGCCATTTTGTCATCCCTCTGAATTATGCCTCCGTACTCAACAAAGCCACCACTTTCTGTTTCTCACTTCTCCAAGTGACTTGATTCCCCCCAACAAATACAAAATACCCTAAAGTTGACCTCCTGTCGTACACACTCCCTACCCAATCTACATCCATGTAACCTTCAATTCCAAGATGACCAATCCTTAGGAATTGTAACCCTCTCCCAGGACATGCTTTCAAATAATGAATTATTCTCACCACGGCATTCATATGGTCTTCACTGGGAGCATGCATGAATTGACTTACAATACTTAGCACATATGCAATGTCTAGACGCGTATGCGATAAGTACATCAACTTCCCCAATAATCTTTGGTATCTCTCCTTATTTGTTGGTACTTGATTGGGATACTCTCCAAGTTTATGATTCAGCACGATTGGGGTATCCACTAACTTACAGTCTAGCATCCCTACTTTTGCCAACAAATCCAGTATGTATTTCCTTTAAGACAATAATATTCCCCCTTTTGACCTTGCTACCTCTATCCCCCATAAATACCTCGGTTCTCCTAGGTTTTTCATCCCAAACTCTCCAAAAAGCCTCCTTTGGAGTGAGGTGATTTGTCCCACATCATCCCCTATAATGATCACATCATCAACATAGATTATCAATGTAGTTATCTTCCCTTCTCCTCATCAAAGAAACAAGGTGTGATCCGACTCACTTTGCTTGTACCCACACTTCATCATTACCTCACTAAATCGATCCGAATCAACCTCTTGGTGATTGCTTCAAACCATACAAGGACCTCTTCAATTGGCATACCACACCTGGATGTGAGGCAGACCTATATCTTGGTGGTACATCCATATAAATCTCCTCCTCCAAGTCACCATGGAGGAAAGGCATTCTTCACATCAAACTGATGTAGTGGCTAGTCTAAATTAGCTGCAAGAGACACCAAAACTCGAACAATGTTAAGTTTTGCAATACGATAAAAAGTCTCTTGGTAGTCAATTCCATACATCTATGTATACCTCTTTGCTACCAATCTCACTTTGTATCTTTTGATGGATTTATCTGCCTTATACTTGACAGAAAAAGTACATTTGCATCACGTTGTTTTCTTTTCCTTAGGCAAGTCCACTAATTTTCACATTCTATTCTTCCGCATACTTCATATCTTTTTCCATAGCCTAAACCCACTGCGGATCCTCCAAAGCTTCCTACACTCCATTCGGAATATGAACCGAAGATACAACCAATGCAAACTCCTTCAATGGTTCATATAACCTTCCTATTGAGACATAATTTGCAATGAAATATTTCGATCTCCTTTCTTCAACGTCCGGTGAGTATCGATTTGGGGGCTTTTTCCAATTGTGCCTAGTAGGTAATTTATATTCCACAAACATGTTGGATTCATCAAGCAAGTCAAAGGCAATAGGGGAGATTACCTCAAGAAAATCCTCATGAACTTGGTCGGGTACTAGGAGGGAAAAAGGTTGTTGACTTGTTTATGTGTGGGTATTTCACCTCTATCGGATCCTGCAAGACTTTCCATAGCTACACCTGTCACAAATTCACCAGCACCAGCACCATTTGTCACCTACCCAGTAGCTCCACCATCAATACCAATCGTGCTAGCACTACCCTTGTCACCCATAGTAGCTCTAGCACCAGTCGAAGCCTACCCAACTCCACCATCACCAATAGTTGGAGCTTGCCAGCCCCACCATTACCAATGTCGTGGCTGTCATCGACACTATCATCATCCCCAACAACTGCGTCCCTTCCTCCAGGTATAGCCCTAGCAACAATCTCCCACCAATTCTTCCTTTATAGCCAATTCTCCCCTCGAAAGGTAGAATTGGTACTCGAAAAAAAAAAATCTCCTTTGACAAATGTGACATCCATATTCACATAGGTTTTCTTAGTAGATGGGTTGTAGCATCGATAGCTTTCTTGATGAGTATCATACCCCGAGAACACACACTATAAGGCACACGGATCAAGTTTGGTATGTCGGTTCTTCGGGATGTGAACAAACGCAACACATCCGAACACACATGGAGGAATTGTCAAGATTGATGGCAATGGAACAGATGTAGAGAGAGCCTATAGAGGCATATGGAAATCTAGCATTTTCAAGGGCATTTGGTTGAGGAAATGCACCATTATAACAATGGCATTATCCCAAAAATGTGGAGGAACATGTCCTTCAATTAAGAGAGCTTGAGCGGTCTTGAGGATATGGCAATTCTTCCTTTCAGCCACTTCATTCTATTGTGGAGTCTGTGTACATTAAGTCTCATGAATGAGACCATGTTGCTAGAAGTACTCCATAAGATATCGATTCACATACTCTCTGCTATTATCACTCCAAAGAACTTGCAGTTTAGCATCAAACTGTGTTTGAACCATCTTGTGAAACACTTTAAACACATTAGCCACTTCATCCTTAGTTTTCATCAAGTAAAGCCAAGTCATACGTGTGCAATCATCAATAAAGATAACAAGCCTCTGACAGTCGGAGATAGCAGTAATAAGACATGCCCCAAACATCAGAGTGAACTAACGAAAAAGGCACGTTATTCTTATTCAAACTTATGGGAAAGGAAACACGGTGGCTTGTAACCAAAATGCAAGTCTAGCAATAGAAATCCAACTCTTTTAGATCCAAAGATAACTTAGGAAACAACTTTTAAATATAGTCAAATGAAGGATGTCCCAATCATCGATGCTAAAGCCAAATTTGTTTTTCTTTATTATTAGGTGAACCCCGAACTTGATGCACACTTCTAGACTTGAAATCATCTAGATAGTATAGCCCCCCCTTTTAGTACCACGTCCAATGATCTCCTTCATGAGGATATCTCGAAAAAGATAGAATTGAGGATACATTAGAACAATACAATTCATATCTTCGGCAAGTTGTCCAACAGAAATCAATTTTGTGGTCAATGATGGGACAAGTAAGGTGTTGGGCAACGACAATTGAGGGGAATCCGCAACCACACCAGCCCCTGTCGCTGGGTATGTATACCCATTCGCATTTGAGATACTACATCGTATGGGCTCTATAATACTCACAAAATCTTCTGGGTTAAAGGTCATATGCTCGATAGCCCCCAAATCGATAACCCATCCATCACAATTGTTATGATTAGGGAGAACTGGTGCACAACCACAATTACCTTGGATATCACCTTAACTGAACGTAGCTGATTGGTCTTGAGTTTCAACCTTGGGCACCAAAGACACCATCTTAGCAAGGGAAGCCTTCCCTTTTCCATTGTTAGTACCCTCGTCGGCTTGTTTTCGTGCCTTCAATTCCTTTCACCACTCTAGATAGCCATGGAGTTTAAAGCATGTTTCTTGACTATGCTAAGCATTCCCACAGTGTGAGCATCCTCTAGATGGAGCTGTAGTTTGTAGACCATTATTCATCTGCCCTCCCCTTTGCGTAGCTCTTGATTTATTCATTTGTAGGGTTAGCACTACTAGGGATTCTCGGACACCTATCTTGCTCCCCGTGCGACCATGGCAGTAGACCCATGCATGGAATCAGTATGGGTAAGCATCAATGACTATCTCGTGTCTTCCCTACGAACCCGAGCATATGCATGCTCGACTGTTGGGAATGGCTACATCCGGAGAACATCCGCTCTCACTTTGTCTAGACAATTGTCCAACCCATCAAGAAAGATATACACCCTTTCTTCTTGAATGGCAAGATTGTACTACTCAATATTAGCTGGCACGTCATTGGTTTGGACAACAAAGAGGCATCACTTCCATCAAAGAATGTTGTTGCACAAAGTCCTATACCATCTTCGCAGTTGGGAAGTGAATAAAATTGCCTATCAATGCAGGATTCATCAAGTTGATTAGCCACCCCTTCACAATCGCATCATCAGTCTTCCACTTTCGAAATTGAGGATCGGTAGGTGAGGGCTGAAAGATCGCCGTTAATATAACTGTCGCGACCCGATTTTTCGGGTTTGCCACCTAAAACTAGGCTGATGGACTACTAAGCCTTTAAGCTTAGCTCGGGCTCTCCCAAGCCCATACCAAATCACGACGTAGGGTTTTAACATGCAAAGCTTATTATCTAGGAGTCGCCACTAATCGGTTTAGGGTAGGTCGATTAGATACCTAAGTAAAATAATGGGAGGATTATCTTACTTACTACGAACCGAGATTTTGGGTACGGGACTTGGTTACACTAGGGATCCTATCCTAGTGCTTTTTCGGTACCACTTCTTTTAATTTTAAGAAAATGTTTGGCAATTGGATTGATTTTAATCGCTTCCTAACATGTGAGGTGATCATACATGTGCGCATACCACCAATTTAACACATCAAGAAAACAATTAAATGATGCAAAAACATACCTTAAAGCAACGAAGTCCATCTGCAATGTTAAATCGAATTCATATCAACAATCTAGATATGATTCCTAATTAACAAGAATCAATTTTTTTGTTTTCACTTTATTTAATGAAAATCATGACTTGTGCAATGCATGTTACTAATCTAAAATGACATGACGACATGACCTAAACTATATGACATGAAGAAATGCAATAATTAAATGCAATATAAATGATCTAATTATAATGATGCAATGCGATGCAATGACATACCAAATTATTTAAACTAAAATGACATGCCTCCCCTGCAATTTAATATGCAAGCCTATATGTCACGTGACGTTTATTAAATGACTTAGTCTAATGACAAGAAAGTTCTAATTAAATGAACTTAAATAAACTAAATGACGTGCATTTGATGTTTCTACTTTTAAAAATGCAATCTATCCTAAAAATTGAAATTAACTTATGCAAAGACAAATTTTGTATTTTCTTTCATGAAGTTCGAAATTAAAACTAACACATAATTAAACGTGCAATTCGAATAAATAAAAACTAACAACCTAAATGAATGCATTTTTTTGTTTTTTTTTTATTTTTTAAATTCGAAATAAAAGTCCCTATTCTAGATATGCAAAATAACAAGAAATATTCTAAAACCAAATGAAATCCTAATCCAAATGTCTTTTTGATTTTTCTTAGTGATTTTCTAAAACAAATATTAAATCTAACAAGCAAGATATTCAACAAAATAAAGGATTAAAATAAACGAAAAAATAACCCGTTATCTCACGGGTCAAATTAACGAATATTTTTTAACCCTGAACATCACGACAAGAGATCAAAATAATTAAAAATCTAATCCGAAATCTTACGGATCAAATTAATAACTATAATGATTTAACAACTTAACATATCATCAAAATGCCCAAAAATAAATATAATTAAAAAAATGATCCGACGTCTTACCTGACCAAATTAATAATTACATAGTTTTAGGCAAAACCTTAAGGATAATGCCTAAACCATACAACTAATTAAAATTGACATCCCATGTTCTAACTTAAATAACTAAACTTAAAAGAATAGATAACATAAAATAAATAATGAAAAAGAAAAAGAAAAAGGAAATAAACTACCTAAATTGATTTTCCTTTTTCCTATTTTTGTTTTTTTTTTTTCCTGTTCTTTTTCTTTTTCACACGAGGCTCGTGCGTGGTGGTGGGTCTCCTATGGGCCGCTGGTCGGAGGTCCAGCAAGGGGAACTCCGGCAAGGGCGGCTGACGGCGGCGGGTGGACCGGCGGCAAAGCAGACCGGTGGCGGACTCAGGGAGCGTCGGGTCGCGGCAGGGACAACGCGTCGGGGACGAAGGTCGGCCGAGATGCAATGGGCTTCGTCGGGCTGCAGTGGGCGCGGTTTGCGACCTGGGTCGCTGATCGGAGGTCCAGGCGGTCGGATCGAGCACTCGGAGCAGGCGGCGGCGTCGGAGCAGAGGCTGGCACAGGCGAAAGGAGCTGGCTCGCGATGGGGCAGGGACCGGATTCCTGCTGTTGGGCGGCTAATCGGAACAGTGGCGGTGGTTGCGAGTGCACCAAGGGCAGAGATGGGTCGCTGCTCAAAGATCACAGTGGGCGGATCTAATTGCAGGAGTGGAGCTCGGGCGCTGGGCTTGCGGTGGTGAGGCGATCAACTCTAGCTTGGTCGCGGGTCTGGCTCCGGATGGAGGGGATGCGTCGGCACAGGGCGGAGGCTCGGCTGGATCGGCGCGGCTTCGGGACTCCAGGGGCGCGATTGGGGGCAGCGGCTCGTCGGGGCTGAGGCGAGCAGATGCGGTGGCCGGCGGAGCGGGGCTCAGGCGCAACGGGCTTCGGCCACCGTGCGAGGAGGAGGCGAGGAGCTGCGGAGATGCAGGGACGCGGGTCGCGGGTTCGTGCGGAGCGAAGCAGGCGGATCGGACGGCACTCCGGCACGGTGGCAGGCGAGGACTGGTGGTGCCGGCGAAGCGGGGCCCGAGGCGGCGCGGCGGTCGCGAACGGAAACCGGCGGTGGGGAGAGCGGCAACGGCGAGCGGAGGCTTCACTCGGGCGAGGAGGGATCCACCGGAGAAGAAGCACAGTAAATTTTGCTTTTTCTCTGTGTCTTCTCTCTCCTCTGCTACCCTCTTTCACCTTTTGACTTTTCTTGCTCTTTTCCCTTCTCCACGCACACTCTTCCTTGCTTTTCCTTTCTCTTTTTGTGTTGATTGTTTTTTTCCTTTTGATTCCAAAGAAAACCAAAAAGCCCTCAAAAACCGAACCCCCCTCAAACTAAACCCTACGTCCACCTTTTATAGCCAAAAAATATGTGATCTTTAACAAAATATTTCGAAAATTCCTTATATCATCCGAATCACAAAAATCTTTATTTCATTAATATTCTACGCCGATTTCATCATCATCCATTTGATAAAGATAGGATTCAAATGCGATTTAAATAATTTTCAAAATATCATAATATCGCACCAAATCTTTATTTAAATAATTTTTGTCATTTAAAAGAAACGGGCACGATTTTCTCGTTTTATGGGCTTAGTCCGGCCTGTTAATTTAAATCCAAAAATTTAATTCGAAGCCATTGACCACCGGTCCTAAAGAAAATAAAAATGCAAAACATGTAAATTAAAAATAAATGCACCTAACACTATATGCTATGCAATTGAATTATAAAATAAAATTAACCCCTAATGACTAAATGGGCCGCCAAAATTTAGGTGTCAACAATAACCCAACTTGTCTTTACCGAAGATGAACATCTCCACCACTTGGGACCATAATCCATAATTGGATCCATCCAATTTGGCTAAGATTTGTGCAGTGGATGGCTCATGGGATTGTCTTGATGCCTTAGTAGAACTCTGGGTCAAAATCTGCGTCAACTTCATGGTGAAATTCTCCAGGAGAGAGGTAGTGGTTGAGTTCTCCCCTTGATCTTGATGAGGTACCACATCTTTTAGATCTATCATGGTTGCCAATCACAATTATTTCACAACCGAGAAGTAATTCTTGGTCGGGTCGAATCAACGCAACAACAGCACGAGTCGGTGCTACGGCGGTGATCTAGTCTAGTTGGTGCAACAACAACACGGTTTAAAGTTGCAACGGCAATCTAATATGGTCGGTGCGGCAGCAGCACAAAAAACAATGCTGCAAGTGATCTGATCCTAGTTGAAACAGTGTGAAGGAAATTAGGGTTCTCGCTTTGATACCATGTTGAAAAGCATATTGCTATCCGGTTTGTTTACACGGCTATATTTATATATACAAGTACTGCTGGGGTAACAATTGCCTACTATTAGGCTAAATATCAACTTTCTATACATATCACTCCTACAAATCAACTCACGCCAACAATAAATATATCAACCACCTCATAAAATTACTTACTAAATGGCTGTGAACCTATCTGATTCGACATGATAGAAAGTCCGTTCGAAAAATCGGACGGATGCAGATCGTGATAAATTAATTTTCGTTATTTTCTCCGTTCTTTGTTGGAGGAAATTTTGAGCCGTGTGTGGAACTTGGAATCAGATGAATCGTAGTTTGTAGAGCGGCTTGTCCAGATTGCCTAACTTCCGGTTGGCTTGGATCAACTCATCGGTCAGCAGTGTTCATAGTTGAATGTCCCTTGGGTCAAAACTGGGTCGAGGCATTATTCGTTAGAGAGTGTGGGACCAGGAAAGCAAAGGGACGGAGAGCCCGACAAATGAGTAAAGCCAACCAAGGTTGAAAATTTCTCCAATTTTCAGATGAGAAATACTATGTAGATTTGATCTTACAATGCACATGATTTTGTTTGAAATGATTCCTTTGCTGCATAGATGAAGATACAATATCGAAAATCTTCGGTACCAATAGGGGTGTCAAAGCACACGACCCTTATGATTCGGGTCAGGTCGGTTAACATCAAAGCCAACCTAGTTCATCCCATTAACACCCCTAGGTACCATAGCACCATCATTCACAAGTCTCGATGCAGCAATCTATCGCACTACCAGCGTGTCGATTCAAAACATTGCTATTGAATTATTTATCCAACTAGTTGAATCAACTCATATCCGTTAACAGCTTGCAGTCGATTGACACTATTGCAATGCTTTCAAATGTTGCAATGAGGAACCTACTATCAATGACGTAGAACATAGCCCCAAATGTGCACGTATTTCGATAAATCATGTTGGGAGCGTACAATCAAAACCTGATTGTTTCACCTAATGAGATCATTGAGAAGAAGCTCAAGTTCAAATTCGTCAAAGTATCCAATTAGACTCATTTTTACTCAAATTGAAGTTACCATCTCGACAGAATTGATTGATTCCACTCCACCCGAGTTGGACATTTCCATACATATGAGCATTTTTCAAGAGGATAATCAATGTCACCAGCTGTTTTTAGGTAAAGGGCATCTGACAAATCCGAGGTGGCTGAACAAAACCCATCCATTATTTGTCGACCTCTATCCTACTCCTCAAGCATGCAGCCACCCGCTTGGGGTCCGCCAATGCGGACACCGACATAGTCAGTATGTCAAACCTCACATGTGTATGGTTTAAATGACATTAGCAGGGCTTCTCGCCAGCCGATCAGAAAAGGAAAATGAAACTGCAATTGGGTCGGCTTGTGATAAGTCAAAGAACTCCAGCTCTCCTGCTTTTTGTCTGTTTGCACCACGAGCTGGCGGAACCATTACATAAGACAGCAGTTACAGTACGCACCGTCGGCCTTCAAGGAACTTCTACAAGCTTGTCGATCATTGGTTTTATGGTTAGCAAGAGAATAAATGGTTAAAACCCTTGTGATTAGCTGTCCGCAGCATTATTGATCGCAGAACGTGTCTGTAAATTTTTATGTTTGATCATGATGTGCGCGGGTGTTAGCGTTGTGGTTGAACCCGCACAATCCGATCATCGAAGCTTCCATTGTAAACATATCATGGCGTATTAGAGAAATCTCTCTCTCTCTCTCTCTCTCTCTCTGATCCACTACCAAACTTGCCTTCGTCTCTGGCTAATAATAAAAAAAGATTACCTTTCGTCTAGAAGTGAGACTTTCAACCGACGCGTTTGGCGACGGTAACAACATCATTTCCTAGGAAAGAGCCCTCCCTGATCATTCTTTCCCATTTGGTACCAAATCCTATATAAACACCGCCTGCTCATTTCAGTCTTCGCAACTTCTCCAATCTCCAAAGTCATTCAGACAACCAAACCCCATTGACAGCACAAAACCACAGAGAGAGGAGAGCCCCTTTGTTTCCTTCCATCCCCTCAAACGAGAGAAGAAATATTAGCAATGACGAAAACCGACCACGAATCGCTGCACTACATGGATGAGGAGGCGAAGCGCAAGAAGAGGATGAAGTGGACGATCGGCATCATCGCCTTCGTCATCTTACAGGTAGTCCAAGCTCTCTTCTTTGTCCTGGTCATCATGAAGTTCAAGTCCCCCAAGTTCAGGGTCGGTGAGTTCAACATCCAAACCTTGAATGTCGGGACTCAGGCCTCGCCCTCGTTCAATATGAGCTTTGTCGCTCCGATCCGGGTCAAGAACACCAACTGGGGTCCTTTCAAGTACGATGCTTCTACTGTTAGCTTTACCTATGGCGGTGCCCAAGTGGGACAAGCGATCATTCCCAAGAGCAAGGCCAACTTCAAGTCCACCAAGAAGATCGATGTGGATGTGACCTTGAGCTCCACAAATTTGCCTAGCACTTCGAATCTTGGGAACGAGTTGAGTTCAGGGATCATAACGTTGAACAGCCAAGGTGAGCTCAAAGGGAAAGTGACGGTCATGTTCATGTTCAAGAAGACGAAGACCTCCCAAATGAATTGCACATTGGCCATCGATACAGCTACCAAGGCAGTCCAATCCTTGACATGTAAATGAGGATGCAAGAGCATGTGATTCTCCATAAGACAACTTGGGCTTTGTCACAAAATCTTTTGTGGATTAGATAAGATTTGTAATTTCACATATTTTCTTTCATTTGGTGTCGCCGTACTTCTCTTGTAATTTCACACACTATTGTTGATATGAGGATATGAGCCTTCGATTTTCTATTTCTTCTTCGCTTACTGAATTCGTGGCTCGCTTTTTCTAAGAAACCAGGAAGAGGACAGACTGAGCCACCATCATTAACATTATGACATCGATGCACTTAACGTGATAAGTGATTATTACTCGAGTTAAATGAAGTAAATATCGAACTAATAAATTTGTCACAAGGCCAATGAGAAAGTTGACCCAGATGTTAAGGTTTCTTCCCTCTCTTCTTGATTGCTTGCGAGTTCTTTCCTGCTTGAGATGCTAGTCCTTTTTAATTTTGCAGTTAATTACTGGATGCGTTAATTCTTAATTACCTATTTCAATTCATCGTACCGGAAAAGTATTTTTTACATCAGTCATTAGTAATTGATTTTATAAGATTAGTAAGGTAAAATGTAACTTTCTGTCTGCCTCTCATCAGGAACTCACCCACACGTGGTTAGTAATATGAAAAAGTAAGTAGGTGCCCATCAACGCAACTTTGTCATAATAAATCGAAATTAAGTATTGAGGTAAGCATGTGCCCATCAACGCAACTTTGTCATAAAAACCCGAAAATTAAGTATTGAGGTATGGAGTAATTACATTACATAACGTTTTCACCATGTTTAAGTAATTTTTTTAATACAGAAAAAGAAAGCACGCACCAACCCAATATTAGTGAGTCCCACACATTATTATTACATTTTCATATAGTATAGTAAGCTTTAGTATATTGGGATTTTTATTGAGTAGAATTTAACCCGATTCAGTAGCTTTCCCTAACAGGTGGTAATTTCGAACGTCTCAGTAGCTAAAATAATGATTAACTTTCTCGAGAAATTACTTGTGTTAAACAGCCAAGCAAGTTACACATTGTTTTTGTAAAAACATATTTGATCCGACGACAATCCGCGCATCCGTCCACTGATATTGGCCGGCTTGATATTCGTTTGTCTCTCAAATTCCTTTACCTTCTTTCACGTGATTATAACCTTTTATTAAAACGAAAAGCTTCTCACAACTGGCGAAGCATAGGTCTTCACGTGCACATTATGTCTCGAAGTGCCGCTAGAACGAATCGCTTACCTTCAGGTTGAGTTCGAGTCAACTCATCGGGCATCAACGTTCGAAGTTAATTGAAGGTAAGCAAAGCAAATCAAAGTCGAAATTTCCCCAATTTTCACTTGAGAAGCGTATCTAGATTGCTCAAGTTATAGACAATCACTAGTGATTGGTTTGCTTCAAATGTAATGTAAGCTGTGCAAATGTTACTTGAGATGTATTCTCAAGCTTTTGAAACAAAACTATCACATGATACCTCGATTCATAAATCTATAGTACCAATCATGCGGCGACTCATAATTTTGCTTGTGCACATACATCTATCGAGTTGAATTGAGTAACTGGTTAAGAAAATAAGAGATGCTAATAAATTGCAATCGATGTGGATGTTGTTTCATTGCATTTCAAATGTTGCGACAAGGAACTCCTGATCACTAACATATTAAGTTGCCCTAGCTGTGCGCCATGGCCATTATCCCAGCTACATCATCGATGAAAGGGAGAAAAAGTTGAGCGGTACAAATTCATTCAATCGTAACAAAGTGTGTTTTTGTCCAAAAATCAACACTTGCTTAGTTAAACCTCTTACCATCGAGAAGCCTTAAACTTAAACCGCCGTGCGCCATGGCCATTATCCCAGCTACATCATCGATGAAAGGGAGAAAAAGTTGAGCGGTACAAATTCATTCAATCATAACAAAGTGTGTTTTTATCCAAAAATCAACACTTGCTTTAGCTAATCAATTTTTCCATAAGGGAACCAGTTTAGAAAAGAATTAATCAAATTACCTGGTTTTTGGGCAAAGGCTACTCGGCTATTTGACCATATCGAAGTGGCTAAAGAAATAACTAGGCCATCCTCGAACATGTCATCCGTGGCTTGATCAGGATCTACGCTACCATAAGGAGGTTAATTAGTGTGCCGACTTACCAGCTAAAAACTAGCCTTGGAATAGAGGAGACCTTTGTTTTGCATACTAATCTCTTTGTGCACAAGTTAAAATTTGTTCGGTGAAATGGAAGAGTCCAAACCTTCATGTTTGGGGTTAAGTCCAAGTTTAACAACTATATTAGCCAATTAAATCATGCAAATTATCATAGCAATGGTCATGCGCACATGGCGAGTATTGCCAGACTTCAACTATGTATTATATAACCTGAGATCAACGAAGATCGTATTCTAATAATCAATGAAAGAACGTAGCTAACCGTTCCATTTGGTACGGGGACGAAACCTTAGGGGTGTTCAGGGCGTTTGAAAAGTCAATAAACTCAAGCTCTCTTCACCTGCTCTTGTCCGTTCGCACCTCCAAGGGTTTGCCTCAGCATATTGGTCGAGACCGCACAATGATCGAAGCATCTAATTTTCGGCGATATATATTCCATTTCATATTATAGAAAAGAAAATCCACGTGTAAACTGGCGTTCGTCTACCGACCAAAAAAAAAAACTCGCGTTCGTCTGGAAAGCGAGAATATTTCAACATGGGATGCTTTTGGCATGTGGAGTCGAACATGTTCTAGGAAGGAGCCTTTGGTCATAACAAGTCGTCTAAGGTACGCACCAGAATCTATATAAACACCCACCACAATTCAGTCCTCACAGCTTCTCCAACTCTCCATATTCGTTAGCAAAACACCGAATTGAGATCACACACCGAGGAAGAAAAAGAAAAGTTCCATCTGTTCAAGAGAGAGAAGAAATCGGCAATGTCAAAGGACAACGAATCGCTGCACTACGTGGATGAGGAGGCGAAGCGCAAGAAGAGGATGAAGTGGACGATCGGCATCATCGCCTTCGTCATCTTACAGGTAGTCCAAGCTCTCTTCTTCGTCCTGGTCATCATGAAGTTCAAGTCCCCCAAGTTCAGGGTCGGTGAGTTCGACATCCAAACCTTGAATGTCGGGACTCAGGCCTCGCCCTCGTTCGATATGAGCTTTGTCGCTCCGATCCGGGTCAAGAACACCAACTGGGGTCCTTTCAAGTACGATGCTTCTACTGTTAGTTTCACCTATGGTGGTGCCCAAGTGGGACAAGCGATCATTCCCAAGAGCAAGGCCAACTTTAAGTCCACCAAAAAGATTGATGTGGATGTGACCTTGAGCTCTTCGAATTTGCCAAGCGCTTCGAATCTTGGGAACGAGTTGAGTTCGGGGATCATAACGTTGAACAGCCAAGGTGAGCTCAAAGGGAAAGTAACGGTCATGTTCATGTTCAAGAAAACAAAGACCTCCCAAATGAATTGCACCATAGCCATCAATACAGCAACCAAGGTAGTCCAATCCTTGACATGTAAATGAGAATGCAAGAGTGTTTGATTCTCCATTAGATGGCTTGTGCTTTGTCACAAACATTTTGCGGTTTAGATAAGATTTGTAATTCTACCTTTTCTTTCGTCACTCGTTATCACCTTGCTTCTGTTGGAATATCACATATTTATTGTTGAATTGAGGATATGAGCCTCTTATTTTCTTTTTCTTCTTAGTTTCCCGAACTCTTTGCTCCCTTTCCTATAAAATGAGGAAGGGGACCCACCAAGCCACCTTCCATTAATACTATGACACCGAGCTCTTATCATCATAAGTAGTTGTGACACGAGTCAAAAGATGTAAACATCAACTAATAAACTTCGCCAGTTCTTTCCTGCTTGTGATACTAGTCCTTCTAACTTTTTCTAGTTAATTACTAGATGTATAAATGCCTAATTACCTATTTCATATTAAAAGTTAATGACTATATGTTATGAAGTTGAAAAGCACTTCTCCCCGTGAAAACTTTATAACCAATTTACCCATGTTTAGTAACTCCTCAGGGTGTTCGGGAACTTTTTATATAAAGGAAAGTAAGTATCAATATATCAGGCAATTTTCGTTAGTCTTTTTTCACGATGGTTAGTAAGCATTTCATCCTTTGGAAAACTAAGTTTGCATCAATCATTGGTAATTTAGTTGTCTAGATTAGTTATTTTCATACAAAATAAAATCTAGCCTATCACTCATAAGTAACTCACTGACGTGATTAGTAGCATTAAAAAGTAAGCATATGCCCATCAACGCTAATAGTAATTGTGTTATGTGATTTTTAAGTCGTTAGAAGATAAGTTTGAACTCTATCAACAATTAGTAGCTTCTCGACATGACATGATGCAGGAGCGAGTGTGGAGAAGTAGGAGGTAACATAAATGAACTTAAAAGAAATAGGTCACTCGCCACCTATAGATAATTTACCTAAGAAATAAGAGCAAAAAAAAAAATCTTTTTTATACTCAAGCCAAAGGTTCAAAATAATTTACTAAACAAGCGAGCTTTGCCTTTTCATTCACCATAGCATACTTATATAAATGAGCATGAAACAACCCTCAAAGTATGAGTAATTACGAAGACTCATTGGAAAAACAAAAATACTCATAGGAAACACAAACTAGTTTTACTATAAAATAGCCACGATCAAATAAGGACTCTAGAAATTTAAACGACATTTACTAAATCTTAAAGATATGATAAATAAATATAGTTGGTTATAGGCCTCCAAGTTTTACTAGTTACAAATTAGTTGAATGAATGGCCTTCAAGAAATGCTCCAGAATCAAGATGAGTGATTTCTGTCATGGTAACTCAAAATTAAGTAATGATATATATATATGTGTGTGTGTGTGTGTGTGTGTGTGTGTGTGTGTGTGTGTGTGTGTGTGTGTGTGTGTGTGTGTGTGTGTTTTGCCAAAAAATTACCAACAAAAAACATTTCCAAATATATTGACTGATAAAGTAAATCAATAAAGGTTACGAAAGGTCCTTTGTTGATTTTGAACATGAAAGTAAGTGACAACAAATTTAAAGGTCACAAGACTGAAGGTAATCACAAACAATTTGAAGTGCCGTTAGGTCAAATGGCTTACCTTCAGATTCACTTCGGATCAACTCATCAGTCATCGAAGTGCCTTGTTAATGTCTCTTTGGGTCAAAATTGGGTCGAGGCATTGTTTGTTAGATTCAAAGAGTTCGGCACTAGGAAAGCAAAAAGCTAGGGAGTTTGGAGAGACATAAGCAAGCAAAGCAAAGCAAAAGTCCAATTTTTCCCAACTTAACATATGAACAAAATTAAGAGACCTTGTTAAGTTTTGGCTCTCTCTCTCTCTCAGACTGTAACCTCTTCCCGGCTCTACCATAGGAGTTGATTATAAATTAAATTTCAAAATGATTTAATCAAATTACTTGGTTTTGGGTCAAGGCTATCTGACCATCTGACAATATTGAAGTGGCTAAACAAACCCTATGTCATCCTCTAGCACGTCATGAGTAGCTTGATCACATTGCCATGGGAGGTTAATCATCGTGCCCTTACCAGCTAAAAAATACGGTCTTGTCACGAGGTTTTACATTTGGACGGTGCAATGGAAGAATCCAAACCCTCATGTTTGGGGCTAAGACTAAGGTCAACAACTATATCAACCAATTAAATAATGCAAATTATTATAACATAAGTCACGCGGACATGGCCAGTATTGGCAGACCTCAACTAAGTCTCATTTAACCTTAGATCAACGAAGATTGCCATTTAATATTCAATGAAAAGACCTAGCTAACTGTTCCATTTGCAACGGTGACGAGACCTCAACTGTGCAAACATCCTAAACTCGTGAAAAAGTCAATCAACTCAAGCTCTCTCCACCTGCTTTTGTCCGTTTGTACCTCCAGAGGCTTGTCTTGACGTTTTGGCTGAGACCGTGAAATGATCAAAGCTTCTGATTTTCGGCAATTTATATTCAATTTCATATTGGAGAAAAGAAAATCGGCGTGTAAAATCGCGTTCGTCTAGAAAGTTAGAATTTCAGCCTTGGATGGTTTTTGGCGCGTGGAATCGGACAACGTGACGTGTTCCCGGAAGGAGCCTTTGGTCATAACAAGTCACCTTTGGCACGCACCAGAATCCATATAAATGCCCACCTCCTCAATTCATTCCTCACAGCTTCTCCAAATCTCCAAATTCGTTAAGAAAACACCCAATTGAGATCACCCGACAAGGAAGAAGACAGAAAACTTCCCCTGCTGTTCAGAAGAGAGAAGAAATCCGTGATGTCGAAGGACAACGAGTCACAGCACTACATGAACGAGGAGGCGAAGCGCAAGAAGAGGATGAAGTGGACGATCGGCATCATCGCCTTCGTCATCTTTCAGGTACTCGTAGCCGTCTTCTTCGTCCTAGTCATCATGAAGTTCAAGTCCCCTAAGTTCAGGGTTGGTGAGTTCAACGTCCAAACCTTGAACGTCGGGACTCAGGCCTCGCCCTCGTTCAACATGAGCTTCGTCGCTCCGATCCGGGTCAAGAACACCAACTGGGGTCCCTTCAAGTACGATGCTTCTACTGTTAGCTTCACCTATGGGGGCGTCCAAGTGGGACAAGCGACCATTCCCAAGAGCAAGGCCAACCTCAAGTCCACCAAGAAGATCGATGTGCCCGTGACCTTGAACTCCGATGCTTTGCCTACTAGTTCGAACCTTGGGAACGAATTGAGCTCAGGGATCATAACCTTTAATAGCCAAGGCGAGCTCAAAGGAAAGGTAACGGTCATGTTCATGTTTAAGAAGACGAAGATATCCCAGATGAATTGCACCATGGCTATCGTTACAGCGACCAATGCGGTCCAGTCCTTGTCATGTAAATGAGAGATGCGAGTTTGTGATTTCTAAATTAGGTGGCTTGTGTGCCTAGTGATTTCTTTTAGTTGTTAGGTTTTATCTTTCTCTTTTCTTTTTATTTTTGGTTGTCCTTGGATTATGTGGAATTCTATTATATATTTACAATTGATTTTCTGCCTCGCTGAAATTTTACATGACCTACTTGTACTTTGATAAAATGTTTTGAATGGCTAGATTTGCCATTAATATTTATGTCTGAAGAAAATTATCAAAAAAGTCTAAAACTTATTATAATTGTGATGATTGAGTCAAAAAATTATTTTTGGCCAATTGATTCCTAAATCTTTTGTAATTATGTTAATTCAATCCATTCGAATCAAATTTGGTCAAACAACGCTAATGTCACCAATTCCGTGCCAACGGATAGTTTTTTAATGATAGTTTTTTAAATTATTTATTTATTTTTTCTTTTTTTTTTTTCCTCCTTTTTTTCTTCCTCTTACTCTAGCTTAACCACAGGGGCGGCCTGGCTAGGCAACCTCGCTCTCGCTAGCTCACCGAGCAAGGTTGCCGGCCCTCCCCTAGCCGATCACTAAAGCAAGAGGAAGAATGGGAGGGAGGGAGGGAGGGAGGGAGGGAGAGAGAGAGAGAGAAGAGAGAGAGGGGGAAATATATAATAAAATTCAAAAAAATAAAATATTATTAAAAATTGTTCATCAAACCAGTATCCATATTAGCACTAGCTAGCCAAATTTCATTAGATAGACTAAATTGACACAATTGAACTCAGTTGACCAAAAATATAAATTTAGGGCTGAATCAATATAATTATAATAGGTTTATGACTTTTTTGGTAATTTTCCATTTATATGTGTAGAGACCCAATATAGCTCATTATGACCTTGTCAACAGAGTTATATAAAGACACGCGAACAAGTCACAAACATAAACAAGTCAGGTATATGTCTTGTCTTAATTTTTTTTATAACCATATAAATAGAAACTAAGTTCTTATTTTTAGCGGTCAGGAGGTGGAATTCGCATTCGACAGGCAGCGAACTGCATAACAACTCAAATATAATTGTATAATTGAGATCTTGTCAAGAAAAAACAAGTATGAGATCCAAATACTTGATGAAAGATTTTTTTGTGTGGGTCAAGAAAATATATGTTATTGTCAATCCGTCTAATCTTGACACAAAAAATCTTTTTTTCATCTCGGGGCGTCGATGGGCCAGTTCGGTTTGGTTTCCACCGATACCTGAACCAACCCCATACAAATGCTACATATTTTATGACCCGAATTGAGTAACAGAACGCCGGGAAGGACGGATGTTGAGAACACCGTGATCGCGAGCTCCCTCACTTCATCAACGGTCACGGACGACAAGGGATGGATCCTACTGCTTGCAGCAGCTAGAGCTCCACAGACCTCGCAAGATTTGCCGGTGACGGTAAGGGCGATGGGGGCGGAAAGGCCAAGGGAGGCGGCGGAGGTGCTGGGAAAAATCGTTTGTCTTCTGGACTTAAAAAGCTTCATCGCTTGTGATCACTCTTGGCACCCAGAAAGAAGATGCTTGAAATTGGAAGTCATGGGAAACCCAGAATGGCGAAAAACAAGTGCGCCGGTCCGATGAACTACACGAATGAAATAGAAGCAGCGAACCATCAGAATCTAGCGAAGAGAGAATTGGGATGCCTTCAGTTCTATTTTCGCAAAGGACTTTAGGTCTCAAAAGCTTCTAAGAAAATACTGAAGTGTTTGGCATGCTTTCCCAAATGACTTTGGACCAGCATTGAGCTTGTAGCATTTTAGGAATGCTGAAATTAGGATTAAAAAAAAAATTTCCCAAAATTACCCTCATCGATGCTTTAATTGTTAACCTCGCCCCATGCGAACATCGACTAAGGTCGCTCAACCTAAACGATTGCCCAAGCAACCGTCACTTGGTTTCCCACTACCCAGGTGTTAGTCGTCTGGGTTGTCACAACCTCAAATTGCCCTTATTTTAACTCTTGCCCACTTTTAGAATAATTCTAAGGCGATGAAATATTTTTCAAACTGAAAAGCAATTCCTTAGGAATAAACCAAACCGTTATATGAGTACAATCATCAGCATTAGTCGAGCACTTTGAATCGATCCATTCTCGTTAATTCTACTAATCGCTTTCTCCTCCGATTTCTGCATAGCTTTTGTTAGGCATATTGCTGCAGAGCCGAAATCTACTTGCTTTTATCAAGTCAAAGTCGAGAAATGACGTTTTAAGATCCGTAATCTTGTTCACGGATGAGAAAGCTCCATGACTCCCATCACGCAAACATCTAGCGTCTCTTATAATCCAAAATTGGTGGGACTGCGACTTTCACAATCGTCTTCGAAAGGACCCCATTGTCCTCTCCTCCAAAACGCGAGTCGAAAACGACTGCTCCTCAAGTCCAACATGGCAGGCGGTAGAGAGACTGGAATGATATATCCTAAAAAGCTTAGCAGCCTTTTAATTCCTTTCAGTTCACGGTTAGCTTTGACCATGCCCACCGATATCGTGTCCACCTAATCTCTCTCGGTCAACATTCTTCGGGGCGCGGTTCGAGGGCTTGTTTACAGGAGAAAAGTATGCGAAAGATGGAGGACAAAGCATGGTCTCATTCGGCCGACGCTACTGGAGACATGCCTCCTTCTGGAGAACCAAAGTGACCTGTTGTGGCAGACATCATCATCCCCTCTAAAAACTATACTTGTATTCCCATCATTGAATGATTAACTTTCAAGATATCACCTACAATCTTTGTCTAAGACAAAAATGAATAAACGAAAAAAATATTTTTATTATCCGTAAAAATGTTTAGGCGTGAATTGATGTCAACAATGAAAATATTTTTTATTGACTAATTATTCCAAATAATATACGAAAAAACATCTTTTAAATTATATGTTTTTTTTCGTGAAAAAAATTTGTACAAAATATGATTCAAAAGCTTTTCGATACTGTAACTTCGAAGATGAGCTGAATTGAAGACCTTTCTTTTGTTTGGTGGAGTGTCTAAAGTCAAGAGCGGGCGGCCTGGGCCAAGACCCTGTATAATAATAATGACCAATCAGGTCGATTAGAATTCCGAATTATATTCGGCAATGTATTCTCTTTGCTTTGTTCCAAGGATTTTCTATTTTTTTATTTTAATATCAAAGCTTTGTTCCAAATTGATATCGTGTGAAAAAGAGATTAGTCAAGCGTGTTCGAAAGGTTGAGAGTTTGCAAATATAATTTTTATACTAATGGGAGTCAAAAGTAGTCAAATTTATTGTGTAAATGTGACCAAGTGCCAAAACTTTTAGTATAATGGTATTTTAAAACTCATCAAGTTGATACTATCAAGTCTCATCGGTAACTTCATTTAATTTGGTTAAAGGGACATAACGTCCACCAAATGCCACGTGAAAAAAGAGATTGAATATTTAGATAAAAGAAAGGATAAACAATTTTATAAAAAAAAAAGATAAAATAAAAATGGATAAATATATATAAAAAAAAAAGGTAATTTACTTTAACAAAAAAAAGGACAAGACCATGAGGCTGTTCTACTTCGTGTGATCAAATCTTTATGTCGTGCACGTCAATTATTATAAGAAAAAAAAGGGAAGCCATACTAAAAATATATTCACTATCAAGTCCCATTGGTAACTTCATTTAATTTGGTTAAAGGGATATGACATCCACCAAACGCCACGTGAAAAAAGAGATTGAATATTTAGATAAAAGAAAGGATAAAAAATTTTATAAAAAAAATTAAAAAAAATGGATAAAATATTTATAAAAAAGGTAATTTACTTTTACAAAAAAAAAGGACAAGACCATGAGGCTGTTCATAAAAAAAATGAGTGATTTCAAAAATATTTTTCAAAAAAGATTATTTTTATTATTTAAAAATTAAATAAATGGAAAAAAAATTTATTGCCCACAAAAATAGTTAGGCATAAATTTTTAACGATAATGAAAATATTTTCTGTTAACTAAGTTTTCTAAACAACATAAACAATCATTTTTTTCGGAAAATATTTTTCAAATGAATAAATGCATTCTAAACTAATTATGCATCAAACATAATCGGTGTTTAATTACTCCATTTAGTATGGCGGCGAACGATTTAATTCAATTGCATCATGGAGAACCTATAACACGAGCGTAGCGTACGCACCAAACTAAATCCGACCTATTGAAAACGATGACTTTCATGGGAGTCCACGCCGCGCGTAGACCCTGCCAAATCCGAAGGTTCAGATCCACTTCACTACATGCTTTAAATTCCTTGAATACGATCACGATACGCCTTCAGTTAGGCACACAATCTCTCGATCATCTGTTCTTTGACCGTGCGTCCTCCGCCCTTTTAGGTTCTAACGTGGGTCGGATAACGTAGGGTAAAGCTCACCGGTCGGATCAAGTCACGTCATCGAAGCTTCTATCGATAAGGACTTCCCATCGCTCTACAGGACGGTAAAAAGAAGACGGCACCTCTCTCCACCCAAAGGTCGCTTTTCATCTAGAAGTGACGGCTCCGATTGAAACTCCGGAACGTGGCACGACGCGCTTGGCAGTCCGGACACAATGTCGCTGTCGAACAACAGTGATCTCGATTGCGCCCTCAGTCGTCTCGTCCGCTGTTGCTCTTTGACCACTTTGCTCCGCTCGCCAAACCCTTTTCTGTACTTAAATAGGAGACGAACCTTAGCAGCGACTCTCATCCTCTCATCTCGTTCTTATCACTCTCGCTCGCTCGGACAGTCCTCACATAGATATCCGTCCATCCAAGTTTAGGGACAAAGAGCACAGGCGCGAAATGTCGGACAAGGACCATGAGGCGCTCCACGCGATGGAGGACGAGGAGGCGAGGCGCAAGAAGCGGAGAAAGTGGACGATAGGCATCACCGCCTTCCTCATCTTCCAGGTCGTGCAGGCCCTCTTCTTTGTCCTGGTGATCATGAAATTCAGGTCCCCCAAGTTCAGGGTCACCCCGCCGACCATGATCCAGTCCCTGACGGTTGGGACCGCGGCCTCGCCGTCGTTCGACATGAGCTTCGTCGCCCCCATTCAGATCAAGAACACCAACTGGGGTCCCTTCAAGTACGACGCCACTGCCGTCTACTTCACCTGGCAAGGGATTCTCGTGGGGCAAGCGTACATCCCCAAGGACAAGGCCAACTTCAAGTCCACCAAGAAGATCGACGTGGGTGTGAACTTGAAATTGGACTCCGCGAATTTGCCGAGCAACCCAAACCTCGCGACCGACTTGAATTCAGGGATCATAACGTTGAGTAGCCGAGGCGAGCTTAACGGGAAGGTGACGGTCATGTTCATGTTCAAGAAGAAGAAGACGTCAGTGATGGATTGCCGTATGACGATCCTCGTGTCGACGAGGCAGATCCTGGCCTGGGAATGCGCATGAGGAATTGAGGGAAACAAACAAGAATACATATACTCGTGTATTTCTTTAATTTCGTCTTTGCCCTTTTATCTTATCTTTTTATGTCCAAGTGTATGTTCCACTATAAAGAAATAGGTGCTGGGCTATGCTAATTTGTTTTTTAGCAATCATTAAGGAGATATTTTGCACAAGAGTTTGAGTGGCTGCTGCTTCTCACGTAATAATGGTTTAAAAACGACAGGTTAAAAGAAGAAGGAAACTATTCATTTTCCTTTGAGGGCCCGTTTGTTTTCATTTCTTTTTTTTGTTTTTGAACAACTTTTCTATTATTTTGTTCGTTCTAACAAAAAAAGGCAAGCGTTTGGAGTACGTTTTGTTAAAATTGTTTTTGTTCCATCTGGGAAAAGAAGCAACTTGTTTCAACAAAAATCGAAAAATTATTTTTTCTTTTTTCAATCTTTGCAGAACAAAAAAAAAAATTATTTCTTTTTTAACAAAATTTTCTTTTTCTTCTTTTTCTTTTTTTTTTTTCTTTCTTTTTTTCTTTTACGGTCGCCGGCCTCGGCCATGGCCGGCGACCGGCCGTCGAGGGTCGGCGACGCCGTCCGAGGGCCTTCGCCGGAAAAACGACAGGGTTTTTAATTTGAGGCCGTGGTGGGCGAGGAAAAAAAAAAAAAAGAAAAAAAGAAAAAGAAAAAAGAAAGAAAATAAAAATATTAAAAAATAAAAGAAATAAAAAAAAAATTTACCAAACTTGTTTTTCCTTTTTTTATTCCCTGAACAAGTTTACCAAACTTTTTTTGATGACTAAACTTTTGCTGAGGATTAAACATATGAATAAAAGATATCAACGAAGTGACTCGGTCTTGATTTAGATTTATGATGATTCGAAGGGCAACCCCATCGATTGATACCGGACGTAGCTTGTCCACGAGTCATAGTCACACAACAAGAAAAGAGCATGAGTTAAAATAAAATAAAAAAATTGTTTTGGGTCAAATCCAAATGAGAAAATATTGAGTGTTCCCACCCTCACCACATTAGCCACGCACCTCTCCACCTCTCCATTCATTAATCGCCAATATGTCCACATGAGGCCCGCCATTTCGGATTTTCAAGATCCCCTTTCTTAGTCACATGTTTTTCTTCTACAAACACCCCCTCAATCACATTAGACTTTGAGTCATGAATCATGCAAAACTTAAATATGTCACTTGTACTTAGTTGCACCTTTTAACGTGTAACCTCAGGCACTACATTTGTTAATTTTCAAGGAGTATGGCTCTTTGCGTTCAAGTTTTTGTTTTGACGATGTGATTTTTTTTCCGCATCGGTGTCCTTGTGCCTGGTTAAAATGTAAAGCTAAGGCATGGGTACACTACAAAGAGGATGGCCGAGTGAAATACTGGTGCAGTGTGTTTGTTTGTGCACATGTGCTTTGCCTTTGTCCGAAGGGTGTCCTTGTGTTGCTATTTCAGTTTCTTCGATACTATTTTTTTTTTTAAGGCAAAGAGAGCATTTGTCCATTCATAGAGTGAAGACTAGTGGATATCCCTGCATCGTGTCACATTTCCAGAAACCTTGAGTCACTGCAAAACTTGTTTACAAGCTTCTTTAAAATGAGTGCATCAATTTCACAAGTGTCACTTTTTTCTTCTTAAGCTCACAATAACGACACTTGGAAGTTTTGAAGTTTGGTCGTCGAATTAGCTATGGCGGCTTTGCCGAGACGATGAAAATGAAGTTGAGGGGTGCTTGTGGAAGAAGAGCAGGTGACTCAGAAAGGGATTCTTGAAAATCCGAAACATGGCCCCCACCTAGACACGTGGCAATCAACAAGTGGAGCGGTGCGTGACTGAGGTGGTAGGGCAGGATCACCCATTATTTTCTCCAAATAATCCAACTGGTGAAACAGAGGAAGTCCCACTTTGGGAGACTAAGTTGAGCTTTTGGGACTTGGGTGCAAAACTCGTGCATGAGGCGACGAGCAAAGCTCACCAGTCATTCTGCTTAAAGAGGGACCCGATCAAGAAGAGAGAGAGACCCTCCTCCAGCAATGGCTCGTGATAGGAACCGTCACCTGCATAGACTTGAGACACCACACCGCGCCCGAAGGTAAAGCTGCCATGCGGATTGTCCGGCATCACGGCCACACTAGCCCTAGCAAAGGAACTGAGCAATGACTTGGAGTTCATGATGGACGATGCTAAGGACTCGCGTCAGGATCATTGATTCGGGATTGCAGAACCGGCATGTACCTGAAGTATTCCACGTCATTCAGGGCGGAGTGGAGCCTGACTCCAATTAGTTTCGCAAGTTTCGACAAGACTCGAACGTGCAATGAGTTTCCTGCGGCCCCGTGATCAACAATGTCAAACTCCACTCAGGTTGGACTGGGGGAATCACTGCACAAATGGGATTGTTTCCTCTTGTTTGATTGCTTTCGTTGTACGCGTTTACATAAACAGCGTGAAAGCATAGGGTGCCATAGAGAGTCCACGCCACTTAAAATGTGAAGACAGTTCCCGCCCTCGCGTATTTCCCAAGCGTTTGCTGTCGCGAAACTTTTCCTTCATTCTTTCGACCCAGAGACCAGTGAAAACAGAGGCTCTAGCTAATCAGGCTTGAGCGCGGCAGCCTAATTCGATCAAGGAAGTTCATATACGGTGCTCTTGACCTATGCTCTTCTATCTTTTGTCTGACTTGCATAACTTTGTCGACTTGGATTTGGAATGAGCCATAAACTGTCAAAGTCCACAACTGTCACGATACAAAGGTGCAAAGTTAGCAGATGTCGAGGATATGGAGCTCTCATCTGCAGTAAGAAGAACAACCACTTTTTCGGCCTCAGCACAGCAGTAACAGAGCTGACCTGAGAAGCAAACTGTGATGAGTCCAGTAATTTGGTTGAGCTACCTGTAAGAACCCCAAACCAAAAAGAAGACTAATGACCAACGCTGCAACATGAGCCTTCTTCATAGCTGTCCATAAGAACAATAAAAAGACGCAAGGACAAACACCAACGTGAGAAAGGGCAAAAAAAAAAAAAAACACAAAAATTTGGACCATTTCTCGATTTGTGCGTGTCATCCTTGCGCAGGGGCCATGCTAATCTTCTCTGTATCGTTCCAATTTTATCAGATGTCTCCGAAGAGACAACCTCTGCTTGGGTGATGGATGTATATGAAGTGTTCAATTTTAGGGGCGGCAAGCAATGTGGGACTTCATAGTTAGTCCAGGACCTCTTGTGACGGGCCCAAAGTATCTCCAGTGGGCTTGCAGATTACCCTGGAAATATCCGAAGGCCCAAACCCAACGTGGGTTGACAATTTTTCCACTGTAATTTCAGGTTGAAGAGCAAGTGAAGAACATTGCAATTTCGCGGATCGTGAATGAAAAGTCCTTTCATAGTGGCCTGAGCGGCCTAGTGTCAGGTAATTTTCTTCTCCTTTTTATAGAAAAGAAAATTTCTTTGATTTACAGAATTTTTTCCCGTTTTAGATTTTAATTAAATCGGTTTAGGACTTGGTACGTTCATTCATAATTTGGTAAGCCAAATCGCATGAGATCAACGCTAACAAATCTTAATGCACCGCCAGCCCAGAACAAATTTTAAGAGATTCTTAATCGATCAATTGCCTGGTTTTATTCTCACTTGTCCATGACTCTCGATATAGCGAACCGATATTTAACAATAACAAATATAATGTTTAATCAGCTACCACGATCTGTACATAAACAAATTCAGTCGTTGCACACACACAAACACGTAGCACCTACGAAACGTCGAACCGAGCTGTCAACGTTGTCAACGTTGTTGTCTCTAAACCGTCGGCCCTTTCGTTTCGCGAACCGCTTCCATTCTTTCAGACTAAAACAAACGAAACACGAACTAAAAAGTCAAGCTTTACGCGTGGGGCTAATCTTCTCCACGAAGAAAAAATCATCCCTAGAAGCTGCAAGATCCAGATCAATGGCTGGACCCATGCACGTTCCCCTTGCTTCGCATGCAAGTTTACAGCGCGACATGCTCGAACACGGTCCTAACGAGGAGACAAACTCTCCCGGGCTTCTTCGGGTCCAGAAGCTCTCGAGGAGAGTGCTCTCTGTAGATCGATCGCAGGGACCGGAGATGGTCTCGAAGAAGTTCGAGTTGACGGATGTAATTATTATGCGGAAGAGTCTTGATCGTTTCACATTGATTGATGTCGATATGTTGGACCCAGCGAGGAGTTGAGTTTCGCGTATTCCAGAAGAGAAAGAAAAATAAAACAAGAAGAACAGAACAATTCATACTTGAGCCTGCTCGAGAGGAGATATCGACATGTTCATTTTAGTAAATGCGGAGCAGACCCTCGCGGGAACGGAGTCTCGACAGTGACTGAAGAAGCTTCACGCAGACAAAGGACAGAAGGGCTGAGGGAAACAAAGAGGAAGAGGAAAAGAATTCATCCAATCAATTTTAACCAAAAATCATTAACGTGAACGCCAACCGTCATACATGGTATTGCCAATAAGAAGACTGGCATTGACATAAATAGTTATAAATATTTTTATTTTTTATTTTCTTCTCTTTTTCTTCTTTTCTTTCTTATTTTCCTTTTTCCTTTCTCCCTCCGCTGACCACCACCAATCCTCATTGATGGGCGGCAACCTCGCTAGCCTTGGGTCCAAGCCTAGGCTGGCTAGGGTTGCCCTCACCAAATTTATTAAAGTTCTAAATATATTGTGTTTGTGTCAATTCAGTCTCGAACATTTTAATTTAACAAATTTAGTCTCAAACATTTTAACAATTTACCAATATAACTCTTCTGATTAATTTTAGTCAAACATCACTTATGTAGATATCGGCCGTTCTATGTGGAATAGCCAATGCTAATATACACAATTTTTTGCAATTTTTAAAAATTATATATAACTCTTTTCTTTTAATTTTCTTCTTTTCTTTCCTTTCTTTGTTTTTCCTTCTTCTTGATCGTCAGGCCTCAGCAATGGCTAGTGAGGGTCAGCCTTGCTTAGCTTTGGGGGAGGCTCAACTGTGCCTAATCTAGCCTCAGGTGAGCCTCGTTCGAAGTTTTCCAAGGGTGACCCTCACCTTTGGTGCCAAGCGATTAATGAAGGAAGAAGGGGAAAATATGAAAACAAAAAATAAAAATTATTTTTAAAAATTGAAAACTTGCAAGAATTTTTCATGACAATGCTAGCCGTGTCACATAGGACAACCGACGTACATGTCAATGATTTTCCAGTCAAAATGCACCAGAATGATTACATTGCCAAATCGTCAAAATGTTTATAACTAAACTAGTATAAAAACACTAGGTTTCCAGCCATTTTTTTAATAAATTTCCTCGTTAAAAAAGAAAAGTACATGTGAAATCCACTGGATTGACACTTACATTACTCTATCTTAACATGATGACTTGGGGCACTCCACAAGAGCTAGGACTCTAAAAATTTCGAATTTCATCTGCATGGTTGGAGGACACGTCCCAGTCCCTCCAGGCTTATCATTTAGATATCTTTCCTATTTCGGACTTTATAAAAATTGATCTATTTCCGAACTTACATAGGCGTCCGGATTCTCCGAGCAATGGCCGACTAACTAAGCAAAATCCCCCACCGCTTCGTCAAAGGCTCATCAAACTCCCTCCACACGTCGCTTCTTTATTTCCTCTCCGCACCACACGACAAAAAACAATATTTCGTACGCCATCCAACGTCTCTCCCCCTCGTGTATATCACTCTGTCGTCGCGAAACGCACGAGGAATCCGAAGAGTCGCGAGAAACCCCCGTCGATCGTCAGCGTCTCCGCGCACCAAAACCCTAGCGCCCTCCTGCCAGCAAGCATGCCTGCAGAAGATCAGCAAGCTCGTCCGCTGAAGATCCACTACCAACGGGGCGACGAGGAGTTCGCGCCGCCGGTGTTCAAGCCGAGGCCATCCAAGCGCAGCAACAAGTGCCCCGTGTACATCCTCGCGGCGGTCGTCGTCCTCAGCGCGGTCGCCCTGGTCTTTTCCCTGATCGTGCTCCGCCCTAATGACCCCGAGTTCGCCTTGAGCGAGGTGTCGGTCAAGTCCCTCAACTACACGAGCGCTTACCCCGGGACGTGGCTGGACGCGACGCTCGCCGCGCGCGCGACGATTGGGAACAGCAACTTCGGCTGGTTTGAGTTCGACAAGGGCAACTTGACCGTGACCTACAACGGGACCGTCGTCGGGGAGGAGGAGCTCCACGGCGGGACAGTCGGTTCGAAGGGGACGAAGTACATGGACGTCACGGTCGGGGTCAGGTCGAGTAGGATAAGCGATCTGAGGAATTTGAGCAGCGACATGAGCAATAACGTCCTGGAGCTGACGAGCTCCGCGCAGCTGAGGGGGAGGGTTCACCTGATCAAGATCGTCAAGAGGAGGTTGACGTCGGTGATGAACTGCACCATGAGCATTGATCTGTCAAACCGCAGTGTCCAGAATTTGATATGCACATAGAGACTTTGATTGTTCATTAAATTTTTGGTTTGCCGTTCTTGTTACGGCCATCCGTCTTCATAGTTCGTATACTTTTCCGAATCAGTTATTGATCATGTATATGACCAAGTATAGGGCAAGAATATCTGCACAAATTTTACTGTTTTTATTTGTGTAATCCACATATATTTCACACGGGATGCGCACAAGAACCGGACCAACCCTGGACCGGATTGGACTGGACTGAACTGGTCTATTCTAGCAGTTTTCACGGGAATTAGTTGTGTTCTCAATTCCAATTTAAAACCGGAAATAATCGGGTCCGGTTTCCCATGCAAAATATTCATTTTTAAAGAATTATTCATTTTCTTTTAAAGAGTAAAGAAGATGAATTTGCCAAAACCCTATATCAAAACGGTCCAACTCTACATCTAGACCAACTTGGGACCGACCAATCTAGTTGCGCTTGTAGAGGGGAACCGACCCAACTTGGGAACCAATCACCCTTTTTGCTCTTGTATTAAATATCAATAGATGCACAAAATTTTTGGCACTTTCTGTGTGTGTGGGCGCTCATAAATACAACTATGTAAGTACAGTAAATATCTATTTCGTTATATATATTCATACATAGTTTTTGTTGGTTTTTGGAGATTCCTTGCGATTCCTATGTTTCTTCTAGTTTCGATCGCTTGAGCTTTTGGCGATACCAGGATGTCCTTTGGGCAAACGTACCAAAATGTACCAAAAGCAAACTGCCAGCCTTACAGATGGAACATCATAATAATAATAACAATAATAAATGCGAGTGAATGAAACTAGCTCATGATCCGACATGTTAATTGCGTAGTTGAGGCGGCAAAGAAGAGAGACAGGCCAAGCCACGAGGATCCAATTGGCCAAAGCAGGAATTATTATGAATAACCTATTCCGTGCTGTGAGCTGTGCTTTCATTTGATGTTCACACGTCAAGTGCCCGATTTTCAGGCAAGTCGTGCATGAATGACTAAGCTCAATTAAGGTGCGGTTTAATAACTTTTTTACTAATTAGAGTTGTTAACAACATGCGTCGCCGTTAAGTAAACCCGACAAGACTCGCGGGGTAGACCGTGGTCCGGATCGATTGGCTGGGCCTGGCTGGGCTGCGCAGGGCGGGCCTCGGGGCTTGAAATTCTATGGCCTAGCCATCGTGATGTAGAGAGATGATGTCTTCGTCAATGATCGGACCCGGACAGGCCCGATGGGCCTAAGTTTGTGGGGTTTGTCTATATGGCTCGAACGGCATTTCGAGGCGAGGCGGACTCGGCAACAGATCAAGCACCTATGACCGTGTGTTATTCAATGTCACGTAAGTGAGTTTCTAGTAAATATATATGATAATAACACCATAAGATTTTATGTTTTTTTCAATAAGATTATGATCGTCTGAAGTGAAGGTTAACTGTTACTTGGTAAAGTTATCTCTTGGACCAAAATGTACCGTTGTTGTTACAGAACTTACCCTCAACAGCAAATTAGATAAACATATCCCCTTGCCTCCATCACTGCCACCATTGTGTCGAGCCTCGCGGCAGGGAAGAGAGAGATGGGGGGGCCGGACAAAGCGCAATGGCCGCGACAGATGGCGATGGGTCCTGTTGCTCGACGGTGCGGCAGGCTACAAGGCGATGATCGAAGTAGAGAGAGGGTGGTCACCTATGTGTTGGAGGGTGTTGTTCAAGCTTTTTTTGTGGGGACAGAGAGAGGAGGCAAAAGTGGATAGGAAAAGCAAAAGGAAAAAAAGTAAAAAGGAGAGGAAGAATAAATTAGACAATCCGCTCTTATATGGGGTGCAATGTCAACTTTTTTAAGGGTTAAATCTACAAGTAATTGTTATATTATGTATCGAGCTCACATTGTATAACCAACCAATCACTTGTTTAATCTAGTATAGTCATATTCATCTGTCGCTATAGTTATATCATACACACTATCAATATGGCATCGATGTATCAAACAATAGACACATTGCACATAGAAGTTACATCTAGGACAAAAAGTACAACAAAAAATCATTTTTTTAAGGATAGATCAAGAGAACAGCCCCGACAAAAATGTGTTGGAACACTATGAATCTTCGTTGAGTTCGATTAAATTAGTGAGCTGTCTAATGTACTAAAGCCCCACCGGCCCAAAAAACAGGCTCATGAATATGGCCCACGATTAACTTAGTCCCCAACTTTAATTCGACTATGATTGCACAGAGCAAAGTTTCGGATCAATAACAAACAATTGCTGAAATAGTCAATATATGGTTTTAATTCTTGACCCATTAATCAAAGTCGAAAACATCAAATAAACACAATTACTTACCTAAAACTTAGTATTTTGGACAATAAAATGTGGACCAAGACATTCGATCATCCCCGTATGAAATGGCTTAGATGCATTTACCAATACTATTATGTAAAATAAAGAGGACCTCCTATTCTTAAGAGTTAATCTTTTTTCTTCCCCGAATATCATCAATTACTTAATTATTTCATGTATAAATATGTAAAATTATTGATTGTGTTGTACTTTCAATATTATATTTGAATCTTTTCTTTCTCACAACGAGAATGATATATATGATCGCCTTTGAAATTGATATCGATACTCTCTAATAAAAACGTCCAAATCCATCTTGACTTGGAAATGAGCATAGCACATGCAAAGGAACTTTCTTATCCTCCGCCAATTTGTGCACATACGCATGATGCATGTGCCTATTTGCTAATGATATTAAGAGATAAATATATTAGAAATCATAAAACTTATCACTAAAATATGTTTGAGTTCTAAAACTTCCAAAAAGTATAGTTAAGAAGTAAAACTTGTCAAATTGATTCAACCAAATCATTCCATTAAATGTATCCAACTTGGCTAATGGAAAATACCGACGTGATTTTTTTTATATTATTTCTTCTATCTTATGTGGTGCTAACATTGACAAAACTATTTTGTTTTGGTCCAAATCTAATTTTTAAATACAAATTTTATTTACATTATATTAAAAAAAAAAAAAAAAAAAAAAAAAGAGGGGGGCAGCAATGGTGGGGGAATGGCTAGCAGGGGTGGCCAAGCCTTGGGTAGGGGCTAATGACCCTGGCCTAGCCTCCCTGGTGATGGTGGCACAGTCAACAACGAGGGCTACAAGCCATCACTTGAGTTTTCCTTTTTCTTTAAGTTTGCTTATATTTAATATAAGTCAAATAAAATTTCTATTAAAAAATCATATTTTGACAAAAAAAAATCGTTTTAATCTTGTGCTTCATGTTTTAGTCACATAATCGCCATGTAGGAGAGAGAAAAAAAAACATGTCAGGATCTTTCTTCAATTAAGTTGGACGGAATTAACGGAATGATTTAATTACACTAATTTGACAAATTTTACAACATTGCACTTTTTAAAAGTTTTATATCTTAATTGCACTTTTCTAACAAGATTTAGGACTTCTACTCATTTATCCCTAATATTTTCATTTATTTTAGCTCATTTTGGCTGCCAAAGTTATACACTGTACTTCAAACTCTTTTTAGATTCAAGAGACTCCTAGTCCGATGCTTTATTGGTACAGCTTGTTATCCCCTCTAATTGAATAAAGGCTCCGAACTGGCATCCATTCGAAGGTTAGTTCGATTAGTTAAACTAGCTTGATCCAGTGTTTGATTAAGAATGATCTAGAAGTCTAAACTAGACTCGATTGTGTATCAGTTTTCGGTCCAACTATTAGAATAATTTACATATTAACTTAAGCATTCATTTGACAACTTAAATTTTAAAATAGCTTGTAGTATTTCCACAAAATTTTACACAAAATCCTGAATTCAAATTTTTTTAGACTTCTATTTGCCTCCCCAATCAATAATATAACACTATCGATAACCATAAGTCAAATCAGTAATGTCCGCATCATCAGGATGTTAATGTGTTTGTAGTCGTGCAGAAAATGTTCACTCAAGTCATAATTTAGCTTATCGTGGAGCTTATGTGCGCTTCGATATCCTTAAACCGAAAGGCGCAATTAGGCATAGCCAATTTCTATGACTTGACGTAGCTGTCACTTTCCTTTTGTCCCTCTACTTCTTTTACACTTTCTGCTTTTTGATCCACGTCTCCCACCGCCCTTGCTTCTAAGTGGCTGTCCTCATGCCTTTGTTCCTTTTTCCACCCGAAAATGGAAAAATTTCCAGAGCAAAGTTGAATTTGCCATCGTTTGATGAGATGGGATCTATGTGGGGCCCATGAAATCTGACGGTGCATATACATCGGGATCGAATGGCTCGCGAAGTCAATCCTCAAGAGTGCGCATAGTCTCCTGAAAAAGTTGCCCACTTGCTTCGCTTTCGATTTGCTTTAGTTGTTAAGAGTTAGAGCGAATCCTAAACCTAGGCTTAGGAAAGCAAGGCGCAAGCATAACTACTGAATCAGTCCATTACCGATGTTCATCAGAATCATTATACCATATCAAGTCCTCATGGTCCATAAATTAATCGTAATAGTAGCCTGTGATTGATTATCTTTGATTTAAATTAAGTCTAGACAAGTTTTTTTTTCTTCTAAGATGAGGCACACTATTCCGGCCTTTTCAGCGCCTTTTTTTTATCTAGTGATAAAAGTTCATTTTAAAATCTAGATTTCCCGAATAATCCTAAGATAATTTGAGAGGCAAAAACACTTATGTCAATACAATTTTGAGCCTGAGGTCCGGATTACCTTTCCCATCTCTCTTAGGTGGCAAAATAGGTGAAGATTTGGTGCAGAAAGAATCTCATGCCCCACAAAAAGCATGATGTGATTGGAAACATTACACGCGGGACACATAATAAATACTTTATAGAATATTTTCTTTATATCACTCAAATTCGATCGTTCATTTTATAAGTGATATGATCGAATCGTTTCGGAGGAAATGCCCTTTAAATTATTTATTTTTCATGTCAAATCATTCGTATGTCCAAGGACCCATCTTGATAACGCTGGAGACGTTGCTGTTCGGGCAGGAGGTGTGGTGCTTGTGTCTAAACTATGCTCATGTAATATCCGACCAAAACATAAAAAAACTATGTTTCTGCAATAAAAGAAGGGGTTTCCCTTAAACGTGCGGGGCACCGCGGCAAAGGAAACTCTCTCACCTGCTTCAGTCACCCTGCAGTGCGCGTGGGTCGGGTCGGGTCGGGTCGAACGGACGCCCCGGATCGAAAGGGGGAACCGATCCGACGCCCGAGATTGAACCGGTCGTCCTCCCAAAAGGCGCACCCTTCTCACTCCTACTCCTCCCGTTTTAAAAGCGAGGCGATTGTGCCAGAAGCGAACGCCTGTAACGAAGGAGGAGATCCGAAATCGCCACCGGCGGGGAGGAAAGTTCGCATTTTGAGATTCGCCCTCGAGCCGCACGCGTCGCTTCTGGTTCCTAGGGTTTTTGGGTAGCGGGAAGTCTTGTTTTTTTCGGGAGCATTTCGGGCGTCCATGGCGGATCACGAGGAGCAGCCGCACAAGGCCGAGTCCCTCATGGAGAAGTTGGGGGAGAAGATCCACGGCCACCACGACGACCACCACCACGACGGCTCGTCGTCGTCCTCCGATTCCGACGACGACAGGAAGAAGCCGTCGGCGCCGCCGCAGCCGAAGGAGGAGGAGAAGCCCAAGATTTTCCGCCTGTTCGGTCGGGAGCGGCCCGTGCACAAGGTGCTCGGCGGTGGAAAGCGTACGTCCATTCTCTCTATCTCTGTCTGTCGATCGATCCGTGTTGCTCTAGCTGTTTTTTTTTCGCGATCTTGATGATCTTTGGTCTGTTCTTGCCCGCGTGTTTAAAAAAGGGTGAGGGGTCCTGATTCGATGTCGAGATCTAGCTCCGGCATTTTGCTTGCTTGTTGATCTGCGGAAAGCTGCGGTGTTGTTTTGGTTGAATCGGAATCTATATATTCGATCTGCTGATCTAATTTATTTTATGAGATACTTTCCCATTTTTTTATTGTTTAGCACGTTATGGGATGCATCGAGGTGTTTCATTCGAGGGTACATTTCGTGCCGCTGGGATGGTTATGCGTGTGATCTAGATCTGGCTCGTTGGTATTTAAGATAAAAGATTTCTTGAATGGATTTTCTGGAAATGGTTTGGTGAACGTGCTATGACTGAAGCCATTCTGGGGCAATTTTTTGCGCTGACTGGCGTAGCATCTATGGATGCCTGATGAGATTTGCTTTGGGTGTTGTTAAAGACTGTTGTTGTAAAGCTGTGAAATTTTCCTTTTTTTTGGGGTCGTAGTGAAACCTTCCTGTTTAGCTTTCAAGTGACATATGCTGCAAATTGGTGCTATATCATTTCACGTATTCCATCAGTGTGTTTGATCTTCTTAAGCCTGCTATACATATCTCTGGTGGCAGTAGTTCGTTACTAAACTGTTCAAATTTAATTGTGGTGAAACAGCTGCTGATGTATTCCTATGGAGAAACAAGAAGATATCAGCAGGTGCTCTTGGCGTTGCAACAGCACTATGGATTCTGTTTGAATTGCTTGAGTACCACCTTCTCACTTTGGTTTGTCATGTCTTGATCCTTGGCCTGGCAATCTTGTTCTTGTGGTCCAATGCTACTACATTCATCCACAAGTAAGTTTTTGATGGTGTACTAGATCCATTTGAGTGTAGATAATGTTAGATTCGATGTCCTCCTATTTGCTTTGATGGGATTATCTTGCTTTAATTGTTCTTTCTTAGGATGCCACCTCACATTCCTGAAGTATCGATACCAGAGAAGCCTGTCTTGGAGTTTGCCTCTGTACTTAGCTCTGAGATAAATCAAGGAATTGCTACACTGAGGGAGATTGCATCCGGAAGAGATCTTAAGAAGTTTCTCTTGGTATGGTCATAATTGTGCTTATGATTGTTTGCTTGTATGCTACACTCTGAGCATGTGTGGTGCTGTTCCAGATCATTTGTTTCGGTTGAATTTGTACACATATGGCTTTGTAATTTCTGTTCACATCCTAATGGAAGAATTGAATGTGACCAAATTAGGTGGTTGCTGTTTTTTGGGTTTTCTCTATCGTGGGCAGCTGCTGCAACTTCTTGACCTTATTTTACATTGGTAAGGAAGTGTTTCTATATTCATTGAGTTTAATTTTGTATTTCTCCCAATCAACTCTTATGTATAGAGTTTTGTTTCTTTAACAGTGTTTGTATTACTGCACACTGTGCCTGTGCTCTATGAGAAGTATGAGGACAAGGTAGACCCATTTGCTGAGAAGGCAACTATTGAGATCAAGAAGCAGTATGTAGTATTTGATGAGAAAGTTTTGAGCAAGATCCCAAGGGGGCCTTTGAAGGGCAAGAAGAAGGTTTGAATTATTTAATCTTCTGTCTCATACTAGGTCCTTTGCAGTGATGTGGTTGGTAGTTTTTCAATTTTTTGGTTGAAGTTGCTAAAATTATCCATGATTAGCGTGAACCCTGTTTCCATCTTGTTTTTTCTGGTGTCGGGTTCAGATGTGTGGATGAATCTGAATTTTTGTCCCTTCATTTTCGTCAGACATGCTCAGAATTGCATGGATCTTTGTGCTAGCTTTTATTGGTTTGTTGAAATAGCGTTTTTATGCTGGTTGATAGTGTGCTGTTCTTTGTGTTGAATTTTCAACTTTTACCTGTCATATTTGTAAGTGATGTGATTCTATCTTAAGATGTATGGAATCAGTGCTCCATGGGATGAGCATTATAGAGGTTGTTTTTTCGAAATATAGTCATGGTAACACAAATGATCATGCTGGGTCCTTCAGCAGGTGATTCGAACTATGGCAATTGTTTGTTCATGTTCGAGTCACTTGATACTACAAGGGCAGATTGAAATTATTGGTAGCTTTGAAGGTCTGTTGTTAGGCTCGTCTCGATAGAATGGATCTGCCTTGACAACCCAACCCTGGCAGATTCCAGTTGTGGCCACAAAAACTGCAAAGAGAATGGATCTGTTTAGAGTGAATGGAGGTTCTGATGGATACTGATTGCAGTGAGCTTAGATCATGTTTTTCGTGTGTGAGTGCTTTCTTCTCACTTCAATTTGACACCGATGGGAGCACTTTCCATTGACACCCACTTAGTTGGAGTCGGACAAGTGCAATAGTTGTCCTTTCTCGGGACAACCGCACTCTATGGAAGCTTTTCCAATAAGGAGTGTTGCCTTCAAAGTGGATTGGTATTTTAATTTTGCCTACATCTCGTTGCTTAAAGTTTTGTCACTTTAGGGTTGGAGAGTTTAAGATCTCATTAACATGCTTAAGATCTCAGACTCTATTAGCCTCCATCTTTGACGGCTTTATGGTTATCGCTACCCTCTTTTTTTCATCATTCAACTACGAGATAGGTATACAAAACTTGTTGCTTCTCAACGAGCTCCGCCGAGTGTTGTTTGGGAAAGCTATATGTGATAATGGTGCTGTTATTGTGGCCTTGTAAAATCATCTGTTTCTCGCATTAGCATTTGCCCCAGGCGTCTAGTGTCTTGATGATATTACTTGGGAGTTCTGCTGCTGCTACTGAGCGCAGTGAGGGATTTTCATGCCTTCTATTTTGGGCCCCAAATCAGAGAGACTTCATCTTGATTATCGGGTGAAATTGTTACGACTAAAGATTCGAGAGATTCGATGGGAGATCCCAAAACTCACTGTTTAGTATTAGCACCGTGTTTTTTTGCTTTACAAAGACTGCTACATACATTGGCCAGGGCAGTAGTGGCGATGAAGGGATGGTCGAACCGAACACATTTGAAATCTTAACACTTTTCCCGTTATCTCTTGGCTAGGCTGTACGAAACGTCCGTTCTTGGATATCAAGAACTTTGACATATGAAAAAGTGCTTGGAGCTTGATTACTTTGTCGTCTTCATTGTGACGACTGCGTCTGGTTAGAGTTCACTCCCAAATTTAACGGCGACTGGGAGTTCTGCCAACATAGACGAAGTTAGCTATAAGTCGTAGGAAAACCCCAATCCCTTTGAGACCATTATTCAGGATAAGCTGACCCGCATGCGCTCAACACGGATTTCCGACAGAGGGAGGCGCTCCATGCTCTCAGGTTGTCGATTTCTTGATGCGCATGTTGCTGGTGCAATTTGCCCCGGACTTGCGGAGCCTCCTTGAGCTCCTATAACTAGCATTCACATGGCAGTGATCTTCATCTTCTTCCCTGAAGTTTACTTTTCCTATATTTTTAAGTACCAGAGAGCAGTTCACCAGATCCGACCTGATAAGACCACGTGAAATCAATAAACAAATTCGTCGGCGGGTTAGAGTCCAGGTGCTGTGATTTATTTCATCTACTGCCTTAGCCATGGAATCATTGCCCCCAAGGCCTTAAATATATCATACTGCGGTACGGTGAGCTGTGGAAGTGTTACCTACTAAACTTCGCTTCGTGCCTAAATCCCGCTTGTATGCGCAGGAGGAAGGATAAACGAATGTGCATGTGTCATGGCTGATAAATTGATACGTTCCAAAGTTTCCCAAACAAAGAGCCGTGGCCCATCCATGAGCAAGTGACCCTCTTTCCTAAACTCTAGGGTTTTCTTAAGTGTTCTAAAATACTTCTCAAAAATGTGTCATTCATTAATACATCTACATGATTACGGTAGATTTAAACCCCACCATTAGATCAAAGAGAAAATCTACAATTAAAGTTAGCCCCGTACTTATATATATAAGAGCTTCCTATCCCTAAATTATATCATCTCATTCATAAGAGAAATATGTTAAGAGAAGTATGCCAGGAGTCTATCTATCTAGAGTCTCCCTACAATTCTCGTAAGTCAAGTGTAAATAAGACTAAGTTGAAAAAAAATTTCTAAGGCCACATGGGTTAAAAAACATTAGATCGATTAACCCGTGACACATGCATCTTATAAGGCAATCGACTGATTTCATCACCATTTGCAAATGCTTTAAAAAGTTCAATCTGTGACAAATGCACCTTACAAGGCGATCGACTGATTTCATCGCCCTTTGCAAATGCTTTAAAAAGTGCAATGGACGTGATTCTACTTTGGTTCGGGGAGGGGACAGTTATCGACTGATGTACAATGTCAAAGGCAAAAATGGAAATATGTCGAGAATATCCACACTTCATCAATCTTAATATTTCTCAGAATCTACCTTAACAAATTGAACATACGACCTTTTAGAATAAGCAACACTCTCGCTCAAGCCACAAAATTTCCAGTAATCTCCTGCATCTCCACACTGAGGAGGAGCAGCGAACAGAGGCATGGATGACTCGCGTGCAGATCACATCATAAAGCAAGAATTCAGACCCGCAGCTAAAAGCTTATCTTGATACTCGACGATCATAGTTGCAGTCATACAAGCTACAATCCGCTTGCACCATTATTTTGGGCCAACAAAAGCTTCATACTCCATCCAACTGTTTCCGACGTCTATTGGGTGCCAAATCAGGATTACCTTTCCTCATCATGGCAACAAACTCATCGTAGTTGATTCTCCCATCCTGATAAATTAAAAAACACTCGGGTATGTCACAAGAAGATTACAATCAACAGACCACAATGTACACCATGAAGAAATGATGTCCTCTGATCTTTATGGAACAACAGTGTTAAGAAAGTAACTCAAAAGACCTTTTCATGGAAGTTCAATAGGGATTTCCAACTTACACAAGTCAAGCGCTAGTTAATTTTATTTCCTGCTCTACTTTTTACTTGCTTATATGTTTTATTTGCACTTTATGAAATAAAACACGATATATGTCGCTAATTGTACATTGTCAACTGCAAATTGTTGTAGAACTAGCACTTCAAAACCTACCAACAAAAATTTAGCTCAGAGCAAGTATTCCTTCAACCAAGCTAGAAATTATAAATTATACCTGATTAGGCATTGTTTTTGCAACCATAATTGTAACTTGAATAATTTATGTGCCAGACCAATTTGTGATTTAATTTGATAAATATTATGGCGACCTGATTGATCATTTTTCATGAGGTCTGAACTGAAAATGGAGGGCCCACACCAAAGGCTCAGGACTGCAGGTGGGAGCTTGAGCCCTCGGCGCCTTGAGGTACAAACCAGTTTGGGTATACGTTATATTTTATTAGGCTTTTAGTTTATATATTCTGTTTGTTATATTTCTAAGTGGGTGAGATATAATGGGTGTATATGTGGGTCATGGGTCTTGAGAGTTCTTTCTCTTTTATTGTACTTTGAACAGGTGAATTGCTGCTTCTCCTTAACCAGTGGAACTAGGCTAATGGCCGGACCATCTTCTGTCGCTTCTCTACCATCAATCTTATTTTTCACTTTTGCATAATTATACTCATTAAACCAACTTTGCTAAGTTACATAATATACATGAATCACACAATTTGATAGCCACATATTTGAGCTGTTCGTCATACTAGGAGATGACCACAAGTCGGCGATATTTTATGCAGATTTAATGCACTATAGTTGATCATGAATGGACATGAGAGAAGAAAATAACATACACGATCAGTGTCGACTTCAGCAATGATCTCCTTAATTGTTTTCTCATCACCCATGTTGTACTCCTTGAGTGCATGCTCTAACTCCTCCATTGTGATATACCTTCAAAGGGCAGTAGATACATGCAAGTGAGCATCATACTTTTCTAAAATATATCATTGATTGAAAATTAGATTTGAAAGGGAATGTAAGATCAAAACATCATGCTCAAGTGCAAGAAAGGAAATTACCCACTCTTGTCCTTGTCAAAATATTCAAATGCCTTATATAAGTGATCCTCCCTTTCCACTCTATTCAAATGCATAGTGGCTGTTATAAACTCAAGGTAATCAATCGTCCCATTGCCATCGACATCAGCCTGAAAAACCAAATATTTTCTTATCCAGGAGCACCCATGCACTTCCTTTATTTATTTTTATTTTTTTAAAACAGGAAGAGAACTGGAAATCATATTGAGAAGAAAGGGGATAGTACCGCCTCCATCAGCTGCTTAACTTCACTCTCTGAAAGCTTGGTACCCAATTTCGGAAGACCAGCCTTCAACTCTTCATAAGTAATTGTTCCACTATTGTCCGTGTCCATGGATTTAAACATTGCCTTCAACCCCATAATTTCTTCTTCAGAAAGATTTTCAGCAATTACCTAGAAGGACAAAGAAATGACATTATACCATTGAATCACAACAGTTCCAGCAACAATTTTTCATACTGCCCTTAATCTAGATGCTCAAGCCTTTTATAGATCTACTCTTTTTTCCATTTTTGACGAGAAATGCAAAATAAGAGTGCTAAAGGTGAAGAAACTATAGACATGTATTTTGTGAAATGGACACCTGAGTTAAGTTCACTGTAGACATCTATTGATCAAGATGTACTTAGGTAGAGGAGGATCTTCATGCAGCATTTCCCACAAAATTCTCAGGATAATATGGTAAATGGAAAAGGTTCTTAGAATGTGCACTATTATAGAGAACTATAAATCAAACCGTATTCAATACCCGTCTTGACAAAACAATGGATATAAAAACTTTCCAAATTCTAGCTAGCAGTGAGCTTTACAGCTGTTGAACTTTTAGTTCCTCATAATAGCTAGCCAATGAATGCTCTAGTTCCAACATAACTAAAATTACACTAGACTATTGAGATAAAAGCCATGTCTCTAATTGACAAACAGAAAACTAAGTAGTCAATGGTCTATGCCTTGCTGTCTATAACCCTTAGACATACTGCACCAACAAAAGTGTGTCACCAAAGGTTTTGTGGTTCTTAGAACTTTTCCAGCAAAAGCACAAGCCTTTAAGTGGAGAAGACAAACATTTGAGTCGCATGAGCTATCCAAATGCAAGGCTAATAGGTCCAATTAAAATAACATCTATACTAGAAGGAATGAAAGGAGTAGAAATAACAAGAAAGTTCTGGCAAAACAGCTTTTTCAAATTGCTGCTCTCAACACCATCTCACACCAAAATTTACGAACTTGTTTCTCCTTCTTATTTTTGGCTTTTTGGCCATCAACCAACAAAAACTGAATCATGTGGAGTTAGCTCGATCATCCTACTCCTACTCTATTTCCATAACCCCACGACAAGAGAACGGAGTCACTGATTCTAGTCAAATGAAGAGGAAGACAAATCATGTACATGAAGTAGCTGACAGAAAAATATCTAACAGCACAGATGTTCTCACCTTTAAGGCCACTTTCTTTAGCTTGTTCATTGCCCTGAATTGTTTCATTCTAGTCAAGACAGCAATATCTAAAGGCTTATCAGAAGCATCACCATCTACTCTCATCCAAGGATGATCTACAAAATTTCAGCATTAAAGAATCATTTTCTCAGAGTAACAACACCTTATACATAGTAAAAACATGTAAAGTACAACACATGCCTTTTGGTAAAAGTAGAAGCAACAATATAGTTTTTCTAATAGTTATAAAATCTCCCAAAAGCTAAAAAATAATATAAAGTTATTAGCAAATTTCTAATTCATGCTTGTTCTTCTGCATATAGCCCTAGGCCCCTGCTTCAATTTTCGTAGGCAATCCTCTACTCCAAGTTCCTTAATCTATAAGCTGATAAAGAAAATTGAAAATAAGCAAAGAAAGTGATACTATTCCAATGCACGCACAAAAATCCTAGTTCGATCTTCTATACAAAGGGATAGCTTCTGAAATTTGTTGGCATAATTGTCAAAATTGTTTGACTTTGAAAGTGCAGCATATCCCATCAACAAATAGCAAACTCATCACTAACAGTCATTTTTACTTACTTAGCACCTCAACTGCAGAAAGCCGCCCTTTTGGATCAGCACGTAGCATTTTTTTTACCAGATCTTTAGCACTACTAGATATGGATGGCCAGGGATCTGATACAAAATCAATATGCCCCCGTAGAACGGAATCAAAAATGGCCTGCTCATTGTCTGCATAAAATTGAAAAAAAGAGGATGACTGCCAAGGTGGAATAAGCACTGTCAATATCTTCTGTCTCCTATTAACAGAGACATCAATCGATCTTGATGGTAACCTAATCATTTACACATGTCAAGAACTATTCCCATGCTGATTGCGAGAAGCAACGTAAATTTGATCACTTAGCCAGGTGATCTGTAAATATAAACAACAAATTTTGAATAAATGAATAATTCTCATGTCCTGGCTCTGCTTTTACTCCACTAACATTTTCATTCATCCATTTATAAACAGATCAAATGTTGAAATGAGAAAATATGGAAATTCTCACAAGAATTCGCCAAAAAAGGTAAATAACTTCGAAATAAGTTGGTCATTACTGAGGCACAGGAAGCATACCTCCCCAGAAAGGAGGGACACCGCTAAGCAGGATATAAAGGATCACTCCAGCACTCCATATATCCGCCTCAGCACCATAGTTACGGCGCAGTACTTCAGGGGCCACATAATATGAACTTCCGACAAGGTCTCTAAATACATCTCCTAACATGATCCATAAGCAATTATAAAAATATATTTCATCAGGATTCAGGACATCAGAAATACAAGCATTTCCAAATTCCAAGATTGAAAGTTCTTTCCAAGCTCATCAACAAGGAATATATATAATTTGTTAGGAAACAACAGGAAAATAAAAATGTTATATTTTTCCAAGATTGAAACTGTTCTTGTCCATGCTTTTAAGGCCTACCAACGATGACCCCCAGTGATAGTGCACAAATGCCCTGGAAATATCTTATTCTTTTGCAGAGAAATAAAAAAGTAACAGTGTAAATACATGAAGAAAACAGAAGTTTAAAGAAAAAGGAATATTACCGTAAGTTGTACATAAAATAACATACTACCTAAACACCATCATACAGCTAGAAAAAGAACCACAGCACAAGACCTGATGATCTACAATTTTCATCAGTGCTAAATTTGAAATTTCAAGCCACAAAATTCACACTCAGAAGTTCCATACTTTTTTCAGAATTTGGACAAGAAACTTCTTTTATATGCCACAGCAGAAGCAGGAGTTTCCACATTACCATAATCTCAGTGTTGCAGGGTCATCTTCTAGCTTTAAACTGAATAACTGAGCAGCATATGACAAATATGTAGGCAATAACAGATATCACATACTCAAACATCATTAAATGCCGCCTGTGCCAAATTTCTTCTCATTGGCATCAGGATCATACATCGCAGTGCCTTATATTTTAATTACTACAGCAACAAAGGGAAAAAACACACACACATGACGCAATGGATAATAACAGGAGAACCAGAAGTACCTTGTTTGAAGAAAACAGAGAGGCCAAAATCAGTAGCTTTCAATGGCGAATTCTCGTCGGGACTCAGAAAGAGGAAATTCTCAGGCTTCAAATCTCTGTGCATAACTCCCATAGTGTGACAATTATGCACCACCGTCACAATCTGCCTACACAGGTTCGCTGCAGCTTGCTCCGTGTAATGCCCTTTCGCTATAATCCGGTCAAACAATTCACCGCCCGCACACAACTCCATCACCAAATTCACCGAATGCTTATCTTCGTAAGCACCTTTCAATTCCACTATATTCCTACTCAAAGCAAGAAAAACAGGCAATAAACACCAATCACGAAGTTTGGCCAGCCGGAAGACCTACTCTTAGCTAGAATAGATCGACCTTCTGAATGAATTCAACACCGACACATTATCAATCACAGAATGAATCTAGCTCGATTTGAATCAGCAGACATAGCCCGATCGATTTCGAGAGAAGATATACCTGTGGCCGGTCAAATGGTGCATGATCTGGACCTCGCGGCGAACGTCCTCGATGTCGTCCTTGTTGACGAGCTTGCGCGTCGCGATGGACTTGCAGGCCAACTGCTGCTTCGTCTCCTTGTGCGTGACCAGGTACGTCACGCCGAACTGGCCGCGGCCGAGCTCGCGGCCAAAGACGTAGGTGGCGCGGACGTCCTCCATCGGCCGGCCGAGGACGCGGCCGACGGCGGGGGCGGCCTGAGCGGCGGGGGGCGGACGGGCGGCGGCGGGGGCTCGGAAGAGGGAGGGCGGATCTTGAGGCCGTTGGAGCTGGGGGGCCGGGGGAGGAGGAGGAGCCGCCGCCGCCGCCGTGGGGATCGGCGGACCCCGGCGGACGGTGGCGGGCGTAGGCGGAGGGGAGGCCGTTGCAGTTGCCCATTGGCGGAGAGAGAGGGGGAGAGGGAGAGAGTCAAAGGCTGGTCAACGAGGTGTAGAGAGAGAGAGGAGTTTTTTTTTTTGGTCGAAAGAGAGAGAGGAGTTGACTGGACGAAGATGTAAAATTTATGGTAGGGAATTTGTCCGAATCAGACAGGAGGAAAAGTAGGCGTTGAATTTGAGATGGACAATGAATGGGCTTATTCATGGGCCTGGTCCTGGGCCTGGTCTTGGGCTTGGTCTTGGGCTTGGGCTGGCGGAGTTTCGACGATCTTTGAACATTAACGAATCGGATTCGACCGCATCTGTCTTCACTCATTGTACCAAAATATCGTGTCCGTGTTTCTCAGATATGCTGCAAAGCACGTGCGAGCCTAACTTAAAAGGAGGGATCTAGCCGAGTTAAAGCCCAAATGATGCAGACCGTACGATGCTGGTACCGACTACGACGGTGCATTTGAAAAGATTTTGGAAAAAGTTCTTGAGAAAATGGTTAAAGGATTTTTTCAAAATACAAAGTATGTTTGGTAAATCGTATTTGAAGTATTTTTGAGCAAAATTGTATTTGGGTAAATTAAATTTGCAAAATATTTTGTTATTAAAAAAGAAAAAAAAAAAAAAAAAGAGTTGGCCGGCCAAGGGCTTTGCCGGTTACTGCTAGCCAAGGGCTTTGCCGATTACCACCAACCAAGAGCTAATAGTTGCCAACAAGAGTAGGCAATCCAGCGAGGGAGAGGCAGTGTGGCAAGGGACAGATCCGGGCTAAGGTCACCATGCAGAGGACACGGCGTTGCGAGGGTTGCCGCGCCGTCACACAACCCACCACGCGGTGGAGGTTGCCGGCACCTGCGATCTGGTCGCCGTGACCTAGATCTGTGCGCAATCTGGGTTGCCGACGTCCTCCACACGGCAACCCTCGTCGAGGGTCGTGGGACCCAAGCCGGACCACCTATCCTTCATCGCACCTCTTGCCCTTCGTCAGACCACCTACACTTCACCGGCAACCGCGAATAGATGCTGGTCATGTTTAGCATAGAGAAGGGAAGAAGATGAAGATGATGAACAATCGTCGGGGTAAAGCCGAAAAAATGAAAAATTAACGAGGACAATTTCGAAAGAAAATTTTTATTAACCTCAAAGCTAGCATGCCGAAAAAGCCCAAGGCAGCCCCCAACCTGCCTTGGGCTTTCAGCCTTGGGAAAAAAAGCTTGTCTTTGGCAAAGGCAAAGACGTGAAAAAAAATCAACAGCCCGACCACTAATAATTGTCTTGGGCACGACGACCCCTGATGCTTCTCCAACCTCATAGATCTCAACTTTTTCTCTAGAACCAGACGTCTGTATGGCTTCTTCTTCTTCATCCTCTGTCCAATGACAATGAGATTGGATTCATCCGTTGATCAATACCGGCATCATCGTAACCAGACTCCACTATTTAGACTCAAGTTTTGTATCTTTCTTCTCAGTTCTCTATGATCCAAAGAAGGCTAAGAAATGCAGGAGCACCTTATCAAAAAGGAAAAAGCAACTATCCTGGATTTCAGACCGGAGAAAGCATTGTGATGATCTTGGAGGGAAGGCACTTATCTTTACATAAACCAAGAGCCGCCAAACCACATGCACGAGCTACATTTCGCCCCCAGAAACATAACACATAACAAAGGCTTTATTACATGACCAGAATCCCAGGCAGACAGACCGGAGGACCGACTTGACGTTATAGCTGGCAACCAGCTAAAAATACACACAAAATATTTACAGCAGGGACGCAGAGACAGAACCAGGACTCAGACGCATTAATGACTAACCACCTAACAAATCATCCCTGCAATGAATTACAAGCAAGTCACCGTTATAAAACTAAGCAAACCAGTAGAGAGGAGAAGGCAAACACACGGGGATACTACAGACTTGATACTCCATCTGCGAAGCGGCAGGATATGTTGCAAAGTAGACATCGCGGCTTACATCCGGCTCCGAGGGACCTTGGACTTCATGGATTTAGATTGATTGATAACTGAACCTTCAGCATTAGCTGGCCCGAGAGGAGAGCCGCTCGCGAGCAGTGCCATCAGACTTCCACCATGGACCCTACCCTCTGGAACAGAGACCGACGCGGATGAGAGGCCTCCATCTGTGACAGGGTAATGAGTGTTGCCGAGACCGTACAGCTGGAGACCAGAGTACGCTGTGCCAGATGAAGTCACTTCAGAACCTGTAATCATGGTGACGTCAATGCTCGTGCTCTCTGTGGTCATGGTTTCTTTTGCCTTCTCGAGTTGGGTGACCGTGGGGCTCTGCACCATGGCGCCCACGACCATGGCACCATGGACCCTCCTATCCTGAACCAGGCCGCTATGAAGTGCACAAAGACCCGTCTTCCCACGAGCAAACGAGGTGCATGGGCCGCTACCTTCCCCACCAAAACCTGACCCAGGATGTCCCCAGGCACATCTCTTGCCACCACCGTGTGCCTTGCAAAAGTCAGTGCTGCCTTGAGCACTCTTGCCACACCCAGCAGACTGGCACCTCTTACCCCCACCATGACGGACGCAGAAATTAGTTCGTCCTCTCGCACTCTTTGTACACCCAGCCTCTGCGCACCTCTTGCCTCCCCCATGGGCTACACAGAAAGCTGTTCCCCCATGGACACTTTTGGTACAGAACCCCACCACCTTCTTGGTGAGGAGCACCTCTTTCCTCCACCGTGACCCTTGCAAAACGGAGTACTACCCTCAGCACCTTTGGTGCACCCCGCATGGGTGCAGCGCTTTCCGCCACCATGCGCCTTGCAAAACAGAGTGCTTCCTTGAGCCCCTTTGGTGCAGCCTATTATCTGACACCGGCGGCCGCCTCCATGGGAGATGCAAAGGCCGGAAAGGCCTTCCGCACTCTTCGTGCAACCCTCTTGCTGGCATCTCTTACCACCTCCGTGCTTTATGCACAAACCAGACTTCCCTCTGGCAGCACGAGTGCAACCCCCAGCATGGCTGCACCGTCTGCCGCCACCGTGGGCGATGCAGTAGTCTGTACGTCCTTCTGCACTTTTAGTACACCCAAGGGACTCACAGCGCCGGCCACCTCCATGTGCCTTGCAGAAGACTGTTCGGCCCTCAGCTCCCTTGGGGCAGCCAAGTCTCTGGCACCTCCGGCCGCCTCCATGGGAAATGCAGCGACCAGAAGCACCTCTCGCTCCCTTTCCACATCCTTCAACCTGACAAATTTTTGTACTACTACGCTGCTGTGGCAGCCTCTTTGTTATCCCGGAAGTGCAGGTGACTGGACTGTTCGGCGTTGTTATTACAGTTGAAGACAGGTTTGGAACCATCGACGACGAAGCTGCATTTCTGGCATCTTGGTTGAGGAAGAAGCCAGCCTCTTGGTTCAGTGGGGGCAGAGGGATGCCTTTTTTCCAGAAGCGTGGTGTAGATTCTACTTCTGCACTTGATAAACAGCCTGCCAATGAAACTCCCTTCCCCAGCTTAAATGGCGGGGAATCTGGATGAACGTTGGTGACACCTGATTCTGAGGGACCAGTTGAAAGACTCAATTCTAGGTCAACCTTTGGTTGCATCTGGAATGTTTCAGCATCTGATGTAGTGACTTTCTTTGGGCATGGCATCTTATCACACCCAAGATGGAGGGTGAAATCCAAATCAAGAACCATTGATGACTCCCCCTCAGTTTCCTTGGCTGAGGATATTGCAGTGCAAGCAGTTGCTGAGCTACCCTTGCTGTCAGAAGAACTAGAACACCAGCCTAGCCCAAGGGACAGTGGAGAGACAACTTGCTGCAGCTCCATAGTTCCATCAATCGAATTCCTTTTGCGTTTGATGCCCTGCGGAATAGGTGACAGATGAAAGGGAGAGCCAGGGGAATTGAGTCTTAAGATGGTGTCATAATCACCTTTAGGGCCCCCAACCTGCATAGAACCACCCAAGAGACTGAAGGGGTTCGAAGAATACTGCACACTAAAACCCAAATTCTGGAACCTAGCATCCATAATGTAACCAAGTGCCAATGTGTATGCCAATAGTCCAAACCTAATGCCAACGCAATAACAGTCTGCCTGACTTCCGGGATAATGCTACTCGCTACAAAACTACAGTTAGAAATTAGTGGAAGCCATACATGCCTCCCCCACTGACAAAACCAGAAGTATCTTTGCGGTCCATTTTTGATAAATAATTTAACGCGAACTTTGACGATCACAGCTCAACAAGCTTAGAAGAACCTCAGGATGTATGATTGGTGTAGACTGAGGCCATAACTCTCAATTACCTGCAAAGAGTAAATAATTCAGTGGCAAATATATTGACCTCAACAAATTATTAAACATACTAGTCACTGGTGTTCACAAGGAAGGAATAAGTATGCTATCAAAATTACATGTAAAGAAGATGCTAACACAAATGAATCAATCACCCTATGATCTCAAGAGTCCACCCATCACATAAGACCACTTGACTGACAGTTTTTACTCGGAGTTTATACTGTTCACTAACAGATTGGCATATTTTTTGGCCCAGACAAGTGATGAGCTACATATCTATAAACCAAAGGGACATCATTTTCCACCAATAAATGAAACAAAAAACTGTTATAAACTACCGAATGGTCAGAACATCATGTATCCCTGATTACATTTCCCAGTATTGAATGGGCAAAAGTATGCACTACACTAAACTACCGTGAAACATCATCTATCAGAGACCTCAGGTTACAGAGCTCCTACATTTCTCACACATGTAAAGTGCTTGAAAGTGGAATATACAAAAAAGAGATCAATGCACGATTTCCACCAGAAAACATATTTGATATTCTAATTTCAGTCCCAGTCAACAGAATTTTAAGATGTCTTACCCTCAGAGAAAAGAGCAAATGCAGATTGCAAACACCAAGCAAAGCAACTGAGGACCTGAAAATCAAAGCAAGGAAATCATTCACACAGGCATTAGTTAAGTTAAACAAATAAGTAGCGTCACATCCATAAAATCAATAGACATACAGAGTAAAAGTAGTAGCTAAATATGTTGTCCAAGACAACAGCTTATGAAGACAAACATGGACAAGATCACCGAACTAGCACGGGATGAACAAGAAGATTATTCAGATCAGATGAAAACACTACAGAAAAAGGAAAAAAAAAAAAAAAAAAAGCAATATGAAAATCTCAGACTAGGGAAGCAAAAAAAGAAAGGTTGCACAAATCTATGATGCAAACTATATGCATCGAAGTGGGCGACGATTTTTTCCCGCAATATCCAACTCAGGAGCTCACAGATTAATACACACGGCAGGACAAGTAACAAGATTCACAAGACCGGATCTTGACACAGTGCAAATGTTAAAACAGACAAAACGAATTGAGATACTAACGAAAGATGGCGTGCAGGGGACCGGGTCACTGTTCAGAATCAAAAACACGATTGGAGACAAATCACTACGGAAACAGAAAACGCGAGAAACCTCCGCAAAGCACAGAGATTCAATCGAAACATCCGCACGGCGCTTCAGAAACTCACCTCTACTTATCAAGAAAAAAGAAGAGAAAAGACAAAAGCACAGGCAGAATTGCAGGAGAAACACCACGAGAAGAACTAGCGAGACAGAGCGAATGATTTCATCATTTCTAGCTCCAGAAACAATTAACAAGCGTTGCTTTGATCGAACCACTTGTCCAAAATCCTTTTTTTTTTTTTTTTCATTGGATTGATAAAAAAGATGCAAATAGCAAGAAGCAGCGCTAGACAAAACTTTCTTCCGATATTTTCAGAGGATACGAACAAGCCCTCTTCGATTGGTGGGAAAAGGCTGGAAAGATTCAGAGTTCTTTCATTAAAAAAAAAAAACCATCTTTGCACATCTCGTCCCGAATTCCGCTCAGCGCCGCCACACCAGCCCGAACAATTCAGAGCCCGATTTCGCTCCCGAACGACAAACGCACCCGGAAAGCAAAAGGACCCGACTTCACAGCAAATCAAAGCGGAACCGACGGATTCCGCAGCCGCACGAAGCGCGAGCTCGGAACGGAAATTCGATGAAAAGGAGAGCCGAAATCACGAACGCGCGATGCAAGGGGAGGGAGGGGGAGGGGGATTGAAGAGGCCGCTCACCTTCAGAAACCGCGCGGCGCGCGATTGGATTGAGCTTTCCCGGAGACAACCCCCGGCGGCGGCGGCGGCGGCGGCGGCAGCAGCGGAGGTGGGGAGGAAGGAGGAAGGACGAAATCGGCGAGGCGCTCGAGCGAGATATGGAGAGAGATAGAGAGAGCGAACGAGTGAGAGAGCACGCGTCGAAGGGCACGACTTGAGCTGAAGGGGGACGGGGGGTTTAACAATCGTGGGATTGAGATGATGCATCATGAGTTGAACTAGGGTTATATTCTTGGTTCCCATCTTTTTTTTATTTTTTTCTTTTTTTGAGACATATAATTCTTTTCCTATTTTAATTTTTTTAATCTAATTTTTTTGGCCCTATTACTAATGCGTCGGATCTATCCAAATACCATCTCTCATACATATCGAGTAACCAATTACGTGCTTTCGAAAAGGTAGCATCAGAACACTCTTGACAAATTCGAATTTACTACCGCTCCGAGTTTGAAACGCGTAATGAGATCAGCAGCGACTCGTCGTCAGTTGAAAATGGGAAATTCGCGAATAATCCTTCCACATTTGCTTCTCTTAAGGTGCCAGATGGATTCCATAACGCGAGGCCGTCGCGTCTTTCTTACATGAGCAGAAGGAGGAAAAAGGGCAAGGCGAACCTTCGAGCGTGAATGTGGCCCTAAACACGGCTCTCTTCAATTAGGGTCGATGAAAGACGTATGATCTATATGACGAGATCGAGTCTCGTGCTTATCTCATTGTCACGCGTAAAAGTGTCCGAGCGTGAAAAGTGCCCTCATTGATCATCATCGGCAAAAGTATTAATATATTGTACCGTACACATCAAGTCGGCCCATGATACGTGACTTCATTCGATCGACGGGATACACATTTGAATTTGGCCCTAGCAGGTCGAGTAAGCGGAAAATGTCGTTGCCAAGGATCGAACAGCCGCTTCTCCGGGGGCAATTTCATTTTTTTGAATGCTTCCGTGGTTGACTTGAGCGTTGAAACGCCAAAAATCACAATCGAGTCGATTAAGAATTTAAAAATGCAACTCCAAAAAATCCGTAAATTAAACAATAAAAAATACACATCAGTCTTCCCTTATAAAAAAAAGAAGAAGAAAATTTAGTAAGACAGATTCCTTAAACCAAAGGAATATCCCCCCGACCCAGAAGGACGTGCCGCTAATATCATGTATGGCCTCGCTCGAAATCCAATGAAAATCCAAACGTCGGTCCATGGATTATTAAATTAAATCCAAAAACCCTATGCGAAAAATTGAAGGGGGGCACCCATAAAAAAAGAGAAAGATAAGCGGGGTTGTTATATGACGTCAGCCAGTGCGCGAATTCGTAATTATCGCGTTTCTTTTATTTAAAAAAAAAAAAAAAAAAAACGAAATTCCGGGAGGGGAAAGGAACCACGAAATTACCGAGAAAGAAGAAAGGAAAAACCGGAGTTTAATTAATAAAAAGAGGAATTGAAAAATCGGCGGTGGTTGTTGAGATAGGAGAAGAGGCGGGGCGGGGTGGTCAACGGCCGGGGAGGGGTCGGCCGGCGTGGCGAAACGAGGACGAGTGGGGGCACGCGGGGGGCGGGGACCAGCCGCCGCCCCCGCCCCCGCCCCGCGAGACACGTCGCCGCGCGTCGCGCCGACGCGCGACGCGATTGGCCAGCGCCGCCCCCTCCCCGCCTCGGTTCCGCCACGTCCAGGGGCGTCGGCCGCGGGTCGTCGCCGCGCGCGCGTGGGAGGGGGGGGAAGGAGGAAGGACAGGAAATCGAGGCGATGCGAACGCGACCGAGGCGCGCACCACGCGAGAAAGGAAGGAAAAAAAAAAACCGGGAACGAACGAAAATCCCGTGGGCGTTCGCGATCTAGTCATTAGATTCGACGAACCGGGGGCTCACGCGCCTTTGGGGGGCGCGCGCGCCACGCGCCACGTCCGGGAGACATCGACTGCGGTTTTTTTTCTGGCCGTTGGTGACTCACCCGCTGCTCGGATCTCGCGTGACCTTTTTGGTCACGCGCCCCACCTTGTCGCCGCCGCCCCCCCCTATTTTTTTCCCTCCTAGGCTAAAACTGTCGCTTGATCACGCGTGTGCCAAAACAAAAGACAGAAAGAAATGATAAATCGGGAAATTTTTTTTTTTGTCAGTCCTAGAATTGCGCTTTAAGACGAGGGTCAAAAAAAAAAAAAACATAATTTTATCTTTGCCCACATCCACAAGAAATCACATATTGACGCCATTAAATAAAGACCTACTTGTACATGATCCGAGAGGACGATGCCCACTCCTATTAAAAGCACTCCAAAATTAAAAACACATAAATGATGACAATCCTCGCTTATAATTGACGCGGTTAAGATGCCAATTGGACGTGTTTAAGGGAAGAAAGGTATGAGGGAGGTGGTTGAGGGCGATGGCCAACGAGACCGGTGACTTGACCTCGAAACGATTGTTGTGCCGCTCTCAATATCCCCACCTAGAGTCGGCTGTAGGTGATGCTATCGACCTGAAAGAGTGCGAAAATGGAATGTATCACCCCACGTTGACCCAAGCAAAATTCCATCTCATTAATATCGTGCGAGTCGTGTCCCACCATCGTGTACAAGGTACAAAAAAACGAGTGATCGCGGCTTGATCTAGGGGTCATGTGCGCCGGCTGGGCGGGTCCGCAACCGGTCAATTCCTTCCCGACGTTGGCTATGGGGACGTAGGGAGATAGCCCCACCGATCCGCCCCCATTCCGATACGGTGTCGGAGGAATTAAAATCTCAATCAATGCCCCTGGAGAAGCGTATGCCCGAGCAAAAGGGACAAAGCGATATGCCCCGCGGGAGCAAGGCGTCGCTTTCGGAGGGAGGGGTTCCCATTTCGAGAAAAGATGTTATCTCGTCGATTTTCCACGTTCCGGAGCGGCTTTTCCTACCGACAAAAAAAAAGAAAACCGGCTTTTTCCTGACCTAAAACCAGGAAAAGGATGGGAAGTCGGAACCCTCAGCTATATTATATGAATAAATTCATAAATTAATTAAATTAATAAATAAAAAGAGTGGTTCCCGAGACGAGTTCGAAGCCAAGTCGCCCTCGACGAAAGGGAAAATTAAGTTAAAATTCTTGCGGGGAAAAGGCCCAAATCCCGACGCGACAAAAGGTCAAAGAATCCCATCCCTCCCCCGCTTTATCTCCCCACCACTCGATCGCGCCACGTGGAGCGCTGCTGGCTGACCATTGCGCCATCTCCATCACCCCGCAAAAAGGCATGAAGCATCGTGCAGCTCCCCCCTCTCTCCATTTCAGTGGTGAATACATGGGGAGGCAGGGTACCAACGAGCGAGCACCGTTCTTTTTTCAGAGGGTCCTTCGTAGTGCACGGCAGCTCACTTTTGGAGATCATTATTATTGGGGTCTTGACCTTCCCACCAGCTCGATCGATCCCCATTGATGTAGCGCATTCCAATTTGACTTGCTGGTGCTGGCCAAAAACCGACCCACGATGGTCCAGAGCAATCGATTCGCCTTAATTTTAAACTAGTAATCTCGAAATTCAACTTATGAAATTAACTTGAATTTTTGGATTGGTTTCTCTTTTCCTTTTTGTGAAAATGGGTTTTGGCGAACTTTCCTATTACTAAGAACGTCATGGGTTAAATTTGTGATCTATTTTTGTGAGGCGGGTATATATATAATTTGCGTTTGAGCAATTAATAATCACCTACATAACCATATAATCTTATGCGGTTGCCACATGTACATAATTCCTTTTTATTTTTTTTTTTAGGCGATCCGAATGTTTTGCACATGAAGAATAGTATGTCTGGTCTCATAACAAAAGAAAAACGGAAGAGTCATGGGTGGGATATGGGGGAGAATTGCGCCTTGCCGGCTGCCGCTTTATAATAGAATAACAGCTACTCATTTCTCATACCAAGGACAATTCAACGCGTAATAATTATCGATATTTATTGGCATAAGTTAATAGTTTAAACCCAATATTTTTATTTTTGGTCAGAAACCTAATAATTGAACTGCAATGAAAAGACCCAAGATTATGTGCTGTCCCGAAATTCTACACGTCCCGACTTTTTTTTTCTTAGCACCTTTTTTATTAATCAAGAAAGTCCTACCCTATGCCATTTAATAGAATCCCATTTCTCAAAATAATCATTCAGAAGGTGGAACTTCACAAACGGGTGGACTTTTCATTAACCCATTTTCTCTCTTCATATGTTTCTTCGAACTCCATGTGTCTCAAACCTCTGTGTCTCCTGAGAACATTTTTATCTTGATATCTTTGACTTGAATCTTCTATTTATAGTGCTTTTTCAGTAGTTAATACTTGGTTCAAGATCATTTATCTATACTTCGGCTTTGTTTGTTTTACAAAAAATGAATAGTTTGAAAAAAAAAATTCCTAAAAATAATCGCGTGTATTGCTTAAAATAATTAATTAATAGAAAATATTTTCATTATCGACAACGATTTATGTCTAAATATTTGTATGAACAATTAAAATATTTTCCGTTCTTTCATATCTATAAGTAATATAAGTAATTATTTGTAGAAAAAATATTTTCCAAATCATTCATTTTTCATGAAATAAATAAATCCTTTAGATACTTTCTATTTTTTTGGTTGGAGCCTTCAAGTACTTGTTTATTTTGTGAAATGACCAATTTTCGGATCACTCGGAGCATATCATACTTTTATGATTTCAAAAGGATATGGTAATGGCAACTTTGATGTTTTGTGTAGCTTTGATATGTAAAATGGATGATTCCCGTTGCCAAAGTAGTTTGATGGAAACAATTTAATTAAACTATAGAAGAGAAGGGATTTTTTTTTGTGTGACAAATTTAATGTCCTAGATTTTTTTGTTAATTAAACTATAGAAGAGAAGGGATATTTCACTTGTAATTGTAGGGAGAAAGACACTATAAATCCCATAGATTGTGTACAGTGCTCACTTTAATGTCAAAAGTTTTTGCTAGCTCAATTAAGTGCCAAATTCGGAGAAAAACGATCACTTAAATGCATTTGGCAAAAAATTTCTACCAAATAAATTATGTGGCATTTATTATTAAAATTTTTATCTAAGGCGCATTTTTTTACACCAAATTCACTTTTTAACAACGATTGACAATGAAGTGATTGTTTTTTATAACAATGAACATTGAAGTGATTACTTTTCAACCTCATACACGACGTCATTTAGGGGTTATATGCTAACTGGGCACGCTAGTGAGTCACGTAAGATTGAGAAATTGATAAAATATGGTAATATCGGATTTTCAACGACTCATATTAGAATTAACATTTAAGTGATCATTTTTTTTTTTCAAAAAAGTGCCACATAATTGATCTGAAAAAAAAAAACTTTTGATACTAAAGCAAGGTTTATACACAACTTATGACACTTCTAGTGTCTTTCTTCCATAATTGCAAGAGCCGTCTCCACCGAAGAGTGCCAATCACGGAGGGTGTGTTAGGCGAGAGAGGTTTTTAAGATAACGCCTTTTATTGCTCTATTCATCTCATGCTTTTACTATGAAAAAATATCAGAAGAATATATATTTACTTGCGGTTTAAAGTTAGTCTCTATTCACAATTTATGAAACAAAGCGTGCAAAAAGCTCGGGTTGCAGTCCTAGTTATGAATCACCTCAAGCGCTCAGAACACAATATTTTAGTCAAAAAGATCGGTAAAAGCATTTATATTGGGGATCTAATCTTTTCCTCACATTGAAGGGGAGAGATGTAGTGATTCATAAAAAGTAACATTTGTAAAGATTACATTTCGTTAGGTCATTTGAATACTACATTTGAGGTTGACCCACATGGAACGGGTCAAATCATTACACATGTTGTAGGAGTAGACCTATTCAATAGGTGCATGGCACGAAGGGGGACTGCCCAGACCAATCGAATGGGGCAAATGACGATCACTCTTGAGAAGCAAACTAGTACAAGGCACAACTCATTCGCATACTTCTAGAAGGGTAAAAAAAAGAGGGATGCAGATTGACATCGATGAGTACGTCAATCTTTTGAGTTAGTGGGATTGAGGCATCCTAAACCCTGCAATAAATAGAAAAGTTAGGGTGCACATGACATTATTTTATTTCTGTTTTGGAATAATTTTTCTATTTTAGACTTATTTTAAGAATGGAAATCATTTTTGTGATATAATTTCATTTTTTTTATTTTTAGAATAAATTTTTGGCTAGAAATATGTTTGGAACAAAAATAAGAAATACATTTTTCTTATTACTTGTACTCTCTACTAGTCGACAATTGCCCTCCAGCCACCGGTTGCCGCCATTGCCATTTGCTACCTCCCGGAAGGGAAAACTTTTGTGTTGTTTTCAAATGAAATTTTATTCAGGGAACATAAATTTTATTAAACACAAATTTTTGTTCGAAAACTCATCTAGGAATAGAAATAAAAAAATCTATTTCTCTTCCAAAAATTAATTTCTAACCAAAAAAGTTATTATTCACACCCTTAAGATCCACCCCAAAATGGTCACTAGATTTTTGGTCGCTTGTGTATTCCTTTAGGGGGTCTAACCCGCTTGAAACTAGTGTGATTGTTACAAAAGGAACCCAACAAAAGTGATAAGTTAAGCGCTTTCTAAAAATTATCATATATACCAACTAAACCTGATCATGACTTTGGCGATACACCAGAGCAGCTCAAGCTAATGAATATGCTTGTGTCCACTTAAGCTCCACTTGTATTATGAATCAAAAGAAGGGTGAGTCTAGGCTAGCACCTTGGCTTGGGTTGCTTGATGATTAGGTCAAGTACCTGATGCACATAATTGTCTAATAAATTCTATATCGAGAGATTTTTTTTTTTTGGATAGGATTCAGCTGATCGGTACTCAAATTCTCAGAGTCTATACAAAATCTTTTGGCACGAAATTAATCTTCAAATTACTAAAATATCTTTTTACCTCGAGGATGAACAATTATGTTCTATGTGTCGAGCGAGAAAGAGAGCTTTGATGTCACGGTGACGTGAGGTTGCTTGTCCATTTGGGAGTATAGCTTTTACCAATTCACTGAACATTCTCAAGAATATTCCCTCCTTACAACTTACGGAACAATCTCAAGGATATTCTCCATCGCAACACTCACTTTTTAGGGTTTAGGCATGGTCGAAGAAAGGAGTCCCCACTGTCATTTTACCATATTTGAGGCGACTTCTTGCAACATGGAGAGAGGGAGAGAGAGTTGTTTTTTACTCTTGTTGGGTATTGATCTGACTTGAAAGGGATAAAGTGTGCGATTTTGTAGTGAATCCATCGGGCACGTAGGGCGGGCCTACGTGATCTTTTCTTCAAATTTTGGACCCTATAAGGGGGCGACGGGGTCCAAAATTTTCCATTACTTGCATTAACATATAACAAAAGATTTGCACATCGCCAGGGCGCCGAAAGGGACTCGATCGCCATAGGAACCTTCCCGTTTAAATCGGGTCAGTGGATCGAACTCTGGGATCAATGTTGCTAGGTGCGGATGCGTCGTTTTCCAGACATTTTCACTCGCTACATGACGAGTCGTCCCTCTCATCCGCATGACAGCATTGGATGGCTTAAAATATCTCGACCGTGATTCGCTCTTTGCACCAACCTACACCTACTCAATAATTGTCCTCCATCGGTCCTTGAGGTTTGCCGAGTCATGGATTATGTTGAACTCAACTTGGGAGGAGAGACATTGGTAGATCGAAGGGGACTTCGTGTTTGACTCGTTGGAAAGAACTTTCGGTAGGCGGAAGAAATTAAGAGATGACTTTGTATACTAGTCATTGATAAATCAGAAGAGCACTGAACGCCAAATGACATACCGATTGGGATCGTCCTTTTGTACAATGATCTGCGAATCAACGTTTAGTCTATCTTCTTACGATCACATAAAGTAAGGTTTTACTAGAAGCACGAGGTGACATGTGTACATGACATTAAAGGCCTAATTTTTAAAAAGAGAAAAAACTCATAACCTTTATGTCTAATTATGATTTTGCCCCAAACTCTTCTTTGTTTAAGCATTAAACTTTCACTATGCTTCCAAATCTATCCATGCATCCAAGCTTATCTTCATATGAAACATTAACAACATCCTGATGTTGACAATCTTGAAAAAATTAGTGATGATTTTTGGATGCATGGGTAGATATGGGATTTGAATCAGAGTTTGAGATCTTTTTTAGACAATAAAATTTGGAATGAAATTGGGATTTGATCTAAAGTTGGTATTTTTTAAGAGAATTAGCTCGATAGTAAATGATTTCTATGGTATTTTTGTAAATTGGGAAGTGGAGATGTTTGTGCTAATAACAATCGAGTCCGGTCTAAGAGAGTTGAGTTTGAATTTTGGGAAAGTAACACAAATTGTATGAATTTTGAACATTTAATTTGTTCAATATAATTTTTGAACCGTGACTCAATATATAATATGATCCAAATATGACTCATGAACTTTTGGTTTATATTTAATTTAGTCCACAAATTATATGAAAATAATTTATATTATCATTTCATGAACTAAATGAATCATATACCAAAAGTCTAAAGATCTGAGTTAAGAGTAAAAGGCCACGTTCCACGAATTAAAATTTATCTATGTCGTCATCTTTGAATTTTCGTTGAATCTGGACGAATTGCGACACGTCCTACTCGTAGCACCAGCAAATGCCAAGAACCTGCACTGATTAGACGACCAAGTTCATGGGAACCATAAGATAATTACACGATTAATATTTTTTTATTGGAGTCCACTTGCTCCAGTTGGCGACTGCCTCCGCGTGTCAGATAACGTATGCGAATGAATATAGTTTTTCTGATGTTGATTAAGTAGAGAAAAAGAAACCAAAACTTAATTGCCCCTTCGAAATTTTGAGAGGGTATTTTTCGAGAGCTCGAACATTATGAAAAGAAACCGTGCGTAATCACCTCGGTTTTCGCGAGAAATTTCTACCACAGCTTCTCGAGATACCGAAAGTTTTCGAGTGTTTCGGATAAGATGGAAATCAAATTATGACACTTGCAAATTATGTAAAGAAAAGACAAATGGTTCTAATCAAATAACAAAAAAAAAAAAAGGGGAAACAACTGTATGAATACTAATTTAGTAGTAAATTTTTAAATTTTGCTAATATAATCCTAAATCTTTGCAGGAAATTTCAATATAATCATTTGACCAATTACTGTAGAAAATTATTAAATCGAACGTCTAGCTATTGCCGGCCACTTTACATGACACAGTAATGTAGATAACTTATGGATTGCTATATTAGCGATTTCTTATGGTAATTGGACGAAATGACTATAATTAAATTTCATGCAAAAACTTATAATTTCATTAAATTAGTAATTGTACAATAAATTTAAGATTAATTAGACAATTATCACGAAAAAAGATTTTCAAAAGTGTCTTTTTTTTTCTGTGAAATTTTGTTAATTAGTGTCTCGAGTGCACTATTTAGTAATATCCTATTTTGGTTTATCTTCATTTTCCATGATAATGAATATGTGAGCTTTTAAGGACCAAATTAGTCTCCATCATAATTGATGGGCTCCTATTTTAGTGTCACGGGTTGAGAGACTACCCGCCACGGAAAAATCATTGCAGTGGCCAACAAGTCGAAGCATGAGGCCAATTTTTTTTTATAATTATTTTAAGATTATTAAAAACAAATCACATCATCATTACCTATCAAATCACGGAAAATTTAGATTGAGCAGTCATTTTCTTAACTAAGAAAAGTCAAAGTGGCTTAACATTATCGGTTCGTCTATTTTGCAGAAAATAATTTCCTTATTTTCCAACGTTTGATGAGTTAATGAAAAATGTTTTTTCAGTCTCCTCTTTGAAAGAACCAGAAATGTTTTCCAAAATATAACTAGGTATCAATATTTGGTGAGTCAACGGAAAATGTTTTTCTAAATTTCTCTCTAAAAGAGCAGGAAAACGTTTTTTAAAATATGACAAGTATCGGCGTTTATACTTGAAAATCTACGTTTGGGATATTTAGCTATTCTTCTCCGATAAATGTGCAAGTTTTACTGAATTTAAGCACGTGTAGATAGACAAAAGCTTGTTCTCATCGTGTTAATGACGAAAAAGGCACATCCATGATTAACCCTACGAAATCCCCCAATCGGAACACGAAGTCTTAAGATTTTCTTCCAACACAATAATTAAAGTCATATTCTTTATTATATAGTCAGATGGTGAGATGGCCTCTTCCTCTTGGATGAATTTTCATGGTTTTAACTTCTTCTTCTTTTCAATCTATTACTTTATTCTTACTTTTACTTACCCAATTGGATACATTAGACGAATTTGAATAGTACGAAGGTCATCTTACCCAGTGAGGATTTTATAGAGTTCTATTTATTATTATTTTTATATCACGCTATTTACTTAATGTGTTTATACTCTTTGATTTCTAACCCAATGTTTTTATTCTTACGCATGTTGCAAAAATACATTTTTGTTTAGGTGGAATGAGAGTATAAATTGCATTACATTAAAGTGGTCTTCTTATGATTATGGGTTGATTTTTCTTTTTCAAATTGAGAATTAAAGAAGTATAATATCATTTTATTCATATCAACTCGAGTGATATGTTGTTGCATGACTTTTAGAGTTATGAATCTTTTTTCTTTTCATTTCAAATTGAAAAGTATGCAATCGACAACATTAATTTCTTATGATGATTTTCTAGCCGTGTAGTAAAGCCTGACTAACTAATAAGGTAAAAGAATAGTGATTTAATGGAAAATCTGCCATGTTAGATCTTTAGCTTTATTGTAACTACATCTCTCCCAATTTTAATTGCGCAAATTACTCTTTTTACTTTTCAATTATTTTTACATCTCACCCTACCAAATTCAACCACTTGTGTTGCTTCATCTTGAACTTTAAGATAGTTTTGTTCATTTTTCATGGTCATGTAGAGGATTTTCTACCAAACATAACATCATTAACATTTATAATTTGGCTTTGTTTGAGCCATTTTGCACTTTAGCACTATCACTATAAGGAGTTTTATGAATGTCAATTTAATCACACAACTTAAACAACGAAAGATAACAAGCCAATAATTCATTCGAAAAGAATAACTTCCAATTCTAAAAAAGTTTAGCTATAGCTGTGATCAAATACTTTATCATGTTAAATTCACAGCTTTCCAATCATCTAATTCACTTATAATTATATCCATTTAGATTCTAAAAGAGCTTCACAAAGTTTGGATCACCGGTCGAGGGGAATAATTCATTCTAAAGGAGGAACTTCTAATACTAAGAAACTTTCTTCTTATCAAGACAGAATGTAAGAGACACCATATAGGTTAACAAATGCTTTGATTTTTCCTTACAACAATAAGATATAATTGGACCTTTTTTTTTTTTTTTTTTTTATAAATGCCTAATTGCATCCGGTGCATCGCACGGGGGATATTCTAGTGCATATCCCGGGGGAAATCTGTACTTGCAAAGACAAAGCTGGCTTGAACTCATTTTCTTATTTGCTCTTCAACACTTTATGCAAAGTGGGAAAGATAGAGTGTGATATGAACAACCAATCAATCTAATCTCATTTATTTTGTGAAAAAACAAATAATTCAAAAATATTTCTGCAAAAATGACTGCCTACAAAAAATGAGTGAACGCGAAACATTTTCATCATTCATGAAAATATCTAGATATAAATTGCCGTCAACAGCAAAAACATTTTTGATTGACTAATTATTTTTAACGATACAAGTAAAATATCTTGCGAATAATTTATTATTTTTAGAACGGACTGAAATACGTCTTTTTTTTTTTTTTTTTTTTTAAGATTGTTGAGGTTAGCCACGAGATTTCTCAGAAGCATCCCACGAAAAAGAAGCGAGGCCTATCCTCAATTTGGAGTATTTTGGTAAAGATTATTTATATTTTGCATGACATAAGGCAGGCGCCGGACGTTAATTTCGAGGAAGCCGCGGGGATATCTCGAAGGTGTCGACAGATGTCTCGAAAGTGTCGACACCGTGACTCCATCCCATTTAAATTGCTGCCTTGCGAATTGAATGGGCTTGGTCCAAAGTATTGCGGGCCGGTCCAGAGCCCAGATTAGTGCAAATTGAATGGGCTTGAGCCTCAGCCAACGGATCAACGATCCAAATTAGGGCGATTCACCAAATTTTCTTCTATTATGTTATATTGTTCAGTATTGGTTTATCAACTCTAGTTTGAGTTTCATACCGACGTTTTTTTATTTTCATTTGCCAGCTTTTCTTACAGTTTACAAATTTTTATTTTCCTTTTTTTAGCAACACCCTAAAGTTACCAACTCTTTTAAAAGTTCTGAATTAGATTTGCATTGCTAACTCTTATTTAAGTTAATGATAAGAAGATTTGGTAAATTAGAAGAACAATAATTATAAATAAGTAACTCTAGCGAGAGTTGAAAATCCAATTAGGTGGTTACTTTTCATCATATTAGGGGATAATGACATTGTAAGTACTGGGTTTTCACCCCTTTTTGAAATTGAGTACTTAAAACTTTTCTTTGTTTAATCAAATACTTCAATTTTTCAAATTTGACTCAATGTGAGACTTTCATCAATTAAATTACCATGTCTCGCCGTAATTTGGCCTACTTACTCTACAAGTGAAAGCACAATAGGTGACATGGCTCACTTATTCAGAAAATTGGTACATCTCCAGTAAGGTGTTGGGTGATTAGAAGGGAGAAGACCGAGTTAAACAATTTTAGCTATTTAATATAACTCTAATGTGGATCACATCAAGAGGTCGTACGAGATGCTAATGTGGATAATCAATAGCTATTTGATGATATTAGTGTCGACTTTGTCCTCTTCTTCCGTTCGTGATCTTCACGAAATCTCATGTTGACCCACATTTAAAAAGTTGATATATTTGGATGGAAAAGAGGAGGACTTTAGGACAGTTTGTTAGGACAAAGTAATAGAGAATGTGCGAGCTATTATGATGTAGAGAGCGGATAGAATCGGTAAGAGCGAGGAAGTCTTCTCGATAAGGCGATAATCACACTATGACAGCTGCAAAAACTGCGATAATAAAACCCTAAAGGCGGAAACTTAGACCAAAGCCATACAGTGTCTTGGGACCAGCTCGCATGTAACTAGCATACCACCACGAAGTGGGAAAAGATAAAATAAGGCAACTAATATATCAAAGGAAAACTTCATCAGAAGGGAACAATAGATTTGCAGAACTTTATTTGAAAGTCTCAGTACTCGTCTTTTCTTCCACTTCAGTTGCGCACATTACCTTCCCTTGTATCCTAACAACGTTGGCGCTATAATGAATCCACTACCAGCATTCATACAACTTAATGTCGGTGCGAAGCCGGAAGTAAACATCTCCCTCGAACGAGTCCGTCATCAGAGTGGCCACGCCGCGGGCCATGAAGAAGTCGCCGGTGCCGCCAACTACCGAAATGTCCCTAGTCTTGTTCATCAAAGGGTCGGCCCCGGCGAAGTTCAAGCTACCCGTGTGCTGGGTGGAATTAAACACAAACGAAAAGCCGAGCCAAGCTGTGAAAGTATCCTTCTTGTCGTAGATATAGAACCCTTGGGCACGCCCAACGGGCTTCGAGTGCAAATTGTTGTCCAAAGTGATGGGGTCGTCAAACACGACCAAATCGCCGAAATGGCTTTGCCCGGCCAAAATCGTCAGGTTGCCCCAAGCCGGCGCGCCGATTATGGCCGAGGTCGCGTTCTTCGCGTTGTCCCCATTGTAGAGAATGTCATGGAAGAAGAACACGAGCCGCTTGCATGGGCGGCGATCGCGGATGCGCTTGTTTGCTGCATCGGCGTTGGAGCCGAAAATTAGGAACAAGAAGAGGAACGAAACGATTACTCTTGCACCCATTTTCGACCACAAGACTTGAGTGGATGAGCTTGTATGGGGGATCTAATGCTCATTATATAGGGGACCTAAGGGGATAACGTCCTGAAAGGCCAGGTCATTCTTCTTGCTGGACCAAAAATTTAGAGCTATAATATGATAGAAAGTGCAGCTTTTTCAGCCTGAGTTACTGCTGTCTCCAATTTTTTAGTTTTTTGGGTCCAACAACTGCTCCAATTGAATAGCTTCATTTCCACGGCTATCGTTATGATTGGAGGTACTGGTCCTTAGAGTTGACGCGGCCGATTCCCTATTTTAATTTCTCATCCAGCTTGGCTATGGCTTGTCGGCGAATCAAAGAGTCCTTTTTCCGAGCCCTCCCTTCCATTTTTTTTTTTTTTAAAAAGAAGCGAAAAGCTGGTTCTCGACTTTCTGCTTTGATAGATCTTTCCTCTAAAAAGGGGTGTTACCTAGTGTTTGATAGCATCCTTCGGATAGGATGAACCAAGACATACTTGGATAAAACCAGGATAAAAAATCTGAATTAGTGGTGGGATAATTTCAAATTGAACAATTTTTTAAATAATTTAATATTTTCTTTCCAATGATGAAGATGGGGTAATGCAATTGGCTTCGGTGGCCATCTCATAAGGACCACCTCCATAATTGTTGACTATCGTCACTTTCAATCACCATGTGATCGTCCTTGCCTCTAACAATCGCCGATTGTCACTGCTCATGTGTCGGTGATTGAGGATAAAAAGGAGAAGTTATAATCACATGATCGTCGCCATCAAATAATTCAAATCCTTTCATGAGTGCGCTTGAAGGATTGCGGCATCCACGATAGAGGCATGTCCGCCCTCATTATTTACCGCTCACTGCCATCTACTGGTGGATATCCATCCACCTCTTGCCCATCCTTCACTATCCCTAGATTGTTGGATTCAATGTCTAGAGGCACCTAGGCATTGCATGTGGCATCCATCTTCTCATTGCCGCCCTTCACTTCTATATCGGACGACTTGTCTACCAAATCGCCGCAGCGACTACCTCCCGGTCCCTTTGTGATGCCCTCGGTGACCTGAGGCTTGTCTTTGTCGGTGTCCTAATCGCCTCTGATACGGTAAAGTTAAGCGAGGATTACGGTTTGGAAGTGGAGATGGTGGTGGATCTAGCAAAACTGGCAGTGGAAGGAGATGAACCGAAGGGAGCTGGAAAGACGGGGTTTGAGACTTTGGCGAGGGAGTTCAAGAGGTGAGCTTTGGAATCATGGGAGATTGTACTGAGCAATAGAGATTTTTAAAAATCAGTACAATATGTGGTGAGATTTTTTACAAATCAAAAGATATTTGGAGGATTTGTAATCCAATTTTGTTATATCCCATTTTAATCCAAATTTAGATGGCTAAACACAGCCCAACTGAATAAATATGGAAATGATGGGACATAATCATATGTGTTTCCTTGAAGTGGAAATTAGGTTTGCCGTTGATGGGTCTCGTTCATCCCTCCCAAAGTAACATGAATGCCAGAATTCTCTTTCACGTTACTTGTGGTTTACGTGTAATTTAGTCCTTCTGTACGGTATTCCACCTTCAACCTAATCTCTAACTGAGTGATGGGATAGCCCAACGATTAGTACCAATCCCTGACTGAATGATGGGATGGCCCAACTATTAGTACAATCACGGAGAAAAATAGCCGAGTTTACTGCATTTCTGCAATTACGGTCTTAATTATAGGACTTGCCGGTGGATGATTGGAAATGAGCAGTCTGATTTAGAATGTTACTGTTGGAGATTTTACCAACCGTCACGTCAATATAAGTTGGTACATCCACCGGGACCAACTGCGCTTTTCAATACTTTCTCGGACAATGATTAGAAAGATGTTTGAATGCATGTGATCTGTTGGTGGAAAAAGTCAAATGCAATAAAAGAAGTGCACGCAACTGATTAGCAAGATTTAACCAGAAGGGGGAAAAACACTGCATGCAATAATTCGGGTTGCATGACTGGCATCATTTTAATTCAAAAGAAATATATATTTCTGTGGTATATAAAAAAACTAATATGATTTAACAAGAAGATAATTAAATATTGACTCGAGGGAGTTTACCATTAATTTATAGGGGAAATTATCCAAAAAGGTTTAAAATTTTTCACTTTTATTAATTCGATCCTAAATCTTTTAATTGTGCCAATTGAGTTTTAAACATTTTTACGTTTTACCAATTGAGTTCATCTGACTAGTTTTAGCCAAAAATTACTGAGGTGGAGACTAGCCATTCCACGTGGTATAACTGGCATTGACAAGGATGATTTTCAATAATATTTCAACATTTTTTTTTTCGATTTTCCAGTTAATTTTTTTTCTTGTCTTGTCTTTTTGTTTGTTTTATTATTATTATCATTTACAATTTTGGCTGGCGAGGGCCAGCCGCCCTTGCCTAATAATACCTAAACTTTTCCCCAAAGATGGTGTTTACATGTTTCCGAAAAAAATTAGAAATTGTTTTTCCACAAAAATATATAGTGTCAAATTCTTGCATATAGAATATCTAGGCATTTTGTATAGTTTTTAAATGCAATTATTTCTTTCGAAATCTACTTTCCAAAAAAAAAGGAGAAGAAAAATTGAGGCTGAGAATCTGAAGTAGTAAGATAGGCCCGAACTGAAATAATCAAAAGTTGGTGAACCGGTTCGCAAATTTTACAAAATTAGCTCAAGCCCTTAACTCATGATTTTTATCATTTTTACCCTTTATTAAGCTTGAAATTAAACTTGGGTAAGGTCAAATTGGTCAAATTGAGCCAAAAGGATCAAATTGAATAAAATTGGTGATTCCGGAGCAAGAAAATAAGAAAATGGCCAACTTTGAGAGATTTTCTTACAAAATTGGGTGGAGAAAATTGTAAAATCTGTAGAGTGGCTTAAAGTACTATACAAATGATAAAAAACTTTAGCAAAATTGATAGATTAAAGCACTCAAACCAACTACCAAAACCCAGTTCATGATTCAGCCACAATTCAAAGTTGTTGAGCAAGCAACATCATGACTCCACATATCCTATTCAGCTGCCCAAACAGTATTCTCTCCGATTGAGGTGGAAGACAATTACTAGGTGTGTAAACTGACAAAAATTGTTCATGGATAAGCTGGGACAAGAGCGTGAAAATATCAACCAAAGCAATTGACTCATCAATCGTACAAGTTTGAAAGTCTGATAGAGAGTTGGTGAAGCAACTCAATTTACAATCTTGGTGCGTGGATAGGAACTGACCAAAAGCTAGCTTAATTTAGTATATACGCTTTGAAGCATGTGCTTTTGGAGCATAAAAATTTGGGGACAAGAGACACTTGAGAGATTTCTTGACGACCTCAAAAAACAACCCCAAAAGCCAACTTTAGCCCAAAAATTCCAATTAGACAAATTGATCAAAAACACAATTTTCACAAATTGTCAGCCAAAACTAGCCAAAATCTTTGACTAGAGAATGAAAGTAAACTCCAATATCTTTCCAATCATAGGTTGCACGTCCCAAATGGAGATCGGTAAAACCTCCTAAGTCCTCTTGAATAATACCCTATTGGCAGGAAAGGGAAGATGAATTTTTTTTTTAAGTGTTGAAGGGTTGGTCACGACTTGGGAAAAGAGTGAGATTTTGAAAGAAAATAGAGAATGTTAAACCAAAAAACTTGTTGTGGGTCCAATTAGGCACGTTTTAGATTAATAAAAGCTTGCCTTGTCCCTTGATCAGCTTCAGAGTACATAGAGTAGGCCCGCAAACCCACAAAACCCCAAAAATTTTTTTGGAGTATTGAGCCCAATTGGTCACAGGAAGGGAAAAGCCAGCCCTTTCGTGAAAAGTGAGAGACATTTGAGGCAAACTACAACTTTTAGACTAAATTAGTATATCTAGTTGGAGCGGCTGTCAAAGTAGTAGACAAAAGAGGTCCGGGCGTAGACTTTTGAGTACGCCTTCGGGGTCAGTTTTGCTCGTTGCAAATCTCATTTTCAAAGTTCCGGAGACCAACTTTGTGTGACTTTGGGAAGCAAGTCCTCGGTTCCTTTGGCCAAGAACAGCATGACCTAGCAACTAGGAAGCAATGTAATGATCCTAGATGTATTTTTGCTCCAGTTGATCATGGTTTGCCCATGGAAAATCTTAAAGAAAACCAAACTAGAACACTGATTCCTTAGTCTAGGAATTTTCTGAAGTGTTGAACCAGTTTCAAGATTTTTGCGTGTTTGACTTGTCATACCCCTTGTCATGCATCACCTATCTTCATGAGCTTGTTGAATGTTATATAGGAGTACAAATGATGCTCAGGTCAACTTGGTTTGGTCTTTAAACCTTTGTGTGAATCCTGAGATTGCTTAGAACTTGAGCCAAAAAATTGAGTCAATCCATACTTGTTCATAGTTGGTCATTCTCTTATCTTCTTGTTGCATTTGAAAATACACGTTACATACATGCATTTGGATTGAGCATATTATCCTGTACGTGATGAAGCAAATCTCCCATGATACAACAATCTTCTACAATCTGTGCCAATCCCATTGATTGAGCCGATCTTCCACGATTTGTGTCAATTACATTGATAGAGCAAATCTTTCACAATCTGTATTGGTACTGTAGATTGTTATCACTGATACTGTAGATTGTTATCTTTGTAAAATCTTTTTAATTGTATTTTTCCACTCAAGTACATATTATAAATATAATACAAATCTCCACACTAATTGGTGTGCGATCAAACTCAAATTCATACTCTTGCATGGTATCAGAGCTTCGCAATTTTATTTTTCATCTTATTTCTCTTCTCCACTACAATGTCTTCTTCTACATCCTCCAACACCATTACCGCCTCAAACACCATTACTGCCGTCACCATTGCTAACTCTTTTTTTTTTTGATGACCCGGGAACCCTCGTACAGCCGGTAGTCGGCGAGGTAAACCTGGGGTGACGTTAGCGGAGGACCCACCACTCCGACATCACACTTAAGACACCAAGCACCTCCACTGGGTTTCGAACCCCTCACCTTTGGGGAAGGATCAACGGAGCCCTTATCCAGCGGAGCCACCACGGCCGGTGGTCACCATTGCTAACTCTTCATCCTTGTTATCCTCCTCAAAACTGATGCACTGTCTACTTTTGTGCAAATTTAAATCCCAAGTGGAAAAATATTTCAATTATAAGATCAAGGCCCTTCAAATTGATGGAGGTGGTGAGCATAAGAAATTTGATCCTTATCTCTGTCTTCATGGCATCCTACATCGTCTTTCATGTCCACACACACAGGAACAAAATGGTCGGGCTGAGCGTAAACACCGTCATATTGTGAAAACTGGCATCACATTACTTACCCGAACTTTTGTTCCTAATATATATTGGAATGATGCCTTCCTCATTGCGGTCTTTCTAATTAACTGCATGCCTACAACGGTCTTGAGTGGATTGTCTTTTTATGAGAAATTGTTTGGCTAGAAACCCGATTATTTACAATTGTGTGTTTTTGGATGTGCATGCTACCCTTGGCTATGCCCTTATATTCGCAATAAACTTGATGACAGAACAATGCAATGTATCTTCATTGGCTATTCTCCTCATCACCATGGCAATCGTTGTCTTCATTGTAGCACTGGCCGAATATATGTCTCTCGCCATGTGATTTTCCAGGAGAACTTCTTCCCATTTGCTAAATTACAATCTGGTCAATTGTCATCACCATTGCCTAGTTCTCCTGTTTGCATTGGTTATTCATCTACTAAGCCCCCACAGTTTCAGGGGGGTGTCCACCGCAACATCAACTCCATCAAGTCCATCTACTATCATGGATAACTCCTCATCACATATTCAGCAATCTTCTGGATCCTCTTCTCCAGAAGCTCCACTATTACAATCTTCTCAACCTCAACCACCAACTTCTACCCATCCAATGATCACTCGTCTAAAAAATAACATTCATAGACCAAAGGTTTTTCTTTGCACTAAGCACCCACTTTGTTCTTGTTTTCACTCAAGCTTGACACCAAGTGAACCCACTTGTTTTTCTGTTGCAAACAAAGACCCCAACTAGCAACAAGCTATGGCCAGTGAATTTAATGCTCTCATTCAAAATGGCACTTGGGAATTGGTTCCTCATCACCCTTCTATGAATGTGGTCAACTGCAAGTGGATTTATCGCCTAAAAACCAAGTTTGATGGTTCTATTGATAGATACAAAGCACAACTAGTTGCGAAGGGCTTTACTCAATAGGCTGGCTTGGACTATGATGAAAATTTTAGTCTAGTTATCAAATCGACAACGATTTGAGTTGTTCTCTCCTTAGCTATCACATATAACTGGTCTCTACGTTAATTGGACATTAAGAATGCCTTTCTCCAATTAAAGAAGAAGTCTACATGAAGCAACCCCAAGGATTTGTTGATCCGCATTATCCTGGCCATGTATGTCGTCTTTGGAAAGCTCTATATGGTCTAAAACAAGCCCCAAGAGCATGGTTTTCTCGGCTAAGTTCATATTTGTTGTCTATCGGGTTTGTGGCCTCCACTGCTGATTCTTCGTTATTCATACAGCATTAATCTACCACATTCCACTTCTTCTCATCTACGTGGACGATATTATCATTACTGGGAGCTCTACCTCCTCCATCACCGAATTAATCACTTGCCTTGGCACTGAGTTTGTAATCACTGATTTGGGAAATTTATCATACTTTCTTGGCATCGAAGCCCATAGATGCTCTACTGGGCTGTCCCTCACTCAATTCAAGTATGCCACCACTCTTTTAACTTGTACAGGCATGGCTGATGCAAAACCTTCCTCATCACCTATGGCTCCCTCGGCTTCTAAGTTGTCGAAACAAAGTGGTGAACCACTGACCGATGTCTCCACTTATCGAAGTACGGTTGAGGCACTGCAATACCTCACTCTTACTAGACTAGATCTATCATTTGCCGTCAATAAAGTGTGCCAATTTATGCATTGTCCAATTGTAGATCATTGGTCAGCCGTCAAATGGATTTTGCGCTATCTCAAGGCTACTATTCATTATGGCATTATCTTGCGACCTATTCACCAATTGACCTTCACTATGTTTACGGATGCTAATTGGGCTGGCTGCCCTGATGACCGAAAATCTACTAGTGGCTATTGCATTTATTTTGGTCCCAACTTGGTTTCTTGGAATTCTAAAAAGCAACCAACCGTTGCTCGATCCAGCATTGAATCGGAATACAAAGGGGTGGCTAATGCAGTTTTTGAATTATTATGGCTATTACAACTCCTTTGAGATATTCAATACACTCTATATCGGCCACCACTCGTTCTTTGTGATAATGTAAGGGCAATCTATTTGGTTGCCAATCTCATCTTTCATGCTCCAACCAAGCACATAGAAATTGACTATCATTTTGTTCGTGATTTAATTAAAAAGAAGTAGTTGGAACTTCGCTTCATTCCTACATAGGTTCAAATGGCTGATATCATGACAAAGTCTCTGTCCATCTCTCGGTTTCTTATTTTACGTGACAAGCTCATAGTGACTCTGCCACCATTTCGCTTGAGGGGGTGTGATAAAGCAAATCTCCCATATATAGCAATCTTCTACAATTTGTGCCAATCCCATTGATTGAGCCGATCTTCCACGATTTGTGTCAATTTCGTTGATAGAGCAAATCTTTCACAATCTGTATTGATACTGTAGATTACTATCACTAATACTGTAGATTACTGTAGCTTACTTTCACAATCTTTGTAAAATCTTTTTTAATTGTATTTTCCCACTCATGTACATATTATAAATATAATACAAATCTCCACACTGATTGGTGTGTGATCAAACTCAAATTCATACTCTTTCAGTACATCACACATGTGATAATTCGTTTATGCTCAAGATAAGATATGGTTGGATTTAAGGAGATATAATCTAAATAAAAATATCCCATAGAGCAGGTGAAATAAAGATGGATGTGACTTCTTATATTCATTGCATAAAATTGATTTTTCTCGAATAACAAATTTCTTAAAATAAAAAATGAATTAATAATTAAATATAAAATAATATTTGTATTTAATATAAAAAAAGAAAATTCATAATAATAAAAATAAAAGGACAATTTTCGTTTTTTTATTCTTATTATTTAATAAATTTTTATTATGGAATGATGGAAAGGAATAAAAAAGGAAAATCAATTAAAAAGTAGGTAAATAAAAATAAAGTAGAAGAACCCTGATTTTAAATAAACAAATTCTAAGTTGAAACAAATTGTTCTAATATACTTTGTCTCCTTCTTCATATTTTTGGTGCATGTTGAGGCTTCACGGCTCCTTCATAGTTCTTTGTTCACATTAAAACTCTAACAAAACGATGAGAAAGGTGAAGCTCCTCCACTGTAGCTCTTTGATTAACGTCAAAAGTGCACAAATGTAGCTAATTTTCCATAAGTTTGTGGTTCATGTTAAATTTTATGAAAATGACGAGAGAATTAAAGCACTATAAATTTTGGAATCACGAAGGTAAATGATCATGTTTTCTCTCTTTTTTACTAGATTTGATGTTCGCTAGCTCATTTGTTGTAGTCTGTGTACATTTCTTATCATTGTCAAATCCATGGCTTTGGAATTATGCAATGAGCTCTTTTTCTATTTAAGATGTAGGTCATACAATAATTATAAATTCATTGATGGAGGTTATCTCTATTTGTGCATTTGCGATTTCTTTAGTAGTAGATTTTCAGAAATTCTTATTATCTCATTTGTGTACTTTTAGGTTCATTTACTTCAATATGTTGTTCACATCGAACAATGGATATGATGTGATTTGAAAATATTTGATTTTATTATTGTGATTTATCAAACAAAGGATATGAAATAGTAAAATTCTAGAATTTCATACTAGAAATCTAGATGATCAAATGTAGCTTCAGGATTTTCATTTGTTGCGACTTTTCTCAAGGTGAACTATTAAAAGGAATAACGGATTACTAAGTCAAAGGCTTAGCACCATTTGTCCAATTGCAACTTTGGGGTTTTATTTAATTAATGTAACATGTAATTCAATCCGATTGGAATCCGCCACTAATCTATTAGGATGCGTTTGGTCATCCTAATTTGGATTGAGAAAAGATAGGATAAAAAGGATTTGAAATCCTTCAAATATCCTTGCATTGTAAATATATTCCATTGTATGTTTGGTGCAATACAAGAGAGAATTTGAGTTCTGTTAAAATATGTCTCGAGTTTGAGTCCAATGTGAAATTCCGAATATTTCAAATTGGATATGTTGCGGACGTTCGAAATTGAGCAAAGAAGATCCGAAGATCAACTTCCCAAAGTTTGAATATGCGTTGGAGAATTTGGCCACTGAAATAGGAAAGTTCAACTTTGACTTGGGTTTGAATTTTGTTTAAAATATACAGAGATATGTTTTGGATAAAATCGTTTAAGATAGGAAACGGAATCCTATGAGAAGTTGGCAAAAGAGTAAGGGTCTCACTTATATATATATATAGACTTGTGGCCGTAGATGGAAGAAGGGTTGATCATGAAGAATTAGTCTTAAAGCGCCGTCTCATCGTCAAGTTCTTGGGAGGGATTTTCTTTATCGTTCTTGTCCGTGAATTACATCCAAGAAAGATTAGTGTTTGTAGCCGATTTAAATCTTGTGGTAAGATTTGTATGTAATTCCTTCGTGAGATTGAGATATTATTTCTTAAGGAATTCCGAGGCTAAACACTGCGTGCGTTGTTGGGTGTAATTGGGGCTTGGGAAACACGGAGAGAGTGTTTGAGTGAGTTGAGTGTGTAATCTCCTTGTATTGTTTGATCTATAGTGAAATTCGCTGTTGCTCTCCTCATGGACGTAGGTCTTTACGACTGAACCACGTAAATCTGGTGTTCGATTTATTTTCTTCTTTTGTCTATATTATTGTTTGATCGCTCACCTTTTTGTAACAAGTGGTATCAAAGTCAGGCTTGGCTAAGTTGAAGTGAATCGATGGCGACAGAAGAAGTAAAAGTGAGAATTGACAAATTTGATGGGAATGATTTTAGTTTCTGGAAGATGTAGATTGAAGATTATCTTTACTAGATGAAACTACATTTGCCCTTGATCTGGGGAGAAACCAAAGACGATGAAGCAAGTTGATTGGGATTTGCTAGATAGACGAGCTATGGGTGTTATTCGGCTGACGTTGGCTCGTAACGTCGCGTTTAACATCTTGAAGGAGAAGACCACTGCTGATTTGATGCAAGCCCTATCGGATATGTATGAGAAGCCCTCTGTGATCAACAAGGTCTATTTGATGCGACGTTTGTTTAATTTGAAGATGAGCAAAGGTGCATCGGTTGTAGATCATATCAATGAATTCAATGTTATTGTTAGTCAATTGAGTTCAGTTGAGATTGACTTTGAAGATGAGGTGCGTGCTTTGATTCTGTTATCCTCATTACCTGATTGTTGGAATACTACTGTTACTGCTGTTAGTAATTCCTTTGGGTCAACAAGTTTGACATTTGATGGGGTTCGAGATTTGATTCTGAGCGAAGATATTCGTAGAAGAGAATCTGGCGAACCTATATCTACTGCTTTAGTAGGTGAAAATAGAGGAAGATCTAGAACACATGTAGGTAATAGTGGTATTAACATGAACAGGCGTAGCCAGTTTAGGAACTGGTGAAGTTGTCTGTTGGAGCTATGGCAAGACGGGGCATCTTAGAAGGAATTGCCTTAAGCTGAAGAATGAGAAGGGTAAGGGAATTATAGTTGATTCTGCAAATAATGTTGCAGCTGTAGCTGATAATGCCGATTATGTCTTGTCTGTCACTAATGATTCATTATTTGATGGATGTATTATGGATTCTAGTTGTTCTTTTCATGTCACACCAAATAGAAACTGGTTTATCACTTATCAGTGCACGGGTAGTAATAAAGTCCAGTTAGGGAACAATGCCGAGTGCGATGTTGTGGGTGTTGGTGATGTTAAAATCAGAAAGCATGATGGTATTGTGAGGACATTGATTGGAGTAAGACATGTTCTAGAATGAAAAAGAACTTAATTTCCTTAGGTGCCCTAGATTCAGCTAGTTGTAGGTATTATTCAAAGGTGGAGTTTTGAAGGTTGTTCGAGGTGCCCTGGTGATAATGAAAAGAATCAAGCATGGAGGCTTGTATAAACTTCAAGGTGAGATAGTGACAAATTTTGCTGCGGAGACGTCGGATGTATCTGTTCGAGAGTCTATTGACTGCTTGAGAAAAACCTGGGTGTTTGTGCCAATGCACAAGTTTGATGCTGGTGTTAGGATCACGCGGTTGAGAACTTTGATCGAGACAGAGACTGGTAAGTTGATCAAGCATGTGCAGACTGACAATAGCATAGAGTTTTGCTCGGAGTTGGCAAATAAATTTTGCATGAAAGAGGGCATAATGAAACATCGCACTAGTGCTAATAAATCACAACAATTTGTAGAATTGATGAGCAGAACATTATTAGAGACGGCCCGAAAAATGATTTCTAGTGTTGGTATTGCTAGGAGAATCCTAGCTGATATGCTTAATACGATAAGTTGCCTGGTGAATAGATCCCCATCAACTGCGGTTGGATATTGGACTCCTAAAAAGTGTGGTCAGGTAACGTTGCTAGTTATTCTATTATTAGAATGTTTGGTTGCCCGTGTTATTTTCGAATGAGTGATGATAAGCTCAATTGGAGGGCAAGGTGCATATTCCATGGCTATGCACAAGGTGAGCGGGGCGATCGGTTGTGGTGCCTAGATATAAATTCACCTGTTGACAGCAGAAAAGTTACCTTTGATGAGACTCTAGTACTTCTGGCTAAGAATGATTATAGTAGTGTTTAAACGGATCTGAATGGTGTTCAGCTTGAGGTGGAGTTGCGACCAGAAAATCCTAAGGTAGCGTATACGGGTACTAGCAAAGTAATTGACATAGATGGTGCTTGTAGCGAGGTGGAGCTTATAGAGTCAATAGTTGCTGTAACTGCTGATATTGACAAGGTACGTATTCGATCTCCTAATAGATATGGATGCAATAATGGTTTTGCTTTATTTGCGGTTAAGGAGGTTGTGTCGGAAAATCCTTGCGGAGTAGTTAAAGGTGCATGTGGAGTTGGTATTCTGATGAGGTCCTCGGTTATGGCGAAGTTCAAGCGAGGCTTGGACTTGGATAATATCTGTGGTGGTTGAGCCCATTGGGAGCTATGGAAGAGTAGCAGCAGAGTTTGAATTTTTGCGAAGCGATTGCAACTTAGCTCAAATGTCGAGCCAAGGTGGAGATTGTTAAAATATGTCTCGAGTTTGAGTCCAATATGAAATTCTGAATATTCCGAATTGGATATGTTGCGGACGTTCGAAATTGAGCAAAGAAGATCCGAAGATCAACTTCCCAAAGTTTGAATATGCGTTGGAGAATTTGAACGCTAAAATAGGAAAGTTCAACTTTGAGTTGGATTTGGATTTTGTTTAAAATATACAGAGATATGTTTTGGATAAAATCGTTTAAAATAGGAAACCGAATCCTATGAGAAGTTGGCAAAAGAGTAAGGGTCTCACTTATATATATAGACTTGTGGCCATGGATGGAAGAAGGGTTGATCATGAAGAATTAGTCTTGAAGCGCCATCTCATTGTCGAGTACTTGGGAGGGATTTTTTTGTCGTTCTTGTCCGTGAATTACATCTAAGAAAGATTAGTGTTTGTAGCCGATTTAAATCTTGTGGTAAGATTTGTATGTAATTTCTTCGTGAGATTGAGATATTATTTCTTAAGGAATTCCGAGGCTAAACACTGCGTGCGTTGTTGGGTGTAATTGGGGTTTGGGAAACACGGAGAGAGTGTTTGAGTGAGTTGAGTGTGTAATCTCCTTGTATCGCTTGATCTAGTGAAATTCGCTGCTGCTCTCCCTGTGGACGTAGGTCCTTACGACTGAATCACATAAATCTGGTGTCCGATTTATTTTATTCTTTTGTCTATAGTATTGCTCGATCGCTTGCCTTTTCGTAACAAGATCTTTGAAAATTTGCAACTTAAAATAGGATTGAAAATTTTTGAAAATCCTTCTCAGTAGGAAATCTTCAAAATATTCGACAGGCTCCTCATGTACGTGAGACTCGTACCCTCCTGACCATTGTCGTTAGCAAGCAATAGTCTCGAACTTGGCTTGTGAACTGTGGGAGGGACTTCCTCTGGTTGTTGTGGTCGGACCCCATCGCCGAAGAATGCTATGGTGCCATCTCTTAGGAGTTGAGGGAGGCGATAGTGGAGAAAAGGTGCCTTGTGGGGTGGGCTCGCAGGAGGAGGTTTTGCACCACAGTGCCGTGCACAACTGGCTTGAGAGCGTAGCCGCCAGGAAGACGAAGGTCACTAGGAAGCCGATGGTGTGCTGGCCCTTTTTTGCTTATGAATAATTGGCTCGTTAGTCGCTTGAAAGGTCGTGCAAGACGATTGTCTTTAGACTCATTTTCAATCTCACTCGTCGGAACACAATTGCCGGCCGACAGTGACGATTGGCGTGGTTGGAGGCGACGGCGTGGCGATTGGTGTGGTTGGAGGCGATGGCCATCGTGCGGTGGTTGGAAGTGATGATGATCGGCTAGTTTGATGATGGTCCTCGCATGGTGCTAGCGAAGCAACATCCCATGCGTCACTCCATCACTCCGTTGGAGTAAATGCAGGGATTTTACGACGTGATGGAGTGACGACCGGCGAGGGGATTTCACGGCAACGACCAGCAAGGAGGGGAGCGTGGGCCTTCTCAAGCGCCGGGAAACCTGCAAAGAAGGGATCCAACTCGGTAGAGAGCTGGCCCACGGCGGTTCAAGTGCTGATCGTTACTGCAGGGACTGGCGAGAAGCTCCGAAGTCGCTGAAATCACTGGAAGACCTCCGAGGGGAAAACTCTAGCGCTGCTAAAGTGCAGGAGGTCGTCCGGTTTTCGAGCTGCGGGAGGCTCGGCCGGGATTCACTGGTGCAGAGCTGCGGTCTGCTGAACAAACACCGGAGGACCTGTAAGAACACCGGGAACACGAGAAGCTCGCTGGGATTCGCTGCAAGAAGCCGTTGGGGTCAGGCAGAGCAGTTTGGGCGTCGGGGAGGTGACGGGCGCACGGTGAGGACTGAAGCACGGGCTCGGTGGGCGGAGCTCGATGTCAGCAAGGCGTGACGGCAGTAAGCGGCAACCGCGCGTGTGGGAGAGAGAAATTCGTCTTCTTTCTGTTGTCTGCGTGCAAGCCTCCAAAAACTCCTCTACCGTCGATTTCCCCTGTGCTGTGTTCTGGACTTGTCTTTTACTTCTGTTTTAGATCATGGAGATATCTTGACGGAGGAAATAGTGGAAAGTGATTTTGCAGAGCAAATCCTCCTTCTCACGTTTCTTCTTTAATTAATGATCTTTTGTCTTTTCTTCCATTCTTGCCCTCCTCAATCCTTTACGCTGGACCCAATTTTGCTGTGAATGTGCTAAGGTGATTGGTTCCGATTTGATTCCACCCAAGAACTAGTCCGGTTCCTACTTTGAGGAATTGAGGACTGGTCTGTTAGGTCTGGGACGGGACTGAACCGGACTAACTGGTCCACTGGTTCATTCTATGACTTGTTCCTACTTTGAGGAATGGAGGATTGGTTTGTTAGGTCTTGGGACGGGACTGAACCAGACTAACTGGTCCATTGGTTCATTCTATGACTTCGAAAAGGAAAATCCAAAATTACTATCTAGTATCTTTCATGAATTGTTAAATTAAATTTTACTCAATAGGACATATACGGAATAAAGATGAACGCAAATTTCAAATTATGTCCCATTAATGCTTAGATTGCAAATCAAAAAATTGAAGGAAAAACAAGGTTTTAAGAACTTTAAAAAATAAAAAATATATTTAATCGATCTAGTCTGATTGGTCCAGTTTCGACTTTGAAATCATGAATCAGATCGGAAATAACAATATGGAACCAAAAACCAGACCGACATCCCCTAGAACCGGACCGCATTGACCAATCTGATTCGGTCTGGGCTGGTTCCCGATTTGGGCAATCCTCTATGCTCACCCCTAGAATGTGCCCATGGAATGGTCAATTTCATGCCCTCATGTTGACCCGATTTTTGCTCAGTGAAGATATTCATTGTTTTTGACATATATTGTTAGCCCTTGTTCAAATCATATGTACTATGAATACGTATTTTTCCTTGCGAATATTAAGATGTGCTTGTACCAGAATTGTTAGTAGTATTTACTAAGTGTAGTTCTATTAGATGGGTCATCATGGGGATGCTAGAATGGATTTCCCATCGATTAGTCGCTTAATACTTCAACATCGGTGAGTTAGTTGGATTGCTGGCGGGCTTCCATAATTCCCCTTGTTTTGGCAGCCACGGCATGTCGATGTGCAAAGTTGTTTGTGCAAAGTTGTTGATTTAGTAGTTGAAGAGTTCTGGAATTTATGAGCTTTTAGATTTATGCTTCTGAAGAGCACTTGTGAGGATTGGACAAGAGCATGTAGCAAAAGTGGGGAGAAATTTCTATACATAAGGTTTTGATGTATATTAGCAGAGATTAAATTATTTGTCAAATTGAGAATAAATTAGTTATTTAGTGGAGGATTAAAGTGAAATTAAATTCTATGCATGTTCGAGGTTTAAATTTTATGGAGAAATTTCGAGCCATGACAACCTCCCTCACTTAAGCCCCTTAGCTCCAGTTCAATGTAATTATATAGGCTTAAATTCTATGCATGTGTCGACATCTTTTTGCTTTCTTGATGACCCTAATGCCATTTCATTTGGGCTTAAAGATGGCGACTCCTGATTCCCATTAATTTTTATCTTCTCAACCTCGTGAGAAGCCTTCGACCAAAAACAAAAAAGAACCTTGTGAGAAGCCCAAGACGGAAGGGCCCTGGACCTAGAGAGGTAATAGTACACGCTCGCACCAGGAACAAAGCAATTTTAGACACTTAATGTATTGTACACGTCTTTGAAATGATATGCTCGCCATAAATATGTGGATCTTATGATAGGGTAGCCGAACATGAGATCCGCCAAAACGGACGGTTTTGTTGAGGACCCCGCCCTAAAATTTTCACTCAATGGTAGGTTGAATTTGTCGTGACCATGGTACTCATCTCATACATTGTTCTTATTAGAAGATATTTCATTTCCGACTCAGTTAATGAGGTCTCCAACATGGCTTAACTATGAACTATTTACTATAAGGTTTCGAATAAAAATAATGTACGAGATCACAAAAGGAAAGTCATATGCGCACATAACAAGTGCTGAATAGCTCGCAGAACATGACATATAGCGAGAAAGAAGCAAAAAAAATGCTCCTCCTCAGTAGTTAAGGGTCATTAACAGCTTTAGGATTTTTTTGGACAATTGTCCTCACAATTTAACTAGCTTTACTAGTGTTAACTGTTAAGTAGTGCTTCTATTGCACTTGTTAACAAGACCCGCGTAGGAAAAGAGCTAAATGGAGGGATGACCAAAATCAATATGGAGAGAGAGAGAGAGAGAGAGTAATTGCAGATGACTGGGAAATTTTCCAAGCATGCACGTCGCACGAGCATCCAAAAGCATCTATTCTGGGTTTATGCATGAGGACACGAACTCGACAGTCAATAATGTCTTAATTGCAGATGACTGGGAAATATTCCAAGCATGCACGTCGCACGAGCATCCAAAAGCATCTATTCTGGGTTTATGCACGAGGACACGAACTCGACAGTCAATGTCTTTATGCACGTGTTGGACAATTCCAACGCGCAACCCATTTGGTTTTTTCTCCGGTCAACCGGTATCTGGTGAAACAGTGGCGGAGTTAGGTTGCCAAGTCAGCCTGTTGCGGAGTTGAAATTGAAGCCTGAGCGGGTTTGTCAATAAGCGGTAGGTAAGCTACTAATTATCCAATGCCGGTCCTTGATCAATCAAAAATCAGATTACAATAAGCCATCTAGTGATGTCGGTGTAATATATATCAGTCTTTCTACTTCACTTTGAAACATGTTTAGTATAAAGTCATAATGTTAATAACATATGTGACAAATAAGAACCAATCATTAAGGCATACAATTCATAATCGTGACTTTTTTCATAAGTAAAAATTCTATTAACGAGGATCTTTAAGACACTTAATCAAAATAGGATCGTGATTCTCATACCTCTATTAATTTTTTGGCAATACTTATAATTCGTTTATTGGAAACTAAAATTTGTTCCTTTATTAAGTATGGTTCAATTAATATTTTGAGGATTTTTGCGACAAGAACTTTCATGGTGGCGAAGGTGAAGCCCCGCGTTGTTTGAATGTTGACTTAGTGGGGAGGGACTGTCCTTGATGTACTTCTATTCAGTACTATGGGGACCACGTTCTTTGGTGCTTACTGGCCGCCCTGTCTACTTTTTCTTGGCGAGCCTTTTCCAATCGAGGTAGACTTATATCACTAGAATGTACGAAATTAGACTTCGCATGAGAGAGTTTGAAGAGACACCCCTCCATTTGGGACCGTAACCATAGCAATGTGAGCTACCAAAACATGCGATAACGTAGAAAGTGACTTTGAAAAGAAGATTAGCGTCACCGGATTTGATTACTATGATTACCGAAGATAATTTAAATGGCGTTAAAAAAATTAAAAGGTGAAAAAAGTGGAGAAAAAATGGAAAGAACTCAATTCAAAGTGGGAAAATTTACCTTGATCATAATCTTAATAGAGGATCATTCTTGGATCTGAAATTGACCTGCTTAACGTGGAAATCTTCGTTGCAAAATGAAAAGGAAAGAGGCGATGTATCGTGGAAATTTCAACACCAACACCAACTGCACATCTTTCGAAAAGTCCGGTGGGATCATTATCAGAAGAAAGTGACACTCGAGAGACTTACATGGATATGTGTTTTCAGTCCACCCTCAAATTAATTTCCATGTATTCAATACCACGTCAGAATCAGTTTTCAGTTTTTGGAATTTGGATCCTACACTAGAACTAATCAGCAGGGTCGGTCTAGTCCAATTCTAGGTTTATCCTAGACCGGTGATCACCTCTAGTTTAAACTAGATTACTCTTCACAAACCGTAGAGATTGTGCATGGAGATTTTATTTCGTCTTAAAATTTATTGTCCTTACAATGGTTTATTAGAATTGGAAACAAAGTTTGTAAATGTTAATTCGGAGCATAGTTCGCATAATGATTTTATTCCTAATGGACAATAATGAATAGAAGTCGCAAGAATTTAATTTTGAGGACCAAAGCTTGTCTAATATCACTCGTACAGTTTGATGTCCATTTTGAGGCGAAAGTATTTGTCTCCTTGAAGAGTATCTGTCACAAAGGTCGCGATTCCTCTTGCCATGAAGAAATCTCCAGTTCTGTCCACAATGGAAAGATCCCTAGTTTGAGCTGCCTTTATATCTACACCCATTATGTTCAAAGCGCCCTTGTGATCCGTTAAATGGAACACTAAAATGAAGGCGAACCAGGCGTTGTAGTCACTCTTTATGTCCTAGAAATAGGAGCGTTGAGATTGAGTGACCGCCGAAGAGAAAAGATGGTTATCCCTCGTCGTCAAGTCGTGGAACCTGATCAGCTTCCCCAAATTGAAGTTGCCAAGCCCGGTTTCATTGTAGTCTGACTGCGAAAGCACAAGGAAACTCTCTCGTGATTGGCTTGGGTCAACGGTGACATAGAACTACGAGCAAGTCTTTGTCCTTTGGTTGGTGGAAGACCAAGACCCAATGCATAACCACAAGGACATGTTAGCATGGCCCTACCGAGATTTGATATATCAATCCAAAGATATTAAGCAATTAAGATGCATTTAATTTACAAAAAATAAATAATTTAGAAAACATTTTTCTAAAGATAATCACCTATAACATTTAAAAAATTAATGAACTGGAAAATGTTTTTATTATTCACAAAAATATTTAAATACAAATTACTGTTGATAATCAAAATATTTTTCATTAACTAATTATTTGAAGTAGGATAAGTGATTTTTTTTGAAAAAATATATTGTAAATTATTCATTTTTGGCTAAATAAATGCAACTTTGTACCACAAAAAAGTACGAGAGCAGGCTTCACATGATAGAGCTTTGAAGAGAAACTTCTCTATTTGGGACTACAACCATAGCAATGTGAGCTACCAAAACGAGCAACAACGTAGAAAGTGACATCCAAAAGATAATCTAAATGGAAGGCGAAAAAAAGTGAAGAAGTGAGTCAAATTACGGAACTTCATTTAGTGATTAGCAGATCGAATATGATAACCTTGCCACATAGTTCTACTTGCTCTGAATAAGCAAGAAAACCAAGAGAAAACAAAAAATTAGGGGTGTCAATGGTTTGGTTCGGTTCGGCTTTTTTGAAAAACCGAACCAAATCGTTAGGAAAAATTGTTGAACCGAATTGAATGAGACCTGAACCAAATATGAATTGGTTTTTCAGTTTTTGGTTTTTAGCTTTCGGTTTTCAATTTTTGCATTTGTTTTTTTTTCGTTTTTTTCTGTTGTATATTATAAGAGTAATTTTCCCGTTAAATGGAACACTAAAGTGAAGGCGAACCAGGCGTTGTAGTCACTCTTTATGTCCTAGAAATAGGAGCGTTGAGATTGAGTGACCGCCGAAGAGAAAAGATGGTTATCCCTCGTCGTCAAGTCGTGGAACCTGATCAGCTTCCCCAAATTGAAGTTGCCAAGCCCGGTTTCACTGTGGTCTGACTGCGAAAGCACAAGGAAACTCTCTCGTGATTGGCTTGGGTCAACGGTGACCTAGAACTACGAGTTGTCTCTATCCTTTGGTTGGTGGAAGACCAAGACCCAATGCATAATCACAAGGACATGTTAGCATGGCCCTACCAATATTTGATATATCAATCCAAAGATATTAAGTAATTGAGATGCATTTAATTTAGAAAAAATTTTTCTAAAGATAATCGCCTATAACACTTAAAAAATTAATGAACTGGAAAATGTTTTTATTATTCACGAAAATATTTAAATACAAATTACTGTCGATAATCAAAATATTTTTCATTAACTAATTATTTGAAGTAGTGTAAGTGATTATTTTTGAAAAAATATATTGTAAATTATTCATTTTTGGCTAAATAAATGCAACTTTGTATCACAAAAAAGTATGAAATCAGGCTTCACATGATAGAGCTTTGAAGTGAAACTTCTCTATTTGGGGCTAAAACCATAGCAATGTGAGCTACCAAAACGAGCAACAACGTAGAAAGTGACATCCAAAAGATAATCTAAATGGAAGGCGAAAAAAGTGAAGAAGTGAGTCAAAGTTTAAGAAAACTACAATGGCCATTCAAGAGGAAAATGGAGAAAACTCAATTCAAAGCGGAAAATTTAGCCTGGTTCATAAGCGTAAGAGAGTATCGTTCTTGAGTCTAATATTTACCAATCTCACTTGGATAACTTTGTCGCAAAGAGAAGAAAAAGGCAATCTATTGGAGGAAATTCAATCCAAACACCAACCGCATCTCTTTTGAAAAGGTTGGTGGGATCTATGTTAGATAAAAAAAAAATGACACTACAGAGAGTCAAATGGATATACGTTCTCAGTCCACTCTCAAAATAGCTTCCATGATTGGTTTTCTCAAAGTGCGAGTCGAGTCATGAACGCAATGAAAAATGCTTTAATCGGTTTCTCTTCTTGCAAGACACACAGAAGAATGAGAGATCTGGGAAGAAAGTTACTAAAATTAGGCAATATGCTGCTTCTTTTCACTAGGTGTTTCAACCAGATCACTTCACAAAATACAGAGATTGCGCACGGAGATTTTATTTAATTTTTAAACAGGAAAGACGGATCTTCCATACAATAAGTTCTTACATGTTAAGTCGAACAAAATCAGATAGCGATTTCATTCCTAATAGACAATGATAAACAAAAGTACTCGCAAGAATTCAACCCTCGAGGTACAAAGTGTGTCTAATAACACTCATACAGTTTGATGTCCATTTTGAGGCGAAAATACTTGGCTCCTTGAAAAATATCGGTCACGAAGGTTGCGATTCCTCTCGCCATGAAGAAATCTCCGGTTCCGCCCACGATGGAAAGATCCCTAGTTTGAGCCGCCATGATATCTGCACCCATTATGTTCAAAGTTCCCTTATGTTCTGTCGAATTGAACACCAAAGTGTAGGCGAACCATGCGTTGTAGTCACTCTTCATGTCGTAGAAATAGAAGCCTTGAGCTCGAGCGACCGCTGGGGAGAGAAGATTGCTATCTTTTGTCATCGGGTCGTCGAATACAATCAACTTCCCAAACTTGAAGTTGCCAAGCCCCGTCTCGTTAGCGACCGCTGCAGACGTTGCGTTGGCCACGTCGCTGCCACCAAAGAGTATGTCATGGAAGTAGAGGACAAACCTGTTGCATGGTTGGTCCTTGTTGAGGGTTTTCTTGGTAGCCGATGAGAACTGGCTTGTGAATAGGAGGAGGAGGAGGAGGACAAGGAAGCATGATTTGTGTGCGACCAAGTTTCTCATGGTTAACTATGCGTAGTTGCCAGCAAATTGGCTAATGCTTGTGAATAATGGACGGGGTTGCACTTCTTTATATAGGAATTCTTTGGACCCACATTTCATTGTAGGGACATACTTTTTTCTTTTATTTTTTTTGTTTACTTCGTTATACTTATTTCTTGAAATAATTTGTCAATTTCAGATATTATTTAACCATGATCTGTCTCCTAATGGATCTATTCTGACTGTTAAAGTACATGGTAGCTCTCTCTTGATTGGTGGGATATGGTATATTTGCTTTAGGGAGAATATGGGTCAACGGTGACTTAGCACTAGAAGCTTGTCTTTATCCCTTGTCGGTGTTAGGCTAAGAGGCAATGCATTTTTTCATGGACATATTGGCATGACCCTACCAAGATTTTGGTATATCAACAGAAAGATACCAAGCAATTAGGCTGAGGCGAAGATGAGTGAAGGCCAGGCTTTGTTGTGATCCTTCTTAAATGTTATGGGGAGGAACAATTTAGAGGTAATGCCAAAAGAGAATCAGTGATCCTCAATCGATACGGGTTTTCCCAAATCCTTACATCGAGTAACTTTGAAAATTTCTTTGAGATTCAATTAATTCTAGGGACTTCTATCTTGTGAGGAAGTTGCCTCTAGCCTATTGAAGCCGACTAAGAGCCAAGTGAAGTAGATGAGGTAACTCAATTTTACGTAATTAATGATGTAGGGTCAGGAATTTGATTACACTAATAATCTAATTAATGCCATTTCAGTCCCTAAACTTGATTATTTGTCAACTAAAGTGTCCATGTAATCTTTTTACCAAATTATGAATTCTAAAATTTTCATTCACTAAGTGTACATGCAATGTGTTTGGTTTTTATTATGATCCTAAAAATGTAACCTAACCATTCAACTTAAAAAAGCAAACTGCACCGCAAAAGCAATATAAAAGAATCACATCCAATTCATTGAAATAGTAATAAAGGAACGATAAAAAATAGAGTGCACTAAAGTAATCTAATACGAGTAAGTAAAAAAATTGTTATTAAACCCTAGGATAGCAGTTCTCATGAGCTAAGTTCAAATTGAATCAAATTTCTCATCACTCTATTAAAACTAAGCTCCATCGAAGGTTATCGCTAAAATGTCTAAACAATATTTACTAATTAAAATGAATATACTAGACTCTAACATTCTAATAAAGCCACACTTCTAAGCTATTTTTCTATACTATTTTTTTTTAAATGAAGACTTGGGCCGAGCCCTTCTGTCCATTATGAATACGAATCACTTATGCCTCATGGGTCTTGGCTCAGGACATGAGTCAAAACCAACGAAGACCTAATTTGTTGAAATTAAATTACGTTTGTTTCGCGAAAAATGAAAGATTTGAAAATTATTTTCTAAAAAATGATCGCTTAGATCACTTGAAATAATTAGTTCATAAAATATATTTTCGTTATAAAAAATAGTAAGATGAAAATATTTTTTGTTCATTCATTTTTATAAGTAATACAAACGATTATTTTTTAGAAAAATATTTTCCAAATCATTCATTTTAGAAAAACAAACGAGTTTAAATTAAACTCGAACCCATCTAAGCTAGGTCAAGCCTAGACTTCTTAAACAAGGTCCCGACTCATTCAACATCGCAAGAAGCCCATATTTACAAAATCCAAATTCAAGCCCCATTTTCTCTCCTTTGTTTTATTTTCTTCTATTATTTATTAATTATTATCTTCTAATTCTTTTACATCCCTTTGTCTTCAGCCCATCGTCTTCCTTCTTACACAGCGAACTCAACCTCGCCACCAACAACGGAACTTAAAAACATTAAAGACACCCTAACATATTCCCAACTTCAGTCAATGAATAACATATTCCACAGTTGTTATACTTCCGGTCACCAGACCGCCGTCAATCGCCATTCGCCAACCACAAACCATCCAATGTATACAAACATGGCTTTGCAATGATGCATAGAACCTGGGTAAAATGAAGCGAAATGGAGGAATAGACTTGAACATTTCAAAGACTACACATGCACCATCGACTTTCTCGGTTATTATCTCGCCGGCGTCCGCCGCAGATTACCAAAAGGAAACAAGGAACAGAGATTCAGTGATGTTGGTGGACCACTACAGAATATGCTGGGAATCATGTCTAATAGTTAACAAAACAACTAAAAACGCCTAAACTATGTCCACACATCATTTGAACAACATCAAAAGCTTTTTCCCAGCCACGTCCGAGAGACTTACCATCGAACACATTACGTGCGTATGTTCGGGTAATGAAACGGGTCATCAGGTGTGTTTGGCTTCTAGATTAGACTCATACAAACATGGTAAGACATTCAGAATCAGGAAGGTATACTTGGGCACCAATTCCGATTTTAACGGAGACATCTCGGTTTTCTCCTCCATCAAAATGAGGACACGGTATTACTGTTACTAAGTCAATGAGTACAAAGGAGCCACAATAAGCGACTAGATTGATGATGAGAGCTTGGCTTATATCCAAATATCAGAATCATGGCTAACGAGCGAGTCTTGAGCGTGATTTCATCACTTCGATACTCCTAGACGCGAAGCAGCTGAGAACAGAGTAAGTCCTGTACTACTTTGAAATAGACACCAGTGGTGATGATCAACGACCGGCAACCTCCGAGACGACTAGCAAGCATCGAGGAATAGTCAGTCTTTGAGTGTTTTCTCTCCAATTCCTCTCTGTGACGCCTCAAGAAAGGAGGTCTCTGTGTGTGTTGTGTAGACAACAAAGGTCCTAGATTCCCCTTTAGTGAACATAAAAACCAATATTTTCTCAAAAACCTTGGCCAAATAGAAGCGGCATTTTTTTTCCTGTCTTGTCTGGTCGCGCCAAGTGGCACGATCTTAAGGAGGTGAGTTTGGGTCCGTTCGTTTCGCGGAAAATGAGCCATTTGGGAAAATATTTTTCGGTGTTCGGTTGAAACCCGAATTTTGAATGGAAAGTTTTTTTCACCGTTCATTAGCTAATTTAATTGTTTGGGAAAAATTATTGAAGAATTGAATTTTAATATTTTTAATTGACCAAAAATTAATTTTATTAATTTTATTTTTTAAATTGAATTTTTAATTATTTGTATTTTTAAAAATCAAAATTTTTATTTATTTTTCTTTCCTTTTCTTTTCCTTCTAACTTCCTCCTCCTTCTTCCTCCTCCTTTCTCCGCCTTCACACGCCTGACGATGGCTGGCTGCTCGGCGGCCGACCAAGACCCGGTCGCCAGATCTGGCGAACTTGAGGCTCGGTCGATCTCGCCCGAGCTCACCGGAGGTTAACCGGGCTCTGGCGAGCCGCGAACTCGTCGGATCTGGCGGTGGAGCTCGGGCTCGCCTGGATCGGGAGCTCGAGCTCCGCTGCTAGATCCGGCGAGCTCACGGCTTGCTAGAGTTCGACGAACCTCTGGCGAGCTTGGGCGAGGCCCAAGCCCCGCCCACCTCGTCGGATTGGGCGAGCTGCGAGCTCCGGATCCGGCGAGCCGTGAGCTTCGCCCTAGGCTGGCGAGGCTCCGCCTCACCCGATCTGGTGAGGCTTGAGCTCGCCGGGCTCGGGCGAGCTTGGCTTCCCTAGATTAGGCGAGACGGAGCCTCGCCGGCCTAGGGTGGAGCTCGAGCTGGCTCACGGTCGATTGCCGGCCGCCGTCATGGCCGACGACCGGCCAAGGCTAAGGAAGAAAGATTTTTTTTTTTTTTGGTCTAAAATGAAGAAAGATGAAAAGGAAAGAAAGAAAAGAAAAAAAGAAAAGGAAAAAAAGAAAAAAAAAAGAAAAAAAAGAAAAAGAAAAAAGAAAAAAGAAAAAGAAAGCATAAAAATAAATCAAAAATATGTTGGTGAAAAGAAGCAAGGTGGAAGAAATCATGGAAAATGTTTTCCACTTTAACATTTTCCTCATCTTTGAAGGTTGTTTTTCCAATAATGGAAAACATTTTCCTTGAGTAGTTTATTTTCTGTGAAACGAATACCAGAAAATCCGAAAAACGTTTTCCTAGTCCTTAAATCAAATGTCTATCCTAATTTTTGTCAAAGGTCAAATCAAATGTCTACATTTTTGTCAAAGGTCAAACCGACATTTTTGATTTGACTAAAAAAGTCAATATTTCGCCATTTATTTTTATGAAAATTTGAAACTTAAATGCCTAATTCTATATGCATATGCTAGACCGACACCTATATGCGATTTTTTTTTTTTTTGGTTTTTGTACGTTTTTGCAATTTTGACTTAAAGTCGATTTTTAGGTTTGACAAAATAGTTAGATAAAAAATTAATACTTGTTTTTTAAGAATATAGTGTCCAATTACTGATGAGATGTAATGCTCTTAATTTCTACATACAATTGAGGTACTAAGGACACTTATTTAATTGATTTTTTTTTTTGGTTAAGAAACGAGACTTGCCGCAATCGGGGATTTCGATTCTTGAATTTTCTAACTTAAACTGTCGAGAAATGCCACCAATGTGTGCCAATAGCTTCATTTAAGCATGCAAGGAGTTGGGGCGGTTTTGTAAATAAGCTTGGATTGATTGAACTATGGTGAATGTATTATAGCGAAATGCCGTATCAAGCGAAAGCTGAAGAAAGAGAAGGGACATGATGAAGACCAGACGGAAATGTTTCTTTGATTTCATTTCGTCTAGATTTGTGGATCTGATCTATATGATGACTAATGTTTCATGGAGATGCTCGGCTATTGGTAATAAATCTTGGGTTTATATATATTTAGAGGGAATTTTGCTTGGCACTTTTGTGCTTATGGGAATCTTACTATGATTCGGGAAATGCAGGAAATAAGGTGGGACAATGAAATCGAACCTAAAGATGGCAAAATTCAATTGCGATTCATTTATATAAAAACTATAGTAAAAGAGTTATTGGGAACACGTAACAAAAACTTGAAATCTTCATTCGAGGAAATCGCCAAGAAGAAGTTCAGACCAATAAGTTATTGATCAAATATGATATAATACTACAATGTGGAAATTCATTTTAACACGATTCACTCGTACATCTCAACAATTTCCACATTATAACGATCGGTGATGACTGGATTGTCACATCAACGATTTTCAGCGGAAATTGATCGGAATAATTGTATTAAAATTTCGCGCAAAGATTAATGACTAATTTAATAAAAATGAAAATTTTAATATTAAAATAATATTTATATAATAGATTAATGATTGATTAGGTAATTTTTCCTGACCACTAGACTAATGATTAAGATGATATTGGCCCACCCGATCTCCATAGACCATAATGCGTTAACTGAAAAGAGAACCGTGCGAAGAAGATAACCGGAAGATGATGGCCAAGGCGCAGGAATAAGTCAAATTAAAATAATTTCAAATGTTTGTTGTGGTAGGTGCTGGATTCCCGCTGGTCCCGAGTTCCCAGCAAAGCGCATCGCCCGATGGCTCTTTGACTACATCCAAGTGCCGTAATCGATCCGAACGGCATCTTTTCAAAAGCGATCGTACGATGAATCCACGACCGCTCAAAACAACACAGCTACGAGCGTTTCTTGTTGGACGCCATCATTGAAATTTGCCTAGTTGATGATTCGGTGCTCTGACAAAGTTGGCGGGATCCCACTTCATTCACTTTCACTTCACGCACGAGCGTTTCTTCTTGGACGCCACCATTGAAATATGCTTAGTTGATGATTCGGTGCTCTGACAAAGTTGGTGGGATCCCACTTCATTCACTTCACGTTCACTTCACGTTAGCTCATTCTCGCTGGCGTAAATCCGAGATGGAGATTGGGTCGGTGAAAAGGCGAGTCGAAGTTGGAGAAACCCATGATGGCGGAATATAAAAAACGAGCGGAGCTTCAGAAAAGTGGGTCATCTTTCTCCTTTTGAGTAATTATCACCAACCTTCATTGATTAAGAACCTAATATTTTTTCATTTTTTATCCATCAAGTTGACATATGCTAAGACGCCGCCGTAGGCCCACTACTGCCCTCTTTCCTCGTCTTTCCCCTTTTCATATTCTCGCCCACGTGCGTCCACTGGAGCACATATGTTTCTAGAGAGATAATTACCCAAAAATTCATAAAACTATAGTACCACTACTATTTCAGTCCTAAATTTTTTAATTTAATTAATTTGATCCTAATTTTTTTTGATGATTTACTAATTTAGTCTTTCAATTTTTTCCAAATTTTTTTGACATGAACATAAGGCATATCAAGTGACATCGTAAGAGCTGATGTGGAAGATCTTTTCAATTTCTTTTCTAATTTTCTGAGTTCTTTCTTCTTGTTTTTCCTTTTCTTTTCTTTCCTTTGTCCTTTTTGTCTCTATTTCACTTCACCAATCGTTGGCTATAGGTTATAAAACTAGTGGTGATTTTTGGATGCTTGTGGAGATTTGGAACCGGAGTGAAAGTTGGGAAATTTTTTTAGAAAAAAATTCAAGATAGAATTGAGATTGGATCTAAAATAAGTTTTTTTTTTTTAGAGAACTAGCCTACCAAAATATATGTTTTTTGTATTGCACACAGGAGCTCCTCTAAGTGTTCCAGTCGGTGGAGATGCTAATTCTAAATGGAGATCAAGATGTTGTGACACGTTGTGTCTTGTCATACAAGTTGTGTCTTGTCATGTTAAGAATTGGTCACAAAAAAATTTACAATTTTTAGTTCATAACATACATATGATGGAAAAAGTCCCTAGAGTCTTGTTAGTGCATATATCATTCATACACATTTTCTCTTTGTTTCTTGGCCTAAGGAAACCTTTGGACGCCTCCGTTACCTTTGATAAGAAAAAAAATGAAGAGTGATCAATTAATTTTTGTTACATAGTGAGGAGTATAATAAGTCAATTTATAATCTTTAACACCAGGTATTCATAGACTCTATAGTTCCCTACCGCGTTTGATTCATATGTAAGCATTTCTAATATAATATGAGTCTTCTTAGACACAAGGAAAAGATTCAGTTTCAAAGACGAGCCAATAGTTGTGCCTCAATGCATTTTGGGAATTGCATCCATTGGTTCTACATTTGATTCATAACTCGAAAGTTGATTGAGACATGGCCTAGACTCCTAGGGATGCTTACCATGATTGAATGAGAACATATTAGAGGCTCCCAGGGTGGCGCTACCAATTTTGGCATATCCTCCTTTAATCTTTTTGTTATATAATAGTCTCGGCGACATTAAAATTAGGATTAATAAGTCCACCAACCCATTCGAGCTTTCCAAATTCTTCTTCTTCTTCTTCTTATTTTTTATTTCCTCTCTATGGAGCAGCCGTTGAATTTTCGTCCGGGAAATAATGCTAAATTGAGTAGAGTTGTTGGTTCTACCGCGTGATCCCCCCTTTCCCGTTTGACCATACAATTTTTAGTGTTGAGATAGTATCAAAACCAAATCCAAAATTGGTGGAAGTTGGTTACCATGGTCCATTCAATCATAAGCGCTGACTGATTATCAATAAAGATGCGAGATAGCATTGTTTGGCAAGTGACGATGTTTTTTTTTTTTTTTGGTTGGTAGTGACAATGTTGGAAACGACGCTTTATTGCATCTAAGCATGACCACAAGGCGAAACATGAAATGAAGAAAGCGAAATTAACTTGAATTTGAAACGATATGATATGTACAACTCATTTAGGGTGCGCGTGATAAAATTTATGTTTTTGATTTCTCTGTTCCCCGGAACAGGTTTGGAATATAAATCCGTTTGGTAACGCAATTTGATTTCTCTATTTCTGAAACAGATTTCTATTCCAAAAATAGAGAAATCGAAAAAATGGGAAGCTGAAATTTTTAACTTCTCAGTTTCTGAAATAAAAATAGAATTTTTTTTTTGTAAGGTAAAAATAGATTTTTTTTTTCTTTTCTCCATTTAGGCATCCTTCTTCGTTCACGGGCTTTTCTATTTGGGCGTTGCTTCTCCTTCTCCTCTCAACGCTTCAACCAAACCCTAGCGTCGTCAACTCCGAACAACCTGTCCATCCTCGTCGTTGACTCCGAATCCATCCTTCTTGTCACTATTGACTCCGAAGCCGTCGCCGTCCTCTTGCCAGTCAGATCGTCGCTCATCTTGCTGTCGTCATCCTCAGACCATCCAATTTGCTCTGGTTGTCCCGTCGGACTCACCTCCTTCGTCCACGTCCCCGTTCAGATTTGGATTGCGCCTTCCTTCCTCTCCGATTTGAGGTCTCCCCGCCCCCCCCTCTCTCTCTCTCTACGCTTAGGAAAACCATTGCCAATAAAAATGGCAAGGGATAATAATATGCCGGAAATTCCATGAAATTGTATTTTCACCTTTTGTAATGTATTAGTATTATTTGGACTATTATTTTGTATTTGAGGATTTCCTATGTTGTTATCTAATCAATTTCTATTCCTAGAAATAGAAATTTTATTCTGTTATTAAACGGAATTTCTATTCCTAGAAATAAAATTTTTGATTCGTTATCAAACGGGTTTCAGAAATAAAAATTTTGAGTCGTTATCAAACGGGTTTTTTTGCTTAAAAACTTGTCCGGGGAATAGAAATTGATTTGATTTCTGACCAGAAATCAATTTCTGGAACAGAAATTTTGTCATGCGTGCCCTTAGTCGGTTTAATAAACACATTTTTTTCTTTGTCATTAGTCAAAATAAACTCGATAAAGTGCATATTCGAAATTGCTTGAAAGGAAGGGATTGCTGCAAATTAACTCAATAATCCATACGTTTCAAGTAATGTGCCTCATTATCCCCTAAAGAAAAACCAGTCGACGTATTTCTTAGATCGAGAACAGTCAATTCAAAGAGGAAAATTTTTCCTGATCTATATAATTCGTGGAGAATCCTTCACATGTGTCTGAATTTGACCTACCTATAATGGGCTTTTCCGTCGTAAAAACAAAAGGAAGAAAGGCAATGTTTTGGAGGATTGCCAACCCAGATACCAAACACATCTCTTTCGAAAAGTCTGGTGGGATCTTTATTGCATAAAAATGACACTAGAGAACTCAAATGGATATGTTTTCAGTACACTCACAAATTGACTTCCATAATTGGTTTTCACTAAATGCCAGTCGCAGCAATGAAAGTAAAGAAAATACTTATTTGGATAAGATAATCAATCTCTCTTCTTGCAGAACACACACAAGAATGAGAGCTCTGCGGAGAAAGCTTCTCTAATAACACTCATATAATTTGATGTCCATTTTGAGGCGAAAATACTTGACTCCTTGAGCAGTCTCGGTCTCAATGGTCGCGATTCCTCTTGCCATGAAGAAATCTCCGGTGCCGCCCACAATGGAAAAATCCCTAGTTTGAGCTGCCATTATATCTGCACCCATGATGTTCAATGTGCCCTTTTGTTCAGTCGAGTTGAACACTAAAGTATAGGCGAACCATGAGTTGTAGTCACTCTTCATGTCGTAGAAATAGAAGCCCTGAGCACGAGCGACTGCTGGGGAGTGAAGATGGTTATCTTTCGTCATTGGGTCGTCGAACACAACCAGCTTCCCAAACTTGAAGTTGCCAAGCTTGGTCTCGTTAACAACTGTCGCAGATGTCGCGTTGGCCGCATCACTGCCATCAAAGAGTATGTCGTGGTAGTAGAGGACAAACCTCTTGCACGGGTGTTCCTTGTTGAGGGTTTTCCTGGTAGCCGATGCGAATTGGCTTGTGCATAGGAGGAGGAGGACAAGGAAGCATGATGTGCGCGCAACAATGTTTCTCATGGTTAAATATGTGTAGTTGCTGGCTCTTGGCTATTGCTTGCGACTCTAGATGGATCTTCGCTTCACCTTATATAGGAGTTTTTGGACCCTGCAGTCCACTGTAGTGGGACGCCCTTTCCCCTCTCTCTTTTTTTCCCCCTAATTCGTTGTACCTGTTTCTTGAAGCAACTTTTCAATTTAAAATATTATTGGACCACTATTCGTCTTCTAATGGATATAGTCTGACTGTGAAAGCACTAGACGACACTCTCTTGTGATCGGTTGGGATTGGTGTACCTGCTTTGGTTGGTGTTAGGCTAAGAGGCAATGCATAATCCCATAAAAAATATCGGCATGCCCCTCCCAAGATGTTAATATATCTGTAAAGAGATGCGCAGCAATTAGCCTAAGTTGAAGATTAAGAGAAGAAATTATCTTAAGTTTTATTTTTTGGTAAAACAAGGCCAGTTTTCAATTTCATAGAAGTTGCATTCCAGGGTTCAAGCAATTCTCCTTGGAAGTCCGTTTAGCGATCACAGCATTGGAACTATACAACTGAAGAAACAGCGAGGTCCAAAATGAGTAGATAAAACTCATGATGAATTTGTCACCCAACAAAATCCCTCATTCCAGCGAGAGAGATAAGTTCTCACTAGGCCTAGTGTGAGATCAAAACAACTTCTGTCACATCACCTGCCATAGCACAAATAAAAGTACTCTAAAAGTTTAGCACTGGGGACTAATAGCATTCGTATAGCTTAATGTCCATCTTCAAACGAAAATGATCTAGTCCTTCGAAAGAATTTAATTCCGCTGCGACAATTCCTCTTGTCATGAAAAAGTTGCCGGTGCCGCCAACGACCAATAGAACCTAACCTTGTCAGAAAAAGTTGCCGGTGCCACCAACGACCAATAAGAACCTAACCTTGTCTGCTATAATTTCTGCCCCCATTATGTTCAATGTGCCCCGGTGCTCCGTAGAATTGAACACCAAGATAAACCCAAACCACGCATTATAGAAGGTCTTCGAGTCCCAGATATAGAACCCCTGACCTCGAGCGACCGGGGCTGAACGGAACACGTGGCCCATTGTCACCGCATCATTGAATACGACCATCTTCCCGAAGAAGAAGTCGCGAAATCCGTCGATCTTCTCTGTGACAGCAGCTGACGTCGCATTGGCCGCATTTGGATTTTTAGTCATTATATCTATTCATTGAATAAGTGATGATCCAATGGTTCTTACTCAGGGAATCTTTGGACTTAGTTTGAAGTTTTATTGAATCATCGCGGTTATAGTATGAATCTGAGGTTTGAATCAATTCATAGGGTCTTAACAAGGGAATTCCTATCAATAATAAAGAAAAGAAGAGTAAAGCTGCATTACACACAAAAAAATAAATAAAAATAACAAATCAAAGAAAAAGAAGTAGGTAAATAGAAGATTCAAGAGGCCTGTAACGATCAACATAAAGACGAATGAGCCGACTTGATATTTTGGCATTACAACCACAAATAAGAGCTTTCGTATTTTTACTGGTTCGTATCTTCAGAGAAGTTAGAAAGGGTTGATGACGAATTTTCAAACTTTCTATTCCATATGCCTTGAAACCAAAGCAATATCTTAGGTTTTTGTTTGAGCTGTACGAGATGAAATTCTCAGATACGGTTCTTCGAGGGGGAGTACTATTGGTTTACCTATCTCAATAAAGTCTATGATTGGTTTGAAGAACGTCTCGAGATTCAGGCGATTGCAGATGATATAACTAGTAAATATGTTCCTCCTCATGTCAACATATTTTATTGTCTAGGAGGAATTACGCTTACTTGTTTTTTAGTACAAGTAGCTACGGGGTTTGCTATGACTTTTTACTACCGTCCAACTGTTACTGAGGCTTTTGCTTCTGTTCAATACATAATGACTGAAGCTAACTTTGGTTGGTTAATTCGATCAGTTCATCGATGGTCGGCAAGTATGATGGTCCTAATGATGATCCTGCACGTATTTCGTGTGTATCTCACTGGTGGTTTTAAAAAACCTCGCGAATTAACTTGGGTTACAGGTGTGGTTCTGGCTGTATTGACCGCATCCTTTGGTGTAACTGGTTATTCCTTACCTTGGGACCAAATTGGTTATTGGGCAGTCAAAATTGTAACAGGTGTACCGGAAGCTATTCCTGTAATAGGATCCCCTTTAGTAGAGTTATTACGCGGAAGTGCTAGTGTGGGACAATCCACTTTGACTCGTTTTTATAGTTTACACACTTTTGTATTACCTCTTCTTACTGCCGTGTTTATGTTAATGCATTTTCTAATGATACGTAAGCAAGGTATTTCCGGTCCTTTATAGAGAATCCTTTATAGAGAATATAGATCATAGATATTTGGAATCAATCATTTCTCACTTGAGGAGGAACAATAGTATTTCATTGCTACAAATATGGATTATTGAAAAGAATAAGACATGTATTTGGATATTTCCCTTCAACTATACAATCGAGTATTCTTTATTTGACACGAATAGTTGAAGGGAATTCTCCGAAGAGAAAATGGATTATGGGAGTGTGTGACTTGAACTATTGATTGGGCCGTGCAGATAGATATATGCCTTTATCTGCCACATTGGAAGTTGGCGATTAGAACTGCTTGGGGGGGCGTTCACGCATTTGATCAAAATTCATCATGAGAATCATCACAAGCTTATAGCTTATGGAATCTATCGATTCATCCGTCATCCTGGATATTGAGCATTCTTCATTTGGTCGATTGGGACTCAGATAATACTGTGCAAGCCCGTGTTGATGTTTGCGTTTGCAACACTCGTTTGGCACTTATTTGCAACACAGTCACCTTGCGAAGAGTTTCTGCCGAGACAATTCTTCGAGCAAGAGTATGAGGAATATGAGCAAGGGGTTCCATTTGTGAAGTGAGTTCTACATCTTAAGGTCTCAGGAAAGAGTGTAGCATCCTAGATTCAGTTCCTATTGTCTGTTGGGGGCCTCAATGCAGCTACTTGGATTGGATTTAATAATGTTAATGCATCTATTTGGCAGATGAAACTCTGTAAGCCCTCCATCTACAGATTGGACAATTTATAAGTTGTAAAGCACAATTTTACAAATTGAGAAATCATCTTCGCTCAGCATGTTTGTTTTGAAATTTTTTGTGCAGACTTAACTTTCTGCACGAAGGCTTGTCATTCTTGTCCCTAGTTCTCTCTTTGGTTATGGTTGTGTTGCATTCACAACATGCTTTGTATTGATTTATCAAAATGGCAAGGTGATGGAATGGTTGAGTGGTACATGTTCTAATTACCCAAATAAAATCTTTTGTTGCTGTTCAGTGATGTATGTTAACTCTACAATATTCGTGTGGTTATTATTTTTTGTAGGGGTGTCAAAAATCGAACCGAACCAAAAGTTCGGTTTTCATTCGGTTCGGTTCTCATTAAAAATCAAATTTTTTTTATTGATTTGGTTTTTATCGGTTCGGTTAACTTAATGGAACCAAATCGGCAAATCAATAAAATTCTCTCCACAAACCATTAACCAAACCCTATTTCTAATTCTCTCCTATCTCCTCTCGTCTTGGTTGGCTCAGAGGTGCAACGGCGGCAACAAGGACGGGGACTGTGACAGCAACAGGGACGGCGATCGATCAAGGGACGGAGCCCATTTCTTTTGCGACAAAGCTTGTCTCTCTTTCGTCCCTCTTCCTTCTCCGCAAACCTGAACCCAAGTTTTCGACCGTCGTCGCCGCTCACCCAATTTAATCTCCTCTCTCCACGTCCAGTCACGAGTCGCCACGATCCCTCATCAGCTTCTCCCCCGTGGCGAACAAAGCCAGCCCAGAATCAGCCCCTCTCACGCTAAGAAGTCCTGCGCAGGCAAGTGTATATACCAAGTTCAAAGATTGTTGCTTTAGACCAAGAAGTGAGAGATGGTGTTTTCCCGATGTTGGGTTCTTGGAGCTATGTGGAGAATTTATATTGGGTGATTTTGCAGGATGGAGGAGGTTGGGTACATCTTAGCCACTGATGTTCAGAGGGAAGCATTGCCTGCCCTTTTCTCTAGGAGGGATTGCTTGCTTCATGCTCAGGTTGATCTCTTATTTGCCATTGATTTCAGTTTTCTGCTAAGAGCAAAACGAGAAAAACTAACGAGATTTTGGGGCAAATCATACAAAACCCATACTGATTTGTTGCCGATAAAGTTGATTTAGAGCTTAATATACTAGTTTTGTGCCACGAACGATGTTAAATCCGAACTTGAAAATAATATTCCGAATCACACATCAACCGTTTGACAAAATGAGTACTGAATTTGAGTTCATAAAATCAATGCTTAAAATCTTTGTTTTGCACTCGGTTTGTCCTAATATTGTTGCATCACCACTGAATCTGTTTTTCCCTTAGATTTTGCTCCACGGACCGTGGGCAGTGGGTTCTGGAAATTTTTTTCATTTCTGTCCCGTTTCTTTTATGCTGTCGAGGGAATTTTTTTGTTTCACCTTACTAAATTATTTGTAACATGTTCGGGTTGGCGGCGCAGGTAATGCTCAGTCAATGGTGATCCCGGGCAGTCATCTAGTCGGGGGCACCTCTTCGCAAGGTAATCTCGATGAGAATTCAGTTCTGGCTTGTGTGTTTTGAATTGTTGTATTAAACATTGGCAGTGAGAGAAAGAGAATGAATCTGAGATGTGTGTGTTTTCGAATTCAAGTGTACATACATAGATTTCAAATATTCGCTTGTGGAAATTGTTTGTATCATAGATGGAGCACTAAACGGAAGTCCGATTGGTCTGTAGCTTAGAAAAAATTTGCTAAAAATCATAAATAAAAGTGGTAAAGTCTATTCTTTTCAAAACTTCTACTGATGACTCGTTCATTTTACTAGGAACGAAAGTATCTTTGACTAGCTAGAATTGTTCCAAAGACGGAAAAACACACACATCTCAAATTCAATAATCGTTTGAAGATGTGAACCTTTTAGAAAAATGTAATCTTGTATGGTGTTAATTAAACTGGGGTTGGACCGATCCGAAAATATACGACCAAAAAAAGCGAAAATAAAAAATTTGAACCAAACCGAACCAAACCGCCAAATTGGAGCCCGGAAAAATTACTCTTATAATATTCGACCAAAAAAACAAAAAGGAAACAAAAGCGAAAACCCAAAATTGAAAATCCGAATCAAATGGGGGCTCGGGAAAATTACTCTTATAATATACAACAGAAAAAAAAAAAAAAAAAAACAAATGCAAAAATTGAAAACCGAAAGTTGAAAACCAAAAACTGAAAAACCAATTCATATTTGGTTCGGGTCTCATTCAATTCGGTTCAGCAATTTTTCCTAACGGTTTGGTTTGGTTTTTCAAAAAAGCCGAACCGAACCGAACCGTTGACACCCCTAATTTTTTTGTTTTCTCTTGGTTTTCTTGCTTATTCAGAGCAAGTAGAACTATGTGGCAAGGTTATCATATTCGATCTGCTAATCACTAAATGAAGTTCCATAATTTGCTTTAATGGCGTTATTGCAATTTTCAAGCGATTGTCATCACTTCTTTGAAACCTCAATGGGATGCCAATCTACACTCATTGGTCAGTACACTATGCTGTATAATAATGACATAGCCCAGGATGAACAACTAACCAGTAGCCATGTGCTGGCAACTTTGTAATATTTACTTTGAGCTGCTCGATTTTTTCCTGTCCTAAACCAGCAAATATTCCATTGTTCGCTCAATTCAAACCAATTTTGTCTCTAGAATGCGCCGAAGGGAAAATTATTTTGCATATGGAAACATATAATCTGTGATAGTAAACTATTTCGTAGTTGAAGGGAAAACTGGTTCAAAAAATCAGTAAGAAGCGCAATATATAATTTATTCTGGAATAGGAAGATGAAAACTGACAGTCCCATGAGTCTTAACACCCTTCGAAAAAAATTATATATATATATATATATATATAGTCCACGACAACTTCGTGCAAAACACTTAATGAAGAGCAATGCACTCGGGGATGAGCTTGTCATGGAGTGGCCAACAATCTTTAATTCCTGGAGCATCTGAGAACTCCTTCATCCATGCAAATATAAATGGAAACCTCTCACCTTCAACCTACTTTGAGACAGAAAATCTCCTCAAAGACCCTAAGTAGATTGTCCAGCCATCCAATTGTGATGTCCAGTTATTGAATGGTGTCTTCGCTGAAGAATTTCTTCCCCAAAGCTCTTCCTCCAGCTTCTGCAGGTGCTCACTTCCCTCTGCAAGAGCAACTTTCTCATCTTTGCCTTCACATCTTTGCCTTCACTTAAAAAAACAGCCGATATTGATGTGATATTTCATGAAATGCCCACAACTTGAGCCGCAAGTCTTCCAGTGACTGCAAAATTTATCAGACAGAGTGGTCTCTTTTCCATCAGAAGATATGGGAAGCCCAGTGAAGAATTCATCCCCTCCTGTAGATTACCACGAAAGCATTAACCAGAGAACTTTATATCTAGCTTACGGACAATAAGAAAGTCAAATCACTAACTTAAGGATGCCATAAAAATCGACAAAGAAGAAGAATTTCGACCTCGTTTTCTGCAATGTCCAAAACCCGCAACTCAAGCTTTTGTCCTCAGAGCTCCAAAACATTAGAATTCGCTAATCTTACTGTTAAATTCACCAATGAGCTCATCTGCCGCATGAACAAACAGTTCATAGATCACAACGAGAAAAGCCAGCCATTGAAGTTTAAAGTCAGAGGACAGAACAAAAGCTTTTGCTAGGGCCACACTGGTGCGAGGCAATCCCAAATTTGCCCCGAAGGAGAACCCTCCTCGCCAGCTTGGATCAATTTTTCGGGGAAGGGCATTAGGGGGAATGGAGATTCATTTCTTTTGGGATTGCAGTGGCATGAATAGACCGAGGAGCATCGAAGAGAGGATCGGAACTCCGGTCTTTCACAAGAATTGCTCGCACAAGAGGAGCAGGCTTTGTGACTGTGATTAGAACAAACATTCAGGTTTGAGAAGAAAGCCTCAGTGCCATTGGTGTGATGTTCCACGACATGCCCATACTTAGGCGACATGTTGTTTCAACAAGCTACAATAGCTTTCCCTTAAACGGACTGCATCGATATGAATGACACTGACCTCGATTGAAAGTGAGTGAGGCTTGCAAACGAGACAACAGACTTGAAGCTCCTGGACGATGAATCTAGGAAAGAAGAGCCGACGGTGAATAGCGAACGGCGGACTGAAGCTCGTGAGGAGTGACGAGGATCAGCCGAGCGGCGAAGACCCGAGCGGCGCGGCTGAGGACTAGGAGAGTGACAAAACCAGGAGTGGTGCCGCCGAGGATCATGCGAGTGGCGAAGATCGAGACCAACGCGGCCAAGGATCAGGTGAGAGCAGCAGGGGAGAGGAAGCAAGAAAACGTGAAATATAGAAAATCATTTAGGGATTTTTTCAATTTTTTATCCAATCGCATATTTTGACCAAATTACCCCGTTCAAGTTGCCGCAAATGGTCCTTTGGTGAGCCTAGGTAAATTTGAGACTGACTTGGCCACTTCAGGCCCTTATTTGAAACAATGTCATCTTTTGAGAAAATGACCCTACTTTGGGCCCTTAATTGGAATTTTCCCCAATAATAAATTGCATTATGATATTTCAAAATTTTTGCAATATGCCACTTGATATTTCCAAATTGGCAATGTTCCCTCTATAACAAATGTCAGATGAAAAATTAATTATAGTTAAGGAACAATTAAAGGAAAACGAGGAAATGAAATATATAATTTCAGCAATAGACATTATGAAAATTCTTTTCGAATAAACGGAGAAGTGCCAAAAAAGTCCTAAACTTTTTGGCTTTGTGCCGATTTAGTCCTAAACTTTTTTTTTGGTGTCGATTTAGTCCTAAACCTTTTTTATATTGTGCCAATTTAGTCATTTCCGGCCAAAATTGGCCAGATTTTGCTTGACGGACGCCGGCCGGGCGACGTGGCTTGATCGGCGCCGACGTGAACAACTTTTAATAATATTATAATATTATAATATTTTTATTTTTATTAATTTTTTATTTTTATTCTTTTTCCTTTTATTCTTTATTCTTTTTCTTTTTTTCTTCTCATCTTCTTCCTCGGCCTGGTCGCCGGAGCTCGGCGACCGGCCACCTCACTCGGTGGCCGCGAGGAGGCCTCGCGCGGGCGACGAGGCTCGACCTCGTCGGATCCGGCGAGGGTCGACCCTCGCCCTCGCCGGATCCGGTGAGGGCGAGCCTCGCCCGCCGGCGCGAGGCCGCCCTCGAGGGCGGCCTCGCCGGCCATGGGCGAGCCTCGCCGCCCAGCCTCGAGGGCGGCCTCGCGGGGCGGGCGAGGCTCGCCCTTCTTGGGATCCGGCGAGGGTTGACCCTCGCCCTCGCCGGATCCGGCGAGGGGAGCCTCGCCGCCCGGGCGAGGCCGCTCGACCTCGCCCGGCCGTCGCCTCGGCCGGTCGCCAAGCTCCGGCGACCGACCGGAGGTAGAAGATGAGAAGAAAAAAAATATAAATAAAAATAAAAAAATTCAAAAATATTAAAATATTATTAAAAGTTGTCAACGTCGCCGCCGATCGGCCACGTTAACCGGCCGGTGTCCGGGCCAAGAAAAATCCAGCCAATTTTGGCCGGAAAGGACTAAATTGGCACAACATAAAAATGTTTAGGACTAAATCGGCACAAAAAAAAAGTTTAGGACTAAATTGGCACAAAGCCAAAAGGTTTAGGACTTTTTTGGCACTTCTCCCGAATAAAACCTTACTTTATTACACTCGAAACTCATGCCACCCCTCTATTACCAAGAGGAGAATCAATTGAAGAGTTTGCTTTCAAACCTTCAAAGAAGCGATTTTCCTCGCAAGTAAAGCAATCACGGCATTGTAAATATACAACTGAAGAAACAATGAGGTCTAAAATGAGTAAATAAATATTATGATAGAATTATCACCACGATAAAATCCCTTATTCCCACAAGAAATACAAGTTCTCACTTGGGCTAGCATGAGATCTTAACAAATTCTATCATGCGACATGCGATAGCACAAATAAAAAAATATCTAAAATTTTAGCATCAGGACCTAATAGCATTCGTATAGCTTAACATCCATCTTCGAACGAAAATAATCAAGTCCTTCGGAAGAATCCAACTCCACCGCGACGATCCTCTCCTCATGAAAAAGTCTCCGGTGCCGCCAGCGACCGAGAAAAACCTAACCTTGTCTGCTACAATGTCTACGCCCATAATGTTCAATGTTCCCCCGTGCTCCGTTGAATTGAACACCAAGGTGAATCCGAACCACGCACTGTAGAAGGTCTTCAAGTCCCAGATATAGAACCCTTGAGCTTGAGCGACCGGGGTCGAATGGAACACGTGGCCTCTCGTCACCGGGTCGTTGAATTCGACCATTTTCCTGAAGAAGAAGTTGCCGAATCCGTCGATCTTCTCTGTGACAGCAGCTGACGTCGCATTGGCCGCATCGGTCCCTTTGAAGAGCTTGTCGTGCAAGAAGAGGACGAATCTCTTGCAAGGTCTATCCTCTTTCAATATCTTCTTGGATTCGAAAGCGTGTTGAAGTGTGAAGAGGAGGGCGAAAATGAAGAAGAAATTGTGCGAAATGTTTCTCATGGTTAAGATGTTCGATGGATAGCGCGTGCCAGTTCTTTAAGACAGCTTGTTGTATTGCACATTAGTGAGGTCTCACTTCAGTTTATATAGGGATTGCGTGCAATGTCTTTGGAGGCATTGTTGCACTTCGTCTTTCAAGGTTTTTGTTATTGTGTCTAGCTTACTTTGTAAAGTAAGATTCATCTACGGCCATTTGAACATAATATATCCATGTGTACAATACTTGTAAGAAGATAAGATGTTGTGGTGCAGGACTGAGCTAATTTTGATGTACATTCTTCAAATTAATATATTTTTGAGTCCCACCTTTACCTACCCAGATATGCTTTACACAAAAAAGTCAAAAATAAATTCCAAGTATGTAAAAGCAGCAATATACTTTCAAAATTGAACAATCTGAAAAAAAATGTTCATATGGTTGTAGGATGAAAAAATTCACAGTTATTAGGGAAAATTCCAAATAAGAATTTGAAATGCCAACATTTTTTCAAAAAAAAAAAATACCTGAAGTGCATATTATTTTAAATAAGGGTTCGAAATGCTCTTATTTTCTCAAATAAAAGCATGAAGTGAACATTATATTAAATAAAGGCTTGAAATGCATATATCAATTTCAAGGAAGGGCATGAACTCACAAAATGTGAAGGACAATTTCGTCTTTTTATTATTTTTAGATTTTTAATTTTTTTGTTGGTAAAGTTTTTGAGATTTTTTTTCTTTTAAAAAAAAACTAAAAAAGAAAAAACATAGGCAGGCGCCGTCCCATCACCGATGGGGCGGGGAAGGCTAGCAACCTAGCTGACTAGAGACAAGGGCCGACGGGGGAGAGAGGGCGATGACTCTCTCTTAGATTTGGGCAAGGGTCATCCACCCTCGCTTGGTCTAGGTGAGGGTCGCTGGTCATTGTGTAGGCCTGGTAGCCCTCACCCAGCGTCACCAACCTCTAGGGGACGCTAAGCGGAGGTGCCCTCACTGACATCTAGTGAGGGCGTCCTTCGCTAGATCTGGCGAAGGATGCCCTCGTCCAACTCTAGTGAGGGCTGCCCTCATTTGGGCAACTAAGGGCGACCCTTGTTTGACCTCAGCGAGGGCAGGCGAGGGCGACCCTCATTTGACCCCGACAAGGGCACCCCTCGCCCTCACCTGATCTGGCGAGAGACACCCTCACTCGACGCTGATGAGGTCAAACCTCGCTTAACGCTGGTGAGGACAAACCTCACTTGACGCCAATCTAGGCAAGGGCTGCCCTTACTCGATGCCGATGAGGGGGACCTCCATCGACCGTCGATTGCCATGTCTAGGGAAGGGAAGAAGAAAAAAGAAAAGAAAAGGAAAAAAAAAAGATGAGAGTCAAAAAAAATTTTAAAAATATATTTATAATTTTTTTTGACAAAAATGTCCTTTCTCCAATAGCCGAAAAAGTCACTGCTAGCCAAAAGCCCTTACTTGAGATGATTTAGCTACTTCAGTCCCTTATTTGAAACAATTTGATCACTTCATGCCCTTACTTGAAACAATATGCACTTTGGGCCTTTATTTGAAAAAATTAAGACATTTTAGGTCTTTTTTTTGAAAATTTCCCCAATCATTACTAGAGAGGTTTAAGAGGTCACGTGTTACTTATCTTGGGAACTTTGAACTACAATGTTGTCTTGTTATCTTAGATGTAATATCATGTAGAGCCTTTCATGATATTTCTAATTGAAAGATTTTCGTACACAAAAGCGTAGAAGGCCCTGAAGCTTGGTTCCAACTAAAAAGGTGAAATAATTTTAAATTGTAGTTATTGAATTGAAAGAACGAGCTGCCCAACGTTGGGAGGCTCGTTACTTCAATTAATCCCCGTGTTCCTCAAATAGATCTTTAATTGTTGAGAGGGTTGGCTAAAACTAGTTTACAAGTCTTACCTCAAAAAACTAATAAGTAAATTAGATATAGAGATAGTAACTAGGGTTGCTATTTCCACTATTATTTAATTTCAAGACCAAAATAGATCTATGATGTCACAACCTCTCTTTTTCTGTTCGGAGGAAAAGGAGGAGGTTTAGGGGTATTTGCCTAAAGAGGCGGACCAATGGTCCTGGATTAGGCGCGGGCTCTCCCAAGCACATACCTCGTGCGACGTTGGATTTCGTGGATTTCGTATTTCAATTCTTAACAACCTATGTATTTCTAGGAGTCACCACTAACTTATTGGGGTCGTCTATAAACCAATCAAGACACGGGAGTGTTGTCTCGATTCTTACGCAACCAGAGATTTCTAGGAACGGGGATTTGTTTACACTAATGTTTCTATTAGCGCTCTTGTGGTACCACTAACTTGGAAGGTTGTTTATCTAAATGGCCATATAATCTTGATTACCAATTATAATCTTTATGAAATTGCTAAGTATTCATGCAAATATTTTTGTCGGTTTTCTTTTAATGTCACATAATTTAGAAAAAAAATTTACACTCAAATTATTGAAAAGCAGTGTGGTAAATAAACATCCAAGAAATTGAAATGACTTGAAAGTAATGCGGAAAAGAAAGACCTGATACAAGTCGGGCAAATAATATTACATGGCCTTGTTATCACGCCCCGAGACAAGACCCCCGTGAGCGAAATAGGTTTTTAAATATGCATGAAATTACTCTAGATAATTTTAATTTACGCAAAATAGATTATTTACAAAAATGATTATAGAATATCAAAATAGCATCAAGTTAGGACAACAACTTTATAAAATTAGGAAAATCTCATAAATGTCATTTCTATTATAATTTGATACCATCCATCATTTTTATCATTTTTTTGAAATTATCATTTTTTTATTTTTATTTAAAAATAATTCCCTAAACCGACATATGTTGATTTACACTAATATGGAATTGCTCAATACATGAATATAACAAGAATCAAGCTCAAATCGACCGTTTAAAGATCGAAACTTGGTTTGCGCATTTTGTCGAACACTTGGCATGCATCAAATCACCCCAAATCAGCTTCCTCGAGCCATGTTTGCGGCCTTCAATCTCAACCCATACACAATCTCACGTGGAAATAAAGTATCAAGATTATACTGCCACATGCAATGAGCAAGATTAGATAGAAATCATAACTTAAAACACAAAAGAACTAAGTTGAAATCGGTCTCAAATATGCAGGTTTGAGCTGATTTTGCAAATCTGAGTTTAAACTCAAGTCAAGCAAACAGGTTGCATGCCCATATTCAAGCCCCGACACTCATCGTATACGAGATCTAAGGGAAACATTACTTGATCCAACTGAAAGTAGGTAACACGAGCTTTCAAATGCAACAAACATCATAGAGAATGACCAACCGAGCACATCAAAACGATCTCTCCAAAAGCACACATGCAAAGTCCACACTGACCAGCCATGAATCAATGTGGATAGGTTTGGTTTTTGTTTAAAGTTTTAAACGATCCCATAGTTCACACGGGGATTTAGAGACCAAACCAAGTGATCTCAGCATCATTTGTACTCCCATACAACATTCACCAAGCTTGTGAAGATAAAAAACACATGCAAAGGGGAGTAGCAAGTCAAACATGTATGATTCTTGAAGAGGCTTCAAACACAAATTTCAGCTTTGGAAATAAGTTTTCAAGGCTGGTTTTCCTCTTGATTTTTCACTATTAAAATACGTTCAAACTCGAACAAAAATACATCTAGGATGCTTACCTTGCTTTATAATTTCTTTTGCAAGTGGTTCTTGGCCGAGGAAACCAAGAAATTATCCTCGGGAGGCACGTGGAAGTTGGCTCCTTCAAATTAGAAATGAGATCTATAGAAATAAGAACTGAGAACGAAGGTTTTCATTAACTCTAAAATTAGACTTTAGGACCTCTTTGTTGGAAAAATTAATACTAAACCAAACTATATGTATTTTAGTTTGAGGTGAAAGTAAAAATTTTTCTCATTTATCTCTCAATTTTCTCAAAAGCACTCGCTCTTCCTCACCCGTGACCAACTGGGTTCAACACTTGGGAAACATTTTCGGACTTTCTTGGCCAGCTAGGAGGGTACTGTTTCGGGGGGGCTTTAGGAGACCTTCTCGATCTCCATTTGGGACGTGCGATCTATGGTTGGAAAGATCTTTGAGTGAAGTTTTACTCTCTAGTTGAAGGTTTTGGCTAATTTTGGCCGCTAGTTTGTGAAAATTTCACTTTTCTCTCTAAAGGTTAATCTGGAATTTCTAGGTTTTTGCTTTTCTGGAATTACTTCTGAGGGCGTTTTTTGGGCACGAATTTGAGCTCCCTCCTCTTCTTCTCCTCTCTCCTACCTTTCATCCCTCATAATAGCATGCTTCATAGATCTTATCCACTACATTAAGCAATCTCTTGATCGGTTTTTGCCCTCCTGCCAAGCCTACCAACTAAGCAATTTACCCACTTTCTAACTTAGCCAAAATTTTCAAATTTTGCAGCTGTTGAGTGTGCGGATTTTGTTGCCAATTTCCGGTGCTTTCAGCAGCTTATCCCTGGCCAATTTTTGTTCACTTGCACTACTAATTATGGTCTTCCATCACGTGCAAAGATTAGGCTGGTTGGGCAGTTGAGGAGGATATGGTGGGGCTACCAAGTTGCTTACTTAGTAGCTCCGAATTGAGACTAACTTGTGAACTGAGATTTGACAGCCTTTTTGAGTGCTTTAATCCATCAATTTGGCTGCGGTTTTTGATAAATTAGCAAGCTGATATATAGTAGTTTAAGATATTGATCGTTTTTCGCAATTGTCTCCTCCCAATTTTTCAAGAAAGTTTTTCAAAGTTAGCCATTTTTTGCCCGAGAATGCCCACTTCAATGCAATTTGGTCCTTTTTGCCCGATTTGATTGATTCGACTTGGCCCAAGTTCAATTTCAACTTAATTGGTGGCCAAGATGATGATTTAAGGGTTTGGGCGAAATTTTTCAAAATTTGCGAATTGGTCCCTCAACTTTTGGAAATTGCATTTTGACCCCACCTTGCCATTTTAATTACAATCTGACCTCCTGAGCTTGGCTAGTCACATTCAGATCATCAGCTCCAACTTTTTTTTTCTTTTTTTTTTTTCCTTTTTTTAATCTTTTTTAATATATATTTTTATTTTATTTTAAGGAAAAAAATAATCTTCCATTTAAAAAAAAATACTAAACACCTAGATAATCTATATACAAGAAATTGACATGAAATATTTTGTGGAAAAACAAGTTCCCATTTTTCGGAAATGATTTTTGGGCAAAAATTTAGATGTCAATACATGATAGGATTGTTTATTTACAAAGATATAGTATAAAAAGTCAACAGATCTTATGCTTGCAAAACAAGATTTGTAACTTCACAAGCCGTTGAGGGTAGTTTTAAATTTGGACCAAGACAAACCATTATAGGAGACTTATTGAAACCATCGAATTCAGAAAATGGAAAAGTAACTTGTGGACGGGTAACTACTCCTTTGATGGGTGTCATAATGGCTTCATATGTAGTAGTGCTTTTGGACTTGTAGTCATTATATCTATTCATTGAATGATGATTCAAGTGTTCTTACTCAAGTAATCATTGGACTTAGTTTGAAGTTTCATAGAATCATCGTGGTTCTAGTATGAATAAGAGATTTCAATCAATCTAATGGGTCCTAAATAGCGAATTCCATTAAATAATAAATAAAAGAAGAGTAAAGTTGCATTATACATAAAAAAAAATGATAAATCATAGGGGCATTATTATAGTTTACCTATCTCAATAAAGTCTATGATTAATTTGAAGAATGGTTCGAAATTTAAGCAACTACAAATGATGCAACTAGCAAACATGTTTCTCCTCATGTCAACATATTTTATTGTCGAGAAGGAGTTACACTTATTTTTTAGCACAAGTAGCTACGGGGTTTACTATAACTAATTCTACTATCCACTTGTGTCTTTTGCTTCTGTTCAATACATAATAATTGAGGCCAACTTTGGTTGGTTAATTTGATTAGTTCATCTATGGTTGGCAAGTATGATGATCCTAATTACACTCCTGCATGCATTTTGTGCATATCTCAATGGTGGTTTTAGAAAACTTAGCAAATTAACTTGGGTTGTTGGTGTTATTCTGGCTATATCGATGCATCCTTTGTGTAACTCATAATTTTTTACATAGGGACCAAATTTGTTATTGGGCAATCAAAATATAATAGGTGTACCGGAAACTATTCATGTGATAGTATCCCTTTTAGTAGAGTTATTACTTGGAAGTGGTAGCTTGGGACAATCCATTTAGACTCAGTTGCACAGTTTACATGCCTTTTGTGTTTCCTCTTCTTACTGCCGGCTTGTGTTCATGCGTTTCCTAATGACCATATGCAACATATTTCTAGTCCTTTATAGATCATAAATAGTTATAACCAAACATTTCTCACTTGAGGAGTAACAATAGTTTTTCATTTCTAGAAATATGGATTACTAAAAAAGAATAAAACATGTATTTTGATATTTTCCTTCAACTTACACTCTTTAAACTTTATTTGACATGAATAGTTGAAGTGAATTCTCAAAGGAGAAAATGGATTATGGGATTGTATGACTTCAACTATTGATTATAACATGTAGATAGATATACACCATTATTGCCACATTGTATATTTTGGAAAAAATTACCAAAAAAGTCATAGACCTATTATATGGATACCAAGTTTATCTTAAACCTTTTGATTTAGACAATTTAGTCTTAAATCTTTTGACGATTTGTTATTGTAGTCCTTTTAGCTAATTTTGGCATGTAATTGTTAATGTAGATGTCAGTTGTTTTACATAGCAAGGCCGGTGAAGGCTAGCTTGGCATGGACAATTGTTTGCAAATTTTCTTAAATTTTCTGAATTTTTAAATAATTTTTTTTTCCATTGGTTGTTAGGCTTTGATGATGGTTGATGACTACCCATAGGCTTGGACTGGTGATGGCTAACCTTGCCTAAATAGATAGACAAGGGCAAGCTACGTGCGAGGCTAGTGGGGCCAAGCCTCACCAATTGCGTAGCTTCATTTGATTTGTTGAGGTCAACCCTCATAAGCCCTCGCTTGTCACCAATCACTGGCTGTGGTGACTAGTGGAAGAAAAAAAGAAAAGAAATTCAAAAAATTTAAAATATTCATAAAAATTCAAAAAAACCATCCACATCAACATCAACTCTACTACTTAGGATAACTGGCATCCATATAAGTGATTATTAGGTAAAATTGGCTTAAAGGACTATATCGACAAATCATTAAAAAATTTAAGATTAATTGACATAATTGAAAGCTTTAGGATTATATTAACCGCTGTATAATAAATTTAGGACTTTCTGAATGATTATCTCATATATTTTGTGAAAAGGTTTTGTTAAACTTATTATCTTGCCCCTCAACTTAAGGATTTATTTCTTTAACTTCTGAAAAAGGATCCCAACTTTTTAATATTTTCAATAGGATCCTAAAGTACCTCTTATGTTATCTCTAGCCAAATTCTCGCCGAAAAGTTGGTTACATGCTCTCGTTTCAATTGGCGATGCTCACTTTTTTTTTTTTTTTTTTGGTGTTTTGAGTCGAAGGCGATGCTCACTTGAGAGGGGCAAAATCTTCCTATAAATTTAGGAGATCTACATTTTGACTCTAGATTTTCCATAAATAATATTTCAAATTTTTTGTAATGTGCCCCTTGGTATTTTCAAATTCGCAATGTTCCCACTATAACAATTGTAAGATGAAAAACTAATTACAACTAAGGAAAAATTACACTCGAAACTCATCTCACCCCTCTATTAGCAAAAGGAGAATCATTCGAAGAAGTTGTTATTAAACCTTCAAAGAAGCGATTTTCCTCGCAAGTACGTATAACTATCATGGCATTGTCAGTATACAACTGAAGAAACAATGAGGTCCAGAGTAAGTAAATAAATCTTATGACGAGTTATCACCACGATAAGATCCCTTATTCCTGCAAGAAATACAAGTTCTCACTTGGGCTAGCGTGAGATCATAACAAATTCCATCATACGACATGCGACAGCACAAATAAAAGCACTTTAAAATTTTAACGCCAGGACCTAATAGCATTCGTATAGCTTAATATCCATCTTCAAATGAAAATAATCAAGTCCTTCGAAAGAATCCAACTCCACCACGACGATCCCTCTCGTCATGAAAAAGTCTCCGGTGCCGCCAACGACCGAGAAAAACCTAACCTTGTCTGCTATAATGTCTGCGCCCATTATGTTCAATGTGCCCCGGTGCTCCGTTGAATTGAACACCAAGCTGGATCCAACCACGCATTGTAGAAAGTCTTCAAGTCCCAGATATAGAACCCCTGAGCTCAAGCGACCGGGGTCAAATTGAACACACGGCCTGTCGTCACCGGCTCGTTGAATACAACCATCTTCCCAAAGAAGAAGTCGCTGAATCCGTCGATCTTCTTCGTGACTGCAGCCGACGTAGCATTGGCCGCATCGGCCCCGTTGAAGAGCTTGTCGTGCAAGAAGAGGACGAATCTCTTGCAGGGTCTGTCCTCTTTCAATATCGTCTTGGATTCGAAGGCGTGTTGGAGTGTGAAGAGGAGGACGAAAATGAAGAAGAAATTGTGCGAAATGCTTCTCATGGTTAAGATGTACAATGGACTGCGCGTGCGAGCTCTTTAAGACAGCTTGTTGATGGAAATTAGTGAGGACTCACTTCAGTTTTTATAGAGATTAAGTGCAATGTCTTTGGAGGCATTGTTGCACTTCGTCTTACAAGGTTTATGTCATTGTGTATGCAGCATACTTTTTAAAGTAAGATTCATCTCCGGCCATTTAAACATAAAGAATCTGTGTGCATCGTACTTTGTATAATATAAGATGGTAAGGTGCAAAAAGAGAAGGAAAAGATCTACGCAATATCTCTAGTTAATTCTAATGAAAATATAGGTGTCGACTTAAGGTGGTGATTCTTGGAGCTTTTATCATGTGTATGTGGGGATTTTGCCTTCATAGGTCGAGTTCGCACATGTAGTACGTCTCGATTGAACCATCACATCCTTTGATAATGTAAAGCAGTGACGTTCTATCCATACTTTTTTTTTTTATTATGGAATCACTTTGTTTGCATAAACGGGTATATTACTTTGAAAGGACATGTATTTCAACGATATGTGAGTACTAATAAATCTTTGCACTACTGCTCGCTCAATCGGAATGAGATGTAACCTAGGCACTTTAAGGGAAATTATCCTGCCATGTGGCTGCGTTATGAAGATAGTTACAGATGAGCAACACTATCATTTGCACATTCGGAGTCGGTCTTCTCAACACGGTAATCCCGAGTGATTTCAAGCTAGCAAATGGTTTAGCTCCATGTGCCCTGAAGGAAGCTACCATTCTCTTCTTGATCGTCGCCCCTTTCGCGATGCTTCATTGCGATGTTCTTCCCTTAAACCCTAACTAGGCATTTTTCTCAATTACTGCGATGAAACAATAGCCCTCCCCATAGAAATCCGAGAATGATTAGTTTCTACGTCTTCCCTTAAACGATCATGTAAGCTAATTGTTTACGGTTCTGGGAAAACCTATTTCATCAATTGATTAATTTTTAATCATTCAAACATCGGAAATTCGGAAAATAACTTATCGGAAACAATTTTCTTTCAAGCAATTGAACCTAAGGTTTTTTAAGATTGACCGGATCTTTTCTGTATCGCTTTAGAATATATCCGAAGCATTTGCATGTGGGCAAACTGTCTTTCCAATGAGTTGCTCCTTCAAGCTACTTACTGGACAAGGGAAAGCACGTTGTACAAATTATTTAACAAAAAAGCTACATTCTAAGTTATCATCCACACCGACCAAAAAAAAAAAAAAAAAAAGTCATCATCCTAATCGCCGACCAAAAAAAAAAAAAAATCATCCTAATTGCCGACCAAAAAAAAAAAAAAAAAGTTATCATTCTACTCCTAGAAGTCAATTGTTCTACAGAGCAAGTCTGCTCAATAAACAAAGGCATAGCCATATAACACCTACAAATAGCTTGATACTCATGTAGAGAAAGAGAACATTATAATTCCACTCATTTTATTATTGAAAATAACATTTTTAATTTGCATGGCTAAAAAAATGTCTAAAGACACTCGTTGCTCAAGTGATTAAATCATTGATAGCATAACTGTCGAGTATATTTGGAATTTCTATTATCTGGTCAAATCAAATTATTAGCCAAAAAAAGGGGAGAAAATGAAGTATCAATTGACTTATTACTGCTGACGTGATTATGATTTATGACAGATCCTACTCAAAGTACACATCAATTTATCTACTTTTACTTTCAGTTTCTTCATAACATATTTCATCAATAGTTAAAGAAAATGCCACAACCAGGGTGACATCCACTTGATATGATAATGCATAATTAATTTGCTTATGAAGTTTTTTTTTTTTGGTCAGTTTGCTTATGAAGTTCACTTCTTCTCTTTTACTTGGCAATCGCAACCGAATTAGTAATTATCGAGATATGAAATGGGCAATAAAGCGAAGAACAGCAATACGTGAATATATGTTGTTCGATAGGGGAGGAGATGTTTCACCGTGCGAATCAAGAAGAGCATGGAGAGGGCATATTTAATAGAAAATCAAGTCAACATATCCACCCGGACTAATTTGATCCGATTTCTAATTTCTAAAAGTGGAACTGGTACTTATTTTATTATTTCTTTAAAAAAAATTAATAAAATATGAATTAAACACTATCTTAGTTCGGTTCTAAATAGTGAGAAAAAAAGTGGCAAAAAATAAGTTATCGGTTCCATAGGACCTCATCAATATCAGGTACGGTTCTGAATTTTGGGAATTGGTTTTCCTGGTCCAGTTCCTAGTTCCACCTTGAACTGGACCGAATTGAGAATCGATCACCTCTTTTCATGACAATAGAGTTTCTCTTAATGTTGAAGAAAAGCCATAAGCTTACTAAAAGAAAACTTCACAAATTTGGCAGGCAATCATAGCTCACAGAATGCAAGGATTTCGGTACTCCAGCTATACACCTCAGCAACTATGAAGGTAATTGATCACCAGAAGACATACAGAATGAAACCGATCAGTTTGAACTTTGCTACTAATTTTTCATCACGACCTCTTATTAGTTATTAACTTATTACATGTCCACATCGCGTTCAACACCAGTTTATGGACAACCTGACCGAATCAATTGGCTTCCGACTCTTCGCCCCGCCCCGATTCGACATGCTCCACTGACTCCGAGTCGAGAGAAATCCGGCCTGCATATTGCTGAACCACCAACACCGAGGCCGTGGTGAACTCCGATGAAGACAGTAAGCTACCGACTGGCCCCAGCTCTGGGGTCTCGCTCTTTGTGTCCATTGCCGCAGCTATCTGGCCCTCCGGCCTCCGACCGACCAAAAACAGATTGCAGTGGCTAAATTCCTTGATCACGTCAATGGCTTCTCCTGGAGTCTTTACTTGTCTCTCTTCATACTTAATAGAATCTGCATCTGGATTCTTGATTTCAGTGAGGAGCAACTCATCCACTGACATTGACTTAGTGTGGGGAGAAGCCTCGTCATTGATGCCGACTCCAACAATTTCCCCGGCAATCTCAGGGTTCACGACGAACCGGACCACCGATAGACTAATCCCAGGATGCTCTGCCATACGCTTGCCATAAGCCAGAGCTTCACAATCATCTTGGCCCCCAAAGAACAGGACAGTGATGGTCGAGGAAACGTTGCTTGCGGGCACGTGGGAGCCTCCTCCAAGCCCGCGGTCTACTAAGATCCCGACCGAGCATGGAGCGTGCTCGAGAACCTTCTTGTTGACGAACCGAAACTCGTTCCTTGTCGTCTCCATCGCCCCATCGAGCCTCTGGTGCTTGTGGAAAGGCAGGATTATGATGGCTGCCCTTTTCCTCTCGGCACTGGCACAGATATCCTCGTGTATGGTGGACATAGGGGAAATCGCAGTCATTGGCCGGATCAACACATGGCTGAGCTGCCGGAAAGCCTCAAAAGCCACGACGATCTGGTTATCAGGGTCCTGCCCCTTGTTCCAGAAGGGAAGCCCGTTCTTCCGCGCCTTGTGAACCATGAGAATCGCGGACGACCTCTCGGAGAGCTCCATGAGGTGCATGGCATAGACGCAAAGCCCTTCCCTCTTCTCTGTGCCGCGTGAGGCCTCGATGAGGTTGATGAACGTAGGGATATTCTTGATGCTGTGGAAGCAGGTCAAGATACGGAGCTGCGACTCGGGATTTTTCCTCTCGATCTTTCTGTGCTTGTAAGTGCCTTTGCTTCTCATCTGCGCAGGCTTGTATACCGCCACCACTAGGGGCGTCGTGATGAAGGTCGTGAACACGGCCATCAGGACCATAATGGCGAACGTTTGATCATTCAGCACCTGCCAGATCGATTTTGCAACAGCAGAACAGTCGAGAATAGCTTTAACCAAGTCAAAATTTAGATCACGATCGAACGAAACGAAATGATTGATCTTACCTTCCTGTCTTTTCCGATATTGAGGACGATGAGCTCCACCAATCCTTTAGTGTTCATCAGGAACCCCAGAGCTAGAGCCTCCTTAAAGGGGACTTTGAACGCAAGGGTCGCGGCCAATGTGCCCACGATCTTCCCGAAACAGGCGGTGCATATAACCAGAACAAGGAGACCCCAGGACTGAGCGCCCCGGATCGTCGCTACGTCCGTCTTCAAACCACTCGATACGAAGTAGAGCGGAAGGAACAGACCTGAAATGAGGTCCTCAACTTTCTCAACGAGGGCTACAGCAAATGGCCCCTCTTTCGGGACAAGAACTCCGATCACAAAAGCGCCGAAAAGGGCGTGAATGCCAATAGCATCAGTCGTGAAACCCGCGGCTAAAACACCTGCCAAGGTAGCACATACGTACATCTCGTCGACTGGCTCACCCTCGGGGCATCGCTTAGCCATCCACCTGAAAATAGGCGGGACTAAGAATATGCAGCCGACGACAAAAGCGATGCCGCACAAGAAGACCCATAGAGAAACAAGAGGAGAACGGCCGGTTCCTGAAAGTGCAATAGCCAGGGCAAGTAGAACCCAGGCAGCTACATCGTTGACAGCTGCTGCCGACATGGCCATCCGGCCAACGTCGGTGGTCAGAAGCTTGAGTTCAGCCAGGATACGTGCCAGAACCGGGAACGCCGTGATGGAAAGCGCGACGCCCATGAACACAAGAAAGGGCGGTCCATCGGACGATTTGGAAATCGTCCCTCGGAGGACGAAAGACGTGCCAATTCCCATTGCAAAGGGGAGGCTAATTCCAGCAGCCGCAATGCTCAGGGCTTTCTTGCCCGTCCGGCGGATCGAGCTCAGGTCGAGCTCGAGGCCCACGAGGAAGAGGAAGAAGAGGAGGCCCAGGTTGGCCAGAGTGTCCAACACCGTGAGGCTTCTCGCCGGGAAGATCCTCTGCAGATAGTGGTGATTCCGACCCAGCGCTGAGGGCCCGAGCAGTATCCCTCCCTGCCATAAGCACGACGAGATGCGAAAGCGACATTACTCGTTCAGTGCCTTCGATTGCTTTAAACAAATCTCACAGACTTTCATCGACGAAAACACCATACGTTCACTTTCAAAGTCTCTTGGGAATTTACCAAAGCATAGCGCTCAGCAGCGTTCATAACGATTTCCATTTCCAGGGTCAAAACAGCCCCAAACACGATCTAACTAGTCCTCTTTATCAGTACCATAATTTAAAGCAAACACTACTAATCTCCTTTCTCCAAGATGAAAAGATCTCTAGCCAAAATTCTTACCAGATTAACATAATTCGAAGCAAACAGAATCAACTCTCGCACTGTAATTCCAAAACGAACCAAGTGGAAGTTTTCATTTTTCCTTTAATAAGTAGAGCGCCATTCATTGAGAAAACCCGAAAATGGCAACAGGAAAATAGAGAAATTGAATAGAGGGAGACTCCACCGTACGGCGGGAGGAATAACATACCACGATCTCAGCAATGACGCGAGGTTGCCTGAGCGGCCTGAGAAGGAAAGCCAGGAGGCGAGTGACCATGACGACGAGGCATATCTGCAGTATCGCCAGCGGAAGGGCGAAGTCCAGTGGGTTGTCGCCTTGGAACACCCCGTTCGAGGTGGCCTTCATCGCCGCCGGACACGAGGTCGCGTTCGTCCCGTTCGTCGTCGCCATCGCCCCCGGCCCTCCGCCGTCTGCTGATCCTCTCTCTCTCTCTTACCCACTCGAAGTCTCACTGCAGAAAACGGAAGATCAGCAGGCGATTTCACGTACAAATCCCGATGTAATCTCGAGAATTTTTTAAGGGTTTACGAAGACGCGAGCTTCATCGCCATCCCATATTTAAGTGCCAACCAAGCTCAAAAGTAGGAAAGGCGCAACATTTAAGGTATCCAGGCTAATGCTAACACAAAAGGAGGAAGTAAAGATGGAATTTTTCAACGAATTATGGAAAAATTTAAAAATGACACTATTGGAACAAGGTGATACAGATCATCACTAATCACACCTTAACTTTCGAAAAAAGGGACCATTTTTTTTTTTTTATCTCCAAAATTTAAAATGCCGAACGAAAATAAGGATAGGGCGATCGACGTGCGGACGTGGCGAGGCTCTTGCATGGCGTAGCCAAACGTGGCAGGCGAGATCCCATAGAGATCAAATTATAATAAATGCGGTGGGATCCGTGAGTTCCGCCAAAAGGAGAAAGAATTGGAAACCCCTCCTGGCTCCCGCCTAATCTTGAAGTGACCTTATTACGTGCCGATTTATTTCTTTCTTAACGTTAGGAAAGTCGTCCGACCAAAAAAAAAAAAAACTTTAGGAAAGTCAAACGGCTATTTTTTAGTACCGAAAAAAGAAAAAAAAGAAAAAAAAGAAGATAACCATCGTCGCTCGAGGGCGAAGTCAATAAAACATCGCACCGACGAGTTTTCTATCGCATCATGGGACGTCGATTTCAAAGGCTTTTTCTAAGGAGCGAACGGGACGCTCGTGCGCCACAGTCGGTCCCAATTAAATGAGAGGTGCGGTGCAGTTGACTTTGAGATTAGATGACAGCGTGACATTCTTCTTTAATCCTAAGAAAATTGACTCGAAGATGACCCCACACATGCTTCCTGACAACACACGCTCGCATAAGCCCGAAGGGCGCGGCGTTCGTTCATGTTGGCTGGAATGTCTGATGAGATGCATCAAGAATAAGGAAAAAAAAAGAAGAAGAGGAAAATCATTAGATAGATTGAATATATCGATGAATTGAATTTGATGGATCTTATGTGTGAAAAATTTTAAACTATGCTAGATTAAAATGATTGGAATATATTTAGTCACGCGTGACTTAGGAGACGGATATGACACCATGCGTTTTTTTTTTTTTTTTTTGGGAAATCTTATCTTTTGGCAGATTATAAGAATCTGAAAATAAATGTGCTTCTAACTACCTGAGCTGCATACTTAGAGGCTACAGCTGAACCACACCCACGTGGTTTTGCTGGAATCGAATGCCATGATTTTGCTTGATTGACGCCTTTGAATTTTAGACGCCTCGAGAGAAAAGGAAAGAAGAACCGCGTGGAAAAAAGGAAATAGTAAATCTCGAACGATCGGAACCCTCGTCCTCCGCGCTTCGTCACAAGAGAAAAAGAAGGTCTCCTTTACCCGTTACGAAACGTCAAAGATCAAGTTGTAAGCTGTCCAGTATATCTGCCGGTTCGATCCAAAGATCGAGAATTTAATCTGTATCCGTCACTACCGCAACTCCACTCGCATGTCAACGAGCCACCCACAAGAGAAACCTAAACAAGCAAGGGACGTTCTTTCCTCTTCTCTCTTTTGACTCTCTCTCTCTCTCTCTATTCTTCTACGTGCGTTTTCCGGGAAAAACAGAATGAAAACATTTTCCGCAAGAAAAAAACAGAAGAAAACAGAGAGAGAGAGAGAGAGAGAGAGAGAGAGAGACCTGGATCAGTCGGACGAAGCTTCGCGGTGCGTTTCGCGGGTCGTGTGTTTTCTACTCTGGGTGAAAGGACGCTACCAGTAGATCACTATAGGCACTCCGTTTCAGGTGCTACTGTGTATATTAATGGCGGAATCTTGGCGGAGTTATTGCAGTGCTTAGAAAGGGGAAATGGAGGAGTCGAGGTTGAAGACGCCCCGAACCCGAATGGCCCCACCCCCGTATAAGTAGGATCTTCCTCGTCGCACTTGGAAATACCGATTCTGCCCCCTTCTTCTTCTTCTTCTTTTCCTTTTGGGTAATGATCCTTTTTTTTTTCCCGAATTTCGTTATTTGAATTTCTTGAAGGAGCCCCGCGATTTACTCCACTGCCTAGCGTGCTTATGCACAAGTGCAAGCAATTGCAAACGTAGGATTTGGATTTGGACAGACACGTTAGGCAATTCAGCCGAGTAAGGAACGAAGTATATTTTATTCCACCTTGAAGTGTGTTTATCATTTATTCAAATCGAAATTATCTAGAGAAATTAAAACATAATTTAAATGAATACACACACACACACACACACACACACACACACACATATATATATATATATATATATATATATATATATATCTCAAGATAGAAATCACAGTTATCAAGCAAATAACGAGATAGAGAGAGGCATAGTTGTTACGATTTTATCTTTTATATAGTTAATTTGGGATGAGAGGAAATTATAATCTTTCAATCTAGATTGGATAAGGCTATTTGTGTAAAATTCCTTTTATATGAGTGCGTAGGAGCTATTTGTGCATGATGCACCAATAGTTGGCGAGTGATCGCTTCCTTGGGAGTACCCAATCATAATGATAATACTTGCGTGTCGAAGAAAGTCAACTAAAAAATTTATGATGTCATAGAAGTTTGTCAAAGGAGTCGCTTGAGACATTTCACACTCAGCAAAAAGATAAAAATAAAAGGTTTTCTTTTATTGTTTCTATGCAGAGAGTCCTCAAAAGCAATTTCTAAAAAATGCGGAGCTATATTGGGTCAAAGGGACTTCCCTAAAAAATTGTGAAACTACGGGAGAAAAGGTTATGTATTCAATAAATTACTCATATTTACGCGTCACTCTAATCTTATGTGGTGAGCCCTTGACCAATTTCCAAGCTATTAGAATTTGAATAATTTCTTCACTTCTCGACGGTTGTTTCATGATAAATTGATTTGCTTATTGCAAATTATGAAATCTAAAATTATATATGAATATGCATGTTTATGTTGAGACATCTTGCAAATTTCAATGTGTTCCCACCATCATTTGTTAAAATGAAAATTAAAAGCTCAAAAAGTAGGAATCATTCTATGCAAACTTTTACTTTATAATGGATGGACGGAGGATTTCAATGTATAAAATAAAAACTTAATGAGTGCTACTAATGTTTCATGTTCGTGGACTTTGATAGGATCATCTTTATGGGACCAATCCATTTTAGGACCAATTTAATTCACTCGATGTGCGTCATCAAGCGATGATAATCTATATATATATAAAATTTATTCTTTATTATATGTAATAATGGAGATGTCATTTGTAATTTCAGATCTTGATGTATGCACTGGGATAACTAATCATATTCCTTCTATGAAAGTTTTAGCTGGCTCAAAAGTCTTGGTCTATGCCTTATTCTTGATTAAGAGGACCTTTTGTTAAATGGTGCCTTGAGTACTTAACGTGGACTCCCATTCATAGGATAGTCCTTTATCAAACATTTAATATGAGTAAATCATCATAAGATTCTTACGCACTGTCAAGAATTTAAAATGTGGAATCTAACTTTTATAATTCTTAAGTATGTTTATTGCGATAAAATAAGAGTCCTATGGTACTTTCTTTGTTGTAGAGTCAACTTTGTGTTATAAAAGAAATACATTAACCCTTATCATGCTGTGCATCCACATTATAAGACCCATTGATATGGTGTCACCAATTGATAAAGTGCTACGGTTTAGAAAATTACGAAATAATTCGGGCTAACTTAGGAGTTACTCAAGTGGAAACCCCATTTCAGTTATGTGAAAGTGGGGTACACTTTAGTTGATCGCTATGTTTTAGGGTTCATTTCAAAAAACTAGTTATAAAATGGATTACATATTAATACATAGACTCTTATTGAATGCTTAGGTGTAATGTTTTGATATGATTTTTTATTATTTTCTTTTTGTAAATATTCATGATGATTTGCCACATCTGACATCACTTCGTACATTAAGATCATAAAGGTTTCTAATTATAAGGCTACATTACTATTTTCATTGTGATACTAAATTCATAGTTATGTAGTGACAACCACAAAATTTTTTATATTATATCACTGCTACAGCTCATGTGGTTTGACTAAATCCTGACCAGGTTTTTGTCTCTGATGTAATCTCCAATTTGTGCGATTCTTGCTCCGCCGAAATGTGATTAATTTTATTTATTGATAAGTCACTTGTGTTCTCTCAAGCTTTATCTAAAAACATTAAGAAAATAGAAATTATAGATTGGGAATGGCGAAGGCTTCCCACAACCACTCTTTGCCAAAAAAGAAAAAAGAAAAAGAAAGGGAAATAGACCCGACAAATTTGTGGCATTAAATAAATCCATAACAGAACAACTAGAATTGATGATGTCAGATGCGACTATTTTGCACGATAAGAACGTATGCTGAAATAAATATAAATTATAAAATGAAAACTTAAATAAAATATGACATGACACGTCAGTCTTAACTTCATATTTGGACACAAACTCACAATTATTAACATGGCTTCATCGTATTTTAGTTATTTGGCATATAGAATCAAAATCTATATGTTTCTAGGTCTACATAAATTCGAATTATAATAATAATCATGACATGTCAACACGAACTGTGACCCCTAATACCATGAGTAACTTGCACGTCATCCATACATCTCTCGGTACACAAGAAGAGCTGAACCCAACAACAGCAGTGCCAAGGAAAGTAGAGCCGACTGTACAGCGGCTGACAATGGAATGCGTCCTTTATCCGACCTTACCATCCCTTCAAGCACAGGGTAGCCCATCACCAGGATGAAGAACGACAGAGCAATCTGCGCAAGCAACTTGTCCCAACCTCCCAAGACGAGCACCCTAGCGATTCCTCCGACAAAGGAAGCCATGCTCAACATCACTAGAGCCACCATCGGGGCCAAGAACACGATCGATGTTCGGAAATCAAACACGCCCTTTTCGTACATCTCCATTTGCTCGTCATCGACGACCTTGCTAGTAGGCAAGAAGCTCGCTCTCCTCACCCCGGTTTTCGTCAGAACGGCATTTATGCTCCCGTATAGATAAGTGGTCACCGAGTGGATCATCCATATCCGTTGCTCGTTTATAAACGTCCGGACCGAGTGACCACTCACGACGACCTCGTAGAGATGCTTGGAAAGTGAAGATAGGAAAACGAAGCAATACACGAGGAACAATGAGCTCGAAACCTGGCGTGCCAAAAGAATCGATGTTCATGAGTCATGACCATATGTTACTCGCGTTCAATAGCATCAAAGACTCGATTGATTCACGGGAATGAAAAGCCTACATATGAGAATAGCTTACCTCCGGGAAAATGGGGACGCCATTGAATAGACATATCTGGGGAATGGTGGCTAAGCAGCAGAGAGGCAAGCAGTAGAGGGGCAAGAACGCAAGCTCGGTATAACACATGCTCTGAAGAATGCTCATTCTCCATGGTCCATAAATTGGAGGAGAGAATCTGGAGAACCCGACCTGAGCCAACCCGGAACTCCATCTTGTGACTTGAACCAATAGGTCATTCAAATTTGTCGTGGAAGCCCCCAAAAATTGCGGCCGCGACGGGCAACAGTACACTGATTTCCATCCCTTGCAGTGCAAGGCGAAGCTGGTGAAGAAGTCTTCGGCCACAGATCCATACTTGAAACCGACCTGGAGCAAGAGCGACCGTGAGCTAAATAAAGAGGAAATGGAGTCACTAAATGCAGCAAATCACAAGGGTTTTGGTTATTTTGTTCTTTTGATTGTACTTGCCTCTTGACCCCATTTTGTTCCGTTTTCATAGTGACAAGAAGCTAAATGTTCGGTGTCTCTGCAGACTGCTCCCGGTTCGCTGAGAATGTTCTTGTTAAGCTTGTTGCTCCACTGAAGATGTTTAATATACTCATTGGAATGGCCGAAGATTGCTTTCAAATCCACGAGATTAGCTGTAGTACCTTTCCAATCAGCAAGAGAAGCAGTTGATTACATTGCATGGATTTGCTATCCAAGATCCTACCTTGACATATGGCTATTTTGACTTACCTTCTTGCATGGGTTTGCTGTACAAGGACTCTCTCTTAACATAAAAGCCAGTACCAGATATTAAAGGTCCTTGCAACCCGTCCACTCCATACCATAATGTCTGAAAGAAAGCCAAAGTTATTAGTTAAAAATGGATTCATCAAAATAATTTCACATGTACGATTTGCTCAATAAGGCTGAGGAACTAGTAAGTGCATAATAAAAAATTTGATTACTATTATAGTCTTTTTCTCTCACCCCAAATGGCGATCTGATTTTACTGTCGTAGATGTCGTTCTTGCTGATATTATGGAATGATTGAGGAAATTGAACGAACGAAAGCGATGGAGACAATGTTGGGTCCAAGTGGAAGCAGATTGCCCTCCTCGCCGAGGATGGGTCATTGCAGTACATGTCACAGTCCAGCACTAATAAATACGGCGAGTTGCTCATCACCCCCGACACGCGAAGCTGTAAAGGAGGAGCAATATCGAGTAGTGTGATCGATATTACAAGTACAAGTTATATGTATTTATGCTGTTCTCTCCTGAGTGAAAATGCGAAACTTGAGTAGCATACCAGAACATTGAGAGCTCCAGCTTTGAAGTTATGACGGTAAGAAGGCCTTTTTTCCCTGGAGACGTAAACAAGCAGAGGCATTTGCTGTTGGTCAGCTTGCACAACTTCGTCTGAGGAATTTCCATGGATCACCTGAAGAATAATTTCGATTTTTTATGTCTCTTGAAAAAAGTCTTGACTAGAGCCTTTTCTTTTGCTCATCAAGTGGAATGGAATGGAACCAAAGAACTAAAATGGGTCAGAATCCCACGTGTGAAAATGGGTTCGAATCGTAAAGCGAATGCCCAAGATTAATGATCAAATCTGTATTTATGGAAAAGTTAACAATGCGAAAAATTTCAAACTATATCCACTTTGATATAAATACTATGACCTTTTTTTATGTGTCATTAAAAATCTTAAATTTGTCCATCATGACATAAATACCCTAAACTTTCTTTTATGATATAATACCATGAATGAAATTGAAATAGATGATATATATGTCACATATGTATAAGCTTAGGTTTTTTCATAACACAAAAAAATTGGGCATATTTGTGTTATAGTAGTCAAGTTTAGGATTTTTGGTGATACAAAATAAAAATAAAAATCTGGGTTATGTGTGCCACAAGGGGCATAGTTTGGCATTTTATTGTGGTATTTGTCCTTTATGGAACGAAAAGGAACAATTACACAACATAAGCTTGTACTTTCGAAGTAGTATATGTTAATATAAACTTATATTTTATTACAACTATTAATCATTTGGTTTTTTAATTAGCATGAGTAATACACATGGCTTTTGAGGTGTATTACTCATGCTAATTAAATATCTCTCTTACCCTTAACAGCCGTAAAACCGACAAATATATAAAAATGGGTGAAAATTAAATTAACTGAAATACTTATGTAAAAAAATAAATATTTGTTAAATTCAATGAATATAGCCAAATTATTAGAACTAAATGAGGTATTTTAAGAAAAAGAATAAAAATTAAATAAAAGGAAAATTGTCTTGATTGGAAAAAGGTCAAATGACAAAAATTATTTACTTATTATCTATATTAACGAGTTGAGCTAATGTAAAAAATATCGGCTACGAAAAACTATAAAAAAAATCATAAAGAATGATTTTCTGGACTCGACAAAACATTAGTAAAGTTATTTTTTGATGCATTTGATAACTATACAAGATTTATATACTTGGAATAAGAAAAAAGAACATAAATACATTCGGTACGACCCTAAAAAATTTTATTGCAATTTTTTCATTAATTATAAAAATGTTAGTGGAGACTTAAACAATTCATGTTTGAATAAATTGGACTTTTGTAAGGATTTAACTAGTCAAGATATTCTAAGATGGCCTTAGAAAATCCAACGTAATAATTAGTCAAAGATAGATGGTTGAAAGTAGTAGTAAAGAGTCATACTGATTTATAACTCACAATATGAAAAGGTTGATAATAAACCTTTGGGTATTACAATAAACAAATATATAGACTTTTTGAACTTTTTTAGCTGCAAGAAGAAGAGCAAATGTTGGTTGGAATAATGGGCAAGGACGAAACAATTGAGAATGAAGATGATTCTAAAGTTGGTGTGCTTATTTGCAGAAACTTATCAAACCTTCAAGCAAATAACATTGGAAATTCATGGAGCACAAGCTTATTAGACTACTATGAAAAAAAGACAAATGGTGATGCAAAAAAACTTTCTCAAAGCATCTAATTTTTATTAAAACAAAATTGCAGATGATCTTAAAAGATGTCTATAATAGAATCTTAAGGGAAGGATTTGTCTTCTCTTAGTGGAGTTGCCAAGCTGTCATAACCTAGTATTGCCTTTTGAAGAAAATGGCATTAAAAAAATCCATATGGTAAAATTCTAAGAGCTTATTCAATTTTGAATCCAATTTTCACCAAATGATTTTCACATTTTTTTTGTTAAATTAATTCTAAACTAGAATTAATACTAAAATCTAGTAAAACATTCAAAATCTAATTTCTAAATTTTCTCCTAAAATTCTATTTTTTTTTTTTTTTTTTATTCCAAAAAATGGGGACTTGGATTGGGTCAAGAGACCCAATTGGGATGTGAGTCTCACCCAAACCTTATGTCTATTGTGGAAAGACGAGCATTAGGTTATGCTGAGGTTGTTCCTCTAAAATAACCTTATTTCTCCGTTTGTTCCCGAGAATAAAAAAGTAGATTTTTTTTTTTACTTCTTGTTTTTGTTGCAAATCTATTCCCTAACTATTTTTTTTTTTTTTTTGAGGAATAGAAAAATTAATCAACATACACAAACAAATTTCTGTTCTTTTTAAATTATGGATAATAAAAGAACTGAAAAATAGATAAATACAAACATAACCAACACGCTATAAATGACTGATCGAAATTTAAGGTGATTTTTTAGATAATTTTATTGATCAACCATATTTTGCATAAATGAACTATTTAAAAATACATAATGAGTATCCATTTTTTGTCCATTTGACTTTTTTTTATAGGCCTTTTGTCCTGTAAACTTAATTATTTTGTTTTTCTTAAAATATCCTATTAGTTTTATAAATATATCATCAATTTCTACCAACTATTACTTTTAAATAAATTTTGGTGAAAATTAATTTCTCTCCACTTTCTTTATTTTGTCTTTTTTTTGTACAAAAATAAAAGCTAAAAAATTTCTATCCAAAAAAATGAGATGAAAATATGCATTTGCCCCTTAATAGTCGCGTGCGCTACACATGCTAACGAAAGATATGGAAGCTTAGCAGGTTGTAACAAAATAAAGGTTCATGGGGATAACGTGTGATGGTTGAAAGTTATGGGCAAACATGTACTCCCCAAAGTTCCGTGGAGTTTTGTGTAATATCTCACAAAAAAAAAAAAAAAAAAACCTCAATGGTAGACGGATGATCCAGCCTCCCATCCCGTGATTCACCATAGTTCCTGTTTCTATATCCATTTATATGCGCCTCGAACAATTCATACTTCTCCTGCAAAAATGTAAATAATGAAGTTACATCACTTTAATTGACATATACCCTTTGTCGATTCCTTTCAAATTGGAGAATTATGGCTAATCGAACTTTGTTGTGAAAGGTTTTCCTGTCCCAAAATCGTACTTTGATTTTCTCAACCCAGAAGTCCCACTTGAACTTGTCTAAACATAGCCAGATCATAAAGAAAATCTGAAATTTTCAAGCCAGGGGGCGAGTCTAAGCAAGTACTTTATGGTCTAGTATCCAACCGAACACATCCATTAATTAAATCTACTTTGAACCAAGAAATATGCGTTAATGACAACATTAGGGACATTCTAGGGGTACCATAAATTTAGTAGATTTCTGTACTAAGTCGTGTGGCATTAGATATGATATTCGGTCTTATAGCTTAGCCGGAGAAGGTAGGGTGTGTGTCGTCGGAGAGCATCTTAGGCATGGGGCGTGAAGCGGGAGAGAGGTTGATTTTTTTCATTAGTTATAAAATACATCAGCATAAAGAAAAATTTTACTGGCTATTATATTCACTGTTGATTCGAGGGGTTGGGGAGAGAATAGGTTATTAAAGTCTTCAAATGGCAGAAGAATTACATTGCTCGAGTTATTTTCATTTACGCTTACTTTAACGGTGATTTTTTTAACGGAAATCTCAAAATTTAGAAAACATTTTTGGAAAAATGATCGTTTGTATTGCTTATAAAATTAAATGAATGTGAAATATTTTCATCACCTACAAAAATAATTAGGCATGAATTGTTGTCGATATTGAAGACATTTCATTGACTAATTTATCTAAACAATATAACTGATTCTTTTTCGAAAAAAAGTTCTTTAAATTTTGAATATTCTGTGAAACAATCGCAAAGTTCTCTTTTTCTTTTTTGATATTGTGATTTTAGTGGACAGATTGCCCAATTCTAACAGCCCAACGAACGGGTGGAGGACTTACAATGAAGCCTGTTTTTTTTGGGGGGTCAAATACGATGAAGCTTCAATGCCTCAATAATGCCGACTATGATAAGAAAATATTGAGTGCTGCTATTACCGCAACAAAAAAGGAGTCTAAAATGACGACACATGTCCAAAGTGAGCCCAAACATCACTCTCCTGCAAGCTCTCTCTTCTCTCCTCTCTCCTCTCTCTCGTCCAAATGCTGTATGCTCTCTCCTCTATCCTCGCTCTCGCCCAAATGCCAGACTTCCTTGCACTCTCTCTCTCTCTCGCTCTTTGCCGCCTCCTCTTTATTCCATTGAGCCCTCCTCCTACCGACGAATTTCGTGCCAGCGAAGGCAACCTTTCGAGCCACCACGCCCTCATCCGACCGAAGAACTTCGTGGTGGCAAAGGCAAGCTCGAGGTGGAGCCATGCTATGGTTTGTCAGACGAGCCACCGTACCCAACTAATGAACTTCGCGACGGTGGAGGCAGCTTCAAGGTGGAGCTGCACGGTGGTTCATCGGATGAGCCACCATGCCCTTGTCTGATCGACGAGCCACAGTGCCGATTCGGCGACAGCTCGCTGCCCTCTACTGGTTGTGCTTTTTCTCCCTTTGAGTCATGACCAAACCCTCGTCCGACGAATCACCACACGGCTCCACCTCTACCTCAAAAGGTTGCCTCCGCCGGCACAAAGTTCGTCGGTTGGAGGAGAGCTTGGCGGGATACAGAGGGGGCGGTGAAGAGAGAGAGATAGAGAGAGAGAGCGTGTAAGGGAGAGAAAAGAGAGAGAGGGTGGCAAGGGAGTTTGGCATTTGGGCGAGAGGGAGGAGAGAGCTTGCAGGGGAGTCTCACGTTCGGCTCATTTTGGACACGTGTCGCCATTTCAAGTCCTTTTTATTGTTGTTCCGGCTATAGGCACTCAATATATTCTCGATAATGATAGAGAATTTGCATGAATTGGCGAAAAGGAAAAAATGACATAATAAAGTATACAACGTCAGCATAAAGTAATATGACGTCACCGAACAAAAACTAACCTTGACCTCCTCCTTCTCGGATTCGTACCCCACGCTAGCGCTCACATCCTCGTTATCCATGAAATAAGCCTTGGGACACCTTGTCTTTAATCCATACCTCTTGCAAAACGGCAACCACCGTCTCGCGAAATCGTACGCCTCCCTCATCCCGTGCAGCGTGAGCAGCGAGCCGCTGTCGTCCGAGAGGTACACGTGGAGCTTCTCCGGTGGATAGTCGAGCGCCATTGCCGATATCACTGTGTTCATCACTGCCACGGTGGGCTCCTTATCGGGGTCCGCTGTGCACACCAGCACGTCTATCGACGGGAGCTGCCCATCGCCAGGCAACCTCTCGGGAAAGGCGGTCCGTGACACGGGCCGCCATCGGAAGGCCTGGTGGAGAAGCCACGTAAGAGACAGCGTTAGCTCGCCCAGGAAAATAATGAGCCAAGCCAAAGTGGTGGGTTGGCCCGGTGAGCTAGCTTCTTCGGCGAAGAAAAAGGAAGCTCTATAGTGTATAAGGATAAGTAGAGCTGCTCCATGGATGAGCATGTGTGTGCGGTTGACGGCGATCAATTTCGGGTCGACATGGCAAAGGTTTAGAGGGCGCGAACGATGCTCCATAGTTCTTTCCTTCTCTATCCTTGAGGCGACGCCACTAGCCTTTCCTATCGATGCTCGTCAACGGTGGTCAATAGAGGAGGAGGAGGAGGAGGAGGAGGAGAGGAAGAAGAGGCCAGCTTTATGTGGAGAGAAAGAAGAGCAAGTAAGGAACTAGGGACGATAAATGTTTTGTGGTATGGGAACGTCAGGATCCCTTTCTAACTTGGTCCGGATTATATAGTATGTACTCCATACCATGCTATATCTCCTTATGTGAAGATGGGCATCTCTTAAATGGACTCGAGAGCCCTAGCTACCGTTTATCGATAGGCTAAGCCTCCATTATGTGGTCTTCCGTAATCGAGAGGTTTCGCAGCATTCTTGTTTGACCGGCGGATGGGCGATCGCCCTCAAAGAAAGGTTAGTGCGAGAAGATATTGTGTGGTCCGGGACCGCCACGTCAGCGTGGTCCCGGACGACTCACGCGGCGCCACGTGTGAGGGGAGGGGAACAAAAAAGAGAAAGAGGAGAGAGAGCGTCAGAGGGGCGTCAGAGGGGTGGGCCCGGTTCCGGTCCTTTGTCCCCCTCCCCTCACACGTGGTGCCGTGTGAGTGGTCCGGGACCATGCTGACGTGGCGGTCCCGGACCACCTAATATTTTCTCGGTTAGTGCGCTTTCCCTTCTTTCTCATCGTCCTTTTTTGGCTAGCTTGTGGGGCGGTCTTCGAATCAGTTGTCACTCACCTCGACATGTCCCCGATCTCGACAAGGACGGTGGAGGGCTCAATGATATAGCCACCATCTATCTGTTTATGAATGATAGTTGTTTTTTTTTTTTTTTTTTTTTGGATCGGAGGAACCGCCTTACAGCTAGCGCTCGGCGTAAACCCCTAGGGAGCACTAGTGTGGGGACCCACCTCTCACGGTGTTCCGCTTAAGTCACACTAATGCGCACACGGTGACTCGAACATCCTCCCTTCCGCAATTAAAGGGGGAAAAACCCAAACCAACGGACTCACAATGGGGTGGGTTATGAATGAAAGTTGTTGACACTTAAATTTTGGGCAACCCATTTAGTCATTTATGGCACAAAAATTAGGGATTAATTTTTTATCCCCTAAAAAAATAAATTGCATAGTATATAATTTTAGGTGCATTTATTTTTAATTTGCATTTACATTAAACCGGTGACAGATGGGTTCGACTTGGTGATTTTGAATTTTAATTTGGCAAGCCCACGAAGAGAGTAAATTGGCCCAAGCCCGTATCCTCGAGGTGATTTTACGGACTCATTTTTGCAAGATTTCAAATTTAAAGAAATCCTATTGCAATTTTGAAAATCGGTGGAGAATATTCATTTTTACAAAGGAATATTACGTTCAAGGGGTTATAGACGATTTTCGTGCATATTGAAAAGAGATGAAATAGTCCACAAAGATTACATTTGTTTGACCTATAAAAGGGTTACGTATGGAGGAGGTCGATGGGGGCTTTTTCTCTCATTTTTTTAGGTCTTAAATTTAAAGAGAGAGATTTTCCTTTTGTTTTGTTCCTTCGTTGGGGCTTCTCTTCGAAGGAGCAACACAAAAAGTCAAAAAGCAAACAGTAGAGAGAAGAGACAGAAGGGAGAGGACAACAATAGAGGGAAAACAGCAAAAATCACTGTGCTTCTTCTCCGTCAGGTCCCCATCGGCGTCTGCTGCTGCCCACCGCGCCCGCACCGCCTCGCACCAGTCACCATGCCTCTGCCACTGCCGCAGCCACCATCTCCGCCCGCACCTGCACTTCCGCCCTGGTGTACCTTGCTGCCCGAGTCACTGACCATCACCGTCGCTCGACCCCCTTGCGATTCCAACAGCGAAGCCGTTTCTACCCGCGACCCAGCCATGCCACCACACCTCTGTGCTGACGCCTCCGCCTGCCATCTCCGACGACCCGACGCCAGCAGTCGCGCAACTCAACGCTAGCAACGTCGCGCGACATGACGCCAGCAGCCGCGACGCTTGATGCCGTTGCCCCGACACCAGCCTGCCGTTCCGCTAGTCACTGGGCTCCCCTGCTGTCGACTTCTCTGTCCATCGGCAGCTGCCGCCCTTCAACCTAGCAACCAGGCGACGCCCGCAGGTCCCAAACCGGACGTAGTGCTTCCCTCTGCCTGACATGTCACGCCCCGATTCTCGGGCACGCACCTATCCCTCTTCTTGGTTGATTTAATAGCGATGTCCCAGTACGCATCGCCGACCTTTTTCTTTTTAATATATGCATGCAAAAGCATATAAACAATCCCTAGACAATAAAACAATGTGATAGGAAAGTAGGATTCCAAAGTTCCACTTTAAAAGCAACCACCCCTTTATACATTGCAAACTATAGTGCAATTATATACAAGGTGAATTGTTAAGTCAGGTTTTAAACCACAAGTTCATAAAACAAGGTTTGCAAAAAGGGAATCGACTCCCATCAAAAGAGAATTGCCCTATGACTAACTAGTCTAATAGGATCGTCAATTCTTCAAGCTTCTCCTTCTACACTTAGAGCCTCCGGTCCTCCACCAATGCCAACCAAGGACCTGAAATTTTGGCCCACAACGGGGTGAGACATTGTCTCAGCAAGTTCAACCCCTAAACCCTTATTAGAAAGAAAATACACCCAAGGATGGCCTAGCCAAACCACACAGAGGACTTACCTCGCTTCAGTTCCTTCCTGCAGGTTAGCACATTTAAAATCACTCAATCACGGATAGTAATAAGAACTTAAACAACTGGAACGCAATCAATTTCATTTCAAACAACCACATGAGTTCGAATTTTAAGACCAAACTGTTATGACACGTCCTATACCATGTCACACGATTCCATCCCATAATCCGACACGTCAATAATACTCAGCATACGTTCCAATTGTTATTCATTGCCACACATGGGCATAGCCTACTCACAGTTCGGCTACCTACTGATATTAATGCCAGGCATTGCCTCCCCACCTTGAAGCGCGGCTTCGTTACTACGTCGACGACGTTCCCGAAGGAGTATAGGCCTAGAATCAATTGCGACCCAAATCCCAATAAATGGGTAAGTCCGACTCAACGACCCAGGACAATTTCCTCTTAATTATCACACAATAAAATCATACCCAGCCCCAGGACACTTTGCATTTCACTCAATGCTTCCACTTAAAATAGTGATCCCAGCCATTTTTCTTTATATTAAAATTATTCCAGAAATTATTCACGTGAGTGGAGGCACGTTAATTTCGAACCAAAAAGCCAACATCTCACTTTTTCAAACCCCACTATTTAATATAATCCTTAAAATCCAATTTTGGTATCAAAACCCGACACTTGGGATTTTCTGACTAAAATCCATATTTTTCACAATCCACACTCAATTTATAACATCCAACCATCAATTTCAAAATTCGAATATACAGCAGCGATTAGCGCGAAATTCTGAGAATTTAAGGTCTCGACAAAATTTTCGAATTTAATAAATAATTAAATTTATTCCGAAAATTAATTAAATAATAATATTTTAATAATTTCGAATAATAATAATATATTATTAAATTATTAAATAATTTTGAAATCTTTATTTAAATAAAAAATAAATCCTTTATGTCTAATCAAGGCTTATTATAAAATAAACCTTCTTAACCCTAATTAAACATGCTTTAAAATAATTAAACTTCTTAATCTAAACCACATTTAATTAAACTAATCTAACCACATAAACTCACTTAACTTAAACTAAAAACACCCTAAGCATAATTAACCCTCTAATCGAGGTTTAGTGAGCTAAACTCACCCGATTAACGAACCGATCGGACCAAAACGACGGGGACGTCGTGGGGATCAACTTTCCTCGAGGCGAGCCAAGCATTCGGGGTCGGGAAGCCGGCCAAAACGGGCCAAAACCGAGCTAAGATACCCATTTTTTTGGCTGCTGCGTTGGTGCTGAAGGATAGGGGTGATCGGGTCCAAGGTGGGTAGGGTCTAGACCTGACCTTGTGCACCGACCCCGTTATAACCGATTCTCCTTTTAAGACCCTATACCCGACCCCGTTTGTATTGGGCCCTATACCCGACCCACCCTGTTTTTCGATCCTGTTCTGTGGTCAACCCCCCTTTCCACTAGAACCTTTTTTGCAATCTCCCAATATCCTATACGACTTCGAATTTTAAATTAATAAACGAGAAAATAACGTAATCTTCCTAATTTATATTGGAACATTAAGCACTGGTAATAAATTAATACATGAACTTTTTGACTAAACGAAAAATTGAGGATCCATAGGGCTAATTATAATAAATAAAATCATAAGGCAAAGAATTAGCAACAAACATGGGTCTAATATTAATCTTATTCCCACAACTACTACATGAAGCTACTCATTTATGCAAGCATAACTCTTTATACAAAAGAGAAATTAGGCGAGCCAATTCATGTGATACACAAGAATTTGGCGGCGATGAACACCGTTCATCCATTAGACGATGCGAGAGGAAGCCGGTGAGGAAGGGAAGCAAGTGAGGAAGAGGAACGACAAAGGAGGAGTTCCGTGCGTGTTTGATAGAGCCAAGAGGAAAAATATTGTGTGATTGCGAGAGTAAGAATATAAATCGGGAGGAAAAAAAAAAAAAGGTTTTAGACTTCTACTTACAAAACTGGTCTAAGAACCGGTTCCAAAACCGGTCCAGGAACCGATTTTCGGGTGGGTAATCACTTGGACCCTGTTCCCGGACCGGTTTAAACCGGTTCCGAATTTTGGGAACCTATTCCCGGACCGGTTTCAATGGGAACCGGTTCCCGACCCTATTTTCCGGGTGGGCCGGTCCGGGAACCGGGTATACCCGGTCCAGTTGCACACCCCTACTGAAGGAGGGGGAAAAGGGCTGGCTTGGGACCGAAACCAGCAGGGGAAGACCGGTGGGGCTTGGACGAGCCGGTGGGGAGGTCGACGGCGGCTCATGGTGGCGAGGATGAGCTCCGGTAGCTCCTGGAACTCGTGGACCGAGACAGACGGGGACGGCTAGGCGTCGGCCAAGTGCGGGCGAGCGACGGCTTAGACGGAGGGTTGCGGTGGTGTGTGGCGGTGACAGGCTCCGGCGGTGGGCGAGTTGGCGGCCGAGCGGCGTGTGTCGCACAAGGGGGGGGGGTCGGACAACTGGAGTTGGTCGCACCTCCTCTCCCTCTCTCCTCTAGAGTCCAAAGGAAGAAGATGAAGTCCCAACCTTCCAAGAGCAAATCCTCACCCTCCACTTGTCAACATCCTAGTCACTCTTGCCCCACACCATGACATCACTTGATGATGTCATACTCCATTATCTCAATTTCTCCCACAACAATATTCCAATAGGTTCAATTTCATTTTCCGCCGTGACATGAATTCTCCAAAATCTTGTACAACACAATTTCAATTTTCTTCCAATTGAATTAAATTGAAGTCCATAAAATTAATCCAATGTCACCACACTTCAATTTACGTAATCACTTGACCATAGAACCAACTTGAGTCCCAAAAGCACGACCAAAAGCGGGCCTTCTAATTTCTCGAGCCAAATTAACCATACTTTGATTATTTTGCCGAAAAACTTGGTTTGCATGAAAAATCTTCTGAAGATGAGTCAATGTTCCTAAAATGATTTGTGACACACCATGACTTCCAATTTCTAAATTCGATCTCAATTTCACGGTTAATTTCATTCTGGCACGATATTAGCGCGTCATGATCTACCGGGTAACTTTTAGAAATTTTCGTGCATTTGACCTGTGGTTGATCAATTCAAGCCACAATGTACATTTTTGACACATTGGTGACTCTCGGTTGTCGGGGTAATCTCAAGGTTTCAAATACGGACACAGGGTACCCAATTGACAGAAAAGTCGATCCAGTGCCGATTGACAAGAATTGTGCGATTTGGTAGAATCACCCACACTTGATCACATGCTTCTATCGAGTCAACCTATCTCCGGTCTCTAATCGATTTTTAACTGTGCCGTAATGACCCTTGCAGATTAGCTCGGTTGAAAGGTCGTTTCCTGGTCAAATTCTCGAGTCCGATGCATTAGAATTTCTTAACGGCTTCACCTAATAGACTAGTTATCCGATGAGTGATCAGTTCAGGGAAAAGAACTATATGCGTGCAGATGAAAAGCCCATTTCAATTTACTAAAAATATAATTGGAAAAATCGAGATGTCACACGATAGCTCCGCCCATGACGCCCTGCTCCGCCCCTGCCGTTGAGCTGCCCTTCGTCCGAACACCACCGCCGCTGCCTCTGTTCCGGGTCCCCACGCCTGCGGGTCTGCTCGCTGCTACCAACACCGCCGATCCACCCTTGCCTGCTGGTCCGTCCTCGCTGGAGCTCCAATCGACGGTGACCCACTACCACAATAGCCCCTTGTCGCATCAAGCAGGCCACGTTCATTAACCCGGATTTAGGAAAAATCCCAATTAGGTAGTTTTTTATTTTTATTATTTTATTTATTTTTTACTTGAAATATTCCTTGATGTAAGATTGAGATTTCCTGACATGAAGTAACCTTTTAAATTAGGATTGACAATCCAATTTTCGCGCCCGAAATCCAACTCGTAATCACTTAGAAAATCGTCAATCCAATCTCACGCTTGAGATTCGATTCGCGGTTTATTTAAAATTGACCAACCCGATCTCATATGCAAGATATGGTTCGTCAATTTTGGGATATCAATCTTATCTTGCTCTAATTTGCCATCGTGTGGTTTGAATCGGTTTTGTTTTCGTAAAAATGAAAAAATCCAAAAAGAAATTGAATTAGGATTATATTCGTTTTAGAATATTTCTCGTCTTAGGATTATCTTGTATATTTAGAACAGGAGTTTTATTTTGAATTTTTTCTGAAAAACTAAAAATCCAAAAAAAAAAAAATGTATTCATTTAGGATGTTAGTTTTTTTAAATTGCACGTTTAATTATGTGTCAATTTTAATTTCGAATTTCATAAAAAGAAAAAAAATTAGAATTAGGGCATTCTTTACACGTCATTGCATGTTAGGATAAAATTGCATGTTTAATTTCAAGTTTAGATAATTTCTCCTAGATAGGTTGCATTTTAGAATCATGTGGTTAAGGTAATGTTCTAGTTTAAATTAAAATTTGGCTTAACTTAATTCCTAATACAAATTGGATTATATTTTAACCTGCATAGATAATTTTCACATATTTCCTAATTTCGATTTTCATGGAAAATACAAAAAAAAAAATTATCTTAGAATAAATCAATTTCATTCTTTAGGATAGACTGCATGTTTATATTCTATTTATGTCATATAGTTTAGGTCATATTGCCACGTCATATCATTTCATGTTAGATTAGTAGCATGCATTGTATAAAGCACAATTCTCATTAAATAAGTGAAAGAAAACAAAAAAAAAAAAGAAATTGCGTGTTAATTAGAAATCATATTTAGGACTGTTGATGTGAATTCTGATTTAACATTACAGATACACTTTCGATGCTACGAGGTAAGTCTTGCAATTTATTCATTACTTTATCTTGGTGTTAAATTGGTGGTTTGTGTACCCACATGATCGCCTCACATGTTAGAGAAGCAAATTAAAATCAATTCAAGCTACTTGCAAACATTTTTTTTTTTTTTTAATAAAAGAGAAAGGTACCAAAAGGGCGTTAGAAAAATCTAGCGTAACCAAGTTCTCAAACTCACAATCTTTGGTTCGTAGGAGTAAAGTAAACCTCCCGTTACTTTACTTGGGTTTCTAATCGACCTACCAAAAATAGATTAGTGGTGACTCCTAATTGAAAATCAATGGCATGTTAAGAACTTGAACCTAAGTCTCGAATTGGTATGGGCTTGAGAAAGTCCGAGCTAAGTTTAGGCTTAATAATCCATTAGTAATCCATTAGCCAAATGCTAAATGGTTCACCCGAAATTTTGGTCGCGACAATAGTCCTTCATTTCTTTATTTATTTATTTCTTTTGTAATTTGGTCTTTCCTCTTCCATTGATTCGTCACTAAAATTGTCAAGCAAATGCCTTAGTTGTGATGTACTTCTTTTTTGGGTTAGATAATTGTGACGTCCTTTAATAGGAGCGAGCGAGTCCTGAGAAAGTGAGGTGGGAAGAGCGTGAGTGTGTATTGTCAATTTTTTGGCAGATGGGAGTAGGGGTGAGCATCGGTCCAGGGTTAACCCTGGATCGACCCTGAACCGGCCCAACCCTGTTAGTCCTGGTTCGGTTCCCAGGGAGACTAGGTTGGTCCTTGGTCCTGAAATTCCTGGACCAGCACTGTGCAGGTCGATCCTCGGTCCTGAGAGTTTCGGGTCGGTCCAACCCGAACCAACCCTGACTATATATATAATTTATATAGAGAAAACTTTAAAATAAACGGCATCAACAACATTAAACGGTTCTTTAGTGAATAGTTCAATTAATTTTACATTGTTCTTTAATAACTTAGGTTTTTAATGTCTTTTATGGCGTCAATAGTCATAATTTACTAAGAAGGAAAATATTTTTGTGAGAAGTCCGTCCTCACGGCGTCCAAAAAGGCACTTTATGGCATCATTTTCTAGTATTCGTTCTTTTCTGTCTTATTTGTCTTCTTAGTCTTCAATTTTCCAAAATTGAAAGAAACAATTTCTCCGTTCGCCACTTGACACTTGCCTCGCTCGCTTTGGGTCACTCGTGCCGCTTGCCGCTTGACATTCGATGCTCATTCTATTCGACGCTCACCCCATTTGACCCTCATTGATTGCCTTTCTTAACTGACCTTGCTCATCATCGAACCCATTGGGTTGATACGATCCCCGGTTGCCCTTTCAAGGAGTACAAAAAATAAATAAAAAATTATTGGTTGGTCCTAGGTTGACCTTGAAACCGGACCGAACTCATTAGGTCAATCCGGTCCTCAATCTCTTTTTTAAGGAGTACAAAAAATAAAATAAAAAATTATCGGTTGGTCCTGGGTTGACCCTGGAATCGAACCGAACCTATTGGGTCGATCCGGTCCTCGGTCCCAAGCTCAATAGGGTCGGTTCTCAGTCCCAAAAATTGAGGATCATCACTGTGCAGGTTGGTCCTAGGGTTATGGGCTGGACCGGCCCAACCCGAACCATGTTCACTCCTAGATGGGAGCCATGCATTTCATTTATGAAACGGTATTAGAATTATATGTGTATGTAAAGGAGTATGGTCACGAACCTATCTTTTCGAAATAATTTCATAATATACATGGGAAGCGACTATAACATTTTACTTGATAAAAATTAATCTCTCTCTCACGCGCGCGCGAACTTTCATGTGTATATTATACATGGACGGCGCTAGCATGACCACGCTGTCACTTTCTATGAGTAAAGGTGCAATTTGGGCTTTTCATTTTTGGATAATGGGGCAACCGGATGTAAATTTGCTTTGGAAAACCATCTTTTTTGCATGTGCCGGTATTTTAAAAAACAAATCTAATGATATTCGAGAAAGAGAAATTCATGAAGAGTTGACTACCGATTTTAGATGGTGGATATTGGTCCAAAATTTTGGAAGATGATATCATGTAGTCAAATGTCGGAAAATCACATACTATAAATAAAAATATTCACATTTTACAAAGATTGCGCTTATAACATAAATTGGAAATTTTTCATATACTATCATAATTGTAATATTAAATTATTCTTTGTTGCACTTGGTTACAATAAAACTTCATCAAACGTTGTCGTAAAATACTTGAAAATTTTGAAAATATTAAAACATCATATACTAACATGTGTAATTGGTCCGTTTATGAAATCTAGTGGTGGTGGTGGAGGCCGCGGTAGTAGTGGTAATAGCAGCAGCAGTATTGTCCGTTTATGAAATTTAGTAGCAGTAACACTTCTTGTGGCTAATAACTCCATTACTCATGCAAAAAGTGACAGATCATTATGTGGGCATTACCCATTATACATAGACCCGTATTAGCATCTACTACTCCCTCGAAAAGCCATTGAACTTGAATTCTTGAAGCAAATAGTTGGGTTGAGTTACTCTATAGTAACAGAGAAATTGTCTAATGAATCCCAAATTCATTGTATAGATGTTAATTCTGTTTTGAACTTTTTAATCATGTCAATTTAGCCCTAAATATTTGCACAAAATCCCTATATAATCATCTCAGCTAATTTTCGCTGGAAATTACTGGTGTGACGCTACAATGAATTTACAAGTGCATTGAACACTCAACTAAAGCTGTTGCAGCCTGCAGCATCCTCAAAGCAGAAGTAGCTATACAACATGACATGTATAAACTCAGTAATCGATTATTTCAAACGACGCGAAGAATATACATGTCTCTTCTAAAGGAGGCATCAAATACTTCACTTGTAACTCTTCCCCAGCTCCGCATTCTCTACTTCATCACTTTAAAGTTTGAACTACTTAATAGAAAGTTCATGGATTTTCAAACCCATCAAGATTCTTAGAAAAAGAACCACTAAACACTAATAATCTCATTAACTTATTGTCTTAATATGGAAACAAAAGCAAGTTTCCCACTTTTACTCTTCCCCTCTTCCCCAAATAGACAACCTCTAATTAGGTTTGTGGTCCTAAAGAATCATGAAAGTAGGTAAATCATTTTTGATCGAATCCATTCACATTCATTAAGGACTTTCTGTCATTTTCTTTGATTTGTTCTTCTTATCAAGGATCTTAATATGGACATTTCTAAGATTTTGACCGTCGAGAGTGGCCGGCAGCCAAGTGTAATGGGTGATGTGTACAAGGCTCAACAAACTCGCCGCTGTATAATTGATGGACAGTTTTAGCGACTCAGATTGTACTCAGATTTCATGAATTGAGATTCAGCATGCAATCTGAACTAAGAATGAGTTTTTGGATTTGGCTCATACTCGTGTGATCATGACCCTTTGTCTCAGCCTTTGCAGCATGTGTGCTGCCCAGGAGGTAAGAGGCATGAAGCCTTGACCTCATCCTCACCTTCCTCTAGCATGTCCCCCGAAGCGTTTAGGATTCCAAACTTAATGGGGACATAGGTTGCACTCATTTTGGGATTTAGAGCAACACCTTATGGCACGAGCTAACGACGATCATATGCACCACTTGTATCGTCCGCATTCCCAAAGGCACGCCCCTCTGGCATTGCAAATAACTTCTGTAATTTTAGAAGCAAAATATGAGAAACAAAGGTTTAGCGAGGCACACCCCCTGGCGTTGCAAATAACTTCTGTAATTTTGGACGCAAAATACGAGAAACAAAGGTTTAGCATTTCTTGAGGATAAATCACGATTGAGAAGCCGTTTCTCATGGGCATGTCCTTATACAAAGCCCCTTCTGATGGACAAGGATGAAAGTAGTTACTTGCTATTAGAAAAAGAGATATCTGAAAGTGGTATATACACAAGTGAAAGATCATGAAGCAATCTCCACTAAGCTGACCTATCTTGTTGCTTCAATTGGGTTTGTCAGTGATTGATTGGAGATGAATTTAGCAAAAATAAGTACGCCAAGGGTAGTGCTCAAATCGGGTAGGGCCTCGATTTGCTAGAGCAGTCTATGATGCCTAAGTTAGTACGTGTATCTAAGGGGAGAGAGATAGAGGCCATACACTGGGATTTTATAGTTAAGAATGTGTTTGTTTCATCAAAAATTTCTTGATAAAAAATAATATTTACCATGAAAATCATTATTAAGGAAAACGTTTGATTTTCATTTGTTTAATAGAATAGGAAAAGTGATTTCCTTCTTGACAAAAAGAAGAAGTAATTTTCTTTCAATCTAAACTTGTTGTTTTCGGTCCATGAAAAACGTTGCCCATAACTTAATTAGTTTTCTGTCATTCAAATATTGGAATGTAAGAAAACAATTTCCTGCAAACGGTTTTCTTTCAAATAAATGGCACCATGCCTTTTTTTTTGGGGAATCTTATCTTTTGGCAGATTATAAGAATCTGAAAATAAATGTGCTTCTAACTACCTGAGCTGCATACTTAGAGGCTACAGCTGAACCACACCCACGTGGTTTTGCTGGAATCGAATGCCATGCTTTTGCTTGATTGACGCCTTTGAATTCTAGACGCCTCGAGAGAAAAGGAAAGAAGAACCGCGTGGAAAAGAGGAAATAGTAAATCTCGAACGATCGGAACCCTCGTCCTCCGCGCTTCGTCACAAGAGAAAAAGAAGGTCTCCTTTACCCGTTACGAAACGTCAAAGATCGAGTTGTAAGCTGTCCAGTATATCTGCCGGTTCGATCCAAAGATCGAGAATTTAATCTGTATCCGTCACTACCGCAACTCCACTCGCATGTCAACGAGCCACCCACAAGAGAAACCTAAACAAGCAAGGGACGTTCTTTCCTCTTCTCTCTTTTGACTCTCTCTCTCTCTCTCTATTCTTCTACGTGCGTTTTCCGGGAAAAGAATGAAAAACAGCAAGAAAACAGAGAGAGAGAGAGAGAAACCTGGATCAGTCGGACGAAGCTTCGCGGTGCCTTTCGCGGGTCGTGTGTTTTCTACTCTGGGCGAAAGGACGCTACGAGTAGATCACTATAGGCGCTCCGTTTCAGGTGCTACTGTGTATATTAATGGCGAAATCTTGGCGGAGTTATTGCAGTGCTTAGAAAGGGGAAATGGAGGAGTCGAGGTTGAAGACGCCCCGAACCCGAATGGCCCCACCCCCGTATAAGTAGGATCTTTCTCGTCGCACTTGGAAATACCGATTCTGCCCCCTTCTTCTTTTTTTCCTTTTGGGTAATGATCCTTTTTTTTTTCCGAATTTCGTTATTTGAATTTCTTGAAGGAGGCCCGCGATTTACTCCACTGCCTAGCGTGCTTATGCACAAGTGCAAGCAATTGCAAACGTAGGATTTGGATTTGGACAGACACGTTAGGCAATTCAGCCGAGTAAGGAACGAAGTATATTTTATTCCACCTTGAAGTGTGTTTATCATTTATTCAAACCGAAATTATCTAGTAGAAATTAAAACATAATTTAAATGAACACACACACACACACACACACACACACACACACACACACACATATATATATATATATATATATATATATATATATATATATATATATAATCTCAAGATAGAAATCACAGTTATCAAGCAAATAAAGAGATAGAGAGAGGCATAGTTGTTACGATTTTACCTCTTAGATAGTTAATTTGAGATGAGAGGAAATCATAATCTTTCAATCTAGAATGGATAAGGCTATTGTGTAAAATTCCTTTTATATGAGTGCGTAGGAGCTATTTGTGCATGACGCACCAATCGTAGGCGAGCAATGCTTCCTTGGGAGTACCCAATCATAATAATAATATTTGCGTGTCGAAAAAAAGTCAACTAAAAAATTTATGACGTCATAGAAGTTTGTCAAAGGAGTCACTTGAGACATTTCACACTCAGCGAAAAGATAAAAATAAAAGGTTTTCTTTTATTGTTTCTACGCAGAGAGTCCTCAAAAGCAATTTCTAAAAATTGTGGAGCTATATTGGGTCAAAGAGACTTTCCTAAAAAATTGTGAAACTACGGGAGAAAAGGTTATGTATTCAATAAATTACTCATATTTACGCGTCACTCTAATCTTATATGGTGAGCCCTTGACCAATTTCCAAGCGATTAGAATTTGAATAATTTCTTCACTTCTCGACAGTTGTTTCATGACAAATTGATTTGCTTATTGCAAATTATGAAATCTAAAATTATATATGAACATGCATGTTCATATTGAGACATCTTGCAAATTTCAATGTGTTCCCACCATCATTTGTTAAAATGAAAATTAAAAGCTCAAAAAGTAGGAATCATTCTACGCAAACTTTTACTTTATAATGGATGGACGGAGGATTTCAATGTATAAAATAAAAACTTAATGAGTGCTACTAATGTTTCATGTTCGTGGACTTTGATAGGATCATCTTTATGGGACCAATCCATTTTAGGACCAATTTAATTCACTCAATGTGCGTCATCAAGCGATGATAATCTATATATATATATATATAATTTATTCTTTATTATATGTAATAATGGAGATGTCATTTGTAATTTCAGATCTTGATGTATGCACTGGGATAACTAATCATATTCCTTCTGTGAAAGTTTTAGCTTGCTCAAAAGTCTTGGTCTATGCCTTATTCTTGATTAAGAGGACCTTTTGTTAAATGGTGCCTTGAGTACTTAACGTGGACTCCCATTCATAGGATAGTCCTTTATCAAACATTTAATATGAGTAAATCATCATAAGATTCTTACGCACTGTCAAGAATTTAAAATGTGGAATCTAACTTTTATAATTCTTAAGTACGTTTATTGCGATAAAATAAGAGTCCTATGGTACTTTCTTTGTTGTAGAGTCAACTTTGTGTTATAATAGAAATACATTAACCCTTATCATGCTGTGCATCCACATTATGCGACCCATTCATATGGTGTCACCAATTGATAAAGTGCTACGGTTTAGAAAATTACGAAATAATTCGGGCTGAGTACTTTAGGTAGGTCTTTACTTAGGAGTTACTCAAGTGGAAACCCCATTTCGGTTATGTGAAAGTGGGGTACACTTTAGTTGATCGCTATGTTTTAGGGTTCATTTCAAAAAACTAGTTATAAAATGGATTACATATTAATACATAGACTCTTATTGAATGCTTAGGTGTAATGTTTTGATATGATTTTTTTTTTATTTTTTGTAAATATTCATGATGATTTGCCACATCTGACATCACTTCGTACATTAAGATCATAAAGGTTTCTAATCATAAGGCTACATTACTATTTTCATTGTGATACTAAATTCATAGTTATGTAGTGACAACCACAAAACTTTTTATATTGTATCACTGCTATAGCTCATGTGGTCTGACTAAATCCTGACCATGCTTTTCTCTCTGACGTAATCTCCAATTTGTGCGATTCTTGCTCCGCCGAAATGTTATTAATTTTATTTATTGATAAATCACTTGTGTTCTCTCAAGCTTCACCTAAAAATATCAAGAAAATAGAAATTATAGATTGGGAATGGAGAAGGCTTCCCACAACCACTCTTTGCCAAAAGAAAAAGAAAGGGAAATAGACCCGACAAATTTGTGGCATTAAATAAATCAATAACAGAACAACTGCAATTGATGATGTCAAACGCAACTATTTTGCATGATAAGAATGTATCCTGAAATAAATATAAATTACAAAATGAAAACTTAAATAGAATAAGATATGACATGACATGCTTAACTTCATATTTGAACACAAACTCACAAATATTAACATGGCTTCATCATATTTTAGTTATTTGGCATATAGAATCAAAATCTATATGTTTCTATGTCTACATAAATTCGAATTATAATAATAATCATGACATATCAACACGAACTGTGACCCCTAATACCAAGAGTAACTTGCACGTCATCCATACATCTCTCGGTACACAAGAAGAGCTGAACCCAACAACAGCAGTGCCAAGGAAAGTAGAGCCGACTGTACAGCGGCTGACAATGGAATGCGTCCTTTATCCGACCTTACCATCCCTTCAAGCACAGGGTAGCCCATCACCAGGATGAAGAACGACAGAGCAATCTGCGCAAGCAACTTGTCCCAACCTCCCAAGACGAGCACCCTAGCGATTCCTCCGACAAAGGAAGCCATGCTCAACATCACTAGAGACACCATCGGGGCCAAGTACACGATCGATGTTCGGAAATCAAACACGCCCTTTTCGTACATCTCCATTTGCTCGTCATCGGCGACCTTGCTGGTAGGCAAGAAGCTCGCTCTCCTCACCCCGGTTTTCGTCAGAACCGCATTTATGCTCCCGTATAGATAAGTGGTCACCGAGTAGATCATCCATATCCGTTGCTCGTTTATAAGCGTCCGGACCGAGTGCCCACTCACGACGACCTCGTAGAGATGCTTGGAAAGTGAAGATAGGAAAACGAAGCAATACACGAGGAACAATGAGCTCGAAACCTGGCGTGCCAAAAGAATCGATGTTCACGAGTCATGATTATATGTTACTCGCGTTCAATAGCATCAAAGACTTGATTGATTCACGGGAATGAAAAGCCTACATATGAGAGTAACTTACCTCCGGGAAAATGGGGACGCCATTGAATAGACAAATCTGGGGAATGGTGGCTAAGCAGCAGAGAGGCAAGCAGTAGAGGGGGAAGAACGCAAGCTCGGTATAACACATGCTCTGAAGAATGCTCATTCTCCATGGTCCATAAATCGGAGGAGAGAATCTGGAGAACCCGACCTGAGCCCACCCGGAACTCCATCTTGTGACTTGAACCAGTAGGTCGTTCAAATTTGTCGTGGAAGCCCCCAAAAATTGCGGCCGCGATGGGCAACAGTACACTGAGTTCCATCCCTTGCAGTGCAAGGCGAAGCTGGTGAAGAAGTCTTCCGTCACAGATCCATACTTGAAACCGACCTGGAGCAAGAGCGACCGCGAGCTAAATAAAGAGGAAATGGAGTCACTAAATGCAGCAAATTACAAGGGTTTTGGTTATTTTGTTCTTTTGATTGTACTTGCCTCTTGACCCCATTTTGTTCCGTTTTCATAGTGACAAGAAGCTAAATGTTCGGTGTCTCTGCAGACTGCTCCCGGTTCGCTGAGAATGTTCTTATTAAGCTTGTCGCTCCACTGAAGATGTTTAATAAACTCATTGGAATGGCCAAAGATTGCTTTCAAATCCATGAGATTAGCTGTAGTACCTTTCCAATCAGCAAGAGAAGCAGTTGATTACATTGCATGGATTTGCTATCCAAGATCCTACCTTAACATATGGCTATTTTGACTTACCTTCTTGAATGGGTTTGCTGTACAAGGACTCTCTCTTAACATAAAAGCCAGTACCAGATATTAAAGGTCCTTGCAACCCGTCCATTCCAGACCATAATGTCTGAAAGAAAGCCAAAGTTTTCGGTTAAAAATGGATTCATCAAAATAATTTCACATGTACGATTTGCTCAATAAGGCTGAGGAACTAGTAAGTGCATAATAAAAATTTGATTACTATTATAGTCTTTTTCTCTCACCCCAAATGGCGATCTGTGTTTACTGTCGTAGATGTCGTTCTTGCTGATATTATGGAACGATTGAGGAAATTGAACGAACGAAAGCGATGGAGACAATGTCGGGTCCAAGTGGAAGCACATTGCCCTCCTCGCTGAGGATGGGTCGTTGCAGTACATGTCACAGTCCAGCACTAACACATACGGCGAGTTGCTTATCACCCCCGACACGCGAAGCTGTAAAGGAGGAGCAATATCGAGTAGTGTGATCAATATTACAAGTACAATTTATATGTATTTATGCTGTTCTCTCCCAAGTGAAAATGCGAAACTTGAGTAGCATACCAGAACATTGAGAGCTCCAGCTTTGAAGTTATGAGGGTAAGAAGGCCTTTTTTCCCTGGAGACGTAAACAAGCAGAGGCATTTGCTGTTGGTCAGCTTGCACAACTTCGTCTGAGGAATTTCCATGGATCACCTGAAGAATAATTTCGATTTTTTATGTCTCTTGATAAAAAGTCTTGGCTAGAGCCTTTTCTTTTGCTCATCAAGTGGAATGGAATGGAACCAAAGAACTAAAATGGGTCAGAATCTCACGTGTCAAAATGGGTTCGAATCGTAAAACGAATGTCCAAGATTAATGATCAAATCTGTATTTATGGAAAAGTTAACACTGCAAAAAATTTCAAACTATATCTACTATGATATAAATACTCTGACCTTTTTTTATGTGTCATTAAAATTCTTAAATTTGTCCATCATGACACAAATATCCTAAACTTTCTTTTATGATATAATACCATGAATGAAATTGAAATAGATGGTATATATGTCATATATGTATAAGCTTAGGTTTTTTCATAACACAAAAAATTGGGGATATTTTTGTTATGGTAGTCAAGTTTAGGATTTTTGATAATACAAAAAAATAAATAAATATGGGTTATGTGTGCCACAAGGGGCGTAGTATGGCATTTTATTGTGGTATTTGTCCTTTATGGAACGAAAAGGAACAATTGCACAACATAAGCTTGTACTTTCGAAGTAGTATATGTTAATATAAACGTATATTTTGTTACAACTATTAATCATTTGGTTTTTTAATTAGCATGAGTAATACACATGGCTTTTGAGGTGTATTACTCATGCTAATTAAATATCTCTCTTACCCTTAATAGCCGTAAAACTGACAAATATATAAAAATGGGTGAAAATTAAATTAACTGAAATACTTATATAGAAAAATAAATATTTGTTAAATTCAATGAATATAGCCAAATTATTAGAACTAAATGAGGTCTTTTAAGAAAAATAATAAAAATTAAATAAAAGGCAGATTGTCTTGATTGGAAAAAGGTCAAATGACAAAAATTATTTACTTATTATCTATATTTAAGGATTGAGCTAATGTAAAAATATCGGCCAACAAAAAACTATAAAAAAAAAAATCATAAAGTGATTTCTGACTGGACAAAATATTAGTAAAGTTATTTTTGATGCATTTGGTAACTATAAAAGATTTATATACTTGGAACAAGAAAAGAACATAAATGCGTACGATACGACCCAAAAAAATTTTATTACAATTTTTTCAATAATTATAAAAATGTTAGTGGAGACTTAAACAATTCATGTTTGAATAAATTGGACTTTTTTTGTAAGGATTTAACTAATCAAGATATTCTAAGATGGCCTTAGAAAATCCAATGTAATAATTAGTCAAAGATAGATGGTTGAAAATAGTAGTAGAGAGTCATATTGGTTTATAACTCACAATATGAAAAGATAGATAATAAACCTTTGGGTATTACAATAAACAAATATATAGACCTTTTGAACTTTTTTAGCTGCAAGAAGAAGAGAAAACGTTGATTGGAAAAATGGGCAAGGACGAAACAACTGAGAATGAAGGCGATTCTAAAGTTGGTGTGCTTATTTGCAGAAACTTATCAAACCTTCAAGCAAATGACATTGGAATTCATGGAGCAAAAGCTCATTAGACTAGTATGAAAAAAGACAAATGGTGATGCAAAAAACTTTCTCAGAGCATCTAATTTTTATTAAAACAAAACTGCAGATGATCTTAAAAGATGTCTATAATAGGATCTTAAGGGAAGGAGATGTCTTCTCTCAGTGGAGTTGCCAAGCTGTTATAACCTAGTATTGTCTTTTGAAGAAAACAACATTAAAGAATCCATATGGTAAAATTCTAAGGGCTTGTTCAATTTTGAATTCAATTTTCACCAAATGATTTTCACATTTTTTTGTTAAATTAATTCTAAACTAGAATTAATACTAAAATCTAGTAAAACATTCAAAATCTAATTTCTAAATTTTCTCCTAAAATTCTGATTTTTTTATTTTTTATTCCAAAAAATGGGGACTTGGATTCGGTCAAGAGACCCAGTCGAGATGTGAGTCTTACCCAGACCTTATGTCGATTGTGTAAAGAGGAGCATTAGGTTATGCTGAGGTTGTTCCTCTAAAATAACCTTATTTCTCCTTTTGTTCCCGAGAATAAAAAGTAGATTTTTTTTTACTTCTTGTTTTTCTTGCAAATCTATTCCCTAACTATTTTATTTTATTTTATTTTGAGGAATAGAAAAATTAATCAACATACACAAACAAATTTCTGTTCTTTTTAAATTATGGATAATAAAAGAACAGAAAAATAGATAAACACAAACATAACCAAACACGCTATAAATGACTGATCAAAATTTAAGGTGATTTTGTAAGATAATTTTATTGATCAACCATATTATGCATAAATGAACTATTTAAAAATACATAATGAGTATCCATTTTTTGTCCATGTGACTTTTTGTTATAGGCCTTTTGTCCTTTAAACTTAATTATTTTGTTTTTCTTAAAATATCCTATTAGTTTTATAAATATATCATCAATTTCTACCAACTATTACTTTTAAATAAATTTGGGTGAAATTAATTTCTCTCCACTTTTTTTTTTTTTTTTTTTAAAAATAAAAGCTAAAAAATTTCTATCCAAAAAAATGAGATGAAAATATGCATTTGCCCCTTAATAGTCGCGTGCGCTACACATGCTAACGGAAAAATATGGAAGCTTAGCAGGTTGTAACAAAATAAAGGTTCATGGGGATAACGTGTGATGGTTGAAAGTTATGGGCAAACATGTACTCCCCAAAGTTCCGTGGAGTTTTGTGTAATATCTCACAAAAAAAATAAAAAAAATAAAACCTCAATGGTAGACGGATGATCCAGCCTCCCATCCCGTGATTCACCATAGTTCCTATTTCTATATCCATTTATATGCGCCTCGAACAATTCATACTTCTCCTGCAAAAGTGTAAATAATGAAGTTACATCACTTTAATTGACATATACCCTTTGTCGATTCCTTTCAAATTGGAGAATTATGGCTAATCGAACTTTGTTGTGAAAGGTTTTCCTGTCCCAGAATCGTACTTTGATTTTCTCAACCCAGAAGTGCCGCTTGAACCTGTCTAAACATAGCCAGATCTTAAAGAAAATCTGAAATTTTCAAGCCAGGGGGCGAGTCTAAGCAAGTACTTTATGGTCTAGTATCCAACCGAACACATCCATTAATTAAATTTACTTTGAACCAAGATATATGCGTTAATGACAACATTAGGGACATTCTAGGGGTACCATAATTTTAAAAGATTTCTGTACTAAGTCGTGTGGCATTAGATATGATATGTCTTGATTAAATACTTTAGTTCGGTCTTATAACTTAGCCGGAGACGGTAGGGTGTGTGTCGTGGGAGAGCATCTTAGGCATGGGGCGTGAAGCGAGAGAGAGGTTGATTTTTTTCATTAGTTATAAAATACATCAGCATAAAGAAAAATTTTACTGGCTATTATATTCACTGTTGATTCGAGGGGTTGGGGAGAGAATAGGTTATTAAAGTCTTCAAATGACAGAAGAATTACATTGCTCGAGTTATTTTCATTTACCCTTACTTTAACGGTGATTTTTTTTAACGGAAATCTCAAAATTTAGAAAACATTTTTGGAAAAATGATCGTTTGTATTACTTATAAAAATAAATGAATGTGAGATATTTTCATCACCTACAAAAATAATTAGGCATGAATTGTTGTTGATATTGAAGACATTATTCATTGACTAATTTATCTTAACAATATAACTGATTCTTTTTCGAAAAAAAGTTCTTCAAATTTTGAATATTCTGTGAAACAATCGCAAAGTTCTCTTTTTCTTTTTTGATATTGTGATTTTAGTGGACAGATTGCCCAATTCTAACAGCCCAACGAACGGGTGGAGGACTTACAATGAAGCCTGTTTTTTTGGGGGTCAAATACGATGAAGCTTCAATGCCTCAATAATGCCGACTATGATAAGAAAATATTGAGTGCTGCTATTACCGCAACAAAAAAGGAGTCTAAAATGACGACACATGTCCAAAGTGAGTCCAAACATCACTCTCCTGCAAGCTCTCTCTTCTCTCCTCTCTCCTCTCTCCTCTCTCTCGTCCAAATGCTGTATGCTCTCTCCTCTATCCTCGCTCTCGCCCAAATGCCAGACTTCCTTGCACTCTCTCTCTCTCTCGCTCTTTGCCGCCTCCTCTTTATTCCATTGAGCCCTCCTCCTACCGACGAATTTCGTGCCAGCGAAGGCAACCTTTCGAGCCATCACGCCCTCATCCGACCGAAGAACTTCGTGGTGGCAAAGGCAACCTCGAGGTGGAGCCATGCTATGGTTTGTCAGACGAGCCACCGTACCCAATTAATGAACTTCGTGACGGTGGAGGCAGCTTCAAGGTGGAGCTGCACGGTGGTTCATCGGATGAGCCACCATGCCCTTGTCTGATCGACGAGCCACAGTGCCGATTCGGCGACAGCTCGCTGCCCTCTACTGGTTGTGCTTTTTCTCCCTTTGAGTCATGACCGAACCCTCGTCCGACGAATCACCACACGGCTCCACCTCTACCTCAAAAGGTTGCCCCCGCCGGCACAAAGTTCGTCGGTTGGAGGAGAGCTTGGCGGGATACAGAGGGGGTGGCGAAGAGAGAGAGAGAGAGAGCCTGTAAGGGAGAGAAAAGAGAGAGGGTGGCAAGGGAGTTTGGCATTTGGGCGAGAGGGAGGAGAGAGCTTGCAGGGGAGTCTCACGTTCGGCTCATTTTGGACACGTGTCGCCATTTCAAGTCCTTTTTATTTTTGTGCCGGCTATAGGCACTCAATATATTCTCGATAATGATAGAGAATTTGCATGAATTGGCGAAAAGGAAAAAAATGACATAATAAAGTATACAACGTCAGCATCAAGTAATATGACGTTACCGAACAAAAACTAACCTTGACCTCCTCCTTCTCGGATTCGTACCCCACGCTAGCGCTCACATCCTCGTTATCCATGAAATAAGCCTTGGGACACCTCGTCTTTAATCCATACCTCTTGCAAAACGGCAACCACCGTCTCGCGAAATCGTACGCCTCCCTCATCCCGTGCAGCGTGAGCAGCGAGCCGCTGTCGTCCGAGAGGTACACGTGGAGCTTCTCCGGTGGGTAGTCGAGCGCCATTGCCGATATCACTGTGTTCATCACTGCCACGGTGGGCTCCTTATCGGGGTCCGCTGTGCACACCAGCACGTCTATCGACGGGAGCTCCCCATCGCCGGGCAACCTGTCGGGAAAGGCAGTCCGCGACACGGGCCGCCATCGGAAGGCCTGGTGGAGAAGCCACGTGAGAGACAGCGTTAGCTCGCCCAGGAAAATAATGAGCCAAGCCAAAGTGGTGGGTTGGTCCGGTGAGCTAGCTTCTTCGGCGAAGAAAAAGGAAGCTCTATAGTGTATAAGGATAAGTAGAGCTGCTCCATGGATGAGCATGTGTGCGCGGTTGACGGCGATCAATTTCGGGTCGACATGGCAAAGGTTTAGAGGGCGCGAACGATGCTCCATAGTTCTTTCCTTCTCTATCCTTGAGGCGACACCACTAGCCTTTCCGATCGATGCTCGTCAACGGTGGTCAATAGAGGAGGAGGAGGAGGAGGAGGAGAGGAAGAAGAGGCCAGCTTTATGTGGAGAGAAAGAAGAGCAAGTAAGGAACTAGGGACGTTAAATGTTTTGTGGCATGGGAACGTCAGGATCCCTTTCTAACTTGGTCCGGATTATATAGTATGTACTCCATACCATGCTATATCTCCTTATGTGAAGATGGGCAACTCTTAAATGGACTCGAGAGCCCTAGCTACCGTTTATCGATAGGCTAAGCCTCCATTATGTGGTCTTCCGTAATCGAGAGGTTTCGCAGCACTCTTGTTTGACCGGTGGATGGGCGATCGCCCTCAAAGAAAGGTTAGTGCGCTTTCCCTTCTTTCTCATCGTCCTTTTTTGGCTAGTTGTGGGGCGCTCTTCGAATCAGTTGTCACTCACCTCGACATGTCCCCGATCTCGACAAGGACGGTGGGAGGCTCAATGATACAGCCACCGTCTATTTGTTTATGAATGATAATTGTTTTTTTTTCTTTTTTTTTTTTGGATCGGAGGAACCGCCTTACAGCTAGCGCTTAGCGTAAATCCCTAGGGAGCACTAGCGCAGGAACCGACCTCTCACAGTGTTCCGCTTAAGTCGCACTAATGCGCACACGGTGACTCGAACATCCTCCCTTCCGCAATTAAAGGGGGAAAAGCTCAAACCAACGGACCCACAGCGGGATGGGTTATGAATGATAATTGTTGACACTTAAATTTTGGGCAACCCATTTAGTCATTTATGGCACAAAAATTTGGGATTAATTTTTTAACCCCTAAAAAAATAAATTGCATAGTATATAATTTTAGGTGCATTTATTTTTAATTTGCATTTACATTAGGCAGGTGACATATGGGTTCGACTTGGTGATTTTGAATTTTAATTTGGCAAGCCAGAAGAAAGTAAATTGGCTGGCCCGTATCCTCGAGGAGATTTTACGGACTCATTTTTGCAAGATTTCAAATTTAAAGAAATCCTATTGCAATTTTGAAAATTGGTGGAGAATATTCATTTTTACAAAGGAATATTATGTTCGAGGGGTTATAGACGATTTTCGTGCATATTGAAAAGAGATGAAATATTCCACAAAGATTACATTTGTTTGACCTATAAAAGGGTTGCGTACGGAGGAGGTCGATGGGGGCTTTTTCTCTCTTTTTTTTATGTTAGAAATTTAAAGAGAGAGATTTTCCTTTTGTTTTGTTCCTTCGTTGGGGGCTTCTCTTCGAAGGAGCAACACAAAAATTCAAAAAGTAAACAGCAGAGAGAAGAGACAGAAGGGAGAGGACATCAATAGAGGGAAAACAGCAAAAATCACTATGCTTCTTCTTCGTCAGGTCCCCGCCGACGTCTGCTGCTGCCCACCGCGCCCGCACCGCCTTGCACCAGTCACCGCGCCTCTGCCGCTGTCGCAGCCACCATCTCCACCCGCGCCTGCACTTCCACCCGGCGTACCCTGCTGCTCGAGTCACTGACCATCACCGTCGCTCGACCCCCTTGCGATTCCAGCAGCAAAGTCGTTTCTGCCCGCGACCCAACCGTGCCACCACACCCCTGTGCTGATGCCTCCGCCTGTCGTCTCTGACGACCTAATGCTGCTCTACTTTGTCTCGCCAGAAGTCGCGCGACTCGACCCCAGCAGCGTTGCGTGACATGACGCCAGCAGCCGCGACGCCTGACGCCGTTGCCCTGACACTAGCCCGCCGTTCCGCTAATTGCTGGGCTCCACTGCTGTCGACTTCTCTGTCCACCGGCAGCTGCCACCCTTCGACCCAGCAACTAGGCGACGCCCGCAGGTCCCGAACCGGACGTGGCGCTTCCCTCTGCCCAACATGTCACGCCCCGATCCTCGGGCACGCACCCATCCCTCTCCTTGGTTGATTTAATAGCGATGTCTCAGGGTGCATCGCCGACCATTTTCTTTTTAATATAAGCATGCGGAAGCATATAAACAATCCACAGACAATAAAACAATGGGATAGGAAAGTAGGATTCCAAAGTTCCACTTTAAAAGCAACCACCCCTATATACATTGCAAACTATAGTGCGATTATATACAAGGTGGATTTTTAAGTCAGGTTTTAAACCACAAGTTCATAAAATAAGGTTTGCAAAAAGGGAATCGACTCCCATCAAAAGAGAATTGCCCTATGACTAACTAGTCTAATAGGATCGTCAATTCTTCAGGCTTCTCCTTCTACACTTAGGGCCTCCGGTCTTCCACCAATGCCAACCAAGGACCTGAAATTTTGGCCACAACGGGGTGAGACATTGTCTCAGCAAGTTCAACCTCCTAAACCCTTATTAGAAAGAAAATACACCCAAGGATGGCCTAGCCATACCACACAGAGGACTTACCTCACCTCAGTTCCTTCCTGCAGGTTAGCACATTTAAAATCATTCAATCACGGATAGTAATAAGAACTTAAACAACTGGAACGCAATCAATTTCATTTCAAACAACCACAGGAGTCCGGATTATAAGACCAAACCGTTATGACACGTCCCATACCATGTCACACGATTTCGTCTTATAATCCGACACGTCAATAATACTCAGCATGCGTTCCAATTGTTATTCACTACCACACATGGGCATAGCTTACTCGCAGTTCGGCTATCTACTGACATTAATGCCAAGCATCGCCTCCCCATCTTGGAGTGTGGCTTCGTTACTACGTCGAAGGAGTATAGGCCCGGAATCAATTGCGACCCAAATCCCAATAAATGGGTAAGTCCGGCTCAACAGTCCAGGACAATTTCCTCTTAATTATCACATAATTAAATCATACCCGACCCCAGGACACTTTGCATTTCACTTAATGCTTCCACTTAAAATAGTGATCCCGGCCATTTTTTTTCATATTAAAATTATTCCAGAAATTATTCACGTGAGTGGGGGCACGTTAATTTCGAACCAAAAAGCCAACATCTCACTTTTTCAAACCCCACTATTTAATCAATCCTTAAAATCCAATTTTGGTATCAAAACCCAACACTTGGGATTTTCGACTAAAGTCCATATTTTTCACAATCCACACTCAATTTATAACATCCAACCATCAATTTCAAAATTCGAATACATAGCAGCGATTAGCGCGAAATTCCGAGAATTTAAGGTCCCGACAAAATTTTCGGAATTTAATAAATAATTAAATTTATTTCGAAAATTAATTAAATAATAATATTTTAATAATTTCGAATAATAATATATTATTAAATTATTAATTAATTTCGAAATCTTTATTTAAATCAAAAATAAATCCTTTATGTCTAATCAAGGCTTATTATAAAATAAACCTTCTTAACCCTAATTAAACATACTTTAAAATAATTAAACTTTTTAATCTAAACCACATTTAATTAAACTAATCTAACCACATAAACTCACTTAACTTAAACTAAAAACACCCTAAGCATAATTAACTCTCTAATGGAGGTTTAGTGAGCTAAACTCACCCGATTAACGAACCGATCGGACCAAAACGACGGGGACGTCGTGGGGATCAACTTTCCTCAAGGCGAGCCAAGCATCCGAGGTCGGGAAGCCGGCCAAAACGGGCCAAAACCGGGCTGAGATACCCATTTTTTTGGCTGCTGTGTTGGTGCTAAAGGAGGGGGAAACGGGCTGGCTTGGGATCGAAACCAGCAGGGGAAGATCGGCAGGGCTTGGACGGGCCCAAATGGCTCTTACCTAACTCAAATTTTTCTGCATTCTCGATGCACTCCTCAACATCAATCGGTACACAAATGGCTCTCAACCAATCTTGAGTGCAAATCAAAGCCTCCACTACTTTGGGAGTTAAAGAACTTTGAAAGCCATCAAGCACACGACTCGATATACTAAAAGTTGACTCATAAGTAATGGTAGTTATGGGAATGGACAAAATATCTTGAGCCAATAAAGAAAGGATTTTATATTTTGAGCCATTAGTCTTCCACCACATCAAAAGGTCAATATCAAGATCATTTTCATTTTTTTCTTGAAGATACTCATCAAGCTCAGACTTGTTGTCATCACACCCTTATTCATTCGAGTATAAAAACATTTTCTTCCAAGCTTGGGCGTCATGCTTCTTTATTCCTTCACTACCACTCGCATCGGCATTGGAAGCACTACTACTTGCACCCGAACTATGGCCACCAAAATTTCGATCACTTGAAATAAGAGAAGATTGCTTATAAAATTCATACAAACGCTCCAATGTATCATTCACCTTGTAATGCATTTCTTTAACTTTCAATTCATCATCATAAATTTGTGCATACGAAAGTCACATAATTCAACTTAGCTCTAGGATCTAACACAACCGCAAACAACACCATCATATTCACTTTATCCAAGCTTCCATAATATTTATCAAACTTTTCTTTTATTTTCACACCCATAGCTTGAAGCTTAGGATCCAAAGCATCGGCCACATCTTTCAAATATCTATACAAAAGAGTTATCCCTTCAAAATAATCATTTGAAGTAACATATGAACTCCCTGACATCCGATTGTTGGCATCATAGAATACTTTTAGAAATTCCAAAAGAATAATAGCATTTTCCCAATCATCATCACTAGGAATTTCATGATTAAGCTCACTTGCAAAAGATAAATCCTCGTCTTCCATTCTTTGGAAAGGTTTTCTGAACCTTATGGCGATGTCTAACATGAGATAAGTGGAGTTCCATCTAGTGGCAACGTCAAGAACTACCGAACCCTTATAAGTGATCTCTTCACTCTCAATGCAAGACTGAAATGCTTTGGCTCTCGCGGGAGAACTCCTTACATACCTAACCACATTTCGGATATGTGCAATGGAGTCACGTACCGTAGTCAAGCCATCTCTCACAATCAAATTTAATATATGAGTTGTGCACCTCATGTGCAAAACACTACAATCCAATATCAACGACTTTTCTTTCGAAAATTTTTCCCTCAAATAGCCAATTACAACATCATTCGAGCTAGCATTATCCACAGTGATTGTAGACACCTTTTTTTTCTATTCCCCACTCCTAAATGCATTTCTCCACCATTTTCTCAATCTCCCTACCCCTGTGACTATGCATCACCATAAAGTTGATGATTCTCTTATGCAACTTCCAATTTTCATCAATAAAATATGCAATGAGACATATATAATTTAGATTTTGAATGGAAGTCCATGTATCAGTCGTGAGTGCGATCCTAGAATTAATCTTTCAAAAATAATTCTTCAGAGAAGTTCTTTCATCTAAATACAACTTCATGCAATCTTTTGCCATTGTGAAACATGATAAATGTTTGAAGAGAGGTTGTAACTTACTGACAAATTCATGAAATCCAACACACTCAACCAAAGAAAAAGGTTGCTCATCAAGGATGATGAACCGAGCAAGCATTTGCCTACAACGTTCTTGATTAAACAACCATGTCGATAAGACACTACCAGTACTAGAATCTCCTACCTTGCCAGCCATGTGTACATTACATGATGCAAAGAATTTCTACCTCTTATCTACATTACGGGAAAACCTTTTGCATGTGGTCAAGTGCTTCCTCATCGCAGAAATGCCGTTAGCAACACGATACTTAAGCATGGTCCCATAATGAATGCACTTCACTTGTTTTGTTGTTCCATCATTATCATTGATTTTCGTATAATGATTCCAGCATTCGGATGTATATTTCTTATCATGAGGAAGATGAGAACCAGGTAACTTACTTGTGGCACTCATGGTAGGGGGTGCCTCTTCCTCATTTTCATTGCCAGAAAACTCTAATTCCGTGATCGGAGTCATCTCCTCATGTCCCTCCACCTCCATTGATGTGTTATCTTGATACATTAACTTCGCACTACACAACAATAACAGAATATAATTATAAATTAAAAAAAAAAGAGCAAAATAGAAATGAAACACAACTAGAACAAGAATGTCTAGCATAGAAATGAGTGATAAGTTGACCAACTAAAGTTATAAGAATAGTGTATGTCATCAGTTTCCTTCTTCAAATAGCAATGACCCAAGGTGAGTCCTCAACTTTCAGAGAAGAGATTGAGTGTAATATAAAGTTGTAAAATCTAAAGGTGGGCCTCCCACGAGTTTGCGAGTCTTCAGACCAGCAAAAGAAACTCGGTTTCTTGCTGGACAATCAAGATTTGCAAGAGACTTAAGGAACTAGGAAATAGCAGCATAGCATGAACGTTGTTGACTAATGACAGTAGAGATGTTTCCTAACAACAAAAGGAAAACTATAAAGGACAATAACGATATCTCTAAGAACTTATGACTGTAGTAGTGACCATCGTCCGAGCCTCCTCAAGTAAGTTGGAAACTAGTTAAGAAGGAAAAATGTTTCCTATTACCTCTCCATAAATTTTCTGAGTCATCACTTCTTATTCAGCCATTTACTTCTTATAAATGCATCAAAGAGAGGGATAGCGAGCCCACAAATTCTACAATAAGAAAATTTAGAATGCAATCACACAGTCCATGGAGTCAAGTTCATGCATATAAGATGTTAACAAAAACATTGCTTCACTAGAAAGAACATTTCTTGCTTCTTTCCACATGTAGCTCAGCCTAAGTAAATCCGCTTATCCGTCAAAATTATATCAAAATCACAGAAAAGAAAGGTTGCCAAAGGGTTGGCATTTGCATCATTGCTGTTTGAGGAAGGAAACTAATCAATACATTGTTCTTATAACTAACCAAGAAGAAGAAAAATTCTCCGAACAAGAGGAATCAAAGTTCTTCACACCTAAAATGAGTGATCTTAACTTTGACGAGCTCAATAAGCAACATTCAGCACGCAATTCATCTTTCTGATTTCATCTCGCGAACTTTAAATGCATGAACTCTAAGAAAGCAGAATCATCACGAGCGATCATCCTATACAACAACATTCGACTTGCCGAACAGAGCCAATGCAAGAACTAGAACGAAACCGCATACATACAAACACCCGCCGCAAGGCCACGTTATAATGAGCACGAGCACTGCCCTAGCCAAAAGGGGGAAAGACTAAGGGCATTCGACTAGCTGAATCGAAAGGAAAGACAGAGAGAGAACACTCACAAGAAGAGGTCAGCGGTGGCGTCGATGTCACGACCTAAATTTCTCGGGTGAACCACCTAAAATTTGGTTAATGGATTGTTAAGCCTAAACTTAACTCGGGCTCTCCCAAGCCCATACCAATTCACGACTTATGTTCAAATTCTTAACATGTAAATAGATTTTATCTAGGAGTCGCCACTAATCTATTTTTTGGTGGGTCGATTAGAAACCCAAGTAAAGTAACGGGAGTTTTACTTTACTCCTACGAACCAGAGACTATGGGTACATGGACTTGGTTACACTAGATTTCTCTAATGCCCTTTCGGTACCATTCTTTTATTTTCAAAAATGTTTTTGCAAGCAACTTAAATTGATTTTAAATCTATTTCCCTAACATGTGAGGCGATCATGCAGGTACGCGAACCACCAATTTAACACCCAGATAAACAATGAATAAATTGCAAAAACTTACCTCAAAGCAATGAAAGCATCTGCAATGTTAAATTAGAATCCACATGAACAACCCTAGATATGATTTCTAATTAACACGCAATTTCTTTTTTTGTTTTCACTTAATTAATGAAAATTAGGCAATATGCAATGCAATATTAACTAAATGACCTAATTTTAATGACATGCAATTTTTAATTGAATGGACGTAGCAACAACCACTAAATGGCATGCATTTCAATTAATCTAATCCTAATGACGAGCACATGACATTTTTTCTTTTTCTTTTCCTTAAAAAGAATGTAATTTATCCTAGAAAATAGAACTAATTTATCCTAAGACATTTTTATATTTTTTCATGAAATTCGAAATTAGATAAAATGTGAAAATTATCTAACTAGATTAAGATCCTATTCAATTTGTATTAGAAATTAGGTTGAGCCAAATCATAATTTTAACTAAAATATTATCTTAATCCAAATAATCCTAAAATGCAATCTATTTAAGAAAATACCTAAACTTATAATAAATTAAGAAAAATATTATCTAAAATTAAACTAAGTGCAATTTTACCCTAATATGCAATGACGTACAAAATGTGCCATAATTCTACATGACATATGCATGATGATTTTTTGTTGTTTTTCCTTTTTTCCTTTTTTAATTTCGAAATTAATAATTGCCAAATAATTAAACATGCAATCCAAGTAAAAAAAAAAAAAAAACTAGCAACCTAAATTGGTTGGTTTGATTTTTTTTATTTTTTTTTTTTTCGAAAATTCATGATAAATAGAATGTTTAGCCTAAATATGCAAATAACCCTAAAACATGCAATATTCTAACATATTTCAAGATAAATAAAGCAATCAAGACCACTCAAAATGATCTAAAAATCACCCATCGTTCAGATCAAGGGGTAAAATTTCGCTAATAAAATCGATAAATTGATTTTAAGCCTTAAAGATCAAAATATCAATTTTATTCCCACTTAATTAATTATTTCATCTAAAGCCTTATAGATGAAATAAAAAACCCTGGCGCGGTTGCGAATCAGGTGATATATTAGGATCTCCAATTATGTATAGATAAGTATTTCAACCAAAGGAAACAAAATATAAAAAGATAATAATAAGAAATAAAATAACATAAACATGCCTAATAAAGTAAAGCAAAAATACCTAATTTAATTTTTTTTTTTTTTTTAAAAAAAAAAAAAATAATAATAATAATAATTTCTTGGCTGTTGGTTTAAGGAAATTGCCGGCAAGGGTCTCCGGCGAAGGGGATCAACGACAAAGGGCGTCGTGGGGGAAGTTGTGCGGGCAAAGGGGCCGTGCGGCGACGAGCTCCAGCGGCGGCGGGGCACGTCGGCGGTTGGCAAAGCGGCGGGGGGTCGCAGGTGGAAGATCGACGGCGGAGGTGACGTCGAGTTGCTCGGGCATCGGCGTGTTTTGGTGACGGGGCTAGGCACGAGCAGATCTCGGGCGGTGTCGCGGGCGGAGCGACTAGGGTTGCTGTCGGACGCCAGGGAGAGGCGAGCAACAGCGTTGGGTCGCGGCTACGAGCAGTAGGGGACGCGTTGGTCGCTAGTCTGAGGGAGGTTCGAGCGGCGTGCGGGGGCGACAAGGCGAGATCGGTGATCGACGGGCGGAGGAGGATCGCGACGGCAGGGATCGGCACGGCGGGGCAGCAGAAACTCCAGGTTGTTGCTGGATCTGGAAGTTGCAAGCGACGGAACCGATTTGCTAGGTCGACGGGCGTTGGGCGAGACCGGTGGTGGAGCAAAGAGGGGTTCATGGGTCGCCGATGCGGGCGGTGCTGGCGTGATCGAGGGCTGGCATTGACAGAGACGCGATGCTGGCGCAACGCCAGGCGGTGTTGGGGGACCCTCGGGGAAGATGAACAATCCTCGATTAGGGTTTTGCCCTTTTTTTTTTTTTTTACCTCTCTCCTTTTTTCGAAATTCTCCTAAAAAAATCAACCTTTCACCTATTTTGTTCTCAAATTTTGCCGACCCTTTTTTCTGTACCCCACCACACCTTTTATAGGGAAAAATTTAAATCTTCATTGCATATTTCGTTTTCAATTTCACTGGTGCAAAATACCATTGAATATATTATTGCACCCTACGTGATATTCCTCTTTGTATTTTTCGCATATTCCATCCAAAATTTTCCTTTTTGCTCGAAAATACATCCTTTGGTGTATATCGCCTAAATATGTGAAAAATCTTGCGTTTGCTGACGGTCCAGTAAAATAAGATAAAATAAATAAATGCTCATAAACTATATGTCGTGCAATTTTTATTTTATATTTTTTTGGGGTAAGAAATTAACCCATTTTTTATGCAAAAATTTAGGTGTCAACAGTTGCCTCTCTTTGAAGGTGAGCTCGTAGAGGTTGCATTCAAGACAAATTGAGACCTAAATTTTGGTCATGCATATGCAATGAATGATTTTTGTTGGAAAATAAATTCCATTTTTGAATGCAATTTATATGATGCATGGAAACGGAAATGATAAATGAACCTACTTGGAATAACTTACCTTCAAGGAGGATAGAGTAATTCGAGATAGTTATTGTTACATGACCAGTACCATTCTATGGTCGCCCAAAATAGTAACATGGCTTTGTAAAGAGACTACTTTCCCAAGACCCGTACCATTCTATGATCGCCCAGTATGGCAGTGTTTGGTTGTATCCAAGACCCGTATTCTACGGTCGCCTAAACGGAAATTTGCCTTTCAAAACCCGTACCATTCTACGATCGCTTGAATAAGGAAATAAATGTTGTCTAGGACCCGTACCATTCTACGGTCGCCTAAATAGGGAAATAAATATTGCCTAGGACTCGTACCATTCTACAGTCACCTAAACGAGGATTCGCCTTCCAAGACCTGTACCATTCTACGATCGCCTGAATAGGGAAATAAATGTTGTCTAGGACCCACACCATTCTATGGTCACTTAAACGGGGATTCGTCTTCCAGGACCCGTACCATTCTACGGTCACCTTGATGAAAAAATTGATTTTCCAGGACCCGTACCATTCTACGATCGCCTGAATGGGGAAATTGCTTTTCCAAGACTCGTACCATTCTACGATCGCTTGTTAGAGCAATAAATGTTGTTTAGGACCCGTACCATTCTACGGTCGCTTAAACTAAGGTTTTGCTTGGCTAAGACCCGAACCTTTCTTCGGTCACCCAGCCTTGTAATAGAGATCATCTAACCAGGACCTGAACCTTCCTTCGGTCACCTTAATCAGACTAAATCTGGAGAAAAATCTTTGGGGGACAACTCAATTGAGTGTCGGTATACTTAAAAGGGAATACCTGTGCAACGACAAGTATTTAAGTTATGGATAGAGATATACTTACCTGGTAATATCTCTAATCCTCGAGGATATGTCTCTTGCAAAGCCAAATTAATGAGGTGACTCTGGGCGACGGAAGCACACCATGTCGATAAAGGGGAACTTCGGGCTACGGAAGCACACCGATTTGATAGGGGGGCTCTGGGTTATAGAAGCACGCCAAGTCATATCAAGGGACGCCGGGCTATGGAAGCACGTCGAGTCAATAAAGAGGGACATCGGGCTACAGAAGCACGCCGAGTCAATGAAAGGGACTCTAGGCTACGAAAGCACGCCATGTCATATCAAGGGACACCGAGCTATGAAAGCATGTTGGGTCAATAAAGAGGGGCATCAGGCTTCGGAAGCACGCCGAGTCAACATAAAGGGACAGCTTGATCGAGTCAAGTGTCGAGAATATCCACATAATGACAAGTAATTAGAGTATGGGTAAAGATATACTTATCCGGTGATATCTCTGATTCTTGGAAATATGTCTTCTGAAACTTAGATATCATGTGGAGGTCTCTCACCTCCTGGTAGGAATAAATTTTGGAACATCAAGGATGCACCTTGAATGTTTGTGAAGGTTTCTCATCTCCTAATATCATGAGGCATTCTGAAAAGGATCTGAATGTCAGGAGCTCTTGGGTTTTTAAGAAAACATTACCTGTCAGATTTAGAGTAAAAATGCATTTACCAAAGAAATAAGCAATTAAGGCTATTCTGGAATGCACACTTCAAAATCCACTGAAGTTTTTATCAATTCAATCGAGGTTCATGCATAATGACTTTTGCATCACCCAAATTTCCACTGGAGAGAATTATCATTCGAGACAATTTTCACTCATGACATGGATTTCCTAATAATACTAAATGAGAGACTTTCAGTTAGAAAGGGCTTTCACTTACTCTCATTCAAAATGGCTATTTTAGGAGAATCATTTCATCTCATCATATCGACAGGAGTCCGAGTATTCTCGCAAGCGGTACGACCTTACCAATCTGAGGGGTCTATAACAAGGACCGTAATGTGGGCGTGGTTAATGGCTTAACAAATAGACTCTTTGAGTCAAGGTTATTAAAAGAATAACTCCGCAATCATCTCCGGGTTTACAAGTCAAGAACCCTGCAAAATGAGAAAGAAATAATCTTGCTCGCACTTCTTCGAGCAATGCTTAAAAACATATGAACTCTCATGTTAATCCAAGTGCCCTAATTTAAAGAGACTTTGTAAGGGACATAACATAGGTTGGGTTCTGGGTTGAGAAATTAAGATTGTTAGGCTCAAAGATGTGTATAAGGGTCAAAATTCATGATCATCTAGGCATTGTCGCCGGTCTTCTCTTTCGCCAGGGATGCACTATTGATCTTGACTTTTTGAGTATTGCTCCATTGGGATTCAATTTTGCAATTGATAGCCATATATTTTAACTCTTTTTTTTATATGGGCATCGGTCTTGTTTTTACCAAGCACACCATTTTTTCATGCCCCTAGTTTTCATGTACTTTTTCTTCACTTCTTTTTCATGGGCATTGGTTTTGCTTTTACTAGGCACACTGCTTTTTCATGCCCCTTAGTTCTATTTTGATTTCAATTCTTGTGCACAATGCATGCATCAAGGAATTACACTGTGAATGACGCTTAAACTTTCAAGGGTCTTCTTCTGCCTTTTGCCTTGCCCCAGTGTGGGGGGTGATCACCAACTGGATTTAAAGAAATGAAATTGCAGGCTCAAGTGGGCTATGCAAAGGGTATAAGTATGTAGAATAGAAAAAGAAATGATCTTCGTCATCCTAAGGCACTTAAATTAACACATGAATTCAATGTAATAGCACGACTTGAAGATTGATGCAAGTGAGAGTAAGAAAATTTCAATTCATTTTCCTCACCTCATAATGCCATTTTATCTCCCAGTTGCCCCGATGTGGGGTGATTCTTAATATGGGTAATTTAAAAAGAATATCCATAAGTGTATGGACTCAAAAGAGTTAAGCAATTGATCACCTGTAGTGTTTGGGAAGAGAAATGAATTGTCTCTCATCATTTCGGTTGCCGTACCTTTTGCGAGAGAACTCTTTACCTTGTGTATGTGAACCTTCCTACACTCATCTCACAAGTGTATGAGTAGGGGACTGTATATAGGATAAGGTTTGCTTTTCATCATCCTGACTCGTCTCATTTAGCATGCTCAATCAATTCCACATCATTAATTAAATTAGTCCATCTTGACGTTCTTTAATGGAGTTGGTGAATAAAACATGTAAGAGTCATTATGTAAAATCCTTTTTTAAAAGAGCTCAACAGCTTTAGATATGAAAAATTGTCAACTTCAAAACAAACAGTTTTCCACTTTGTAAAATGGTTTTAAGCATTCATCCAATGATTCCTTTACAATGGGATTGCCTCAGCAATTGATCCACTTTTTCCCCTGCACAAGAGAACGTGCATGAATATGATACGATGCAACATCAAAGTAAAAGCAAATGGAATTCCATTTTTGGCTTGAGTCAAGATTTTATCTCAGTCGAGTCATTACCAAAATCTGTCATGCCCCCAATCTGTCACATTAATTCTTTAGAAATGTGTCCTTGACAGTTGGGCCAATTGCAATCCGGTGTGCCTTTTTCAGATGCATTCTCTTCAGACCGAAAAAGTAATGCTCTGAAACATGAAGTAATGCTCTAACCTAATGCATACTTTTGGAAATGGCTTCAAAAATGATTTTTTTATTCTCTTTTTTTTTTTTTTGAATTTTTTGGATGAGGAAACTTGAAGAAGCCTAGTCCTCAAAATTTCTCCATGGATGATGTTTTCTTTTCACTGTTGGATATCGTCACCGGGTTGGTTTGGCATACCCCATCATGTCCTCAAAACAAAACTTGTAATTTTATTGATGTTCATCAATCAAATTACATATATTAAATGGTAAATGCAATGCTCAATCCCTAAACGGAAAGCAAAAAGAAGAAATTAAAAATGTTTCCTAGAAAGCAATAAAAATTCCCACACAGGGGAAGGTGCAACTGATCTTGCCCCTAATTAAATAAGAAAATCAAACTACTTAGGATCATGAATCATGTGTGCTTGAGTTCTTCATCCTCCTTGATCGTGTGATGCGAACTTTCTAGGTCAGAGATTCTTCCTTCTAGATATGTCTCTTCACGGTGGCATCAAATTCAGCTATCTCGGAAAATGAGACGATTCAAAAGTCCTCTTAGCTCTCTTCTTTGAGTTGCAGTTTCTCACCGAAGATAGAGTATCTATGTTATCACAGCACTTTTGCTTGACGAGACAAGCCACGGTAGCAGACAATTCATCGACTTGACTTTGGAGGTGTGCAATTCGCTTATTCATGTCATTGTCAATATCAATTATACGATTTAGCAACTCATTTTGATCCGCCATTTTAGCTTTTGATCGTGTACGAATGGGTGAATAAGATCGCTCCGTAATCACCTAATTCAAATAAATGGGAATATATAAGCATGAGGTGTAAATAGAGAGTCAGTCCATGACAACAATCTAATCTATTTTTATTTGTTTTTTTATTCAAAAATAGGATACTTCAGTAAGAACAAATTTCCTAGACATGCATTGAAAACAAATTCTCCAAAGTTTTTTTTGTTATTTTCCAAATGATTCATTGCATGGCAATTTCCTCATTTCATTTCTAATTAACAAAGGAATTAAATCAATGATTGACTTAGATTGTCATGGACCGACTAAAAGCGAATTAAAATAAATTGCATGGTATAGGGATATAAGACTTACTTCACCAAGAAAAATCGACGGTAATCACATAGACATGCACATGAGATGTGAGGCTTAATTTCTACTTTAGACAGGCTTAACAAAATGGAGCTTAAAAGGTGGGATGACTAGTCGCAGCCTCGCGTACTAAGTCAAGTCATCTTAACTCCGACTCAGTAAAGAGTGATACCCCAATGCGACGCAGTCTCGCGGGCAGAGGTAAACATTCTTGACACTCAAGAAAGAAACTTTCGGGATTGAGTTGGGCAACCTCTACTATGCGGTCTCGTGGTTGAAGTCGTATCCAACTCAATACCATCCTAAATATCCTAGTGCGGCTCACGTTTGGCGGCAGGTTGTGTGTGCAAAAGTGTGGTGCAAATGCAAGGAATGCACAGCAACATTTTATATCAAACAACACTTCAATAGTTTGAATTCAAAACATTCATCCCTAACTCCGACCTGCAAGACAAATGTTAGCAATCATTACTCCCCTTATACCTCCCATCTACAAGAACATTTAATACCTTAAACGTTAGAGACGTACCTGAGATCCTTGCTGCCATACAAAAATGTTTTTTTCAAAAATAGAAGAGAAAATCGGCCTAAGTCCACTAAGAGTTTCAACTCAAGTCTCCAGCGGAGTCGCCAAGCTGTCACGACCTAAATTTCTTGGGTGAACCACTTAAAATTTGGCTAATTGATTGTTAAGCCTAAACTTAACTCGGGCTCTCCTAAGTCCATACCAATTCGCAACTTATGTTCAAATTCTTAACATGCAGATAGATTTTATCTAGGAATCGCCACTAATCTATTTTTTGTGGGTCGATTAGAAACCCAAGTAAAATAACGGGAGTTTTACTTTATTCCTATGAACCAGAGACTATGGGTACGGGGACTTGGTTACACTAGATTTCTCTAATACCCTTTCGGTACCATCCTTTTATTTTCAAAAATATTTTTGCAGGCAACTTAAATTGATTTTAAATCTATTTCCCTAACATGTGAGGCGATCATGCAGGTGCGCGAACCACTAATTTAACACCCAGATAAACAATGAATAAATTGCAAAAACTTACCTCAAAGCAACGAAAGCATCTGCAATGTTAAATTAAAATCCACATCAATAACCCTAGATATGATTATCTAAAATTAAACTAAGTGCAATTTTACTCTAATATGCAATGACGTACAAAATGTGCCCTAATTCTACATGACATATGCATGATGATTTTTTGTTGTTTTTCCTTTTTTCCTTTCTTAATTTCGAAATTAATAATTGCCAAATAATTAAACATGCAATCCAAGTTTTAAAAAAAAAAAAAAAAAATAGCAACCTAAATTGGTTGATTTAATTTTTTATTTTGTATTTTTATTTCGAAAATTCATGATAAATAGAATGTTTAGCCTAAATATGCAATTAACCCTAAAACATGCAATATTCTAACATATTTCAAAATAAATAAAGCAATCAAGACCGCTCAAAATTATCAAAAAATCACCCATCGTTCAGATTAAGGGGTAAAATTTCTCTAATAAAATCGATAAATTGATCTTAAGCCTTAACGATCAAAATATCAATTTTATTCTCACTTAATTAATTATTTCATTTAAAGTCTTATAGATGAAATAAAAAACCCGGGCGCGGTTGCGAATCGGGTAATATATTGGGATTTCCAATTATGTATAGATAAGTATTTCAGCCAAAGGAAACAAATATAAAAAGATAATAATAAGAAATAAAATAACATAAACCCGCCTACTAAAGTAAAGAAAAAAAAATAATTCTTGGCCACTGGTTTGGGGGAAATTGTCGGCAAGGGTCTTCGGTGAGGGGGATCGACCGCAAAGGGCGTCACGGGGGAAGCTGCGCAGGCAGAGGGGCCATGCGGCGAGGAGCTTTGGCGGCGAAGCAAGGCACATTAGCAACTGGTGAAGCGACGTGAGGGCGTCGCAGGTGGAAGACCGATGGCGGAGGCGGCGTCAAGTTGCTCAGGCATTGATGTGCTTTAGCGACGACGCTGGGCATGAGCTGATCTCGGGTGGTGTCGCGGCGGAGCGGCTAAGGTTGCCGTCGGACGCCGAGGAGAGGCGAGCAACGGCGGTGTGGTCTTCGGCGGCATTGGGTCGCGGCTACAAGCAATAAGGACGCATCAGTCGCTGGTCTGAGGGAGGTTTGAGCGGCGTGCATGGGCGACAAGGTGAGATGGGCAATTGACAGGTGGAGGAGGATCATGGCGGTAGGGATCAGCGCAGCGGGGCAGCAAAAACTCCAAGTCATCGCCCGATTTGGAAGTTGCAGGCGACAGAACCGATCTGCTGGGTTGACGGGCGTTGGGCGAGACCGACGGTGGAGTAGAGAGGGGTTCGTGGGTCACCGATGTGGGCGATGCTAGCGCGATCGAGGGCTGGCGTTGACGGAGACACGGTGCCGGCGGGGTCGGGGGACCCTCAGGGAAGATGAACAGTCCCCAATTAGGGTTTCGCCCCTTTTTTTTTTTACCTCTCTCCTTTTTTCGAAATTCTCCTAAAAAAATCAACCTTTCACCTATTTTGTTCTCAAATTTTGCCGACCCTTTTTTCTGTACCCTACCACACCTTTTATAGGGAAAAATTTAAATCTTCGTTGCATATTTCGTTTCTAATTTCACTCGTGCAAAATACCACTGAATATATCATTGCACCCTACGTGATATTGCCTTTTGTATTTTTCGCATATTCCATCCAAAATTTTCCTTTTTGCTCAAAAATACATCGTTTGGTGTATATCACCTAAATATGTGAAAAATCTCAACGAAATATGTGAAAAATCTTGCGTTCACTGACGGTCTAGTAAAATAAGATAAAATAAATAAATGCTCCTAAACGATACGTCGTGCAATTTTTATTTTATATTTTTTCAGGGTAAGAAATTAACCCATTTTTTATGCAAAAATTTAAGTGTCAGCAATCGAGCAGAGGTCAACGGTGGCAAGGGTGAGCGGCGATGGCGTCGAGCAGAGGTCAGCGAGCGGTGGCATCGAGGGCGAGCGACAATGGCGTTGAGGGCAAACGGCGAGCTACAGCAGCGTCGCTTGGGGAAAGCTCAGAGCTGAGCGAGGGCACTGTGGGTCATGGGCTTCAGAGCATGGTGAAGGGAGAGCAGCGGCGTCGCGGGCTTCGGGGCACGGCGAAGGCGAGCAACGGCGTCACGGGCTTTAGGCGCGACTTTGGGGCATGGCAAAGGTAGCAGTGGGCAGAGCAGGAGCGACGTCGGTGCGAGCTGCAGGTGAGGCACGGCGAGTATGCTACTTGGTGGCGTCAAGTAGAGGGCGAAGAGAGAACTAAGTGTCATGAGACTAAGTGTCGTGAGAGTGAAAGTCAATTTGGGGCTTTTCTTTTTTAGCCCTAACCGGATTGGTTCCGATTTCGGTTCCCAGAAAAAGGAACCGAGAACCGAAACTAGTCCCTTTAGAACCGGGAACCGAAGGTTTGGTTTGGTTCTCCGGTTCTCGATTCTACCCAGGAACCACGCTCACCCCTAGCCGAGACGAGCCCCGAAAATTTCCGAGACTCCTTAAATAAATACTAGAGTTTATTTACTCACTAATTGCAATATCTAATCACCTAATGTGCATCGGCAAATCATTAAATTAAATAATCTAATCTAATCTATCCACCTAATCACATTTAATTAAATCTAATCAACCCCTAAGCATCATTAATCTACTAAGCGAGGATTAGTGAGTTAAACTCACTTGTTTGGCGAGTTGGTCGATTCAAATCGACTGGGACGTGACGGGAGACGATTCTCTCCAAAGTATGCCTAACTTTCGGGGCCTAAAACCACCTCAAAACGGGCCGTAAAGCTGCTGGAAAACCCACTGTTTTAGCTTCTGTTTTGAGCTGCAAAACAGAGGAAACAAAGCTGGTTCAGCTTCTACTTCTGCTTGCTGGACAGAGGAGAACCCAGGCTGAATGGCGAAGAAACGGGTCGATCAGAGCTCCAGTGAGCGGATGGTCGGCAACCGGTGGCTCTTGGGGGTCAAGGGCGGCTAGTTGGTGGTTGGTATGGGTGGAGGTAGGGTCGAAATGGGGAGAAAACGAAGAAAAACGTGAAACAGTGCAGGCGGGCAGCAGACCGGTGAATCGGCGACCAACGGCTTGCGGCGGCCAAACGGGACGTCTGACGGCTTCGTTCAGGGCGAGGTTAGGCTCTTTGGAACGGTCTGAATGTGCTGGTCACGGTGATAGGTGGATTGTTGGCTAATTCGTCTGAGAAGACCACTTTCAACTCAAATCTTTGACGAAAGGTCAGTTGGAGCAGAAACTGAGATAAAGGAAAACAAAGGAAGAAAACGGTCCAGTGGGCATGCGGCTTGGTCGAACGGCAAGGGGGCTTGCTTCTCTAGTTTTCTCAAGCTTCTAAGCACCCTCAACAATGGAGAAAGCAAGTGGATTGAGGAAGAAGAAGGCTGCTGCAGGAGGGGGGCCACTTGGCTTGTTTTTCCACCAAATTGTCCCCTTGACTCAATCATAGCCATGTCTGGCTTCCTTGGCCACAATCTAGCCACCCATGCTCCCCATCTAGAAGCTTGAAATGGTCCAAAAGTTGTGGGGGTGGGGGACATACGAATTTGCCTTGATCTTGCTTCAATTGGACATTAAATCCTTCTTAATTTAATCCAATTTGACCTCTATAAAATCAATCAACCCACCATTGATCATCGTGGCATTTTTCCTCACCAATAAAACTCACTTGCTTCCTAAATTTGCGATAAAAAACGATCCCCGACAATTTCTGAACAAAAACGGCCACATGCCGACTTTTTCCCAAAAAGTCTCGGGTTGCAAAAAAATCTTCTGAGACTGAGTCGACGCTCCTAGAATTTATTGTGACATGACATAATTTTCAATTTCTGAAATCGGACTCAAATTCACGGTTAATTTTCATTCGGCGCGTTTCTAGCGTGACTTAGGCTATCCGGTAACTTTCAAAACTTTTTAGTGCAAATGACCCGTGGTCGATTTTCTTCAAGCCACAATGAACCCCTTCAACACATTGGCGACTCTCGGTTGTCATGAAAATCTCAAGGTTTCAATTACGGGCATAGGGTACCCAAAACGACAGAAAATCGGTCTAGTGCCGATCGATGAGAATTTTGCAATCAGGTGGAATTACCCACACTTTGATCACACATCTCAGTCGAATTGACCTATCTCTGATCTCTGATCGATTTTGACAATGCCGTAATGACCCTTGCAGACTAGCACGGTCGAGCAGTCGATTTCTGGTCGAATTCTCAAGTCTATTGCATTAAAAATCTCCTAATGATTTTCCCAGATAGTCTAGTTATCTCACGAGTGATCGGCTCTGAGAATAGCACTATAGACGCGTCGATGAAAGGCTCGATTTATTCAATTGAAAACAAGACTGAAAATCCAGGATGTCACAGATAATCTATATATATATATAATTTATTATTTATTATATGTAATAATGGAGATGTCATTTGTAATTTCAGATCTTGATGTATGCACTGAGATAACTAATCATATTCCTTCTGTGAAAGTTTTAGCTGGCTCAAAAGTCTTGGCCTATGCCTTATTCTTGATTAAGAGGACGTTTTGTTAAATGGTGCCTTGAGTACTTAACGTGGACTCCCATTCATAGGATAGTCCTTTATCAAACATTTAATATGAGTAAATCATCATAAGATTCTTACGTACTGTCAAGAATTTAAAATGTGGAATCTAACTTTTATAATTCTTAAGTATGTTTATTGCGATAAAATAAGAGTCCCATGGTACTTTCTTCGTTGTAGAGCCAACTTTGTGTTATAATAGAAATACATTAACCCTTATCATGCTGTGCATCCAACATTATGCGACCCTTTGATATGGTGTCACCAATTGATAAAGTGCTACGGTTTAGAAAATTATGAAATAATTCGGGCTAACTACTTTAGGTAGGTCTTTACTTAGGAGTTACTCAAGTGGAAACCCCATTTCGGTTATGTGAAGGTGGGGTACACTTTAGTTGATCGCTATGTTTTAGGGTTCATTTCAAAAAACTAGTTATAAACTGGATTACATATTAATACATAGACTCTTATTGAATGCTTAGGTGTAATGTTTTGATATGATTTTTTTTATTTTCTTTTTGTAAATATTCATGATGATTTGCCACATCTGACATCACTTCATACATTAAGATCATAAAGGTTTCTAATCATAAGGCTACATTACTATTTTCATTGTGATACTAAATTCATAGTTATGTAGTGACAACCAAAAAACTTTTTATATTGTATCACTGCTACGGCTCAGGTGGTTTGACTAAATCCTGACCATGCTTTTCTCTTTGATGTAATCTTCAATTTGTGCAATTCTTGCTCCGCCGAAATGTTATTAATTTTATTTATTGATAAGTTGCTTGTGTTCCCTCAAGCTTTACCTAAAAACATTAAGAAAATAGAAATTATAGATTGGGAATGGAGAAGGCTTCCCACAACCACTCTTTGCCAAAAAGAAAAAAAAAAGAAAGGGAAATAGACCCGACAAATTTGTGGCATTAAATAAATCAATAACAGAACAACTGCAATTGATGATGTCAAACGCGACTATTTTGCATGATAAGAACGTATCCTGAAATAAATATAAATTACAAAATAAAAACTTAAATAGAATAAGATATGACATGCCTGCTTAACTTCATATTTGAACACAAACTCACATATATTAACATGGCTTCATCGTATTTTAGTTATTTGGCATATAGAATCAAAATCTATATGTTTCTAGGTCTACATAAATTCGAATTATAATAATAATCATGACATATCAACACGAACTGTGACCCCTAATACCAAGAGTAACCTGCACGTCATCCATACATCTCTCGGTACACAAGAAGAGCTGAACCCAACAACAGCAGTGCCAAGGAAAGTAGAGCCGACTGTACAGCGGCTGACAATGGAATGCGTCCTTTATCCGACCTTACCATCCCTTCAATCACAGGGTAGCCCATCACCAGGATGAAGAACGACAGAGCAATCTGCGCAAGCAACTTGTCCCAACCTCCCAAGACGAGCACCCTAGCGATTCCTCCGACAAAGGAAGCCATGCTCAACATCACTAGAGCCACCATCGGGGCCAAGAACACGATCGATGTTCGGAAATCAAACACGCCCTTTTCGTACATCTCCATTTGCTCGTCATCGGCGACCTTGCTAGTAGGCAAGAAGCTCGCTCTCCTCACCCCCGTTTTCGTCAGAACGGCATTTATGCTCCCGTATAGATAACTGGTCACCGAGTGGATCATCCATATCCGTTGCTCGTTTATAAAAGTCCGGACCGAGTGACCACTCACGACGACCTCGTAGAGATGCTTGGAAAGTGAAGATACGAAAACGAAGCAATACACGAGGAACAATGAGCTCGAAACCTGGTTTCCAAATGAATTGATGTTCATGAGTCATGACCATATGTTACTCGCGTTCAATAGCATCAAAGACTTGATTGATTCACGGGAATGAAAAGCCTACATATGAGAATAGCTTACCTCCGGGAAAATGGGGACGCCATTGAATAGACATATCTGGGGAATGGTGGCTAAGCAGCAGAGAGGCAAGCAGTAGAGGGGGAAGAACGCAAGCTCGGTATAACACATGCTCTGAAGAATGCTCATTCTCCATGGTCCATAAATCGGAGGAGAGAATCTGGAGAACCCGACCTGAGCCAACCCGGAACTCCATCTTGTGACTTGAACCAATAGGTCATTCAAATTTGTCGTGGAAGCCCCCAAAAATTGCGGCCGCAACGGGCAACAGTACACTGATTTCCATCCCTTGCAGTGCAAGGCGAAGCTGGTGAAGAAGTCTTCGGCCACAGATCCATACTTGAAACCGACCTGGAGCAAGAGCGACCGTGAGCTAAATAAAGAGGAAATGGAGTCACTAAATGCAGCAAATCACAAGGGTTTTGGTTATTTTGTTCTTTTGATTGTACTTGCCTCTTGACCCCATTTTGATCCGTTTTCATAGTGACAAGAAGCTAAATGTTCGGTGTCTCTGCAGACTGCTCCCGGTTCACTGAGAATGTTCTTGTTAAGCTTGTCGCTCCACTGAAGATGTTTAATAAACTCATTGGAATGGCCAAAGATTGCTTTCAAATCCATGAGATTAGCTGTAGTACCTTTCCAATCAGCAAGAGAAGCACTTGATTACATTGCATGGATTTGCTATCCAAGATCCTACCTTAACATATGGCTATTCTGACTCACCTTCTTGCATGGGTTTGCTGTACAAGGACTCTCTCGTAACATAAAAGCCAGTACCAGATATTAAAGGTCCTTGCAACCCGTCCATTCCATACCATAATGTCTGAAAGAAAGCCAAAGTTATCGGTTAAAAATGGATTCATCAAAATAATTTCACATGTACAATTTGCTCAATAAGGCTGAGGAACTAGTAACTGCATAATAAAAATTTGATTACTATTATAGTCTTTTTCTCTCACCCCAAATGGCGATCTGATTTTACTGTCGTAGATGTCGTTCTTGCTGATATTATGGAACAATTGAGGAAATTGAACAAACGAAAGCGATGGAGAAAATGTCGGGTCCAAGTGGAAGCACATTGCCCTCCTTGCCGAGGATGGGTCATTGCAGTACATGTCACAGTCCAGCACTAATACATACGGCGAGTTGCTCATCACCCCCGACACGCGAAGCTGTAAAGGAGGAGCAATATCGAGTAGTGTGATCGATATTACAAGTACAAGTTATATGTATTTATGCTGTTCTCTCCTGAGTGAAAATGCGAAACTTGAGTAGCATACCAGAACATTGAGAGCTCCAGCTTTGAAGTTATGACGGTAAGAAGGCCTTTTTCCCTGGAGACGTAAACAAGCAGAGGCATTTGCTGTTGGTCAGCTTGCACAACTTCGTCTGAGGAATTTCCATGGATCACCTGAAGAATAATTTCGATTTTTTATGTCTCTTGAAAAAAGTCTTGACTAGAGCCCTTTCTTTTGCTCATCAAGTGGAATGGAATGGAACCAAAGAACTAAAATGGGTCAGAATCCCACGTGTGAAAATGGGTTCGAATCGTAAAGCGAATGCCCAAGATTAATGATCAAATCTGTATTTATGGAAAAGTTAACACTGCAAAAAATTTCAAACTATATCCACTATGATATAAATACTCTGACCTTTTTTTATGTGTCATTAAAAATCTTAAATTTGTCCATCATGACATAAATACTCTAAACTTTCTTTTATGATATAATACCATGAATGAAATTGAAATAGATGATAATATATATATATATATATATATATATATATATATATATATATATATGTCACATATGTATAAGCTTAAGTTTTTCATAACACAAAAAAATTGGGCATATTTGTGTTATAGTAGTCAAGTTTAGGATTTTTGATGATACAAAAAAAAAAAAATCTGGGTTATGTGTGCCACAAGGAGCATAGTTTGGCATTTTATTGTGGTATTTGTCCTTTATGGAACGAAAAGGAACAATTACACAACATAAGCTTGTACTTTCGAAGTAGTATATGTTAATATAAACTTATATTTTATTACAACTATTAATCATTTGGTTTTTTAATTAGCATGAGTAATACACATGGCTTTTGAGGTGTATTACTCATGCTAATTAAATATCTCTCTTACCCTTAACAGCCGTAAAACCGACAAATATATAAAAATGGGTGAAACTTAAATTAACTGAAATACTTATATAAAAAATAAATATTTGTTAAATTCAATGAATATAGCCAAATTATTAGAACTAAATGAGGTATTTTAAGAAAAAGAATAAAAATTAAATAAAAGGAAAATTGTCTTGATTGGAAAAAGGTCAAATGACAAAAATTATTTACTTATTATCTATATTTATGGGTTGAGCTAATGTAAAAAATATCGGCTACAAAAAACTATAAAAAAAAAATCATAAAGAATGATTTCTTGGACTCAACAAAACATTAGTAAAGTTATTTTATGATGCATTTGGTAACTATACAAGATTTATATACTTGGAATAAGAAAAGAACATAAATGCATTCAGTACGACCCTAAAAATTTTTATTACAATTTTTTCATTAATTATAAAAATGTTAGTGGAGACTTAAACAATTAATGTTTGAATAAATTGGAATTTTGTAAGGATTTAACTAATCAAGATATTCTAAGATGGCCTTAGAAAATCCAACGTAATAATTAGTCAAAGATAGATGGTTGAAAATAGTAGTAAAGAGTCATACTGATTTATAACTCACAATATGAAAAGGTTGATAATAAACCTTTGGGTATTACAGTAAACAAATATATAGACCTTCTGAAGTTTTTTAGCTGCAAGAAGAAGAGCAAACGTTGGTTGGAAAAATGGGCAAGGACGAAACAACTGAGAATGAAGGCGATTCTAAAGTTGGTGTGCTTATTTGCATAAACTTATCAAACCTTCAAGCAAATGACATTGGAAATTCATGGAGCACAAGCTTATTAGACTACTATGAAAAAAAGACAAATGGTGATGCAAAAAACTTTCTCAAAGCATCTAATTTTTATTAAAAAAAAATTGCAGATGATCTTAAAAGATGTCTATAATAAAATCTTAAGGGAAGGAGATGTCTTCTCTTAGTGAAGTTGCCAAGCTGTCATACCTATTATTGTCTTTTGAAGAAAATGGCATTAAAAAAATCCATATGGTAAAATTCTAAGAGCTTATTCAATTTTGAATCCAATTTTCACCAAATGATTTTCACATTTTTTGTTAAATTAATTCTAAATTAGAATTAATACTAAAATCTAGTAAAACATTCAAAATCTAATTTCTAAATTTTCTCCTAAAATTCTGATTTTTTTATTTTTTATTCCAAAAAATGGGGACCTGGATTGGGTCAAGGGACCCAGTCAAGATGTGTGTCTCACCCAGACCTTATGTCGATTGTGTAAAGACGAGCATTAGGTTATGCTGAGATTGTTCCTCTAAAATAACCTTATTTCTCCTTTTGTTCTCAAGAATAAAAAAATAATTTTTTTTTTTTTTACTTCTTGTTTTTGTTGCAAATCTATTTCCTAACTATTTTTTATTTTATTTTGAGGAATAGAAAAATTAATCAACATACACAAACAAATTTATGTTCTTTTTAAATTCTGGATAATAAAAGAACAAAAAAAATAGATAAATACAAACATAACCAAATGTGCTATAAATGACCGATCGAAATTTAAGGTGATTTTTTAGATAATTTTGTTGATCAACCATATTTTGCATAAATGAACTATTTAAAAATACATAATGAGTATCCACTTTTTGTTCATTTGAATTTTTGTTATAGGCATTTTGTCCTTTAAACTTAAATATTTTCTTTTTCTTAAAATATCCTATTAGTTTTATAAATATATCATCAATTTCTACCAACTATTACTTTTAAATAAATTTTGGTGAAATTAATTTCTCTCCACTTTTTTTTTTTTTTACAAAAACAAAAGCTAAAAAATTTCTATCCAAAAAAATGAGATGAAAATATGCATTTGCCCCTTAATAGTCGCGTGCGCTACACATGCTAACGAAAAATATGGAAGCTTAGCAGGTTGTAACAAAATAAAGGTTCATGGGGATAACGTGTGATGGTTGAAAGTTAAAGTTATGGGCAAACATGTACTCCCCAAAGTTCCGTGGAGTTTTGTGTAATATCTCACGAAAAAAAAAAAAATAAATAAAACCTCAATGGTAGACGGATGATCCAGCCTCCCATCCCGTGATTCACCATAGTTCCTGTTTCTATATCCATTTATATGCGCCTCGAACAATTCATACTTCTCCTGCAAAAATGTAAATAATGAAGTTACATCACTTTAATCGACATATACCCTTTGTCGATTCCTTTCAAATTGGAGAATTATGGCTAATCGAACTTTGTTGCGAAAGGTTTTCCTGTCCCAGAATCGTACTTTGATTTTCTCAACCCAAAGTCCCGCTTGAACCCGTCTAAACATAGCCACATCACTCCCCTGCAAGCTCTCCTCTCTCCTGTCTCTCCTTCAAATGCTGTATGCTCTCTCCTCTCTCCTCGCTCTTGCCCAAATGCCAGACTTCCCTGCACTCACTCTCTCTCTCTCTCTCTCCTCGCCGCCTCCTCTTTATTCCATCGAGCCATCCTCCGACCGACGAACTTCGTGCCAGCGGAGGCAACCTTTCGAGGCTAGTTCGTCGGACGAGCCACCACGCCCTTTTCCGACTGAAGAACTTTGTGGTGGCAAAGGCAACCTCAAGGTGGAGCCATGCGATGGTTTGTCGGACGAGCCACCGCACCCAACTAATGAACTTCACGACGTGGAGGCAACCTCAAGGTGGAGCCGTGCGGTGGTTCGTCGGACGAGCCACCATGCCCTCGTCCGATCGACAAGCCACAGTGCCGATTCGGTGACTGCTCCCAGCCCACTACTGGCTGTGCTTTTTCTCCCTCTGAATCACGACCGAACCCTCATCCGACGAATCACCACGCGGCTCCGCCTCCGCCTCAAAAGGTTGCTTTCGCCGGCGCAAAGTTCGTCGGTTGGAGGAGAGCTTGGCGGGATAGAGAGGGGGCGGCGAAGAGAGAGAGAGAGTCATGAGAGAGAGAGAGAGAGAGAGAGAGAGTTAGGGAGAGGAGGGAGAGGGTGGCAAAGGAGTTTGGCATTTGGGCGAGAGAGGAGAGAGAGCAGAGAGCAGAGAGCCTGCAGGGGAGTCTGACGTTCGGCTTCTTTGGACACGTGTCACCATTTCAAGTCCTTTTTATTGTTGTGCCGGCTATAGGCACTCAATATATTCTCGATCATGATAGAGAATTTGCATCAATTGGCGAAAAGGAAAAAATGACATGATAAAGTATACAACGTCAGCATCAAGTAATATGACGTCACCGAACAAAAACTAACCTCGACCTGCTTCTTCTCGGACTCGTACCCCACGCTAGCGCTCACATCCTCGTCATCCATGAAGTAAGCCTTGGGGCACCTCGTCTTTAATCCATACCTCTTGCAAAACGGCAACCACCGTCTCGCGAAATCGTACGCCTCCCTCATCCCGTGCAGCGTGAGCAGCGAGCCACCGTCGTCCGAGAGGTACACGTGGAGCTTCTCCGGCGGATAGTCAAGCGCCATTGCCGATATCACCGTGTTCATCACTGCCACGGTGGGCTCCTTATCAGGGTCCGCTGTGCACACCAGCACGTCTATCGACGGGAGCTCCCCATCGCTGGGCAACCTCTCGGGAAAGGCGGTCCGTGAGATGGGCCGCCATCGGAAGGCCTGGTGGAGCAGCCACGTGAGGGACAGCGTAAGCTCGCCCAGAAAAATAATGAGCCAAGCCAAAGTGGTGGGTTGGCCCGGTGAGCTAGCTTCTTCGGCGAAGAAAAAGGAAGCTCCATAGTGTATAAGGATAAGTAGAGCTGCTCCATGGATGAGCATGTGTGCGCGGTTGATGGCGATCAATTTCGGGTCGACATGGCAAAGGTTTAGAGGGCGAGAACGATGCTCCATAGTTCTTTCCTCCTCTGTCCTTGAGGCGACGCCACTAGCCTTTCGGATCGATGCTCGTCGACTGTGGTCGATGGAGGAGGAGGAGGAGGAGGAGGAGGAAGAAGAGGCCAGCTTTATGTGGAGAGAAAGAAGAGCAAGTAAGGAACTAGGGACGATAAATGTTTTGCGGGGCGGGAACGTCAGGATCCCTTTCTAACTTGGTCCGGATTATTTATGAAATGCCACGTCGTCCAACTCGATCCTTTGCGTATGTACTCCCATACTATGGTGTATCTCCTTCTGTGAGAATGGGCCTATCTACCGTCCATCGATAGGCTAAACCTACATTTTGTCGGCTTCCGTAATCGAGAGGTTTGGTAGCATTCTTGTTTGACCGGTGGATGCGCGATCACCCTCCAAGAAAGGCTAGTGCGCTTCCCCTTCTTTGTCATTGTCCTTTGGCTAGTGGTCCGGAGGAGCTGGGGATTTTACTCTTGAAGCGCGTCTGAAACTGACCGAGCCTATGGTCATAAGAAGGAGAGAAGCGAACTTCTTGCCATCTAAGCCAACGACTTATCGGTGTATGCATCTCTTTATTAAACCCGGCGGCCGCTGCCTAACTCCTTTTGCCAACGACACGTTGGCATTACCATTTTGATTTTGAATTCTATTTAGAAGAATTTTATGCGATCAAGTTGCCAAGTGGACCAAAATCCCCATGTATTTACATCAACCAAACCCTAAGCACAGCCGTTCAGCCCTCCCCCCCTCTCTCGATCTTGACAAGGATGGTGGACGGCTCAATGATACAACCACTATATCGGTTGCGAATTAATGCGGAAGATAACGAACCCTGCCGTTCAAATTTAATGAATGAGCTGTTTATGAATGATAGGCCTTCGTTTATTTATTTGTTTATTTATTTATTGTAATTTGGTCTTTCCTCTTCCATTGATTCGTCACTAAAATTGTCGAGCGCATGCCTTTGTTGTGACGTACCTCTTTTGGTCAGACAGTTGTGACGTCCTTTAATCCGATTAATTGCAACCCGATAGAGTGAGCTCGGAAGAGCGCGTATTGTCAATTTCTTGGCAAATGGGGCTCTGCACTTCAATTATGAAACAGGATTAGAATTATGTGTATGTAAAGGAGTATGGTCACGAACGTATCTTCTCGTAGTAATTTCGCAATATATACGGGAAGAGACTATTGCATTTTATTTGATAAAAATCTCTCTTTCTCTCTCTCAAAGGAGTATGGTCCCAAACCTGTCTTCTCAAAGTAATTTCAAAGTATACATGGACTACGCTAGCATGACCACGCCATTACTTTCTATGTGTAAAGGAGGTGCAGTTTGGGCTTTTCATGAACCTTCGTGTGTATATTATACATGGATTGCGCTACCATGACCACGACATTACTTTCTATGAGGAGGTGCAGTTTGGGCTTTTCATTTTTGTATAATGGGGCAACTGGATGTAAATTTGCCACGAAAAACCATCTGTTTTGCATGTGCTGGAATTTGAAGAAACAAATCTAATGATATTCAAGAAAGAGAAATTCATGAAGAATTGACTGTCAATTTTAGACGGTGGATATTGGTCCAAAATTTCGGAAGATGATATCATGTAATAAAATGTCAGAAAATCACATATTATAAATAAAAATATTCACGCTTTACAAAGTTTTGCACTTATAATATAAATTGGAAATTCTTTGTATACTATCATAACCGTAATATTGAAAAATTCATTGTTGCACTTGTTACAATAAAACTTTATCAAACACATCATAAAATACTTGAAAATTTTGAAAATATTAAAAAAAAAAAAAAACATATGCTGACATGTATAATTGGTCCGTTCATGAAATCTAGTGGTGGTGGGGGTAGGGGCGGTAGCAATAGTAGTAGTGGCAGTAGCAGTAGCAGTAGTAGTGGTAGTAGCAACAACAGCAATAGTAATAGCATTATCCGTTTATGAAATCTAGTTGTAGTAGTAGTAACATTTCTTGTGGTCAATAACTCCATTACTCATGCTAAAAGTGACTAGACCATTATGTAGGCATTTCCCATTATACATAGACCTGTATTAACATTTACTTCACCCTTGAAAAGCCGTTGAACTTGAATTGTTGAAGCAAATAGTTGGGTTGAGTTACTCTGTAGTAATAGAGAAATTGTCTAATGAGTCCCAAATTCATTATACATATGTTAATTCAATTTTGAACATTTTAATCGTGTTAATTTAGTCATAAACATTTATACGAAATCTCTGTGTAATCATCTCATTTAATTTTCCTCGAAAATTGCTGGCGTGACGCTCCATTGAATTTGCAAGTGCATTGAACACTCAACTAGAGCTGATGCAGTTTCTTAAAAGCGGAAGTAGCTATACAACATGACATGTATAAACTTAGTAATTGATTATTTCAAACCGCACGCAGATTATAAATGTCCCTTCAAACCAGCAAAGAGTATACATGTCCCTGCTAAATGAGGCATCAAAGACTTCACTTGTAATTTTTCCCCAGCTCCGCATTCTATACTGTAAGAGTTTTCCTAATATGGACTACATTAATTGATATTATAATTTATCGTTTAACGATTACCGTTTTACGGGGCTTGGTCTAAGGTGAGATAGAATGTTTCTTAATTAGTCTAATATGGGGCTGACTAACGTGGGCCGAGTTGAGCCTGGCCCGTAATAAGGGGGCCTGACTAAAAACTCTATAAATAGTGCTCAAGTCTCTCCTCTAACCCTAATTCTCACATGTATCATCACCTAATGAGCATTTACCTAACGCTAAACGTGAGGGGGCCGCCTCATTAAGCCAGTGATACGAAGGGCAATAGAGGCAAATGACTTGCGCGTGAAACATTGTGTTTCCGCTTCCACTTTAAAGAACAATGGATTCCAAAACAGGTGCGTTAATCTTTTTACTCAATTATGCATGTTCTTATTCTGGTTATGGAGATCTTGGGGTTACGCAATTTGCGTCCTACATATACTTCATCGCTTTAAAGTTTGAGCTATTTAATATAAAGTTCATGAAGCTTTAAACCGATCAAGACTCTTAAGAATAAGAACGTCTGAACACTAATAATCTCATTAACTTGTTGTCTTAATATGGAAACCAAAGCTAGTTTCCCACTTTTACTCTTCCCCAAATATATAACCTCTAATTAGGTTTGTGGTCCTAAAGAATCATGAAAGTAAGAAATCATTTTTGATCGAATCCATTCACATTCATTAAGGACTTTCTGTCATTTTCTTTGATTTGTTCTTCCTGTCAAGGATCTTAATATGGGTATTAAAGTCTTTCTAAGATTTCCACCATCGAGCGTGGCCAGCAGCCAAGTGTGATGGGCGGTGTGTACGGGGCTTACCAGCAAACCCGTCGTTGTATAATTGATGGACAGTTTTAGTGATTCGGATTTCATTAATTGGGATTCAGCATGCAATCCGAACCGAGGATGAATTTTTGGAATTGGCTCATACTCATGACCTTTTGTCTCGGCCTTTGTAGCACGTTTGCTGCCCAGGAGGTAAGGGGCATGAACCCTTGACCTCATTCTCACCTTCCTCTAACATGTCCCTGGAAGCCCGTTTAGGATTCCAAACTTAATGGGGACACAAAGGTTGCACTCATTTTGGGATTTAAAACAACACCTTGTGACACGAGCTGACGATGGCCATACTCACCATTTCTGTCGTTCACATTCCCAAAGGCACATCCCTCTGGCATTGCAGATAACTTCAGTAATTTTGGAAGCAAAATACGAGAAACAAAGTTTTAGCATTTCTTGAGGATCAATCACGATTGAGAAGCCGTTTCTCATGGGCATGTCCTCATACAAAGTCCCTTCTGATGGACAAGGATGAAAGCAGTTACTTGCTATTAGAAAAAGAGATATCTGAAAGCGGTATATACGCAAGTGAAAGATCATGAAGCAATCTCCACTAAGCTGACCTATCTTGTTGCTTCAATTGGGTTTGTCAATGATTGATTGGAGATGAATTTAGCAAAAATAAGTATGCCAAGGGTAATGCTCAAATTGGGCAGGGCCTCGACCCGCTAGAGCAGTCTATGATACCTGAGTTGGTACGTGAACATAAGGTGAGAGAGATAGAGGCCATACGCCGGGATTTTATAGTTAAGAATGTGTTTGTTACATTGAAAATTTCATTATAAAAAACAATATTTTCCATGAAAATCATTATTAAGAAACGTGATTTCCTTCTTACAAAAAGAGGAGGCAGTTTTCCCTCAATCTAAACTTCTTGTTTTGGTCCATGGAAAACCTTTTCTATAACTCAATTAGTTTTCTGTCATCCAAATTTTGGGATGTCGGAAAATAATTTCTTGCAAATGGTTTTCTTTCAAACAAATGGATCTCGGTATTATAGAAGAGGTAGACCAGGAGCCTTACGTAGTGGGCCATAAGAATTGGGCCTTAGCATCCCAATTCAATTGTAGTGGTCAACATAAGTAGGCCCATTTACGTCTAAGTGATTGTATCATGTATCGAACATAGAAACTGGGCCATGCAAAAGTGGACGGGCTTTTGCTTGTTCAATATTCTGGTTTGCAAGCTACGGCAGGGTCCAATGGTCCCATTTGCAATTGCATGGGCTTTTGCTTTTTCGATATTCCGGTTTGCACGTTTCACAAATCACAACCTGGAATAGTTACATAGAGACTGATCTCTCCTACATTAAGTTTTATGCCCGCTCACAAATAAGGTTGGCTTGAAAGATTTAACTCTATGCTCATTTCGGACCTATTATACCTTAATTTTGTGCAAATCAAATGAAATATTTTATCATTGTCACGTATACAAAAACTTTTTAAAGTCCTTAATGTGAATTATTTTTATCTCTGTTGAGTTTCATAGTTGTTGCTTCGAATGCTTATTGCAAGTAGTTATACCAAGAATGATATTATACATATGAATTGGAACTTTTATGGGATGGGAATGTATATAACTACCGAAAATTCGAAATTAGTGCACGGAAACGTGCATAACTACTAGCATTTTGAATTACTAAATCATCCTCTTTGTGATCTTTTCCTTTGCTAGAGTCTTGAATCCAAATCGTGGGTAAAAATGGAGAAACATAGACAAATTTCATCTACAAAACTAATAATTTAATTAAAATAGAGAAAGATTTACTAGGTAACAAGAACCATAGTTTAAATCATATAACATTGATAACTGGGAATCCTCTTCTGGTGGTCGCTCGAAGATTCAAGCTTATTATTTTTCAATTCATGGAAATTACTTTCCGTCAATTGAGTAGTTTTCCGTTATCAAAATGCCGAAAAGTCCAAAAATGATTTTTCAAAAATGGTTTTTCATCAAACAAGCCGACCTTAAAGTTCTTACATATATTTTTAGTGGGAATACAATTCATCTTCATCATTGAGATGCGGATTCTGATTTAGCAACTAGAAGGTGAAGAAAAGACAAAACAAAAGAAGAGAATAAACTCTTAACTATAAAAAGAAGAAATAAAGGGGAGATGCTTAAATTGCCTCTGTCCTTTTCCATCATCAAAGTACAAGCTTGTTGCTCATTACATCCTTAAATATTTGCTAAAAAGAGCTAACTTAACTAATTTATGTCACTTCAGTGAATCCTACATTATTAAATTCAGATGGTTCCCGACTTAAAATGCACATCAAGATTCGTGGTTTCAACAGTGTAAAGTCGAATTCTGTCAGTTTCTAATAATAACCAATGATAAAGTACCAGGTGCATTGGATTACGTTGTAATTGTATCTTTGGAAGTGTCTAATGTTGCCGAATACAGCATTCGGAATCACCATGACAAAAGAGAATATAATTGAAATCAATCATGATAAAGATTGAAAGTATACGCGCTTCCGACACCAGGAGCATCTTCGGATCTAAGGACTCCTTGCTTTTGAATGAAGAATCGACAGATAAAGTATTTTGAATAGGAGTTACTTCCTTTTTTTTTACTGTCCAAACTTGTAAATTTGCATACGCGCTGCATGTGCGCAAGAAATGTTTAAATTGCTAAATAATGGGGAATACATTATTAATAATGATACACAATTCGATTGTATATATATGTGGAAGAAAGAGTTTCAAGATTTAAGAAAGTTGTTTAGGATTGAAAATATTATATTTTTATGTTAACGTGTGTGAGAGGCACAAAATATAAATCATGAGTTTATGCATTCGTGCATAGTCACAATATTTATAAGATAAGTAACTAAGGATTTTTGAAGAAAGAGAAAAACCAACTGAGATCAATATTTACAGTCCGTAAGCTTTAGAAATTAGATGATGAAAATTATCTCTTTATTTTGTGTTTAGCTTCTCAAGAACACATTTTGAATATTGATAATTGCTGAAGAATATGTTCCATGGTATTTCCAATTTTAGAATACCAAAAAGTGAAATTGGCTTTTAGAAGCACTTCCATGGATGTGCTCATTGGACAATATTTTAATATGCTTATGGGTTCCAATGCTTCCCACCACGAACCGCTTTCGTGGCTGGTTGCGATAATCTAATTTAAGTAAGGTTGTATCAATTATTTTCATCCACGAAGATGCAATATAAAACTTATTATATTCATCACATAATGGGAGCATGGCAAATAGAATATTAAAAGAAAAACTTACTCATGCGACACTTTTATCATCTGTTCATTATAATTTCTTCTTCCCATTCTTTACATAAAAAACACGACATCATAAATAATTTTATAAATGAAAATAAAATCTCTTTATTGGTCATCTAACACCCATTTCTTTTTATCTTCTTTTTCTTTTCTTTTTTTATGTAACGGTGCCATATTTACTTTGTCATAAAATGATTACTTTGTCATTAGATGGTTAGAAATATTGTGGGTATGATGTCAAATATTAATTTAATACATTATAGATAAAGCATAACTTTCAATTCTAAAGTACACTTCGTTTGTGATGTTAAGGCTAAATCTTGACTTTTATCTTGCAATTTTGTGGGCCTAGGATGTGCTAACATGTCCAAATAATACGTTGGTTGTTGAAATATCTAGAAGATAATCTAGATTAAATAGGTTGTACATGATTTGTCCAATAGAAAATAAGGATGGCGCTAATTCTACACCTTAAATGACTTAATTTACAACTTTTGAACAACTTTTGAGTTTAATAAACTAAAATTCCCATTAAAGAAATTTATCTATCCGAAACCTCCTCTCCCATTTCCTCTTCTTTCTAATCCATCAATCTTGAGCCTCCTCTCCTCCATCTTTCTACACCAGATAGTTTGCAAACCAGTTGTCGTCCTTCTTGTATTTGCATGTTGTTTTGTCCTCATCCATTAAAATAACAAACATGAAAATGGCTCAACAAAAAGTAGATTTCATTTGCTTCAAACAATAATTCAATTCTGCTATTCTAATAAAAGTACATATAATTGAGATATATCCAATCATGGCTTTTGGGAAAGGTGAGGTGAGGATCTTCAAATATCATAGACGGTCAAATATGGGCAATGTAATTACACGAATTTAAACATCTGTTTACCATGTTTTCAAACAATTTGATTCATTTGTATGTCATGTTCCCCTTTTATCTAAAGTCTCTCCCCCCTCAATACACTCTTGCATAGATGCATTTTCACAACTTTATTTCTTTCATATCTACTAAAGCCCATTGAAGAATAATTAATCTACAAGTTTCGCGGGAAGTTGGAGATTTATAGATAAATTGGAGCAATGTAACCATTGGATTCATTTGTGTGTTCCCTCGGTAGAGAAATGGCAATGAAAGAGGACTGGTTTTTATGTGGGCTGGTGTATATTAAGCTATTTCGGGTGGGGAATTAGCACCACCTAAACTATATTATCATCTACAACATAAAATTAAAGAAATCTTTCCTCATTATATCCACATTAAGATAACAACATTAGCCAACAAAGGTAATTATATTGACGTTGGTTTAGTATGTATACTCAAGAAAAAAATATATTAGAACAATAGGATATGAATGTAAGTCAGATTTAAAAGACATTTATAAAAAAGAAACGGAAAGATAAGATAAGATAAGAGCGAACTAAATGCTATGAGTATGGGCTAGAATTTCACCTCCTCTCACAAGAGTACTCTCTCTATTTTTAAGGTCAAGACTTCAACCAAGTTTCATGTAAGAGATATGGGGGGTGCTTGTTTCTTCTTCTTTAAAAAGTAAACAGCTATTTCTTATTTTCCAGTCAAAATTAAAATATTATTTTACCTTAAAAAAACTATGGAAAAGACATTCGAATCTACATAGCATTTTAATGCGGTGTTACAATTTCAAGTGCCTTGGACTAAAAGTAAGTGAAAATTCATATGTTACAAGATTTGGTTAAGAAAAAAATAAAAAATAAAAATAAGGCGAATTTAATGACTTTACTATCTAAATTTTGGAAATATCCATCCTTGTTGAAGATAATGTGAATCATCCCAACTTTCATCTGCTTCTAAAGTTATATTTAGACTGTGTACATTAAATTTCAAAACGCCTTACACTTGTTCATATTGTAAGTCTGAGAAATAATGGAAACTACAGGAGGTGAAGTTGTTCTGTTGAACCTTAGCAAATTGAAATATGGCTCAAAGCATAGTTTTTGATTTTTATGGTGAAGAATGATTTTTTATGGCGTCTCTTATAATTTTCTTCAGCATTATAAATTCACGAATTTCCTGTAATGCAGTGAATGATTCTGCATGAGGGTGACAAAAGAGATGGTTCTGAAACGAGAAATAATAACAGCAAGGAAGAAAACAAAGAGTAGACATTTCAATCACCCGAACATCATTTCATGGGGACAACTCCTTTGCCCCACACCACAGCTCACTGATATCGCATCGGCACTTGTTTTCCTCTCTGCAATTTGATGACGATGCTGGTCTCTCTCTCTCTCTCTCTCTCTCTCTCTCTCTCTCTCTCTCTCTGATTCGTGCATCTTTTCGCCAGGACAGGGAATATTTTCGGGGTGCTCAAAGCTGAGCTCTTCGGCCAGGCTGGGTCTGATGAAGTGCTCTGGGGAGAGAAAGACGAAGATCATGGGCACATGCCGCGCTGGGACAGCACGGGCAGAAGGTTAACTCGCGATCTTTCTTTTAGTTTTATGATTACCCAAATAAAAAAGAAACGGAAAGGAAATGCGAAAAATGAAAACGCCAATGAATCATTCGCAGTAAGAACTGCAGTTCGAATGACCATAAGGGTTAGCAACCTAGCGATGTAGCCACGAGCGGACACAAAAATGAGACATGAAAATGGAAAGTAGGGCAAGACAGAACATGTTCTTTCTCTTCAGAATCTTCCCTGATCTGCCCCAATTATTTCCTCATACCCATCATCGTCCATTGGGCTCTTTTTCATGGCACCACTCCTCGCACTGCTCACGGTCACGGTCTGTTTCCTTAATAATTGCACTCTTTTTTTCTCCGAAGAGAATGATGATAGAGTGTATTATCAGAGCTGAAAAGAAGTTTGGGAGAAGACGTGAAATAGTATGGTATGGTTTCATACGTGTCAAAATAGAGAGAATCACGCGAAATTAATATGAATTGCGACGTGTCTCTCTTTTTTTTTTTTTCTTTTTTTTTTTGCATTTTGGTTTGGTTTTTTCTGTTTTTATCAATCAAATAAATATCTCACATAATTTTTTTTATCATTTTTTCCTTTGTTATGCCTTGATAAGTTTCCTTTGATGCTGAAATTAAACTCTGAAAGATTATGTAGTAACTACTCGAAATTCAATGCTATATTCAAATAATGATTATATGACTATAAATTATATGTGCAACCATTTACACCAAAATCTTACGTTGTTAGAGCATGGCATGGTATTCATTACATATCAATAAAATATGCGTTAATAAACTGAGCTACTTGATCAATATCTTGTAAGGATAAGCATTGTTTATATTTGTGAGAATTGAATAAAAAAAAAAAGTACTCATTGCGAGGACCCTCAGGCATGTTAAAGACATAGGCAGCCCCGTTTGGTTCAGCATTCCCAATGGGCTTTTAGCCCCGAAAGCCCTTTGGAAAAAATTTTAGGTGTTTGGTTCAGCATTTGGAGGTGTTATTGGCCAAATGTTGGCCTTTGAAATGCTGAAAGTCTAAAGCAGGTGAGGACTTACTTTGGGCTTTCAACATTTCGGAAATACAAGTCCACCTCTACTATTCATCCGTTGACTTCTTTTTTTTTTTTTTAAACCGATCATCTTCCCCACACCCCGACCTTCGTTGATTGGCGACGGAGTTTCATTGGATTTTATTTTTATTTTTTAAAAAAATAATAAAAACCCTTTGCAAATGTTGGGTTCACCTTTTTTTTTTGTCATTCTTATCTTTTGACAATCAATAGCCCAACTTTTTATCAATACACTAGAATGATCATTAATTAACGAATATGATTAATACTATAATAATTAAAAAAATTATCCAAAGTTGAAAACAAACCTAAAAGAACCCTAGGCCAAAAGTTGAGCTTTGCATCTAATCTATAATCAAATTCTTTTAATATAATTTTTAAATAAATTTACTAATATATATCTTTTACATTACTCTCAACATGAAAATGTAAAAAGTTATATAGTCATTGTTTCTTTTTTGTAATTTTAAAAATACTAAAACTAAAAAACTTAATTTGGTCGTACTAAAAGACTTTTCAAATATATGTTTACCAAACAGTCGTGCATTTCTCTAAAGCACTTTTCAGTTATAGTTTACCAAACAATCTAGTATTTCGGAAAACCCCTTTACCTTAAAGGTATTTGCATTCTCCCAATGGCATTTCCCTAAAACCGAACCAAACGGACCCTATCTAGCGGAACAAGCCATTTTAAGGTATATTCACAAAGCTCAAAGTTTGGAATTTAGCTGGAGATGATTGTGTCTCTACATCAACATAGAAAGTTTTAGATTGTTAAGTGGTCGCTCTCAGTTATAACAAGAATATTTAGCATAAAGCAAAGTCTTTAAATTAAGGGTGCCATCTACCTTGTTGCTAGGTCGGAAACCCTTTTGCACCAATGGGAAATGTATGTGCAATACATGGCGGAAAGGCTATTCTATTTTAGTGATGGGAGCTTGAGCTTTGTCGAGATAGGTTTTGTCAGTTGTGTCCTGGTTGTTTCCACAAAAATGGAAACCCTAGGATGATGACACCTTTTTTTTTTCTTGAATCCGTAGGGTATCATGAAGATTTCCCAAATTTTCTCTAGGACAATCGCTTTCCACGTAGCAATGAATTTTCTGGTGTAGCAGCAGTTGTGTTTTTGGACTTTGCGGTGTGTTCCTTTTCTCTCTCCCTCTTTTTTTTTTTTTTTCGGTGAACTTCATGGTGTTATGGCCCTTGTCGATTACATCAACTTTTTGAAACGTCGGCCGGAGGTTATTTGAATGGAAGTCCTTCCCTTCCTTCTTTTCATACCACCGAATTTGCAACCTAGATTCACATGTTCCCGCCTCACCCCACCCTCGTCACCTCACGTCCCGTCCCGTCCCAACGTTGCCAGCAGATCGGTTGCTCTAAACAAACTGAGGAGCTATTACATGCGCACAGACACATTTATTGTGGAACTTACTGTCTTTAATATATGTATTTCGAGATGCATGAATCCAATGTATACAGCAAATTTGTGGTCGAAGTATGGGGATATAACTAGGATCCTTATGCAACATATATGAACGAGAATATAAAAGAAATACCCTAAAAAACTGTTTTGATATGTTTCATGGAATGAATTATTATGAAATGATAACCTTGGATTAGGTGTGTGTTAAATAGAGTGTACATGATTTGTAAAGAGTGACTCGAATAAAGCAATTCAAATAATAGAGTTTACTCATTTATTGATTGAATAAGACGACACAAGTGAAAACAATGAATAGATATCCAATTTGGCTCTAATGACACAATTTAGTTGTGAAGAGCGAAGACCTATTTGGAGCAGTGATGGTTTGATTTTAATACTTAGATTATTAAAATTTTCACGGCTAAATGAAGCTATATATTGTTTGCTTTGTCTAACAAAGAAAGACAGACACGAGGCCTGATCAACTAGAAAATATAGCTGAAATGAACCCCAAAAAAAGCGTCTGAAAATTTGCAACTTGAAAAACTTGGAAGTCTTGTTCATTTCGCATTGCTTAGATTTTGGCATTAAGTGCACCCTCGACCACACATTCCTGCTGAAACCAGAACCCGACAGCACAATTTATGAACAATTTAGTTAAGCTAAAGTGGCTAGATTTAACAATTAATTATTACAGAATTCATCTTTATTCATCATATACTAGAAAGAGCATATGCCAAGGAAGATAGGATTTTTTAATAATATAACGTGAGGGGTAGACGCATATATACATGGCAACAATAATGAAGAATATGAATAACTCCCGAAATTGTTTATATTATGACAAATCTCTTTGAGATTGATATGTCTTATCTATGACCCTCCTTTCTAACTATATAAAAGGACCATTTCTCTCCATTCTAAGATCCATCAGCAACCCAGAAATTTCTTTCTCCAAGATCAATCTCCTTCCCTTGGTCTCACTTCATCTCTCTCCACCACCTTGTCTCATCAAAGAAGGAGCTAGAGATTGAGCCAAAGTTTCAAGTTTCACTATGACCTCATATTTTGCAGTTTTTTCCCTTCAATTCTCCCTCGCCTACTCATGTTTGCAGAGCGTGTGAGATCTTCAGAAGACACGTGATTCGTCCCGTCCTACTAAGTGATATGGGAGTGGGCGAAAGCTGGAGGGGTTATATTTTTATTCTATCTTAAAGTTTTTCTTCTTTTTAGGGTTTTGCCAAAGAGATTGGTCGTCAAGATCAAAGAGAGCTTTCTTCGGTCCACACACGGGTGGATTTAGGATCTAATTGGCTGCCGACTCATTCATCCAAATACTGAGTTTTATTCATGGTGGATGTCAAAGTGCAATGGGGCAAATTATTATTGATTGCTCAGTAAATGAGTGATTGATGCGGGAGACTTGTTGGATCTTAATCTTCCTGTCCTTGGACTGAAGGGAGCTCCCTTTTACTTCAAGATCCTTTCTTTTTCCAATTGGATTTCTAGAATTTTTCTTGAGTTTCGAAATCCAAGGGTTTCTTTCTTTTCTGAGAATTTAGTCATGGGTCAAACTTTTTCTGTTGCTGCTTTTGTTGAACCGAGGATTGTCATCATTTTCTTTTCTATTAGGCAAGTTGATCCCAAATCCATCTTTAGAATTCCTGCATCATTGATCTGTTTAATATTCTCCGATCACTAATTAGTGGTTTGTTCGTTTGTTATGTACTTGAGAATTTTCGTGTAGGGTTAGGGTTGCTGATCTTCCTTCCTTTGAAGCAATATGCCCTTTATAACCTTGAACCTGTCTTTTTAAGTTTGTCAGTCACTGTCAATGGCTAAGCTTTGGAATCATTAGTTTACCTTGTACAGTGCTCTTATTAAGTGTTTTTAAAAGTCTATATGGCATCATTTTGCTAATTGTAGCAAAAAACTTTATTTCCTTTTCAAACCATGTCATAGCCATGGCTTATTGAATGATCAGGTTAGGGTTTGGCAAGTTGGATCCGAGGGAAATTCAAGAACTCTTTATGTCAATACCTATTAACAAATGTTTATTACTGAGCCCGATAAAATCTGACGGTGTGATTTTTTTCTTTCACTAGCTAATGTTTCATATGAACAGTATCACTCCAGGCACTTTTGGGAACAAGCAATGTCGGAGTCTCTTCACAGCAGTAGAGATGCTTAATTATTCTGGGAACTCAACTCAAACGCTAGTTGATCCGGCTGAAGTAAAAAGGGTTGAATGTCATCTCTTATGAGCTCTTGCCCTTTACGACATCATGAGACTTCTTGGGCCTTGTTCTTCTCTGCCGCAACAATTCCCCAGACATGTACCTTAAAAAAATAGAAATGCATATATACTCACTGTTCTGGGGCAGTGGAAACAGTTCAATCAAGTTTTTATTTATTTTTCTTTTTATTAATATTAATATGAGCCATGTTGCTAACATGGCGTGAGAACCACAATTTCAAATAATAATATTTTGTTCTCTGGATAAATACCCCTCTTATATCCATGTTCATATATTCCGGTTCTTCAACTATATTTTCTTTGATATGGTGATTTCACATAGATATCCATGGTGTAAGTCTTAATTACACAAGAGAGGAGGAGAGCAAACATCCTTGATATACATTGTATCCATTTGCGAACTCACTTTATGACATCTAAGTTTTCAAGAAAACCATCCATAATAATCGTTGCCAAAGGAATAAAAAGATGTCCATTGATGCTGAATTTATTGTGATCCATTAACACAATTCTCCAATTGTGATGGAAATCGAAGCATTGTTATGACTTGATGGGATTTCTCAAATGCACTAGAAGGCTCGGACACGAATGGTATAAAAGAGTCCACTTCGTTGATAAATCTCTAATTAGAGATCCTCATTCTAGATAAATATTCAGCAGAAATGACCTGATGACAAGAGTTTTCTTTTTTTTGGGCATGATTTGATGATAAAGATTGCCCCCGTGTTATACTCCACAATCCCTTGCACTCCCTCTGACATATTATACGTCACGATATTTACAGCGTAGAGAACTTGCTAGACTCAAGCGTCAATGCTTGAGTACGCCTTTTGGACATTGAACCGTACATAATTGAATCTAAGCCTCGTGTACTTGAACTCTAAACTCCAACATCACTGCCTGACCAAGTTTAAACTCATGTAAAAAATTTTAGTCATGTTGTTATTAGCATGGTAAACAAAAGGTGCCACAATTTATCATTTTCGTAGGATTCAAATTTTTTTACTTCTTTATGAAGCCGTTCTTTTTCTTCATTGTCCAACATGAAGAAAAAGGGCGATGGGAGAGATGAGGTCCTGCTTTGTAGGGGTGTTCAGGAAAAGGACGACACAGACAATAACTTCCCTCGTGTTTTTCGGGTCGAAAGAGGCAGATCACATTCTTATGTTCGATGACTCCAAAATTAAAATTACAGAAATTAAGTCCACGGATTTTTTCTAATATTTTCTTGAATTTATTTTATTAGCTGTATGGATCTCATGTTAAATACAACGAATCCTCATGACACTTATTTAATTCGACCATCTCCACTGAACAATAATTTTTTCATTTGAAAGTTGTAACTTTTAAATCATCACCTTACTTTTTCCGTTCGAAAGATGTAAATATACTTCCTATGATGAGATATCTCCATTTCTCGACAAATAAAGATATATCCTTACTTAAATTAGTGCATATGCTAATGATAAATGCAATGAGAACACAAGGCCGTCAAAATGTCCCAAACAACAGAAGTTAATCTCAATATCGTAGGATGTAACAAGGGGAAAATTTATGGTCAAATGATTCGAGAAAGTCTTGCTTTTTTCTCCTAAGTTAATCTCAATATCCATCTTATCAGCAAGCGGACTCCTGCGTGTGTAAATATACATATCTCGGGCTGGTAGCAGCCAGAAAGTGGAAAGCAAATTTTCCTAGGGTTCTCCCTCTTGAATTTTTTTTTTTTTTTAATAATCAGCAGATGCACTAAAAGTTTATTGATTCTTGTAGTGCTTGCCAATTGCAATCCATCAATCACCAGTGACAATTGATTGACAGGTGCATATGCCACTCTCCACATGACTGCTCTCTCTGTCTCTCTCTCTCTTCTCTGAAATCGAATCTCATCTGAAGCAAATAGTCCCGCTGCCCGCCCAAAGCACACGCAATAATATATAATTTGGGTTGTGTTCTCTCTATTCTCCTGAGTTGTCTTACACTCTTACTAGTGATACGGGAATTATTATGGAAGATATGTAGATTTTTACGGAGAGTCACACTTTCACTCTCCCTCTCTCTAGTTAATTCCGGGATCCAACAGTTTCTGACAGTTCCAATTAGGAATCAAGAAACCCTAATTAGCCCTTTTATCTTCATGGATGAAGTTGAAGCTTCTTTTAACTTTAGATTGCACCACACTTTCTCTTGTGACTAGCTGAAACCATTATAGCAGAATTAATTCTTTGATTTATAGCATGCTCACTCCGATTTTTCTTCAATACCAAGCAAACCCTCGAGAATATGCTTTGCTACATCTGCAAATGGGTGCGAAGATCCACTCCTAGATGTTTTAGATGTTATTACGTGGTCTGGTTGTTTAATCGATATCAATGATTAAAGTTGAGATTTGACAAGTGATTAACAAGCTATAAATAGGAATCATTAGTGCCATAAAATTTAGATTAGTTTTGCATTTATTCCCTGGGCCTGGATGTTTCTAAACCACTTGGTAAAATAAATGAAACAACCCAAGTGAGCAAGGGTGATTTTTTAGTATAGTAAAGTACGATAATTTATCTATTTCAGTCAGTTATTTCGTGAGAAGTATTTGAAAAGAAAATTCTAAAAATTGATAACATTTACCCTTGAATGATTGAATTGAGTGGACAGGAACACAAACAGCCTAGAATAATCGTGATCTTCTCTAGTTAAATAGGTTTGTATGCACATAAATCCCGTCTAGCATTGACTATCTGTTAAAAATATATCATGCAACCAATAGTGACCCCTTGGACATTTGGCTTGTAACGTTAAATCATCAATCATAACATAAAGCATTGAGAACCTTGACACATGATTTTTTTTTCTCTCCAGCTTTTAATATTGGATCTCCTTGCTTAATGGAATCGGCACTAATGGGGACATTCTGTGGTATGCAGAGGGTCAAGATCACGTAAGCTACCATGACATCCGTTGAGTTTGGGATCCTAAGATGAGGGGAACAGGGGAAGGATTTGGTTGCTACAAGTGCAACCGAGCTACTTAGCCGGTTATATTGGTTCACCAAGACAATTTACCATCAGCTACACCCAAGATTTTTGTTGGTGAATCTTGATGATCTCATGATCTTGTCTAGTGATCAAGCAACATGTTAAATTATTATTTTGAGTTTGAATTTGGATAATAATTTGTTAAATCAAATTTATTGAGAAATATTTCCCCAGTAGATTTCAAAATAGATGAAGAAGTCCTTCTTTTGTTGGACTCCTTATAGCTGCACAAAGGAGGAAAAAAAAAAGGTTTCTTCTTTTTTTCTGCAGGAGCTAAATCCCTGAAGGTTATCCACGGTGGGGCACAATATAAAGGGCGTGGACTCTTTAGCCGAAAAAGAAGAGAAGCCCTACGGTGTAGAGGGAGTCGCACAAAGCCAACGAGAAGCAGCAACTCGCCGTACGTGAAGAAAAAAATTCAAGAATATTGCATGGTCTTGATTTTCGATCGTACGAGAAGAGAGTTGCATTGTCTTGATTTTCAAAAGAGTATTGCTTGGGCTTGAACACACAGTTATTTTCTTGCTGTGAGTTTACATTATTTATTTATAATCTTTTTGGATTTGAGATCAAATTTAGGTGTGGGAAACACTCGAGTATGTGACCGATTGTAAACTCTGATTCTGAGATTATAATAGATTATTTTACGCTGGCTCTTCCCGTGGACGTAGGTACCAATATTCGAACCAAATCACGTAAATCTCTGGTGTCCTTATTATTTCTCGTTTATTTTTCTGATGATTTCGCATTAACATAAATTGTGAGATCCTATTGTTTCCGTGAATTATATTCTAACAATTGGTATCAGAGCTCGGGATTAAATTTCTTGATTGTGATTTGGAGCTTTTGCTTGTCTAATTATTAACTGGAAATTTTGTTATTGCAATTATGTTTGAGATGAAATTTGAAATTGAGAAGTTTAATGAGAGGAAAAACTTTGGGTTATGGAGCATCAAGATGCGGGCATTATTAACAACCTAGGGTTTGGCCAAGGCACTAGATGATAAAGATGAGTTACCGCTTACAATGAAAGCCTTGAGAGGGTAGAGCTAATCGAAAGAGCAAAAAGCACAATCATGTTGAACTTGTCGGATGAGGTTTTAATAGAGATTGCTGAAAAGAAGGATGCCGTAGTATTATGGACAAAACTTCATGCACTCTATGTAAAAAAAAGTTTGAATAATTGCTCGTTCATGTTGAATGGGATATTTCAATTTAGATATACAAAAGGTACATCTATCAAAACCCACCTAGATGAATTTAATAAACTCATGATGGATTTGAAGAACGTATACTTGATGATGAAGAATAGGGCATGATGTTGTTAGCTTCTTTACCAGAGTCATAAGAGCACTTTACTGATTCACTGTTATAGGAGCGTACTACAATTACCTCAGAAGAGGTAAAGTCCATCTTGTTCTCTAAGGAATGGTAGAGAAAGTTGCGAGATGGTATGGCGCAAGGAGTAGTGCAAGTACTAACGATTTAGGGTAGAGAATAACATTGAGGACCTAGTAGCAATAGAGGTAAAAGCATATTGAAATCACGCCATAGAAAGTCCAAATGATGCGTGGAGTGCTTTGAGTGTCATGAGGAGGGGCACATCAAGAGAGATTGTCCAAAGCGAAGGAATAAAGGTGATAAGCATAATGCCACAAGCAATGTGGCGAAAGTTGCCAAGGAGAGCACTAATGATGCAGAAGCTGTTTTATGTGTAACTACTACTTCATCAAATGAGTGCTAGATTTAGGGTGTTCTTATCATATGACGTCTCATAAGAACTAATTTACTACTTACCAGATTGCAGATGGTGGTAGCATTCTTTTGGGGAATAATGTAGCCTGCAAGACTGTGGGGATAGGGACAATTTAGATTCGGATGCATGATAGGGTGGTGTGCACATTGACAGACGTGAGACATGTACCAGAGTTCAAGAGGAATCTTATTTCATTGGGTACACTTGACAACATCAAGTGTAGGTACACCGCTGAAGGTGAAGTACTGAAGATCTCTCGAGGTGTCATGACAGTGATGGAGAAGAAAGTGAATACTCTTTATCATCTACTAGGCGAGACCATGATCGAAACCATTGCAATTTCATCAGGTTAGTTGGACTGTAACTTGACTCAATTATGGCATATGCGTTTAGGGCACATAAGCGAGGTAGGTATGACGATGTTGAGTGATAAAGGGTTGTAGAAAGGTCAAAACATAGGGAAGCTGGACTTATGTGAGCACTGCATCTTTGGGAAGCGACACCAAATCAATTTTATTACAGCTATTCATTTGACCAAGCGACTAGTTAAATACATTCATTCAGACGTCTAGGGCCCGTCTTCGGTTCCTTCGAAAGGAGGTACTTGATATATGCTGACATTTATCGACGATTATTCGAAGAATGTATATGTATACTTTCTAAAGCACAAATATGAAGTGTTCGATCGATTCAACAAATTTAAGATATTGATTGAGAAGCAGTCAGATAAACAAATTAAGTGCATGGAGTTTTGTGGTAAAGATTTTACCAAGTTCTGTGAGAAAAGAGGGGTTGTGAGACACGGCAAAGTACTTGGGACACCACAGTAAAATGACATGGCAAAACAAAAGAATTTTGCTTGAGTGAGCTCGATGCATGCTTTCGCATGTAAGACTTGGCAAGGAATTTTGGGCCGAAGCAGTGAATATGGCATGTTACCTGGTTAATCGATCTCTATCATCTGCTATTGAGTGGAAGACTCCTAAGGAAGTATGGTTGGGGAAACCTATTGATTACTCCGGATTACGTATATTCGGATGTCCTGCATATGCTCATGCGAGTAATGACAAGCTTGAGTCGAGAGCAAAGAAGTGCATATTTCTAGGTTATGCAATAGGGTGAAAAGTTACCAGTTGTGGTGCACCAATCCTAAATTACCCGGTTTTCTAATCAGCAGAGACGTGATCTTCAACGAAATTGCCATGTTTCAACAGAGGAGTTCTGAGACACAACCAGTAAAGAAGACAAATCATGGTGTCATCAGTGAGGTGGAGCTTTAGGTGGAGACTTTGGAGACCTCAAAGGTAACAGAAGTTGAGACTGCAAATAATGATGCAATTCCTAAAGTCGGTGATAATGAACAACCAACAAAGCCACGGCACACTATAACCGCAGATAGATAGAGAAGACAAATTAAATCACCGATATGTTATGTTTATACATATATTGCTTATGCATTAACTGTAGATGATGAGGTGGAGATAGATGAGCCTTTGTCTTACTCTAAGGCGATGGCTAGTTCGGAGTCGTCGCAATGGCTAAGGGCTATGAGTGAAGAGATGAAATCTCTCAGTCGGAATCAGACATGGGAGCTAGTCAAAATACCCAAGAGCCAAAAGTTTGTTGGAAGTAAATGGGTTTTCAAATGTAAAGAAGGCATTCTCGGTGTTGAAACGGCGAGGTATAAAGGGAGACTTATGGCGAAGGAGTATACACAGCGTGAGGGCATTGACTACAATGAAATGTTATCTCTTGTGATAAGACATATTTCTATTTGTATTTTACTTGCCTTAGTTGCTTCGTAGGATCTCGAGTTAGAGCAGTTAGATGTGAAAGCCATGTTTCTTCACGGTGAGTTGGAGGAGCAAATTTATATGAGGCAACCAGAGGGATTTGCTATTCCGGGTAAGGAATATCATGTTTGCTTGTTGAAGAAATCTTTGTATGGGCTGAAACAGTATCCTAGGTAGTGATATTTCATGACTAGTCAAGACTATTCAAAAAGTCAGATGGATAGCTGCGTTTACTTTAGGAGATTTGATGATGGTTTTTTGATTTATTTACTTTTATATGTTGATGATATGCTGATAACAGCTAAAAATATGTCTGATATTGATGTGCTGAAGGCAATTAAATGTTGAATTTGAATGAAAGATTTAGGTGCTGCAAAGAAAATATTGGGTATGGAGATTTTGCGTGACAAGATTACAAGAGTTTTACATCTATCTTAGAAGGAATATATCGAGAAGATTATTGCACATTTTAATATGCAATCGGCAAAATCTGTAAGTACACCTTTAGCAAAGCACTTTAAACTTTCAAATAAATTATCATCGCAGACTGAGGAAGAGGAGGAACATATGTTCCGTGTTTTTTATTCAGTGCCGTAGGTAGTATTATATATGTTATGGTATGCATTAGGCCTGATATTTTATAAACTGTGAACATAGTTAATCGTTATATGAAGCGTCATGGTAAAACTTATTGGGAAGCTATGAAGTGGATCCTCAAATATTTAAAGGTAACAATAGATGTGGGTATAGTGTACCGAAGAGACAGCAATGACAGTGAGATCACTGGTTTTGTGGATTCAGATCATGCCGGTGACTTGGATGATCGCAGATCTTTAGCAGGGTACGTGTTTACGCTAACGGGTGGTGCAGTTAGTTTGAAAGTGTCCTTATAGGATCATGTTGCCTTGAAGTGTGAATATACACTGTGATAACCAATGTGTGATATATTTTGCGTATAATCCAATTTATCATAAGCGAACGAAGCATATCAACATTAAGTATCACTTCATTCGAGATGTCTTAACTAAGGATAATGTTATTATCAAAAAGATTGCTACAGCAGATAGACATGATGACTAAGTCTGTTCCTTTGGCAAAGCTCAACCTGTACTTGAGCTCTGTTGGCGTCTGTGGAGAGTGAGCGCCTGTCGGGGCATTGGGAGAGCAGCATGGATGATGAACACTATAATTTGGCTTTAAATATCGAGCCAAGATGGAGAATTGTTAAATTATTGTTTCGAGTTTGAATTCGGATAACGATTTGTTAAATCAAATTTGTTGAGAAAGATTTCGCAAGTAGATGGGGCCTAAAGTCAAAGTTTTGACTTTTGGCACACAATATAAAGGGCATTGACTCTTTAGCCGAAAAAGAAGAGAAGCCCTACGGAGTAGAGGGAGCCGCACAAAGCCAACGAGAAGCAGCTACTTGCTGCACATGAAGAAAAAAATTCAAGAACATTGCACAATCTTGATTTTTGATCTTACGAGAAGAGTATTGCTTGGGCTTGAACACATAGTTATTTTCGTGTTGTGAGTTTACATTATTTATTTATAATCTCTTTGGATTTGTGATTAAATCTAGAAACACTTAAGCGTGTGAGCGATTGTCAACTCTGATTCTCCAATTATAGCGAATTATTTGTTACTAGCTCTCCCCGTGGACGTAGGCAATAATACTCGGACCGAATCACGTAAATCTCTAGTGTCATTATTATTTGTTGTTTATTTTTCTGGTGATTTCGCGTTGACATAAATTGCAAGATCCTATCGTTCATGTGTATTATATTTTCAACACAACATATGCATGATCCACGCTTTATCTTCAGAAGCAAAACGACAGAGTAGCGTAGGGAGTATATACTCCATCGCCATCTACGTGAAGAGTAACATCCGTTCCTCATCTCTTCAGATTATTTATTTATCACAAGCTTGCATTAGTTACCATCACAATTTAAACATCAAATGATGCGTAAATGAGATTATCCTAAATTTGCAGCTAGACTCAAGCTTCTTTATGTGGTCGATTGGTGCGCCCACCCAAAGAGAACGCAAAAATATATAATTTGGGTTGTTTTTCTCTGTTTTCTTGTGTCGTCCTTGACATGTGAAGTAGTATGAGAGTCACTCTCTTTCTCTCTCCCTCTCTCTAGCTGATTCCAGGATTCAACAGTTTCTTAAGGTTCCAATAAAGAAACCCTCGTTAGCCCTTTTATCTTCATGGATGAAGTTGAAGCCTCTTAGTTTTTGACTTTAGATTGTACCACTCTTCTCTCGTGACTAGCTGAAACCCTTGCAGGAGAATTAACTCTTTTATTTGTAGCATGCTCACTCGAATCTTTCTTCAATACCAAGCAAACCCTCAAAAATATGCTTTGCTACATCGGCAAGTTGGTGCAATAATCCACTCCTAGATGTTTAGATGTTGTTAAGTGGTCTCCCAGTCGTTTATTCGATGTTACTGATTAAAGTTGAGATTTGACGAATGATTAACGACCTATCAATAGGAATCGTTAGTGCCATAGAACTTAGATTAGTTTTGCATTTATTCCCTGGGGCCTGGATGTTTCTGAACCACTTGGAGAAATTAAAAAAACAGCCAGGTGAGCAAGGGTGAGTTTTCAGTACCATAGAGTATGACATTTCGCCTATTTCGGTCAATTATCTCGTGAAAAGTATCATTATTCCAAACAAAGAAATCTGAAAATTGATGACATGTACCATGGAATGATTAAATTGAGTGGACGGGAACATAAACAACCTAGAACAATCGTGAACTTCTCCAATTAAATAGGCTTCTATGCATATAAATCTCATCTAGTGTTGACCATCTTTTAACAATATGATATTCAACCAAATAGTGACCCCTTCGACATGTGACTTTAAATCATCTGTCTAAACATAAAGCATTGAGAATCTTGGCACAGGAATTTTTTTTCTCCAGCTTTTAATATTGGATCAGTTTGCTTAATGGAATCGGCATAATTCATTTTTCCTTAAAGGAGAACCACTAATGGAGACACTCTGTGGTATGCAAAGGGTCAAGATCACGTAATCTACCATGACATCCGTTGAGTTGGGATCCTAAGATAAGGGGAACGGGGGAAGGAGTTAGTTGCTACAGGTGCAACCGAGCTGCTTAGCCGGTCGTAATGGTCAACCAAGACAATTACTATCAGCTAAACCCAAGAAGCTACACCCAAGAATTTTGTTGGTGAATCTTGATGATCTAATGATCTTGTCTAGTGATCAAGCAACATATGCGTGATCTGAGCTTAACCTTCAGAAGTGAAATAACAAAAACCAGCATATGGAGTACGTACTCTGTTGCCATCTAAGCGAAGGATAACATCTGTTCCTCATCTCTTCAGATTATGTATTTTTAGAAGCTTGCATTGGTTACGATTACAATTTAAACATCAAATGATGCACAAATGAGATTACCCTAAATTTGCAGTTAGACTCAGCTTCCTTATGAGGTTGACCGGTGTGACACTACTTTTCATCATTCAAACCTAAGTACAAAGAGACATCTAAACACAATTTTATTCACTGTCAACAAGCAAGAGGCATGCTTTTACGCAAGTATGTAGCCACAATGGTGAATCTTGCAAGCCGAAGAATTGAACAATAAAAGTTTCTCTCAACACCCAGCGCAGAATCTGCAAGTGGGATATAGTGCATTAAGAATCATCATTCATGATATCCATGCCTGCCTTGAAGACCAGAGTTTGAAATCAACATGTAGAAAAAAGACAGTAATCATTCAACTTAAATGAGAGTGGTTCATTCTCTCTCTAGATAAATGACTTTGCAATATCACCATCATCTAGCTGAGAAGTTAACAAAAGCTCAGTATAAACTCCACTTGCTTGCTATCAGGCTCACCGCCGTGTGTTGCAACTACTTCACTCAATGACTTTGGGCCAGAGTCTTAAATATGAATGTATAGAAAGTGAGCATTACAGGACAGAAAAAGAATAAAAAAACAAGACTTCGGCATCCAATGTCTTCAGAGAAACTGAATGGGCTAGGAGAGCAGCTGTGGAGTCCTGTTGCTCAAATGGTTAATCGATCAGAAATATTCAACTCTGGAACTCTTATGCAGGTTCGTGAAGGCCTACCATATGACCATCTAAGCACCGCATAGCAGCAACCTCAACACAACCAGAATATACATGCAACTCTTTCAGATTGAAACACTAATGCTCAGGGGTTATATTAATGAAAAAGCTTATTAAAGTTGATCCAGTACCTTCCCATGGATCTCATATTTGATGGGACCATCAAGCTCAGCTCCTAATGCCATTAGCTTTGTCGCTGTATTGTTGATGTCAGCGACTGTGAACGACAAGAGCGATGAGTATCCCTTCTCCATGACACGATCACTGTAAATTACACGTCATTATTAGCAGTTGTCTAATGGGTGCGTCAGAAAATGCAGATTTTTTTGTTGTTTGTATAACACAAGATCAAAACTAAGAACAAAACCCAGATCAAGATGCAATCCTTCAGACCAGCTGAATACCAGAGTTGAACTTGTCAGACCGTCAAGTCTCATTTTGTGATTTCATAAGGCAGATGGCCTCTCAACTAATATATGAGACTGTTACCTATATACAGGTCAATGAAGAACTCATGCAGAGCTCAACCCAAGTATACCTTTCATATTGCCACATCAAGCACAAAGAGAGGAAAGGCACCGCCATAAGTCTACCGTGCATAGAAACCGCCTACCGCGAAATACTAATGAGTCTAGGACCACTAAATGAATCCATTGTGAATTCACAGATTATGTGGAGTCCATATGCTAGGACTGGACCCTGCGTGAATTCTACACGGGGCGATCGGCACTAGCTTAACCTAACTTGGATGACCCAAGAGAGACGTATCCGAAATTTCCACTTCCTCAACTCACCTCCCATTGCTACGAGCCCACGAGCAGAATCATCAGAAACAACCAAGGAGAAAAGGGGAAAAAAGAAACCCAAACTTCACGAGAGGAAACACGAGACAAGCGCCACGGATATCAGCTAAGACGTAACAAGGACATGGGAACGTCGAGCTAAAAACAACGTTGCGCTCTCATAGACAATTCATCGAACAGGAGGGCGGCGTTCGAGAAGGGTCACCTCGACGCCTGCATCAAGGCGAGTTTGAGAGGGCCCGACTCGAGCTCGGCCCACCGGAGAGTGCAGACGTTGACGGTGAAATCGAGGCCTTGCGAATAGAAGCGAGCGGCTCTAGGGACGTCCCTGTGAAGCTGGAGTACCCACTTGAACGAGGCCGCCATTTTTTCTCCCTCTCCGGAAGCTGACCGAGCGGGGCGTGGTGCGCTGTCCTCGTTTTGGCCCGTGCCGTTCAAATTCGAGACAGTCCAAAACGAAATGCGTTTTGGAGTTCCAAAGTTTTGTCCCCACCTTTCGTATTCAACTTCCAAGAAAACCCCAAGTAATTCGACTAGATTTGATGTTACAGTTGGTGCGGCGGAATGGAATGAATGGTCCCCTTTGTTCGAATGAAAGTTGTTTTCCAGAAATTATTTTCCGATTTTTCGGTATCTGGACGGCGAAAAATTCATGAATTTATGTCACGTTTTTCATTAATTAAAAGTATTAAGTTTAGATTGATTGAAAACGATATTTTCCTATGATAAAAGAGAAATCACATTTCCCAAACCACTAAATAAATGGAAACTAACCATTTTCCTTTTAATTGTTTTCCATGAAAAATATTTTCCTTTGTCATGAGGTGCACAATGAAAAACACTCCCGGATCATGATTTTACTATCTTCATTTAGAATGAAATGGTACGGTAATTTTAGTTTTTGATTGTAAGAAAAAATGTAGAGCAGGATAGAATATTGATTATAAACGTAAGAGTAACAAGTATAATAAATATGGATTCATAAGAATCAATATTGTACAAAGTAAAATTCCCAAAAAAATATGGACATTATTGAAGATCAACGATCAAAAATAGAACGTACCAATCAATGAGAACAAATGCAAAAAACAGAAAATAGGATTTATGCCTATAATGTAACATCGATCTGCTTGGCTTGGTCTTTTTGGCCGAGAATGTAGCAGCAAAATCATCTCCCTACAGCATTTACCACTGCACTAAATGAAGAAACTGGCCTCAGGCGATGCATTCCGACAATGTATGTCGGCTTCCACAAGATCAACCTCAAAATTTCTCCGAGCAATTACTCGCATTTGACGTTCGAGACCAGTACTCCTTGTAAAGCTGCCCGAACAATGAATCGTCCTTGCCTACCAATTTCATAGGCTCATCATACTCCACCAATCGCCCTGTCAAATGCAAAGAATGTCATGTATTTCTCACAGTTCCTGTCGGTTCTCACTTAACAGTTCACAGTAAGTGCAATCGTACCTTCACTTAAAGCCAGCACCATCGTGCAGTCCATGACAGTTGGTATCCGGTGGGCCACGGTTATGACGGTGGAGTTTGCGAATTCCCTTCGTATGGTTCTTTGGAGGATTGAATCGGTCGCGTTGTCAATAGACGCAGTGGCTTCGTCCAGCACTAGGATCTGGCTTCTCCTCAGCAACGCTCGTCCTAGGCAAAACAGTTGCCGTTGCCCCATGCTCCAGTTAGATCCGTCCTGTAAGACTGCGCGATTTGAGTTTGGTGTAAACTGTCAAAGAAAGACAATGAGCATAATAAAACAGGATTTGTCATTAGATTTCGAAGTTACCTAGTGATTCCAGGCCCTTCTCTTTGCCTCGTATGGCCTCCCGCAGCTGACATTTTCCTAGAACCTTTTTCCACAGAAATTCAATCATTCATGAAACATAACAGCAGCTCTCACTAGATTCAAATTATGCACGGCAAGGTTCTATCAAGTGCGGATAGTAAAAGAGAGAAGCATACGCCTATCGAATTTTGAGAGACGTGTGGAAATTACCTCCCATATTTCCTGATCGGTGTGCTCAGACAGGGGGTCCAGGTTGTATCGAACTGTCCCAGCAAAAAGTGTTGGATCTTGTGGGATGACCCCGAAACGTGATCTCAGGTCATGAAGTCCAATAGTGGTAATGTCTACGCCATCAATGATTATTTTCCCATCAGTAGGTTCCACTAGACGGAACAAAGCGCTGATGAGAGTCGTCTTTCCGCTACCAGTCCGGCCAACAATCCCAATCTTGTGCCCTCCTTCTATTTTACAGGTTATCTCATGAAGAATGAGGGGAGAATCAGGCCGATACCTGACCTGTCAATGTCTCGATGATCAAACCTAAGTGCGCAACAAGATTTATCAAAAGGTGTGTAAATGGTGCATGTGTCTACCTTCAGATTACAAATCTCGACATTGCCGGAAGAAGGCCAGTCCGTTGCTGGTAGGCTATCTTCGATGACTTCCGGAGCTTCACTTTGAATGTGCATGTACTGCTCTAGCCTTTCTACGGAAACAATCAAATTTGATAGCGAGCACTGGAATTGGACCGAAAAGACCAGGAGGACATTTAAAGATAGACCGTATGCCAACACCATTCCAACGAATCCTGCATCAAATGATAGTGAGGCCCTGAACCTGCAAAAATCTTCTAATCTGAAACCCACTTCCTAAGATTATATTGAAGGGGGGAAATGAACACTGTCAATGCATAGCTGCCTTTAGTAGACTTAGACATCAGGTCAAAAAAGTGCTGAAGTAAAATGATAAAGGTGTAAGAGCCAAGCTTATAAGGAAAGTCCCGATATGAAGAACTGAATTGAGCTTTTACTGATACGAACCAGAGGAAGAGGACCCGAGATCAAGAAAAGTAATTGAGAGGGCCGACGACGTTAGGACAATAGCGCACAGGACTTCCAGACGTTGAACCAGCCACTCATTGGCTGAAAAGCTGTGAAAATATGGACTCGCGTTCGCATCGATAAGGCAAAGACTTTTTGAAAAGAATCGGTCTTCTTGGCCAAATGCTCTGATTGTCATCGCTCCGGCAATAGACTCAGCTATGTGGCTAGCGAGTGTAGACTTGGTTGTGCCATCGAGTCGCATCAACTCATTGGAAGTTGTGTAGTAGTATTTCTGTAGTACAAGGAAGACAAAATCAATGCTACCTTGGAATTTAAATGATAGGAAGAAGTCTCAGGAGGTAGATGCGCAGAATTTTCCCCATTAAGGAACAACTGATTGATTTGAGGCAGAAGCATTACCTGTATGATCAGGGTCAGATAAATCATGGGTATGACGACAAATAAAACCGGCCATGTAAGAAAAGCGAGTATCAAAAAGCTCGAGTAGGCATTCATTGTGGACCCAAATGCTAAGGTTAACTTGAAGGCCACATTGATGTCGACGATGCTTAAATCTGAAGAAACCTATAAAATTCAGCAAATCCTGTTATTCATCTCAAACATTTTGATAGCACAGTGCAAATTCAACTTGGGAGCATTGTTTTACCCGGCTTAGTATTCTTCCCAAAGGAGTCGAGTCGTAAAAGGACATGGGCGCTCGAATAAGGGAGTTCAACAACACAGAGAATATGGAGATCGATGCGCCGCAACCCAAATAGACTATGAAATACGATCTCAAAAGCAAAAAGAGAGCTACGACAATGCTGATGCCAGTGTAAACAGAGTTCAACTCGATGGCGGTCACACTCGTGGCGTTGACTTCAGAAGCCAACCAATAATTCTGCACGAACAGCCCGACTATAAAGATAATGTGAGAAATAGCTGCCAAGGTGAAAAACAAAAAGCCCTTGCCGTGTTTCAGATACTGCAAGTAGGGCTTTAAACCAATGTCTCCGATCTCTCTTTCCTCCTGCTTAATCAATTGATTTCCCAGAGAGGCCTCAAGTTGTTCCTCAATACATATATTCTGGATCTCCTCCTTCAAATATCCAGGCCTTCCTGATGAAGTGATTCCAATTTGAATTCCAGAACCAGAGGTCGTGTTATGTGCGTTCACAAGGTCCTGAAATTCTTGGCAAGAGGCCATCAACTGATCGTATATGCCAGTGCTTACGATTTGCCCAGATGACATTAACTGTCAGGAAACACAACTGTTCAGGAACACCATGAATCAAATGAGAAAGCTGAAAAATAGCTCTTTCAAGGCAAAGAAATTCATTGGGGATGACATTTTCTTTCTGACGAGCCAAAGATCTAAATTCCCCAGACACCGAATATTAAAATTTTTTTGTAGAATTGAGTACTGACCAAGATAGAGTTAAAAGCTGGAAGGAAGTCAACTTGATGCGTAACGAGCAAAACAGTCTTTCCGGACAAAGCTTTCATGACATATTCCTGCAAGATTGAGCAAACATCACATTCATTTAGAACTTTGTCTGAAAACAAATAGAAGTTTCACTGTCCTTGAGAGGAGATCACATTAAATAAGCTAGTCGCTGTATGTGCATCCACGGCGCTGAAGGGATCATCCAACAGATACACATCTGCGTCCTGATACAGAGCGCGCGCAAGTTGTATCCTTTGCTTCTGCCCACCGCTCAAATTGACGCCTCTCTCCCCTATTTGAGTTTGATCGCCAAAGGGAAACATCTTGATGTCCTCGGCCAGGGAACACTTCTGAATTACTTCTCGATATCTGACAGAGTCCATGACTGATCCAAAAAGGATGTTTTCTTGTATAGTCCCAGTCTGGATCCATGCTGTCTGAGACACATACGCCATCCTACCATCAACACGAACCTAAACATGGATTGAGGATTACCATTAAGTCTTCAATCAAATTAGTTACTAATAGATTTAATTATGACCTGATAAATTGTACATCGCAACTCACAACAGACATAAGATGAATGCGCCATAACAGTAAATAGTACAATGCTAAAGATCCTGAAAATATTAGTGGGACAGTTACAATGTATAACTAGAAACTCTCCAAAGGAGAAGATTCATTGATGACTTACTATGCCATTGATAAATGGAACTTCTCCAAGAATTGCAGCTAAAAGGGTAGATTTCCCTGACCCAACTTCCCCACATATAGCGACTTTCTCTCCTTTTCTGACCGACAAATCAATGTTCCTCAATGTCTCCTCCGAGGTAGCACTGTCCCAAGAAATTTCACATGCATCCAAGAAAATAGCCATTTCCAGCAACTCATTATGACTCTCATGCTTTGGTGGTTTATTTTCCAATTCAGGTGCTGATAGAAATTCAGCGATCCGAGACAACGAAACCTTAGCCTGGATGAAGGACCCGACCACATCGGGGATCAATCTGACCGGTTCCTGAACGATTCTTAAACTCACCAAGAACATGAAGATGTTGCTTGCACTCAAGGAAATGCTCATGAAGTAGCATGCCCAGAAAGTGATAGCAGGAACTAAAACCGCCAAAGACCAAAATAGGACCATATTGTTACCCTGTTGCCACAAAACCGCCGCGATCCACCTCGATTCGTCTTTTCTCAGCTCCTCGATAACTTTCTTGAAGTGCTTCTCCCAGGCATACAACTTCAACACCTTCATATTGGCAAGCACCTCCGCAATCACCTTCAGCCTTTTATCTTGAGCCTCCATGAGCCTTCTTTGGTACTTGAGTTGCAATTTGGCCATCGGAGAAATTAAGGCAACAATCAATAAAAGTACCACCAGAGCGGCCAAAGTTGCGAGCCCCACGGCATAATAAACAATGGCTAATGCAAGGCACAGTTGAAGGCTAGTCGCCCATATTTGGTGAAACCAGTAAGGGAACTCACCAATCCTATAGGCATCTGATGCAACATAATTTACTATCTCGCCCGGAGAGTGAGTCATTTTCGCTGCGCTGGGGAGCCGCAGTTGCTTCTGACAAATCGCTGCAGATAGAAAAGATCTTATTCGGAGTCCAATCAGTCTTGCTCTAAAAAACCATTGCCTTTCCAATAGAGATTCCAAGCATTTGGCCAAGAACAATGCTCCAGCTAGCACGTAACCCTCATACTTGAAAGCCTCTTCACCTTCGGCCACCATGATGAATGCCTTTAGGAACAAAGGCCCGGTGGAGACAGTCAAGACCTTGATCAAAGCAAAGAACCCAGAAACCAAAATACCTCTCCATTCGCAGTAACATATCACGGACAAGATAGAGTAGGTATCATAATGGTTCTTCTTCTTTTCTTTGTGCAGTTGCTCCATAAACCTTGAGTAACATGTTTCTGCTCGTTCTTCCAGCCTGAGACGCGGAATATCATCATCTTGAAGGATCTTCTCTTTCCCCAATTTCATTAGTGGATTTAACCACCAAAATGACATCTTGCTGAGAAATCCTGCCTCGGCAAAAGGAGTGACATGATCCTTCTGCACCTTGACCAGCAAAGGTTCATACACAATGCCATTTTTGCGGTCCTCACTATTCTCCATGTAACCGTATCCTCTGAGAGCACAGAAATGCAGGAGGATAGCTCCAGGAAACAATAGAATATGTAAAACCAATGACACGGATGCAGTGGTTTCCTTTATTTACCAAAGGAAAAATAAACAGAGAAATCTTTCATACAATAAGGCTAGTATCATATAAATCCAAGCCAATGGAATATACGGAAGGTGTAGCCTTCCAATGGTCACGGTCAAAACGAGCAGCAACCAACTGAACCCTTGGAAAGATAGTCTAGCCACTCATGCAGAGGTACAAGAGTAGCTCCCTCATTCAATTTCCTGAAGAATGCTCAGATTCTGAGTGCGGACGAATGAGTGGAAACTGGTAGTAATTTTCTTTGAAAGTCAAATGACCAAAATGCAAGTCTGGACCTGCTGCTATGTCCAACTTGACTTAAGCACCGAGAGTCCTCCCAGATACGGTGCAGAATTCTCCCCTGATTGTGCCTCTTTCCTGAAAGACTGCAATTCAGGAACATACTTCAAGACTATTATCATGTCATAGTTAGCAAGTTGCCTTGAATTTTGAATTGCCATATGAAGGCACGAGCGGCGTACAGTGTCTTGTCAACAAATGCCCCCGACGGCACTAACTAGGGTTACTGAAAATAGTAAGAACATTACCGAGACACTTCGAAAACCCAAATAGTATATTCATAACTAATGCATTTCCAGAACATAATTAATGAGGCTTGAAAAGTGCGCCAACGAAACTCTTCATTGATTTCTTCATAATTAGGCGAATAGAAATTTCCCAAGATTATCAATCAAGAAACTAAGACCATGAATGAATCATATCGTTGCGAAAACCCCGATACATACATGGACAAGAAACCGCCGAATGAACTATTTGACCAGAAAAAAGAACTGTCAAAAGAAATACCCACGAAAAGCAAAAAATCAAGAAGTTATCCAGATCCTCCTGCCCACAAAAACACGCCTTCTCATGCAAATCTTCAGCAACGGCAGCACTCGAAAAGAACGGACAAAGTCTCCACAGACGCAACCCAGATCAAGACTTCAAACAGGAAGAAGGAGAAGAGGAAGAAGAAGAAACACTCACTCCCAAGCTCTAGTCAGCTCATCTTTGCCAAAACAGAGCAGACGAAGGAGGCAGGGCATGACCCTGCTCTCGGCGCAGAAAACAGAGCATCTCTTCTCGCTTGCAGAATATCCGTCGAGGGAGGCTTGACCGAGGCCGCAGGAACAAAAGAGTAACGTTGACTTGCGAAAACGGAAACGCACCGAGGCTCCCCAAATCACGCATGCACAGAGAGAGAGAGAGAGAGAGAGAGGCCCACCTGCCTTCATATGATTGCTTGATTTTTGAGCTAATATTTATATGCTACAGCGATCTTCACGTTAAACAAGGCACGGCAGGTGGGATTAGCAAACGGGGAGGAAAGGTAGTTGGGTCGCCCGTCGGCCTTCTTTGCTTCTTCTTTTCTTCTTGGGGATGGTGCGTGCGTGCGTGCCAGAGAGAGAGACAGAGAGAGAGAGAGAGCAGAGCGGATCGAATAAGGTTCTCTCGATCTTGGCCACAGCTAGCGAACAACTAACAAGTTTTCCTTGGATGCCACAACCTGGAACTGGAGGGATGTTTCGTGCCGAATATATAGGACCGTCGATGTCTCAATTATTATAATTTAAAAAAATTGTGATTTTCTTTTTATGTTCTTTTTGCTTGTTTTCTTTGTCATTCTTTCTTCACTCTTTTTACCTTTTTTTTTTTGTCCTTTTCTTCTTCTTTTTTTTGATTTTGATTGCGTCTGTGAAAGTTCATCTGTTCTTTTCTGAGTGCTACCGTTGCCGAAGACGTGCACGGAAAGCATGTTTTGTGGGCAAAATTACCGAAAAGCTCCTCCACTTATTATATTTAGGGAAAAAGTCACAAAAAATCATAAACTTTACCAAAATGACAAATTTACTCCAAATTCTTTTTTGTGACTTGAAAAATCCTAAACTTTACTAACCGTGACACATTTATCCAATCAATGACATTTTTGTCTTATATTTTTCTTTGTTTTCCTCTTCTTCTTTTTTTTTTTCCTTTTTTCTTCTTCTTCTCTCTTCCCTCCGCCAACCATGATGGTGGCGGGAAAAGCCAAACTCTGGTGGCCCTTGCTGACATCAGGCAAGGGCGACCCTCACTTGGGTGTTGCCCTTGCTAGCCTAGGTGAGGGCAGCTTTCGCTTGGGCGGGATCTGGCGAGGGCAACCCTCGCCTGCATTGGGCAAGAGTCGTCCTCACCTAACGCCAACAAGGGCAGCCCTTACCTACGTCATACAAGGGTTGCCCTCACCAGATTCGGCCTAGGCAAAGGCCATCCTCACCTAGGCTAGTGAGGGCAACACCCAGGCGAGGGCACCCCTCGCCAATGTCGGCCGAGGGGTGCCCTCGCTAGATCTAGCAAGGGAGACCCTTGCCCGACCTAGCCGAGGGCCACCCTTGCCCAACGCCGGCGAGGGCAGCCCTAGCTAGCCTAGGCGAGGGCAACCCTCGCTTGAGTCCAGCTTCCTCTGCCATGGCCGACGAAGGGAAGAGAGAAAAAGGAAAAGAAAGAAAAAGAATTAAAGTAAAAAATGAAAATGCTCCATAATTTAGGGTAAATGTGTTACACGTATACAAGATCAAGGTTTTTTGTATCATGAAAAAAAAAAACTGGGGTGAATGTGTCACGGTTAGAAAAGTTTTAGGTTTTTCATATCACAAAAAAAAAGTTTGAGGTAAATTTGTCACTCTGGGCAAAGTTTGACTTTTTGGTGGTTTTTTCCTTATATTTATGTCGATTCAGTCTTGAGCATATTATTGTCGCTCATTTTTTTTTTTTTTGGTCTAATTATTTTGATTCATTTAATCATAAATCTTTTTAACAATTTACCAATATAATTCATCATATTAATTTTGAACATAAATTTTTGACGTAAACATCAATTGTTTTATGTAACATAGTTGACGATGACATTGATAATTTTTTTCAATTTAATTAATTAATTAATTTCTTCTTTTTTTTCTTTTTCCTTTCACTATTTAATTCTATGTTGTTGTGGGCTATAAAAGAAATCCATCCATATGCAATTTGAACTATCACATTCTAACGAAATAATGTTATCCATTGGATCAAATTGGTTAAACTAGAAAAAGCAATTGATTAAGTAGATAATTAAATATCGTTACATGATGGTTCGTGATTTCTTATCGAAAAAATTACTAGTTATAGACACGTTAAAACTTACATTTCGAAAAAAAATACTAAAAAAATGGGAAAAAATATTTTAGCTTCTTATAAGCAATTACTTACAACATTCAATTTACTTTGAATATGTATGTCTAGCTTTTGCCTATACAAAGGAACATCTTTTGGAAAAAGCCCATTGTTTTCTTATATTAGTGTTCGAGAGAGATTCCGCAATAAGCCATTTGTATCAAATAGAGATCATAACACGAAAAGAGTAATAATTATAATGAAGATGGACTTGTAAGAATTGACTATTGAATATAAAAAGGTAGAATTTCCTAAAAATGTTGGAGTATTATAGTAGACAAATCAACTAAGCACGCAATCACACAATCACTTACCTCGGGGCGGACGCCATATCACAAATCGAGCATCACTCAAGCTCACCAATTGGCAATGTCAAATAAGCACAAGGGTCCCGATTATAGGCCAAATCATTATGACATGTCCCATACCGTGTCACACAATTTTTTCCCATAATCGACACATTCAACTCAATTCATCATGGGTCTCGATATAGCACGGCCTACTCGCCCGCGGTCTTCTAGCATTGCCAGCTTCGTCTCACCCCATTGAGCACGGCACGTCACTTTGTTGACGGCTTTCCCGAATGAGCATAACCCGCCCGTTTGAAGTCCCAAATGGGGTCCAATCAACAACCCGGACGATTTTTCTTAATCATCACACGATCACTCAAATATGGTGTGCATTGCACTCAAATGCTTCAATTAAAATGGTGAACTTAGGCTTCGTATTAAATACACACGAAAATAAATACAGAGGTTCGACCCAAAATTGACATTCTTCCTTTTAAAATCCCACTATTTTATAGAATTGGGCCTTATGAATTCACTGGGCTTCAAAAAGCTGGGCCGAGTTACTAATTCTTTGGGCCGAATTTGGGCTGAAAATGGGCTGTTGCAGGTTGCTGACTTGCGTGGGCTTGGGCCGAACTTCACATGGGCTTTAAGTGGCTGCTCGGTGGGCTGTACGGGAAAGCCCGAAGATGGGCTGGCTTCTTGCGAGTTGGGCCACGAAGACACGCGAAGAATGGAGCTGACAGCGTGGTCTTCTTCGCTGAAGACTGACCGAGCTTGGAGATGGGCGCACACACGGCTGCTGAACAGGTGGCTTCGCGTGGAGGGATGGAGCAGCCTCGGTGACTGGTCTTCAAGCAGCAGGGAGAAATTGCTGGCCTTCAACGGGCTGTGGGCCGCACGAACGAGAGCCAACGAAATGGAGCAATGAGGCGAGTCAACCTCAGTGAAAACAAGACTAGCTTGCTGACCGAATGGGTTGCTTCGGTCTTCTACTGGACGTCGTGGATGAAGAGAATAAATCAGTGGAGCTCATGGGCTGAAGTGTGGGCCGAATATGCTGAAGATCGTGGACGTTGGCAGCGACAAAGCAGGAGCTGGTTCGGTCTTCGAAGCTGGGAGAGCTGCTCGTGGAAGGAGACCAACAGCAATGGAGCGGCAGAATGAAGGAAAATAAAAAATGAAAGAAGGAAGGGCTGTTGGTTTGTGGCTTCGGTGGTGGTCGCACGAAGACAAAAGGTGGACAGGCGGTGAAGTGAAAGCTAAGAAGAAAATGGGGCAAAAGTCAATAAGCTCTATCCAAAGACTTGAATGTTTGGTCACCCTTAAAGCCCACACGCATATCCTCATGTCTCCCTTTACTTTCTAGCTTGTAATATCCACCAATTTATCAAATTTTGAAGTCCAAAATGCTGCCCAATGCCTTATTCCGAATTCTTCAATTTAAGTTTCAATTTCCATCCAAATTCTTCAATTTGGTGTCCAAATTTGATGAAGAAAAATCCCATATAATTTTCTCGTAACTCCACAACACTCAAAAGCGCGCCGAAATCCAAATTTCTTTCGATTTAAATTTCATCTGAATTTCCACTAATTTTCCGTGACGTCCGAATCGATTTTCCGTAAAAATCTCGGAATCTCTGAAAATTTTTCGGAGGATGAGTTGACGTTCCTAAAATAAATCGTAACACCACGAACTTTCACCGATTTTACGAAATCGGGTTCAAATAAGCAATTAATTTCAATCCGATGCGCCTTTAGCGTGACCTCTGGGCCTACCTGCAACTTTTAGGAATTTTTGTTGCAATTGACCCGTGATCGATTTATCTCGAATCACAATGTATAGTCATAAAATCAATTTAGTGCGTGTGATCCCCTCCGATCTCGAGGTTGATCTCGGCGGTTCCTCGGTTAACAAAAAAAAAAAAAAAAAAACAACTCGAAAAATTGACATCTAATGAATAGGGAGAAATACAATGAACAAGCCTCACTCAAAGTGGCATCCACGTTTCTTGATGTTATGCCGATATGCTTTGGTTGGTTCGGGCTTCTCTGTCATCTGGCCTTTTGACCGGGAATGTAGCAGCAAAATCATCTCCCCACAGCATTTCCAACGGCACTAAACAAAGAAACTGGCCTCACGCGATGCATTCGGATAATGTGTGTCGGCTTCCGCAAGCTTCATCTCAAAGGTTCTCAGAGTAATTACTCGCATTCGACATTCGAGACCAGTACTCCTTGTATAGCTGCCCAAACAACGAATCTTCCTTGCCTACCAATTTCATAGGCTCATCATACTCTACCAATCTCCCTGTTAAATGCAAAGAATGTCATGTGTTTCTCAACAGTTCTCGCTAAACAGTTCTTTGGAAGTTTAACTTTACCATCGCTTATTGCCAACACCATCGTGCAGTCCATGACGGTCGGTATCCGGTGGGCCACGGTTATGACAGTGGAGTCTGCGAATTCCCTTCGTATGGTTCTCTGGAGGATTGAATCGGTCGCGTTGTCGATAGACGCAGTGGCTTCGTCCAGGACTAGTATCTGGCTTCGCCTCAGCAAAGCTCGTCCTAGGCAAAACAATTGCCGTTGCCCCATGCTCCAGTTAGATCCATCCTGTACGACTGCATTTTGAGTTTGCATGAACTGTTAATGATCGACAATGAACATAATAAAACAGGTTTTGTAGTTCAATTTCGAGGTTACCTAAAGATTCCAGGCCCTTCTCTTTGCCTTGTATGGCCTCCCAGAGCTGACATTTTCCTAGAACCTTTTCCACAGAAATTCAATCAATCATGGAACATAGTCCTTCCTTTTGCGGGAGGTAATAGTCATACAAGATTTAGCTTAGGATCTCTCGTTAGATTGAAGTTATGGATGGCGTGGCTCTTTTTATAATGCGGATATGTTAAGTAAACGAGAGAAACATGCGCCAATAAAACTTTGAAAGACATTCGGAAATTACCTCCCATATTTCCTCATCAGTGTGCTCCGACAAGGGGTCCAGGTTGTATCGAACTGTCCCGCCAAAAAGCGTTGGATCTTGCGGAATGACCCCAAAATGTGATCTCAGGTCATGAAGTCCGATAGTGGTAATGTCTACGCCATCAACTATTATTTTCCCATCAGTAGGCTCTACTAGACGGAACAAAGTGCTGATGAGTGTCGTCTTTCCACTACCAGTCCGGCCAACGATCCCAATCTTGTGCCCTCCTTTCATTTTACAGGTTATCCCATGAAGAACAAGGGGAGAATCGGGCCGATACCTGACCTGTTAATTTCTTGATGATCAAACCTAAGTGCGCTACAAGGTAAGTCCTAAATAGAAAGGTGTGTAATTAGTGCACGTGTCTACCTTCAGATTACAAATCTCAACATTGCCGGAAGAAGGCCAGTCCGCCACTGGTAGGCTATCTTTGATCACTTCCGGAGCTTCACTTTGAATGTGCATGTACTGCTCTAGCCTTTCTACGGAAATGATCAAATTCGTTATTGAGCACTGGAATTGGACCGAAAAGACCAGGAAGACATTTAAAGATAGACCATATGCCAGCGCCATTCCAACGTATCCTGCATCAAATGATACTGAGGCTTGGCACCAGCTAAAATCTTCTAAGCTGGAAACCCACTTCCTAGATGATATTGAAGAGGGAAATGAACCAACATGTCGATGCATAGCTGCCTTTAGTAGAGTTAGAAATCGGGTCAAAAAGTGCCAAAGTAAAATGATAACAGGTATAAGAGCCAAGCTTCTAGGGAAAGTCCCGATATGAAGAACTGAATTGAGATACTGAATTAAGATACGAACCAGAGGAAGAGGACCCAAGATCGAGAAAAGTAATTGCGAGGGCTGAGGATGTTAGGACGATAGCACACAGGACTTCCAGACGTTGGACCAGCCACTCATTGGCTGAAAAGCTGTGAAAATTTGGACTGGCATTCACATCAATGAGGCAAAGACTTCTGGAAAAGAATCGGTCTTCTTGGCCAAATGCTCTGATTGTCATCACTCCAGCAATGGACTCGGCGAGGTAGCTCGCGAGTGTAGACTTGGTTGTGCCATTGAGTCGCATCAACTCATTCGAAGAAGCATAGTAGTATTTCTGTAGTAAAAGAAAGACAAAAACCAACAGTACATTGAAACTTGAGTGATAGGAAGAAGTCTCTCGGGAGGTAGATTTGCAGAAATTGACTATTATGATTTGAGGCATAAGCATTACCTGGATGATCAGTGTCAGATAAATCATGGGTATGATGACAAATAAAACCGGCCACGTAAGAAAAGCAAGTATCAAAAAGCTCGAGTAGGTATTTATCGTGGACCCAAGGGCAGTAAATAAATTGAAGGCCACGTCCATGTCCATGATGCTTAGATCTGAAGAAACCTACAAAATTCAGCAAATCATCCTATTCATCTTGAACATTTTCAAAGCACACACAAATTCGACTTCGGAGTACGTTCTTACCCGGCTGAGTATTCTTCCCAAAGGAGTTGAGTCATAAAAGGACATCGGTGCACGAATAAGGGAGTGCAACAACACAGAGAATATGGAGTCCGATGCGCCACAACCTAAATATACTATGAAAAACGATCTAATAAGCAAAAAGAGAGCTAGGACAACGCTGATGCCAGTGTAAACAGAGTTCAACTCGACAGTGCTCACACTCGTAGTGTTGACTTCAGAAGCCAACCAATAATTTTGCACGAACTGCCCGGCTATAAAGATTATGTGAGATATAGTTGCCAAGGTGATAAACAAAAAGCCCTTGTTGTGTTTCAGATACTGTAAGTAGGGCTTGAAACCACTGTCTCCTATCTCTCTTTCCTCCTCCATAATCAATTGACTTCCCAGAGAGGCCTCGAGTTGTTCCTCTATGCATATATTCTGGATCTGCTCCTTCAAATATCCAGGCCTTTCTGATGAAGTGATTCCAATTTGATTTCCAGAACCAGAGATAGTGTTATGTGCATTCACAAGGTCCTGAAATTCTTGGCAAGAAGCCATCAACTGATTGTACATGCCGTTGCTTACGATTTGCCCAGATGACATTAACTGTCAAGAGACACAACTGTTCAGGAACACCATGAATCGAATGAGAAAAGTTAAAATAGCTCTCTTATAGCAAAGAAATTCATCGGGGATGGCATTTTCTTTCTAATGAGCCAAAGATCTAAATTCCCCACAGACAACTAATAATAAGATTTTTTTTTTTTTTGGGGGGGGAGGGGGGAATGAGTTACTGACCAGGATAGAGTTGAAAGCTGGAAGGAAGTCAACTTGATGCGTAACGAGCAAAACAGTCTTTTGGGATAACGCTTTCATGACATATTCCTGCAACGTCAAGCAAGCATCACATTCATTTAGAACTTCATACCAAAACAAGTTAAAGTTTCACTGTGCTTAAGAGGAGATCACATTAAATAAGCTTGTTGCTGTGTGTGCATCCACGGCACTGAAGGGATCATCCAACAGATACACATCCGCATCCTGATACAGAGCACGCGCAAGTTGTATCCTTTGCTTCTGCCCCCACTCAAATTGACGCCTCTTTCCCCTATTTGCGTTTGATCCCCAAAGGGAAACATCTTGATGTCCTTGGCCAGGGAACAGTTCTGAATTACTTCTCCATATTTGATGGAGTCCATGGCCGATCCAAATAGGATGTTTTCTTGTATAGTCCCTGTCTGGATCCACGCTGTCTGAGACACATACGCCATCCTACCATGAACATGCACCTATACATGGATTAAGGCTTACCAGTATATTTTCAATCACATTAGCTGTTAATTGTTTTAATTATGACCTGATATAACATACAGCGCAAGTCATTATAGGCATAAGATGAACTGGCCGTAACAGGAAATAGTACAATTCTCTCATTACAATGTATAACTAGTAACTCCCTGAAGGAGAAGATATTGATGACTTACTATGCCATCGATATAAGGAACCTCTCCAAGAATTGCAGCTAAAAGGGTAGATTTCCCTGACCCAACTTCCCCACATATAGCTACTTTCTCTCCTTTTCTGACTGACAAATTTATGTTCCTCAATGTCACATTTGAGGGACCACTGTGCCAGGAAATTTCATGTGAATCCAAGAATACAGCCATTTCCAGGACCTCATTATCAGTCTGCTGCTTTGTTGGCTTATTTTCCAATTCAGGCGCCTCTAGAAATTCGGCAATGCGAGACAATGAAACCTTAGCCTGGATGAAGGACCCGACCACATCAGGAATCAATCTGATCGGTTCATGAACAATTCTTAAACTCGCCAAGAACATGAAGACATTGCTTGCGGTCAAGGGAATGCCTATGAAGTAGCATGCCCAGAAAGTGATGGCGGGAACTAAAACTGGTGAAGACCAAAACAGGACCATATAGTAACCCTTTTGCCACAAAACAGCTGCGATCCACTCTGATTCATCTTTCCTGAGCTCCTCGATGACTTTCTTGAAGTGCTTCTCCCAAGCATACAACTTCAACACCTTCATATTTGCAAGCACCTCCACGATCGCCTTCAGCCTTTTATCTTGAGCCTCCATGAAATTTCTTTGATACTTGAGTTGCAATTTGGTCATCGGAGAAGTCACAGCGACAATCAATATGAGAACCGTTACAGCCGCCAAAGTGGCAAGGCCCACAGCGTAGTAGACAATGGCTAATGCAAGGCACAGCTGAAGGATAGTCGACCATATTTGGTGAAACCAGTGAGGGAACTCACCAATCCTATAAGCATCCGAAGTGACATAATTTACTATCTGGCCTGGAGAGTGAGTCATTTTCGCTGAACTGGAGAGCCGCAATTGCTTGTGACAAATGGCTGCAGATAGAAAAGATCTTATTCGGAGTCCAATCAGTCTTGCTCTAAAATACCATTGCCTTTCCGATAGAGATTCCAAGCATTTGGCCAGGAACAATCCAACAGCTAGTACATAACCCTCATACTCAAAAGCTTCTTCACCGTCGGCAACAGCAATGAAGGCAATAAGGAACAAAGGCCCGGTGGAAAGAGTCAAGACCTTGGTCAAAGCAAAGAACCCAGAAATTAAAATACCTCGCCATTCGCAGTAAAATATAGCGGACAAGATGGAGTAGGTGTCATATGGGTTCTCTTCTCTGTGCAGTTGCTCCATGAACCTCAAGTAACATGTTTCGGCTCGCTCTTCCAACCTGAGACGCGGAATATCCTCATCTTGAAGGATCTTCTCTTTCCCCAATTTCATAAGTGGATTCAACCAGCAAAACGACATCTTGCTGAGAAATCCCGCCTTAGCAAAAGGAGTGACGTTGCTGTTCTGTTCTTTATCCAGCAAAGGTTCATACACAGCGTCATTTTCGTGATTCTTGCTATTCTCCATGTAATAATCCTCCAAAAGCACAGAAAAGCAGAAGGATCGCTCCAGGAAATGATACAATTCCCCGCACCAATGACACAGATGCAGTGGTTTCCTTTATTTCCCAACGGGAAGATATACATAGAAATCCCGTTACAATGCGGGTAGTATTAAATAAATCGGAGCCAATGTGATGTACGGAAGCTGTATCCTCCTAATGGTCACGTTCAAAGCTAGCAGCCACCAACTGACCCCTTGGAATAGAAAGACTAGCCACTCATGTAGAGATAAGAGAGTAGCATCCTCATTGAATTCCTGAAGATAACTCAAATTCTGAGTGCGGACAGGTAAGTGGAACAGCGGTGGCAGGTGTAATCTTCTTTGAGGACAACTTATAGAATAATAAACTGTCCGAAAAAAAGAATCTTATAGAATAAGACAAATAGAGAGTGCAAAATGACCAAGATATCAATTCAAATGACCAAAATGTGGTTGGAACAAGAAGAGGAATTGATAATGGACGCAAGCTATCTCCAACTTGACATGAACGCCAAGAGTCATCACAGAACATGGTCCAGATGTGCATCTTTCCTGAAAGGCTGCAGTTTGGGAACATACTTCAAGACTATTATCATGTCGTAATTAGCAGTTGAAATTTGAATTCCCATATGAAGGCATGAGCACATATAGCGTCTAGTTAACAGATGCCCTTGGGTGCACCAATTAAGGTTACTGAGAACAGTGAGAACATTATCAGGACACTTAAAAAGCCCAATAGGTACATAACTCAAAAAAGCTACCTACTTCGGATAGGAAGTTATGCATTTCCAAAGCATGATCAATGAGTCTTGAAAAGTGCGCCAAGGGAACTCTTCAATGATTTCCTCATAATTATGTGAATAGTAGTGACATATTTAGTGAAAATTTGTGAGAAGTTGAGGTTCTTGGCACTTTTCTGCAACATTTCTGTAAATTGAGAGTGGAATGAGATAATCAGAAAGTTGTGATACATTGGCAAAGTGCCAGATCTTTCATTTTCGGTCTCAAGTTCGCAAGCACCATCTTTGAATCTTTTTCAGAGAACTCCAAAAACCCAAAAAAAGCAAATTTCTGCAGTGACAATTTCATGCTTAACAGCAACAAAAAAGATCTCGATTTGCCAAGACTATCAAGGAACTAAGCTACTATATCAATCATATTGCTGGGAATAATCCCTGATGCATACATGCACAGAAACCCTTATGTGAACTATTTGATTAGAAACAAATCTTCAGAAGAAAAAAAGCAATAAAATCCATGTCTTCAATGCCAATGAAAAGCAAAAATCAATATTATCTTGAGCCCTCCTGCACACAAAATATTCCTTCTCATGCACATTTCAGCAACGGTAGCACTGGACAAGAACGGATGAGTGGTCATAGACGCAACCAAAAATAAAAACTAGAAACAAGAAGGAGGAGGAGGAGGAGGAGGAGGAGGAGGAGCACTCACTTCCAAGCTCTAGTTAGCAATGTTTGCTAATACAGAGCAGACGAAGAAGGCACATGTTGACTCTGCTTTCCCTGCAGAAACAGAGCATCTCTTCTTGCTTGCAAACCATCCTTTTTGTTATGTCCGAGGAGCTTGATCGGGTAAAAAAAGCAAGAGTAGCTTTGACTTGTGAAAAAATCAAGAAAAACAGGCTCCCCAGGTCATGCATGCACAGATCGCACAGCTGGCTTTTTTAGTATATTTTACCCAGTAGCAGGTCGATGATTAGACGGCACGGTTGGGATCACCAGATCGCACCCAGCTGGTTTTTTTTAGTATATTTTACCCGTAATTTTCAAGTTACGTGAGGCAGTAGCAGGTCGATGAGTAGACAGCACCGTTGGGATCACCAGATCGCGCCTCTTCTTGTCCATGGAAACTTGTAACATGGAGAGAGAGAGAGAGAGAGAGAGCAGAGTGAACAGCCATCTCTCGATTTTGGCCACCGTAGTTGGGTAACAGTTATAATGCTAGGCGACAAGGTATTTATGACGATGTTTTGAATTAATGCAAACACAGAAGACCAGGCCCCAGCGATCACCGACTGCATGATGATTGACGGTAAACTGCATGATGTCTCTCAAATCAAGGATGGACTATTCGCCTGTTCACATAGAATTTTCTCCAAACCAACGGTGGACACTTCACACTTACTTGTAAAAATTCTAGTGAAAGACTAAGGCAAGCAATGGCAGGGTCTAAAGTTAAATCGGGATGGCCAAAACCGACCTAATCAGTTCAGCTTTAAACCAGTCCTCAAGTGGAATCGATTTCATTCTCGGTTCCACCTCCCTTTCCATTTGAGGATCGACATTAGTAAAGGTGGCATGGACCAATTCTAGTCGATTTTTTTCATTTGGAAAAAGTTGAGGTCGATCCGATTTTCAAAAAAGTTGCCAAACAAGAATTTCTACTTGATTGTTAAATTTTAGTTTTATCAACTTAATAGTTTTAGAAAATTTGATTCTTGCTAGATAAGAGAATCGGCCCTTAGTTGGCGGACCATCTAATCATGGGACTATTGAGAGCGCGTGCTTTCATCTAGGGAGATTGCTAAGAGAAAGCTTAAACTCATTGACATATCTAGTTAAACCCATTTCCATTCAAAGCTTAAGTTAATGAGTTATGAGCCAACTAGGATATATTAATTACACCACACCATACCATTTATATAATGTCGGATTCTCCAACACAACTCACACATATATCCTAACAGAGACATTAAATTATTTTTACATAAAAGTCTATTTCTATAGTGAAGGTACATTTTGCAAAAAAAAAAAAAAAAAAAAGAAAATCTACTTTGGCTTGGGTGGGATTGGAGAATAAAGAGTTCCGATGTGGTAGAGGAAATTTATCATCTCGCAAGAACTGATTGAGAGGCCGGTAGTTAATAACCAGTTTCATTTTTCCTTTGTTCTGCTTACTTGTTAACATATTGTTAATGAATATATAGAAAATTGAAATTTTTTATCAGTAAGCATCTTTAACAAATGCTTTGGGATATTCATTAATTTGACACTAACTAAAATATTTAAGAATACCTATACGCAGTCTTAAAACACCACGTAAATTTTACTGATGGGAGAAATTCAAAAAAACCGAGCAATAGCATAGTCCACAAATCACACTTTTGTGCTTGAAAGTTGAAAATAGAAAAAAAAAATATATCATTAAATAGATTTTAAAAGTAATAAAAATGAAAATGAAAAAAAGTTAAGCTATAAAAAATAGTACGTTTGTTTGGGAATAAAAGGAAGGAGAATTTTTCTTTAAAGAAAATGACAAACGGAACAAAAAAAAAAAAAAAAAACGATGGAAGCACCAAAGATGGTTGCTCGGAAGCTTCTCTCGCTACACCAAATTTGTCCAAGCTGTGTTACAATATATGATGAGTTAAAAATGTCCGACTTATTGTATACTATATTTATATTGAGTATATAATCTACTAAAATTTTGTGTAAACTCTAGACAACTGAGTGTATGGGTGAAAAACAATTACATCACGTGATAGGTTTTGCAATAATCTCTATCAAAAGCTAAATTGTTATCACATCTACATCATTCTTTTTGTCTTCTCATTGTTGCTTAATTATAAATTGAAACAATGTTAAATTTATAGACCTATCACTTTGGTTCCAAACTTATATGTAAGTTTCACTATTTTGAGATTATTATTTTGTCAAGATTTGTACTTTAATAAAATTATGCAATTTCATGGTACATGCTTACATTTTCTACGTATAATCTTCAACAAAACTACGTGTATATAACGTTCTTAAATCAAAATTCACAATTTTCACTACCAAATTATAATGCATGACATGTGAAGATATTATTTAATAAAGCCTATAGAATAATAAATTAATAAATAAATAAGGTAAGAAGCACATCATATTTACAATGGATTTTGGCCTTTTTTTTGTCCTAATTAGGGGTGTGCATGGTCCGGGCGGGCGGTTCCCGACCTAGAACCGGAACCGCCCGCTAAGGACCGGTTCCAAAAAATTGGAACCGGGATCCACCCGTTTGTTGCATGGATCCACCCGGGAACCGGACCGCCGTCCGGTCCGGTTCCCGGTGGATCCATGGAACCGATCTTGACGCAAAACAATTTTGGTTTTCAACATAGAACGGTCGGGTCTATGAGTTGGGAAGGAGAGGAGGAGGTCTATGGTCGGGTTTTCAACGTAGAACGGTCGCAAAACAATTTTGGTTTCCCGGACCGCCGGTCCGGTCCGATTCCCAAGTTTTGAGCTCTAAATTCCAAGTTCCAATCTCCAAAAAGTAAAACAATAATTAATAGATAATTGCTCAACATTAAATAACAGTCAACTACACGTGAATGACAAAAAAAACCAAGTGCGGTGGGGAAAAACCCTCAAGATGACTCATAGGGTACCTCTACTTCTAGATGAGATCTAATCTTGGTTTCTTTTAGTAATTTTTTTTTTTAATATTAAAAAGGTTCCGGTCCGGTCCGGGTGGGCGGGCGGGCGGGCGGATCCGCCCATGGAACCGGGAACCGGACCGGTACCCACCAGTTCCCATAAATTGGAACCGGGAACCGGACCGGTTCCCTCAAGAACCGCCGGTTCCGGGTGGTTCCAGTCCGGTTCCGGGCGGTCCGGGCGGTTCCCGGGTATTTTGCACACCCCTAGTCCTAATGACAGAATAAAAGGAGAAGGAATAAAAATATGACAAATTTTTTAGTTTGGGGAAAATAAGAAGAAACTGAAAAGAAAAATGGCTGCGATTGAACTGACGCCTCCATCGAGAACCAAAACTACTAGTTTTTATCTGAATTTTGTCCTAAATTTCGTGATCTAGTAAATCTAAAAATATATAAGATATTACTACCGAATTTGGTACGACTTTCCCCACATGAGAGATTCCAAATGACCTCTTAGACGGGCTTGACGTTCTAGTTGCAGCATCTGCACGTGAATAAATCGAAAAGTTGGCCGACAGCGTTTGACTCTCTCTTTTGATAATTGCGTTGAAGATTACAGAGATTGATGGACTTAGAACATGAGATTTTGGAGTATCTGAATATTTAAGTCTTCCGTTAGTACAAATGATTGATAATAAAATCACCTTTTAGACGTCGATATTTGCAAAGGCTTGGTTATTCTAACTAGTCTTTAGTTGCCCCCACGTCGTCGAATTTTAGAGCTGGCAATTGGTGTCATTTTACCATCTCCATTTCTTATTAAATTCAGGTTTAAGCCAAACACGGCAATTTCAATTAACGTTATTGTATCATTGAGTTTGCACAACGACGTGTTTACAAACGGGACACACGATTTAACTCATTTAGCACGTTGAAGATACAAAACTCCTATAAATGTGTAAGAATGTGTTTAAACGTGGATAAACAAGTCTAAAATGTATCGAAACAAGCATCGTCTCAACAAGAGTAGCACACTAATAACCCATTTTTTCAATTGAACGTGTTTGAGCGTGTTATAAACAAGTTGAAATGCTCAACCATACAAACGACTCTGACAAAACCTTATCTAGTTGCTGACTTACTGGAGCCGCAACAACAGACTTGGAATGTTAGTCTCTTTTACATCAGCACCATGATGCTCAAACCATCAAAGAAATCACCAGCATTCCGGTTAGACCTAACCATATAGAGGACAAGCAAATATGGACAGACACTATCCATGGCCAATATACAGTGCAGAGTGGCTATCAAGTAATCAAGAAAGCAGACTCAAAGATTCATACATACATGCCATCCACATCATATCAAGCACCTGTGAACCTATGGAAAAGTATTTGGCAACTAAAACTATCGCCTAAAATCCGGACCTTTATTTGGTCCCTCTGCCATAATGCTTTGGCGACAAAGGCAAATCTCTTTCGCCATCATATTAGCACAGATATAGTCTGCAATATATGCAATAACAATAATCCGGAAACCCTTGAACACCTCTTCCTATTTTGCCCGTGGACAACAACGATCTGGTCTCATCCCACAGTTGGTATTTCTTTAACTCCTCAAGATGTCCCTCACATAGATCAATGGCTAGCAAATAAAGCTACTCAGAAACAGAGCTTACTTGATTTCGACACAATAGTTGCGCTCCTCTGGCAGATCTGGAAGGCAAGGAACAACTTTGTTTTCCGCAACCATCGTTCTGATCCACTACATCTGCTGAGTGTCGTCTCCGCACAGGTTCACACAGCTCGGAATTTACAGCTTCACTCTGTTGCAACTAGACTGCCATCAACCCTATCTTCCCAAGTATGGCGACCTCCCGATCCCGGTGTCCTGAAGTGTAACATTGATGGGGCTTTCAAGCTTGAAAGCAACCAAGGCTCAATGGCAAGTCTATGCCGAGATCACACTGGAAAGTTGATAGAAGGATTTACTCGGGATTTCGTTGCATCCTCGCCTCTGCAGGCTGAAACCTTTGCCTTTTTGCTTCCTTTTACAGTACTTGATCCAACGAGAACGAACGAAGGATCCGATTGTGGTTGAATCTGACTACTTGTTGCTGGTTAATGCCGTGATTGACAACCGAACGACGCCATGGGAGGTGCGATCCCTGCTTGTTGAAGCCACCGTTCTCTTGCGCCGGTTCTCCAACCTTTGCATGCGGCATTGCAATCGCGAAGCAAATTTTGCGGCCGACTGGGCCGCGAAGGCCCACAAGAATAGAACCCTAGTTGCTAATTGGGCCGAAGTGCCCCCTTCCTGTTTGTTAGATCTTCTAGTTTTTGACGCTAAAGCTGCTGGTTGTAATGGTTACGCTACTTGAATGAAAGCTACTCTTCTTCGACCAAAAAAAAAAAAAAAAAACCATACAAACGACACTTTTATGCTTTATGTATAGACAGATTGACCGACCAAAAAAAAAAAAGTATAGATAGATTGTCCTATTTATTAATCAACTGCGCATGATTAAATTCTAACTGGACACGCTAAATTTCATGTTGTGTGAACAAATTGATATTGATAACTTTCTTGAAGTGCTTCTCCTAGGCATACCACTCCAACACCTTCGTATTGGCAAGTGCCTTTGCAAGGGAATTTTTTTTTTTTTTAAAAAATTAAATCTATTGTATTTTTGTTAATTCAATCATAAACATTTTAACTTGACTAATTTAATCCAAAATATTTTGATGATTTATCAATATAATTCATCCAGTCAATTTTGATCGAAAATCATTGACATGGACCGCTAGTTGCCCTACATGGCATGATCAGCGCTAATGTGAATAATCTTTGATATTTCCTTCTTTTTTTTCCTTTCCTTTCCTTTTTTTTTTTTTTTTTTGCCATAGGGGTGGCCAGCCTCACTTGGGTGAGGGTGAGCGCCAATGGAGGGTCCCCTCGCCAAACATGGTGAGGCCACCTTGGCCTAGGTGTCAACCTCGCCGATGCTTGCCTTTCACCAACCATTAAACACTTGCGAAAAGAAAAGGGAAAAACAAAGAAAGGAAAAAAAAATCAAAAAATTATTTAGAATTTGTAAAAATTATCCACATCAATGTCAACCGTCTAATAAGCACCGGTCATTTCATATATGACGGTCGGCGTCCATATCAGTAATTTCCTGTCAAAGTTAGCTGAATTGATACATTGAGAAATCATTAAAAGATTTAGGATTTAATTGACTAAATTGAAAAAATTATGATCAAATTGGTATAAATGTAATGTTAGATTTAGGATATTATTAGTAATTTCTCTCCTCTAGAGTCACCTTCACCCTTTTATCTTGAAACTCCATGAGTCGTCTTTGATACTTGAGTGGCAATTTGGCCATCGGAGAAGTCAAGGCGACAAAATCTATAAATGCCGCCATAGTCGCGAGCCCCACGGCGTAATAAACAATGGCTCATTTAAGGCATAGTTGAAAGCTAGAAGACCCTATCCGGTGGAACCGGTAAGGAAAACTCCACAATCGTAGGCCCCTCGCGCGACATGACGTACCATCTGGGTCGGAGAGTGGGTCATTTTCACCGCACTGGGGAGCCGCAGTCGCTTTGGACAAGTCGCTTGCAGATGGAAAAGATCTTATTTTTTCCGGGAGTCCAATCAGTCTTGCTCGAAAGTAGCGTTGCCTTTCCGAAAGAGATTCCAAGCATTTGGCCAAGAACAATCCCCCACCCAGCGCGTAACCGTCATGCTCGAAAGCCTCTTCACCTTCGGCGGCCATGATGAAGGCGCCAAGGAACAAAGGCCCGGTGGAGAGAGTTAAGACCTTGGTCAAAGCAAAGAAGCCGGAAAGGATGACGGCACAAAAGATTTATAAATTTTAATTTAATTTATAATATCATCTTTAAAATTTTAAATTATTTAATATGATTTATGAATTTTGATTTAATATGTAATGTCATTTCTGAACTCTTAATTTATTTAATGTGATTTTTCTGTAGATTAGATGCCACTGTATTGAATTGGAAATGAAGAAAAGATTTGTGGGTTTTTTCCCTTTCTAACCCCCATTTTCTTATTAAGGCATATAAGAGTCTCAAGAATAGTCATTACTTTTAAGTTCACTATAAAAAAAAAAAAAAAATCATAGAAAATGTATACCCTTGTTATTTCCCCGGATCGCGATGCCGGAAAAAAATAAATTTTCTATGTAATTAGGATCAAATGTACCCATCTACCAATAATATCACAATACTTCAATTTCTACCTGTAAATTTGATTTTCATATAATAATCTCATAAATGGTACTGATGGATCGATGTGAAAAAAACAAAAGAAATTAAAGTAACTTCTATATTAAAAATAAGTTGAAAACTTATAAGTTCATTTAATAGATTTAATTCGTAATAAAAGGAGGAAATAAGGAAAATAATTAAGTTACATTCACTCTTGTGTTTGATTGGGAATAAGAGAAAATATACAAACAAAATAAAAAGGGCCGAAGCGCCAGAGTGGTGAGTCAAACCCTCAGTCGTCGTTATAGTTCGAAAACAGTGATTGTTTTCTGAAAGACTTTATTATATTTTATAGAATAATTATTCAATGTATTTGTATTAAAACTATAATATAATAAACAATTATGTCCAAAATTGAAATTAATTCGTTATCCTTAATTAGTTTGATTATTTTTATTATCAACTTCTTAAGTTTCCTCCAAACATTGGAATGGCAATCTTGACCATTCCATTCCTTTCGATTACTTAAGATCAAACACACCATAATCCTCTAACCGGTCATTCAAGAGCATCAACAACCTTGTTTTGAATCTCATATTCATGTTTAGTTCTAGGTTGCTGTGGGCTATAAAAGAAGTCCATCCAAATGTAATTTGGACCATTAGATTGTAACGAAATAATGTAAGCCGTTGGATCCAATTGATTAAATCGTCAAATGAACTGATCAGTGATTTCTTATAGAAAAAATTGCTAGTTATTGAGACGTTGAAACATAGATTTCAATAAAATTTAACAAAACGAAAAAGAAAAAATATTTGCTTTCGCATATACAAAATAAGAACATCTATTTACTTATAGTAGTGTTCGAGAGAGATTCCACCATGTTAAATAGAGATTATAACAGGGAAATAGTAATAATTATACATGCATTCATAAGAATTGCATATTGAATATAGAAAAGTATTGGATATTTGCAGTAGAAAACAACTAATGATAGAAGTACCGATCAGTAGGGAGAAACGCAATAAACAAGCCTCACTGGAAGTAGCGTCCATGTTTATGATGTCATACCGATATGCTTTGGTTATTTCGGGCTTCTCTGTCGTCTGGTCTTTCGACGGGGATGTAGCAGCAAAATCATCTCCCTACACCATTTCCAACTGCACTAAATGAAGAAACTGGCCTCACACAACGCACTCGGATAATGTATGTCGGCTTCTGCAAGGTTCTTCTCAAAAGTTCTCGGAGTAATTGCTCGCATTTGATGTTCGAGACCAGTACTCCTTGTAAAGCTGCCCGAACAATGAATCTTCCTTGCCTACCAATTTCATAGGCTCATCATACTCTACCAACCTCCCTGTTAATGTTGAATGCAAAGAATGTCATGTATTTATCACAGCTCTTGTCAGTTCTCACTAAACAGTTCTTTCGAAGTTTAAGTTTACCGTCGCTTATTGCCAGCACCATCGTGCAGTCCATGACAGTCGGTATCCGGTGGGCCACTGTTATGACAGTGCAGTCTGCAAATTCCTTTCGTATGGTTCTCTGGAGGATTGAATCGGTTGCGTTGTCAATAGACGCAGTGGCTTCGTCAAGGACTAGGATCCGACTTCGCCTCAGCAACGCTCGTCCTAGGCAAAACAATTGCCGTTGCCCCATGCTCCAGTTAGATCCGTCCTGCACAACTGCAATTTGAGTTTGTGTAACTGTTAATGATGGACAATGAGCATATTAGGACTAAATTTTGCTGTCTGATTTATTGTTACCTGGAGATTCCAAGCCCTTCTCTTTTTCTTGTATAGCCTCCCGGAGCTGACATTTTCCAAGAACCTTTTTCCACAGAAATTCAATCAATCATGAAATGTTACCGCAAGTGCTTCCTTTTGCATGGGGTATAGTCATTCAAGATTTAGTTCCGGAGCTCATTAGATTCAACTTATGCGCGGGGCAGTTCTTTTTATAATGCCAGTGCAGTCAGTAAAAGAAAGATCATGCGCCAATTGAACTTCAAGAGACGTTCGGAATTTACCTCCCATATTTCCCCGTCAGTGTGCTCAGACAAGGGGTCCAGGTTGTATCGAACTGTCCCACCAAAAAGTGTCGGATCTTGCGGGATGACCCCGAAATGTGATCTCAGGTCATGAAGTCCAATATTGGATATGTCTAGGCCGTCGACAATTATTTTCCCATCAGTAGGTTCCACAAGACGGAACAAAGCACTGATGAGAGTTGTCTTTCCGCTACCGGTCCGGCCAACGATCCCAATCTTGTGCCCTCCTTTTATTTCACAGCTTATTCCATGAAGAACAAGGGGAGAATCAGGCCGATACCTTACCTGTTAATATCTCAATGATCAAAACTAAGTGAACTACAAGACAAGTCCAGAATCGAGAGGTGTGCTAATAGTGCGTGTCTACCTTCAGATCGTAAATCTCAACATTGCCAGAAGAAGGCCAGTCCGGCGCTGGTCGGCTATCTTCGATCACTTCTGGAGCTTCGCTTTGAATGTGCATGTACTGCTCTAGCCTTTCTACAGAAATGATCAAATTTGATAGGGAGCACTGGGATTGGACCGAAAAGACCAGGAAGATATTTAAAGATAGACTGTACGACAGCGCCATTCCAACAAATCCTGCATCAAATGATAATCAGGCCTGACACCCGCTAAATCTTCAAAGTCGGAAGCCCATTTCTAGCTGATAATGAAAAGGGAAGTGAACCAACATGTCGATGCATAGCTGCTTTGACATTAGATTAAAAAGTGCCCAAATAAAATGATACATCTATAAGAGCCAAGCATCTAGGGAAAGTCTCAATATGAAGAGCTGAATTGAGGTTTTACTGATACGAACCAGAGGAAGAGGACCCGAGATCGAGAAAAGTAATTGCGAGGGCCGAGGACGTTAGGACAATAGCGCACAGGACTTCCAGACGTTGGACCAGCCACTCATTGACTGAAAAACTGTGAAAATACGGACTTGCATTCGCATCAATAAGGCGAAGACTTCTTGAAAAGAATCGGTCTTCTTGGCCAAATGCTCTGATTGTCATCACTCCCGCGATGGACTCAGCGAGGTGGCTTGCGAGTGTAGACTTGGTTGTGCCGTCCAGTCGCATCAACTCATTAGAAGAAGCGTAGTAGTATTTCTGTAGTAAAAGAAAGATAAAAGCTAATGCTGCATTGGAATTTGAATGATAGGAAGAAGGCTCTCAGGAGGCAGGTGTGAAGAATTTTGCCTGTTAAGGAACAATTAATTGATTTGAGGCATAAGCATTACCTGTATGATCAGCGTCAAATAAATCATGGGAATGATGACAAACAAAACCGGCCACGTAAGAAAAGCAAGTATCAGAAAGCTCGAGTAGGTATTCATCGTGGACCCAAGGGCAATGGTAAACTTGAAGGCCACATCGACGTCGATGATGCTTAAATCTGAAGAAACCTACAAAATTCAGCAAATAATGTTATTCATCTTAAACAATTTCAAAGCACGGCGACTTCAGAGTATGTTCTTACCCGGCTGAGTATTCTTCCCAAAGGAGTCGAGTCGTAAAAGGACATTGGCGCTCGAATAAGGGACTTCAACAACACAGAGAATATGGTGTTCGATGCGCCGCAACCTAAATAGACTATGAAATACGATCTGATAAGCAAAAAGACAGCGAGGACAACACCGATCCCAGTATAAACGGAGTTCAACTCGACGGTGCTCACACTCATGGTGTTGACTTCAGAAGCCAACCAGTAATTTTGCGCGAGCTGCCCGGCTATAAAGACTATGTGGGATATAGTTGCCAAGGTAAAAAGCAAAAAGCCCTTGTTGTGTTTCAGATACTGCAAGTAGGGTTTGAAACCGCTGTCTCCTATCTCTCTTTCCTCCTGCTTAATCAATTGACTTCCCGGAGAGGCCTCCAGCTGTTCTTTTACATATATTTTCCGGATCTCCTCCTTCGAATATCCAGGCGTTCCGGATGAAACCATTGTGATTTGATTTCCAGAACCAGCAGTCGTGTTATGTGCGTTCACAAGCTCCTGAAATTCTTGGCAAGAAGCCATCAGCTGATCGTATGAGCCGGCACTTACAATTTGCCCAGATGACATTAACTGTCAAGAAACACAACTGTTCAGGAACCCCATGAACAAATGAGAAAAGTGAAAAATAGCTTATTTTTCTTATTAATGAGCCAAAAATCTGAATTCACCAGACACCAAAAAAAAAATTGTCCTTTGGGTTGAATGAGTCACTGACCAAGATAGAGTGAAAAGCTGGAAGAAAGTCAACTTGATGCGTAACAAGCAAAACAGCCTTCCCCGATAAAGCTTCCATGACATATTCCTGCAACAAGAAGTAAACATCAATTGCATTCATTTAGAACTTAACGCAAAAACAAAAAGAAGTTTCACTGTCCTTGAGAGGAGATCACATTAAATAAGCTCGTCGCTGTATGAGCATCCACGGCGCTGAAGGGATCATCCAACAGATACACAGCCGCATCCTGATATAGAGCGCGTGCAAGTTGTATCCTTTGCTTCTGTCCACCGCTCAAATTGACGCCTCTCTCCCCTATCTGAGTTTGATCGCCAAAGGGAAACATCTCAATGTCCTTAGCTAGTGAACACTTCTGAATTACTTCTCTATATTTGACAGGGTCCAGGGTGGATCCGAATAGGATGTTTTGTTGTATAGTCCCAGTCTGGATCCATGCTGTCTGAGACACATACGCCATGCTACCATGAACGCGCACCTAAACACGGATTAAGGCTTACCAGTAAATCTTCAATCACATTTGCTGTTAATTGTTTTAATTATGACCTGCTATATCATATATTGCAAGTCATTATAAGCATAAGATGAACTGGCCATAACAGGAAATAGTACAATTCTCTCGTTACAATGTATAACTAGTAACTCGTCAGAGGAGAAGATTAATCAATGATTTACCATGCCATCGATATGTGGAACCTCTCCAAGAATTGCAGCTAAAAGGGTAGATTTCCCCGACCCAACTTCCCCACATATAGCTACTTTCTCTCCTTTTCTGACCAATAAATTTATGTTCCTCAATGTCGCCTTGGAGGTACAACTGTCCCAAGAAATTTCACGTGAATCCAAGAAAACAGCCATTTCCAGCACCTCATTATCCCTCTGTTGCTTTGTTGGCTTATTTTCCAATTCGGGTGCATCCAGAAATTCGGCAATCCGAGCCAATGAAACTTTTGCCTGGATGAAGGACCCCACCACATCGGGGATCAATCTGATTGGTTCCTGAACGATTCTTAAACTCGCCAAGAACATGAAGACATTGCTTGCGGTCAAAGGAATGCCCAAGAAGTAGCATGCCCAGAAAGTGATGGCGGGAACTAAAACCGGTGAAGACCAAAACAGAACAACATAGTAACCCTGTTGCCACAAAACGGCTGCTATCCACTCCGATTCGTCTTTCCTCAGCTCCTCGATGACTTTCTTGAAGTGCTTCTCCCAAGCATACAACTTCAACACCTTCATATTCGCAAGCGCCTCCGCGATTGCCTTCAGCCTTTTATCTTGAGCCTCCATGAGTTTTCTTTGATACTTGAGTTGCAGTTTGGCCAATGGAGAGGTCACGGTGACAATCAATATGAGTACCGTCAGAGCCGCCAAAGTTGCAAGGCCCACAGCATAGTAAACAATGGCTAATGCGAGGCACAGCTGAAGGCTAGTCGACCATATTTGGTGAAACCAGTAAGGGAACTCACCGATCCTATAAGCATCGGAAGTGACATAATTTACTATCTGGCCCGGAGAGTGAGTCATTTTCGCCGCACTGGAGAGCCGCAGTTGCTTCTGACAAATCGCTGCAGATAGAAAAGATCTTATTCGGAGTCCAATTAGTCTTGCTCTAAAAAACCACTGCCTTTCCGATAGAGATTCCAAGCATTTGGCTAAGAACAATCCTCCAGCTAGCACATAACCCTCATACTCGAAAGCCTCTTCACCATCGGCAACAGCAATGAAGGCTCTTAGGAACAAAGGCCCGGTGGAGAGAGCCAAGACCTTGGTCAAAGCAAAGAACCCGGTAATCAAAATACCTCTCCATTCGCCCTCAAATATAGCAGACAAGATAGAGTAGGTGTCATATGTCGTCTTCTTTTCTTTATGCAGTTGCTCCATGAACTTCGAGTAACATGTTTCTGCTCGTTCTTCCAACCTCAGACGTGGAATATCCTCATTTTGAAGGATCTTCTCGTTGCCCAATTTCATTAGCGAATTCAACCACCAAAATGACATCTTGCTGAAGAATCCCGCCTTGGCAAAAGGAGTGACGTTATCATTCTGTTCTTTGTCCAGCAAAGGTTCATACACAGCTCCATTTTCGCGGTCCTCGCTGTTCTCCATGTGACTGTATCCTCCGAAAGCACAGAAAAGTAGCTGGATCACTTCGGGAAACGATAAACTATCCCACACCAATGACACAGTGGTTTCCTTTATTTACCAAAGGAAAACTAAACAGAGAAATCCTTCACACAACGAGGCTAGTCTAGTATCATATAAATCCGAGCCAGTGGAATGTGTGGAAGGTGTAGCCTCCTAATGGTCACGGTCAAAACTAGCAGCAACCAGCTGACCGCTTGGAACAGAAAGACTAGCCACTCATGTAGAGGTACAAGAGTAGCATCCTCATTCAATTTCCTGAAGATCACTCAAATTCTGAGTGCGGAAGAATAAGTAAAAACTGCGGTGGCAATTGTAATTTTCTTTGTGGACGACTTACGGAGCAAGACAAAGAGGATATCAATGAAGGAACTAAGCTAATGATCCAATCGTATCGTTGGGAAAAATACCCGGTTCATGCATAGACAAAAAAAAACCGCCATATGAACTATTTGATTAGAGAAAGGAATAGTAGAAAATATAAAAGCAATAAATTCATGTCTTCAATACCCACGAAAAGCAAGAATCGAGAATTTCTCGAGTGCTCCCCACCCACAAAACACTCCCTTTTCATGCACGTCTTCAGCAACAGTAGCACTCGAGGGGAAAGGATGAAGTTTCATAGACGCAACCAAGATCAAGACTTCAAACAAGAAGGAGAAGAAGAAGATGACGAAAAACTCACTTCCGAGCTCTACCCAGCAATCTTTGCCGAAACAGAGCAGACGAACAAGGCAAAGGTCGACTCTGCTGTCACAGCAGAAAACAGAGCATCCCTTCTTGCTTGCAAAGAACACAATATTTGTGCCCGAGGAGCTTGATCGGGGTGCAAAAACAAAACAGAATATTAGGTGCATTTAATATGCCATGTGGGATGATAAAATAAACCATACATGACCGGAACGTGGAACGTGTGTGGCAAATCCGGTCCACCTGCCAGTTGAACCATCAAAATTTCTGGCCTGACTCTCTCCGTTGATGCACCGTCTCTCTTACCTTTACTCTCTCTCCTCCCCTCCATTTCTGCCCGCGACTCTCTCTCTCTCTCCTTCTTCTCTCTCTACTTCTCTTTTCTTTCCTCTTGCGTTTGCCATGGCTCGAGCTCGAGTCGGCTCATGGCCGCTTCAGGTCGAGGAGGGACGGCACGCCGCCGGACGCGACAATGAGGGATAAAATTATTTTGTCAAAATTTGTACTCTTGAATTGTCTCTCCCTCCTGCTGCAACCTTTGCCTCTATCTCTATAGAAGTTACGCCAATTCATGATATGTGTTCACATTGCTCATGTGTGAGATCTCCAAAATCTCACTCCTCACTAGTCACTCCTATGCATATGAACAGATGGAGAAGATGGCCGACAGTGTCTGACTCTCCCTTTGGCTCTATCTCTATAGAAGTTACGCGAATTCATGATATGTGTTCACATTGCTCATGTGTGAGATCTCCAAAATCTCACTCCTCACTCCTATGCATATGAACAGATGGAGAAGATGGCCGACAGTGTCTGACTCTCGCCCTCTCTCTCTCTCTCTCTCGGTAGCTGGGTCGAAGATTGCAGAGATTGACCAGCGTGGAACACGAGGATTTCGGAATATCTGAGTACTTAATTCTCTGGTGGGTATAATGATTGACGATAGCATCACCTTTTAGACGTCCTCGAATTTTAGTGCTGGCAATCGGTGCCTTCTGCAGATCTCATTATAATTCAGGCGTGTCGTGAGCATGTTCAAACGCCCATGAACGAGTCTAAAATTTATTGAAACGCCCCTCATCTCAACAGAAATAGTATGCTAAGTGCGGGTTCAAGCTGTGTCATGAACGAATTAACAGTGCTTTCATGAGTTACGAGTTATGTATAGATGGATTGACCCGTTTATAAATGGATCATGTATGATTAAACTCCGTCCAAGTATGCTAGATCCCGTATGGTGTGGACAAGTCAATGTTAGAAAGTTTTCATATTTAAGCCAAACATGATCATTTTAATCAATGGCCTTGTATCATCGAGATATGCATAATTGATCTAACTCATTTAGCACGTTGAACATAAAAACTCAATACAAACGTGTAAAAGCGAGTTTTAACAAATACCAACAAATCTAAAACTCATTGAAACGTGTGTCGTCTCAACAAAAGTAGCACAATCATAGCCTATTTTTCAATTGAATGTGCTTCAACGTGCCACAAATGAGCCAAAATGCTCAACCATACCAACAACGCTTTTATGATTCACGTACGAATAGATCGACCCATTTATGAATCGATTGGGTATGATTAAACCTCCAGCCAAGAATGCTAGATATGGCATGGTGTGAACAAGTCGGCGTTAGAAGGTTTTCAGTCACATCTTTTCAATGGCAGTGATAATCCGGCCATGTGTTGCATGAAAATCTAGGAACCAGGAAAAACTGACTTCTCTATTCAAAAATCCCAAGTGTAAGTGTACTCACTAGTCGCACGGCTTACTTGCTAGTATAAATTGTTTTGTAAAGTTGATAAATGTTAAATGCCTTATATTTTTTATAGAACACTATCAAGCCCATTATATCCGAGTAGGAAATGTTGTACTTAATTAGTACGTCCATGATGGGATGTGATGAGAACGCACCATTTCGTTTTGATACGCTACGATAAAAAGACACAATTTGAAAGGGCATGAGGGACTCATATAAAATTATTATGAAGATAATCGTTGACAGGTTGTTGGCAAAACGTACGCTCAGAAATTCCTCTCATTTTCTTTTCCCCTTTCCATCAAAAGAAAAAGAAGGCATTACATTTCTCCTTTACAATAACAATTGATATTTATGTTGTGGAAATTGGATGTTTTCCTCATAACTGCATTCAGACTAATGTGAAGTAATATTGTTCGTGATTCATCCACAATTCAACGTTCGTTCCCAGGTAAATTGTTAACTACGCATCGAAAATAGGTAAGTCGTTTTTCGCCAACTTTCTTCCAACAACCTTTTTTTTCCTAAAGAAAGAATAGAATGAGAAGGAATAAAAATATGACAATTTTTTTAGTTTGGGGAAAATAAGAAGAAACTGAAAAGAAAAATGGTTGCGATCGAACTGACGCCTCCATCGAGAACCAAAACTACTAGTTTTTATCTGAATTTTGTCCGAAATTTCGTGATCTAGTAAATCTAAAAATATATAAGATATTACTATCGAATTTGGTACGACTTTCCGCATATGAGAGATTCCAAATGACCTTTTAGACGGGCTTGACTTTCTAGTCGCAGCATCTGCACGTGAATAAACCGAAAAGATGGCCGACAGCGTTTGACTCTCTCTTTTGATAATTGCGTTGAAGATTACAGAGATTGATGGACTTAGAACATGAGATTTTGGAGTATCTGAATATTTAAGTCTTCCGTCAGTACAAATGATTGATAATAAAATCACCTTTTAGACGTCGATATTTGCAAAGGCTTGGTTATTCTAACTAGTCTTTAGTTGCCCCAGGCTTGGTTATTCTATCGTCCCCCACGTCGTCGAATTTTAGAGCTGGCAATTGGTGTCATTTTACCATCTCCATTTCTTATTAAATTCAGGTTTAAGCCAAACATGGCAATTTCAATTTACGTTATTGTATCATTGCGTTTGCACAACGATGTGTTTACAAACGGGACACACAATTTAACTCATTTAGCACGTTGAAGATACAAAACTCCTATAAATGTGTAAGAATGTGTTTAAACGCAAATAAACAAGTCTAAAATGTATTGAAACGAGCATCATCTCTACAAGAGTAGCATACTAAAAACCCATTTTTCAATTGAACGTGTTTGAGCATGTTATAAACAAGTTGAAATGCTCAACCATACAAATGACACTTTTATGCTTCATGTATCAACAAATTGACCTATTTATGAATCAATTGCGCATGATTAAATTCTAATTGGACACGCTAAATTTCGTGTTGTGTGAACAAATTGATATCGATAACTTTCTTGAAGTGCTTCTCCTAGGCATACCACTCCAACACCTTCGTATTGGCAATGGCAAGTGCCTCTGCAAGGGAATTTAAAAAAAAATTTAATTAAATCTATTATATTTGTGCTAATTCAATCATAAATATTTTAACTTGACTAATTTAATCCAAAATATTTTGATGATTTATTAATATAATTCATCCAGTCAATTTTGATCGGAAATTGTTGACATGGACCGCTAGTTGCCTTACATGTCATGATCAATGCTAATGTGAATAATCTTTGATATTTCCTCTTTTTTTTTTTTTGCCATAGGGGTGGCCAGCCTCGCTTGGGTGAGCGTGAGCGCCAATGGAGTGTCCCCCTCGCCAAACATGGGAGGCCACCTTGGCCTAGGTGTCAACCTCGCTGGTGCTCGCCTTTCACCAACCATTAAACACTTGTGAAAAGAAAAGCGAAAAACAAAGAAAGGAAAAAAATAAAAAAATTATTTAGAATTTGTAAAAATTATCCACATTAATGCCGACCTTCTAATAAGCACCGCTCATTTCACATATCAGTAATTTCCTGTCAAAGTTAGCTGAATTGATACATTGAGAAATCACTAAAAGATTTAGAATTTAATTGACTAAATTGAAAAAAATTATGATCTAATTGGTATAAATGTAATGATAGATTTAGGATATTATCGGTAATTTCTCTCCTCTACAGTCACCTCCACCCTTTTATCTTGAGCCTCCATGAGTCGTCTTTGATACTTGAGTGGCAATTTGGCCATCGGAGAAGTCAAGGCGACATAATCTACAAGTGCCGCCATAGTCGCGAGCCCCACGGCATAATAAACAATGGCTCATTTTAGGCAGAGTTGAAAGCTAGATGGCCCTATCCGGTGGAACCGGTAAGGAAAACTCCACAATCGTAGGCCTCTCGCGCGACATGACGTACCATCTAGCCCGGAGAGTGGGTCATTTTCACCGCACTGGGGAGCCGCAGTCGCTTCGGACAAGTCGCTTGCAGATGGAAAAGATCTTATTTATTCCGGGGGTCCAATCAGTCTTGCTCGAAAGTAGCGTTGCCTTTCCGAAAGAGATTCCAAGCACTTGGCCAAGAAAAATCCCCGACAAGCGCGTAACCGTCATGCTCGAAAGCCTCTTCACCTTCGGCAGCCATGATGAAGGCGCCAAGGAACAAAGGCCCGGTGGAGAGAGTCAAGACCTTGGTCAAAGCAAAGAAGCCGGAAAGGATGACGGCACAAAAGATTTATAAATTTTAATTTAATTTATAATATCATCTTTAAATTTTTAAATTATTTAATATATAGTGTCATTTATAAACTTTTAATTTATTTAATATGATTTTTGAACGTTTGGTAAATATTCAATTTAATCCATAAACTATATAAAAATATATAATGTTATCATTTCATTAATTCAAACTCAGGGACAACATTGAATATTTTCATATAGTTTATGAACTTCCCGTGACCTTTCCAAAAGTGAACCGCCCAGGGAAGGACGATGGATTACTAAACGGGAACAAAGATTCCTCACACGAGACAATCGCTTGTGTTTAGCACAAACTCTCCCAAGTCCTATCAGTCTCAACTTGGTACTTGAATCAACATGTATTTTAAGCTTACCTTTTGGAGCCACAACTAATCAGTTAGGGTCGAGACACGCAAGTAAAATGCAAGAGTGCATTTTAGTTCCGCAAACCAAAGATTCATTAGATCCAGGGATTTAATTATACTAGAATTAACTAACAGTACGGTTTCTCTTTTATTTGTAAAATGTTTTGCATGCAATCTTTGTCAATTTTAATCATAAGCCAATAACATGTGAAAAGTGATCATACGAGTACACAAGCATTATTAAACACTCAATAATTAAAGCGATAAATAAATTACTCAAAACATTAAGAACTTGGAGTGCATATGCAAGCATCGATTTATTGAACACTCAATAATTAGGGTTTTCTTATTTATGACTCAATTTAAATGAAATGAGATAAAATTAAACATAGATTAATCCTACAATGCAAGCTGTATAAAAAAAATTGTATTTTCTTTTATGCTATGTGAGCTCTACATGCAATTTACATGATTCTAATAATATTTTTTGTTTAAAAAAAAACTATGGATTACTCTAAATCCATATGCATCCTAATTAACGCGCATTGACCCAACTATAAAAACCCTAAAAATACAAACTATGAATGTACCCTAATGATGTGATATGTAACATGTAATGTTCACGTGATAATTAATGAAATTCATGGAACTTTAAAAGAATGTCATTCAAAAACTTATCAATATATTTCAAAACATATTGTTCCGAGCAACCAAGATTCGTAATATATCACGCATGATGAATCATATGAAAAATCATGCCTAGATAATATTTAGGGTCTGACCTTAGTATCTAAAGGTTTAACGATTTAATATATCTTGACTAATGCCAAGAAATAAACAAAATATAAATGATATAACCTATGGTTTAATACGAAATAACCTGTATGAAGCTATAAATCAAATTACCCACATAAAAATACTTCGAACCTACCTTAGTCCGTACTTAACCTTGGGCACCACGAGGAATCAACACGCGGTGAAAGTGCAGTCATCAACGGGAGGAATAACCAACGAGGAGATTCAAGGAAGGTGGCTACGAGTGACCAACGCTCGCTGGAAAACGCCACAAGTAACTGATGCGATTGTAGGGTGATAACAGCTGGATTTAGAGTGTGTGGAAAGGGATATCGATGAATAAACGTAAATGAATGATAGAATACAATCAAAACCAAGGCATATAGAACGTGCCACCAATGGAGGATCAAAATTGGGATTAACAAAGTTTATTACCGAGGCTTATAGGACGAACCACCTGCTAGGAATATAGGACTTCGAATAGGAGAAACTCACCACTAAAGCCTATAGAAAATCATCAGCCAAGGATACAATGCTTCTTGGCACACCACCAAGGAAGAAATCCACCTTCCAAGGATACAAAAATTGAGTATAGATATTTGCTTACTCAGAGACAAATCTCATATATTCTTAATATTCAAAAAAATTGACTGACTTAAATTTAAAAGTTCACCTCATTATATGGAGGGATCATTACATAAGAAATAGATCAAACATTGAAGACAAGGGAACTTCCCAACATTGACATCATAGGAACTAGAAACACAATAAAGACCTATGAACTAAAAATGCATTAAAACACTTAGAAACTTGAACTTTGAGTCTTTTATTATATAGGAATGAAGGTGCTCTTGGCTCGACATCCTTTGTTCTGTTCCACTCAAAACCTCATTTTTCCTTGGGTTGTAGTGTAAACAGTATGTGATGTAACTTGAGTAGAAAGTATTGATTCATTTCTCACAACAACTTGTGAATCTACAACACAACTAAGACTCATAAAACTAAGACTAAAGATATTTGACCAAATGCAAGTAATTAAACTTAGACTCTAAATTCGTTCGTCATCCTGGGTATCCCAATAGACATCTTCAAAGATCACCAAACAACAAAGGAGATTGCCAGATCAACCTTCGACTGCTAGATAGTTGATTAGTAGTCTCAAAATTGACAGCAAGCTTGTAAATTGACATCTTGGTTCAATCAGTGCAAGCATAAATTGACAACCATGAAATCAATAACTTGTCAACCAAATCAATAACTCTCCCACCTAATCAGAAATCATTCTTACAGATCGATAACTCGCATATAGAATCAACATGAGTTGATCGACAAAGTCTGATGCTCCCGGTTGTGCCTTTTCTTTGACCTGAGTGATGGGGTTGTAAGGGTCATGTGAAAGCTCCTATTAAATTCATTGTCGGCTGTTCTTCCTTGACCTTCAAATGTAGATAACCAAATTGAGTTTAGACATTTGAGTTGTCATTTCAACGCTTTTAGCTTCTTTACCATTGTAAACGTTTTGGATCCTCTAAATTCCTGTTGCCAGCAAGCAAAGAACATTGGTAAGAAATCGGGGCTATCGGTCCAAAAGTAGAATAAATAAGGGTTTCCTTCTTCTAGAGGTTGTGTCAAGTCGCCCAAGCACGGGGAATGACCTGAAACAATGGGAAGCAGGAATTCAACTGAATAATGGTTATATTTGTTTTGCCATTCTGCATTAACTAGGTTTCTGTCAATTCTACTCTCTCTAGGATCCCAGACTTTTGTTTATCCAAGCAAAAAAAGATCCTGTCGACACAGGTTCAATCAGTGCAGGCTCATCAATCATGGCATTTAGCTCCTCTATACCAAAAGTGCAACAAGCAGCGAAGCCAATTCTTTCACAATTGTATCCCTCGTTTCATTGAAATCCCAACTAATAACTAAGATAGGTTTCCGGTATCATGGGTAGAGAAATTTGTTATGTTGCGCCATAGAATATCTCGTTCTTCAGTGGTCTTTCCATGAAAGGCTGAAAGTGGAAAGGGGTCAGCCCCGGGCTTTTCAATTATACAATGTTCAACTTGTGCAGAGACTTCCATCACCGTTACACTGAGAATGGACGGTTTCTACAGAATCCAGATCCTCCCTAGGCTTCTGCACATGTAGTTATGAATGTAGCTCCAGCCTTGGAAGCTATTATCAATGACAAAATCTGCATTCACTTCTTTTATTTTATGCTCGGTTAAAATAGGGATATGAGGATCTTGGGGGCAAAGCAAAATCCACAAGCTCCCCTCTTTTGGGGTTGTTGACACCTAATTTTGGCGACCTTAAAGAAATAAAAAAATAAAAATTACATCAGAACAAATAAAAGAAAAAAAAAGGGGAAAATCAATCTGATTGATTATGCATGGAAGTTGAAAATTCTGATCTTGATAAATGCGAAAGCAATTCCCGGTCAAGGATCAAGATTTAGGAAATCAGGTAAATAAAGAGTAAGAATTTTGATAAAATGGAAGGAATCGAAGCAAGATCGAGTTGATTGTGAAATCACGTTCCGATTTGCAGCTATGAATTAACGCAACAGAAGATGGAAACTCAAAAGTTGCCATGGAAAGTGGCTGTCTGGAATCATTATAAAAGAGAGCCACATTTTTCGTGACGGGGGAGGAATTCGAAAAAATCAAGAGAGAAATTTGGAAAAGTGTGAGAATTCGCTGAAAAAAATTGAGACACGTGAGAAAGGGAGAACAGAGAGGGAAAGAGCTCTCTCGGTCAACTTTGCCGAGATACTTGTCTTGTCCTGCCGCACCGCCATCGCTCTGTCACCCTCAACGACGTAGCTGCTCTGTCCCTTTGCCGACGTGATGCTGCTTTCTCCTCGCATCGCTGCCGCCCAGCAGAGCCTCTTGCCGTAAACGGCCCCGCCAGTTTCTCGGGAACGGTTACTACTTTCAGATTGCTTGGCATTTTTGCTCCTGTGGATCTTGGGACGCATCTCTTGATCGTTTGTTATTGCCCTCTGGATCTCCAGAGCTCTTATTATTGGCGGAGTTTCCAGCAAATCTCTATCCTCCTGAAGTCCACCAGCGAAGTGGGAGAGGGCCATATGGGAGCAAATAAAAAATATATAAAGATTTTTCTCTTCTTCTTTGCGGGTTACTCACGTTCCACCATCTTCATGTCTCATTGACTAATAAGATTCGGCGAGCTCAATTCCAGCGAAGCACCATCCCCTGTGGCGATTCGTGCCGTCATCCCGAGCCGACGATAGTGCTGCTGATCCCCGTCGCGCTGCTGTCCTCTCTTGAGTCCCCATTTTAGGTAGTTTATTTTTTATCAAGTTTCATTATTATTGTGTAAATTAGAACATTGGGTGTCAATGTTCATTTTTTTAAATACTTTAGGCATAATCTATAAGGTTTTGCCCAAAATTATTATAATTTTTAATTTGATTCGTAAGATATCAGATCATTTTTTTAATTATATTGATTTTTTGGGAATTTTGATAGAATTTTGATTATTAAATCATTATAATTATTAATTTGATCCGTAAGACTTTAGATCAAATTTTTAATTATTTTGAATTTACTTAGATGTTGCAATCTTTAGGGTTAAAAAAATCATTAATTTAATCCATGAGACCATAGATTATTTTTTCGATTGTTGTAATCCTTCATTTGATGAATGTCTTGATTAATTTAGATATATTATTTATCGATAATTGCTTATCTTGAAAAACACTAAAAAATATATAAAAAAAAAAATTAAAAATCAAATCTTGCATCGAAGTGTGTTGGTTTAGTAAATTAGGATTGCATTTTTAGATAATTTTTTGGAATAGATTATGATTAAATTTTTTTTTATTAGATAATCTTTGCACATTTTGATGATCTCATTTTTCTAAAAAATAGTTTTCTAAGATAGGATAGGGTTTAAGTCAAATTAATCCCTAAAATAAATTAGAAAATTATTTCTTTTTAGATAGTTTAATTAGAGTTTTTATTAATTCCGAATTTCAATACAAAAAATACAAAAAATATTAGGTGCATGTTAATTAGTTTGCATAATGGGTTCATTTAATTAGAATTTGTTTGTTAGTAAAATTAGGTCATGTAGTTAAAATGCATGTTTTATGATAAAACTCTAATTTCAAGAAAACCCAAAAAATAATTGTTTGTTTTGTGTGTTTAATTCTTTTGATGCAATTTGTTTGATTCATTGAGTGTTTAATAATGATTAAGCACCGTGTGATCACCCTTCTGCATGATAGAGATTTAGGTTAAAATAAATCAAAGCTGCTTGCAAAAACATTTTTGAAAATAAAAGAATGGTACCGAAAGGCATTAGAGAAATCTAGTGTAATTAAGTCCTCGTACTCATAGTCTCTGGTTCGTAGGAGTAATATTTACTTAAATGTCTAATCGACCTACCATAAATTGATTAGTGGCAACTCCTAGATAAAACCCATTTTCATGTTAAAAAAACTTGAACCTAAATCGCAAATTGGTATGGGTCTGGGAGGGCCCGAGCTAAGTTTAAGACTTAGTAGTCCATTAGCCTAAACTCTAGGTGGTGCACCCGAAAATTTAGGTCGCGACAGGGGTTACAATTAAGGTCCCTCACACTCCATGAGAGAATATTCATTAATGAGGAAGTTCCATCCCATCCCTAGAGCCCCAAGTATATCAAAAGAACAAATCTAAGTGCGCCTATAATCGCGCACCCGCACGCGGTTGGTGGGGTCTAGTCCACACCCAATCATTTCTTTAAATACACTAAAGAAACCCCGCACTTATTAATTGATCAACTTCCTCCCACTTTTCCTATGTGGAACAAGGAAACATACACTTAATTTGTTTTATAAACAAACTTCCAACACTTGAGAGGAGATCACATTAACAAGCTAGTCGCTAGATATGCATCCACAGTGCTGAAGGGATCATCCAACAGATACACATCTGCATCTTGATACAGAGTGCACGCAAGTTGTATCCTTCGCTTATGTGCGCCACTCAAATTGACGCCTCTATCCCCTATTTGAGTGTGATCACCAAAGGGAAACATCTCGATGTCCTCAGCTAGGGAACACTTCTGAATTACTCCTCGATATTTGACAGAGTCCATGGCCAACCCAAATAGGATGTTTTCTTATACAGTCCTGATCTAGATCCATGCTGTCTGAGACACATACGCCATCCTACCATAAATGTGCACCTAAACACATGTCAAATATTGCCAGTAAGTCTTCAATCATATTAGTTGCTAATTTACTTAATTCCGACCTGATAAATTGTACATTGCAAGGAAATAACAATGTACAACTAGAAACTCCCCAAAGGAGAAGATTAATCAATGACTTACTATGCCGATGATTTATGGAACTTCTCCAAGAATTGCAACTAATAGGGTAAATCTCCCCGACCCAACTTCCCCACATATAGCTACTTTCTCTCCTTTTCTGACCGACAAATTTATGTTTGTTGTACTTTAGCTAGTACGTCCATGATGGGGTGCAATTGGAACGCACCGTTTGGCCTATGATGGGGTGCAATTGGAACACACCATTTGGACTTAATAAGCTACGACGGAAAGGCACCTCTTTGAAAGGGTATGAAGGGTGTCGTATATAAGTCTTTTGTAGACAACCATTGGCATTTGTTGGCAGATCATTTGCACCAAAATTTCTCTCCCTTTCCATCATCAAAGAAGAAGGCATTCCATTTCATCCTTTACAAGAACGGTTTGCATTTACGCCGTGGAAATCAGGTGCTTTCCTTGTGATTGTATTCAAACCAAAGTGAAGTAATTTTGTTCGTGATTCATCCGCAATTCAACGTTCGTTCCGGGGTTAATTGTTGCTTGCACTTCGGATAAAGGTAAGCCGTCTTCCGCCGACTTGAAATCCAACAATGTTCCTCAATGTCACCTTCGAAGTACAACTGTCCCAAGAAATTTCTTGTGAATCCAAGAAAACAGCCATTTCCAGCACCTCATTATCACTCTGTTGCTTTGTTGGTTTATCTTCCAATTCAGGTTCCTCTAAAAATTTAGCGATCCGAGACAATGAAACCATAGCCTCAATGAAGGACCCGACCACTTCAGAGATCAATATGATCGGTTCCTGAAAGATTCTTAAACTCGCCAAAAACACAAAGACATTGCTTGTAGTCAAGGGAATGCCCATGAAGTAGCATGCTTAGAAACCAACGATGGGAATTAAAACCGGTGAAGACCAATACAGGACCAAATAATTACCCTTTTGCTGCAAAACAGCCGCAATCCACTCTGATTCATCTTTCCTCAGCTCCTCGATAACTTTCTTGAGGTGCTTTTCCCAAGCATACAATTTCAACACCTTCATATTAGAAAGAGCCTCTGTGATTGCCTTCAGCCTTTTATCTTGAGCCCCCATGAGTCTTAGTTGGTACTTGAGTTGCAACTTGGCCATCGGAGGAGTCATGGCGATGGTCAGTATTAGTACAGTAAGAGCTGCCAAAGTCGCAAGCCCCACAGCATAGTAAACAATGGCTAATGCGAGGCACAGCTGCAGGCTAGTGGACCATATTTGGTGAAACCAGTAAGGGAACTCACCGATCCTATAAGCATCGGAAGTGACATAATGTACTATCTGGCCCGGAGAGAGAGTCATTTTAGCTGCATTGGAGAGCCGCAATTGCTTCTGACAAATCGCTGCAGATAAAAAAGATTGATTCTTGCTAGATAAGAGAATCGGCCTTTAACCGGCGAGTCTTTGTATCATTTTTACTCTTGGAAGATCGGTTAGGGTCAAGCAAGTTTCCAATTCCAATTGAAACCAAACCACCCAATCACGTGGAGAACATTGCACAAAGTCAAAATCCTATTAAAGGATTTTTTGGTGTTCCTATTCTTTTCACGTTGAATCATACTAAAGAAACAACAAGACATAGCTCATGTCTGAATAAGAGAGCTATGTGATTAATTAATTTTCATGAAGTCAAGATTTAATGATCGAGTCATTATATATTCACGATAAACTTTAAAAAATTGGTAAGTAAACTTATGAATAAATTTTTTATTTGAAGAATAGTAACAGATAGAAATGACGTGATATTCTTATATAAGCGTCTATATCCATAGTAAATGTGCATTTTGAAAAAATTCTTTCTACTTTATTAAATAGTTATTTGTTAAAAAGCAACTCGGGAGACTAGCATTCAATTGTGGAAGTATCGCAATTTTTAATACACCAACTATCTTCTTGATGTGCACAAACACAATGGAAATTTTGAAAATTGAAAATCTCATCATTAAACATTTTAACAAATGCTCTGCGGTATTTGTTATCGGGACATTTATTAAATATTTGAGAATACCTACATGAGGTCTTAAAATGCCATGCATTAAATTTTGCCGGTGGGAGAAATTCGAAAAAACGAGGCTCATGTAAATTCTAAGTTAGAAAATTTTGCTATAATGCAAAAGAGTAGCTGTTGCTTGTCTAGTTGTTCCTGTAATATGTGATTGTTTAGGCTCATGTTATTGAATTTTTCTGTTGTAGATTAGATGCCACTGTATTGAATTGGAAATGAAGAAAAGATTTGTGGGTTTTTTTCCCTTTCTAACCCTTGTTTTCTTATTAAGGCATATAAGAGTCTCAAGAATAGTCATTACTTTTAAGTTCACTAGAAAAAAAAAATCATAGAAAATGTATACCCTTGTTATTTCCTGCGGGAAAAAAATAGATTTTCTATGTAATTAGGATCAAATGTACCCATCTACCAATAATATCATAATACTTCAATTTCTACCTATAAATTTGATTTTCATATAATAATCGCATAAATGGTACTAATGGATCGATGTGAAAAAAAAAGAAGAAATTAAAGTAACTTCTATATTAAAAATATGTTGAAAACTTATAACTTCATTTAATAGATTTAATTAGTAATAAAAGGAGGAAATAAGGAAAATAATTAAGTTACATTCACTCTTGTGTTTGGTTGGGAATAAGAGAAAATAGACAAACAAAAGAAAAAGGGCCGAAGCGCCCAGTGGTGAGTCAAACCCTCAGCCGTCGTTATAGTTTGAAAACGGTGATTGTTTTCTAAAAGACTTTATTATATTTTATAGAATAATTATTCAGTGTATTTGTATTAAAACTATAATATAATAAACAATTATGTCCAAAATTGAAATTAATTCGTTATCCTTAATTAGTTTGATTATTTTTATTATCAACTTCTTAAGTGTCCCCCAAACATTGGAATGGCAATCTTGACCATTCCATTCCTTTCGATTACTTAAGATCAAACACACCATAATCCTCTGACCGGTCATTCGAAGAGCATTAACAACCTTGTTTTGAATCTCATATTCACGTTTAGTTCTAGGTTGTTGTGGGCTATAAAAGAAGTCCATCCATATGTAATTTGGACCGTCAGATTGTAACGAAATAATGTAACCCATTGGATCAAATTGATTAAATCGTCAGATGAACTGATTAGTAATTTCTTATAGAAAAAATTGCTAGTTATTGAGACGTTGAAATATAGATTTCAATAAAACTTTACAAAAGGAAAAAGAAAAAATATTAGCTTTCGCATATACAAAATAAGAACATCTATTGGAAAAACCCATAATTTACTTATAGTAGTGTTCGAGAGAGATTCCGCCGTGTTAAATAGAGATTATAACAGGGAAATAGTAATAGTTATACATGCATTCATAAGAATTGCATATTGAATATAGAAAAGTATAATTTCTGATAAATATTGGATATTTGCAGTAGAAAACAACTAATGATAGAAGTACTGATCAATAGGGAGAAACGCAATAAACAAGCCTCACTGGAAGTAGCGTCCATGTTTATGATGTCATACCAATATGCTTTGCTTAGTTCGGGCTTCTCTGTCGTCTGGTCTTTCGACGGGGATGTAGCAGCAAAATCATCTCTCTACACCATTTCCAACTGCACTAAATGAAGAAACTGGCCTCACACAATGCACTCGGATAATGTATTCGGCTTCTGCAAGGTTCTTCTCAAAAGTTCTCGGAGTAATTGCTCGCATTCGATGTTCGAGACCAGTACTCCTTGTAAAGCTGCCCGAACAATGAATCTTCCTTGCCTACCAATTTCATAGGCTCATCATACTCTACCAACCTCCCTGTTAATGTTGAATGCAAAGAATGTCATGTATTTATCACAGCTCTTGTCGGTTCTCACTAAACAGTTCTTTGGAAGTTTAAGTTTACCGTCGCTTATTGCCAGCACCATCGTGCAGTCCATGACAGTCGGTATCCGATGGGCCACTGTTATGACAGTGCAGTCTGCAAATTCCTTTCGTATGGTTCTCTGGAGGATTGAATCGGTTGCGTTGTCAATAGACGCAGTGGCTTCGTCAAGGAGTAGGATCCGACTTCGCCTCAGCAACGCTCGTCCTAGGCAAAACAATTGCCGTTGCCCCATGCTCCAGTTAGATCCGTCCTGCACAACTGCAATTTGAGTTTGTGTAACTGTTAATGATGGACAATGAGCATATTAGGACTAAATTTTGCTGTCTGATTTATTGTTACCTGGAGATTCCAGGCCCTTCTCTTTTTCTTGTATAGCCTCCCAGAGCTGACATTTTCCAAGAACCTTTTTCCACAGAAATTCGATCAATCATGAAATGTTACCGCAAGTGCTTCCTTTTGCATGGGATATAGTCATTCAAGATTTAGTTCAGGAGCTCTCATTAGATTCAACTTATAAGCAGGGCGGTTCTTTTTATAATGCCAGTGCAGTCAGTAAAAGAAAGACCATGTGCCAATTGAACTTCGAGAGACGTTCGGAATTTACCTCCCATATTTCCTCGTCAGTGTGCTCAGACAAGGGGTCTAGGTTGTATCGAACTGTCCCACCAAAAAGTGTCGGATCTTGCGGGATGACCCCGAAATGTGATCTCAGGTCATGAAGTCCAATAGTGGATATGTCTAGGCCGTCGACAATTATTTTCCCATCGGTAGGTTCCACAAGACGGAACAAAGCACTGATGAGAGTTGTCTTTCCGCTACCGGTCCGGCCAACGATCCCAATCTTGTGCCCTCCTTTTATTTCACAGCTTATTCCATGAAGAACGAGGGGAGAATCAGGCCGATACCTTACCTGTTAATATCTCGATGATCAAAACTAAGTGAACTACAAGACAAGTCCAGAATCGAGAGGTGTGCTAATAGTGCGTGTCTACCTTCAGATCATAAAACTCAACATTGCCGGAAGAAGGCCAGTCCGGCGCTGGTCGGCTATCTTCGATCACTTCTGGAGCTTCACTTTGAATGTGCATGTACTGCTCTAGCCTTTCTACACAAATGATCGAATTTGATAGGGAGCACTGGAATTGGACCGAAAGGACCAGGAAGACATTTAAAGATAGACCGTACGACAGCGCCATTCCAACAAATCCTGCATTAAATGATAATCAGGCCTGACACCCGCTAAATCTTCAAAGTCGGAGGCCCATTTTCTAGATGATAATGAAAAGGGAAGTGAACCAACATGTCGATGCATAGCTGCTTTGACATTAGATTAAAAAGTGCCCAAATAAAATGATACATCTATAAGAGCCAAGCATCTAGGGAAAGTCTCAATATGAAGAGCTGAATTGAGGTTTTACTGATACGAACCAGAGGAAGAGGACCCGAGATCGAGAAAAGTAATTGCGAGGGCCGAGGACGTTAGGACAATAGCGCACAGGACTTCCAGACGTTGGACCAGCCACTCATTGGCTGAAAAACTGTGAAAATACGGACTTGCATTCGCATCAATAAGGCGAAGACTTCTTGAAAAGAATCGGTCTTCTTGGCCAAATGCTCTGATTGTCATCACTCCGGCGATGGACTCAGCGAGGTGGCTTGCGAGTGTAGACTTGGTTGTGCCGTCGAGTCGCATCAACTCATTAGAAGAAGCGTAGTAGTATTTCTGTAGTAAAAGAAAGATAAAAGCTAATGCTGCATTAGAATTTGAATGATAGGAAGAAGGCTCTCAGGAGGCAGGTGTGAAGAATTTTGCCTATTAAGGAACAATTAATTGATTTGAGGCATAAGCATTACCTGTATGATCAGCGTCAAATAAATCATGGGAATGATGACAAACAAAACCGGCCACGTAAGAAAAGCAAGTATCAGAAAGTTCGAGTAGGTATTCATCGTGGACCCAAGGGCAATGGTAAACTTGAAGGCCACATCGACGTCGATGATGCTTAAATCTGAAGAAACCTACAAAATTCAGCAAATAATGTTATTCATCTTAAACAATTTCAAAGCAAGGCGACTTCAGAGTATGTTCTTACCCGGCTGAGTATTCTTCCCAAAGGAGTCGAGTCGTAAAAGGACATTGGCGCTCGAATAAGGGACTTCAACAACACAGAGAATATGGCGTTCGATGCGCCGCAACCTAAATAGACTATGAAATACGATCTGGTAAGCAAAAAGAGAGCGAGGACAACACCGATCCCAGTATAAACGGAGTTCAACTCGACGGTGCTCACACTCGTGGTGTTGACTTCAGAAGCCAACCAGTAATTTTGCGCGAGCTGCCCGGCTATAAAGACTATGTGGGATAAAGTTGCCAAGGTAAAAAGCAAAAAGCCCTTGTTGTGTTTCAGATACTGCAAGTAGGGTTTGAAACCGCTGTCTCCTATCTCTCTTTCCTCCTGCTTAATCAATTGACTTCCCGGAGAGGCCTCCAGCTGTTCCTTTACATATATTTTTCGGATCTCCTCCTTCGAATATCCAGGCGTTCTGGATGAAACCATTGTGATTTGATTTCCAGAACCAGCAGTCGTGTTATGTGCGTTCACAAGCTCCTGAAATTCTTGGCAAGAAGCCATCAGCTGATCGTATGAGCCGGCACTTACAATTTGCCCAGATGACATTAACTGTCAAGAAACACAACTGTTCAGGAACCCCATGAACAAATGAGAAAAGTGAAAAATAGCTTCTTTTTCTTATTAATGAGCCAAAAATCTGAATTCACCAGACACCAAAAAAAAAAAAAAAAAAAAAATTGTCCTTTGGGTTGAATGAGTCACTGACCAAGATAGAGTGAAAAGCTGGAAGAAAGTCAACTTGATGCGTAACAAGCAAAACAGTCTTCCCCGATAAAGCTTCCATGACATATTCCTGCAACAACAAGTAAACATCAATTGCATTCATTTAGAACTTAATGCAAAAACAAAAAGAAGTTTCACTGTCCTTGAGAGGAGATCACATTAAATAAGCTCGTCGCTGTATGAGCATCCACGGCGCTGAAGGGATCATCCAACAGATACACAGCCGCATCCTGATATAGAGCGCGTGCAAGTTGTATCCTTTGCTTCTGTCCACCGCTCAAATTGACGCCTCTCTCCCCTATCTGAGTTTGATCGCCAAAGGGAAACATCTCAATGTCCTTAGCTAGCGAACACTTCTGAATTACTTCTCTATATTTGACAGAGTCTAGGGTGGATCCGAATAGGATGTTTTCTTGTATAGTCCCAGTCTGGATCCATGCTGTCTGAGACACATACGCCATGCTACCATGAACGCGCACCTAAACACAGATTAAGGCTTACCAGTAAATCTTCAATCACATTTGCTGTTAATTGTTTTAATTATGACCTGCTATATCATATATTGCAAGTCATTACAAGCATAAGATGAACTGGCCATAACAGGAAATAGTACAATTCTCTCGTTACAATGTATAACTAGTAACTCGTCAGAGGAGAAGATTAATCAATGATTTACCATGCCATCGATATGTGGAACCTCTCCAAGAATTGCAGCTAAAAGGGTAGATTTCCCTGACCCAACTTCCCCACATATAGCTACTTTCTCTCCTTTTCTGACCGATAAATTTATGTTCCTCAATGTCGCCTTGGAGGTACAACTGTCCCAAGAAATTTCACGTGAATCCAAGAAAACAGCCATTTCCAGCACCTCATTATCCCTCTGTTGCTTTGTTGGCTTATTTTCCAATTCGGGTGCATCCAGAAATTCGGCAATCCGAGCCAATGAAACCTTAGCCTGGATGAAGGACCCCACCACATCGGGGATCAATCTGATTGGTTCCTGAACGATTCTTAAACTCGCCAAGAACATGAAGACATTGCTTGCGGTCAAAGGAATGCCCAAGAAGTAGCATGCCCAGAAAGTGATGGCGGGAACTAAGACCGGTGAAGACCAAAACAGGACCATATAGTAACCCTTTTGCCACAAAACGGCTGCTATCCACTCCGATTCGTCTTTCCTCAGCTCCTCGATGACTTTCTTGAAGTGCTTCTCCCAGGCATACAACTTCAACACCTTTATATTCGCAAGCGCCTCCGCGATTGCCTTCAGCCTTTTATCTTGAGCCTCCATGAGTTTTCTTTGATACTTGAGTTGCAGTTTCGCCATTGGAGAGGTCACGGTGACAATCAATATGAGTACCGTCAGAGCTGCCAAAGTTGCAAGACCCACAGCATAGTAAACAATGGCTAATGCGAGGCACAGCTGAAGGCTAGTTGACCATATTTGGTGAAACCAGTAAGGGAACTCACCGATCCTATAAGCATCGGAAGTGACATAATTTACTATCTGGCCCGGAGAGTGAGTCATTTTCGCCGCACTGGAGAGCCGCAGTTGCTTCTGACAAATCGCTGCAGATAGAAAAGATCTTATTCGGAGTCCAATCAGTCTTGCTCTAAAAAACCACTGCCTTTCCGATAGAGATTCCAAGCATTTGACTAAGAACAATCCTCCAGCTAGCACGTAACCCTCATACTCGAAAGCCTCTTCACCATCGGCAACAGCAATGAAGGCTCTTAGGAACAAAGGCCCGGTGGAGAGAGCCAAGACCTTGGTCAAAGCAAAGAACCCGGTAATCAAAATACCTCTCCATTCGCCCTCAAATATAGCAGACAAGATAGAGTAGGTGTCATATGTCGTCTTCTTTTCTTTATGCAGTTGCTCCATGAACTTCGAGTAACATGTTTCTGCTCGTTCTTCCAACCTCAGACGTGGAATATCCTCATTTTGAAGGATCTTCTCGTTGCCCAATTTCATTAGCGAATTCAACCACCAAAATGACATCTTGCTGAAGAATCCCGCCTTGGCAAAAGGAGTGACGTTATCATTCTGTTCTTTGTCCAGCAAAGGTTCATACACAGCTCCATTTTCGCGGTCCTCACTGTTCTCCATGTGACTGTATCCTCCGAAAGCACAGAAAAGTAGCTGGATCACTTCGGGAAACGATAAACTATCCCACACCAATGACACAGTGGTTTCCTTTATTTACCAAAGGAAAACTAAACAGAGAAATCCTTCACACAATGAGGCTAGTCTAGTATCATATAAATCCGAGCCAGTGGAATGTGTGGAAGGTGTAGCCTCCTAATGGTCACGGTCAAAACTAGCAGCAACCAGCTGACCGCTTGGAACAGAAAGACTAGCCACTCATGTAGAGGTACAAGAGTAGCATCCTCATTCAATTTCCTGAAGATCACTCAAATTCTGAGTGCGGAAGAATAAGTAAAAACTGCGGTGGCAATTGTAATTTTCTTTGTGGACGACTTACGGAGCAAGACAAACAGGATATCAAGTCAAATGACCAAAATGTGGCTGGTAAAAGAATAGGAATCCATAATGGACGCGACCCTGGAGCTGCTGCTATCTCCAACTTGACTTAGAGCACCGAGAGTCGTTGCAAAACACGGTCCAGAATTCTCCCCTGATTGCGCCACTTTCCTGGAAGACTGCAATCCGGGAACATGCTTCAAGACTATTATCGTGTCGTAAAGGGCAAGTTGCCTTTAAATTCGAATTGCCATATGAAGGCATGAGCAACATATAGCGTCTCGTTAACAGTGAAAACAGTGAGAACATCATCACGACAGACGCTTGGAGAGCCCGAAGGGTATTATCTTGAGAAAGCTACCTACCTCCCGTAGGAAGTCATGCATTTCCAAAACGTAATCGATGAGGCTTGAAAAGTGCATCAACGCGAATTCAATGATTTCCTTATGATTAGGCGGATGGTTGTGGATAATCCACTCGATTTGCTAAGACTATCGATGAAGGAACTAAGCTAATGATCCAATCGTATCGTTGGGAACAATACCCGGTTCATGCATAGACAAAAAAAAAAACCGCCATATGAACTATTTGATTAGAGAAAGGAATAGTAGAAAATATAAAAGCAATAAATTCATGTCTTCAATACCCACGAAAAGCAAGAATCAAGAATTTCTCGAGTGCTCCCCACCCACAAAACACTCCCTTTTCATGCACGTCTTCGGCAACAGTAGCACTCGAGGGGAAAGGATGAAGTTTCATAGACGCAACCAAGATCAAGACTTCAAACGAGAAGGAGAAGAAGAAGACGACCAAAAACTCACTTCCGAGCTCTACCCAGCAATCTTTGCCGAAACAGAGCAGACGAAGAAGGCAAAGGTCGACTCTGCTGTCACAGCAGAAAACAGACCATCTCTTCTTGCTTGCAAAGAACACAATATTTGTGTCCGAGGAGCTTGATCGGGGTGCAAAAACAAAACAGAATATTAGATGCATTTAATATGCCATGTAGGATGATAAAATAAACCATACACTGATCGGAACGTGGCAAATCCGGTCCACCTGCCAGTTGAACCATCAAAATTTCTGGCCCGACTCTCTCCGTTGACGCGCCGTCTCTCTTACCTTTACTCTCTCTCCTCCCCTCCGTTTCTGCCCGCGACTCTCTCTCTCTCTCTCCCTCTTCTCTCTCTCTACTTCTCTTTTCTTTCCTCTTGCGTCTGCCATGGCTCGAGCTCGAGTCGGCTCATGGCCGCTTCAGGTCGAGGAGGGACGGCACGCCGCCTGACGCGACGATGAGGGGTGATTCGGCGGGAGGTCGAGTGGTTGAGGAGCGTGGAGACTGCGTCGAGCTTCGTTTGCAGCGAGATGGCTTGAGGCCAAGCTCGAAACTCGAGCGCTACCCAAAGCTCCGGGTTTGAGGTCGAGCTTCATGGCCAAAGCGGCCATGGATGAGTGTCGTCCATGGCTGGCCGCGAGCGTCGTCCATGGTGGATGGGAAAAAACGATTCCCAGGGATCAATAGCGTACCCGAACGACGCCGACGACGGCCATGGACGAGCGTTCGCGTGCTCGTGAGCAGGTCGTCCATGGCTCTCCGCTGACGCTGCAATCCACAGCGCAAGCGTCGTCCATGGCCTCAAAAGGCAAAAAGAAAAAGAATAAATGGTGAGAGAGAGCGCTTCGTTGAGCGTGGGACGGAGCTTAACGGGAGAGAGGGGGTCGTTTAGAAATTTTGAATAATCTAGCATGTGGGCACTCGAAGATACCGGATGAAGTTTCATAGACGCAACCAAAATCAAGACTTCAAACAAGAAGAAGAAGAAGAAGAAGAAGACGACGACGAAACACTCACTTCCAAGCTCTACCCGGCAATCTTTGCCAAAACAGAGCAGACGAAGAAGGCAAAGGTCGACTCAGCTTTCACCGGACAAAACAGAGCATCTCTTCTTGCTTGCAAAGAACACGTTATTTGTGTCCGAGGAGCTTGATCGGGGTGCAAAAACAAAGATTAACCCCGACTTGCGAAAATCAAAGAAACGCCAGGCTCTGCAAATCATGCATGCACAGAGAGACAGAGAGAGAGAAGCCCATCTTTATTTCGTTGCTATTGTTTATAATATCATGTACCCACACGACTTTCGCGTAAAACAAGAGCCGTGGCAGGTGAGATGGGTAAATGGGACAGTTGGATCCCCCGGCCGCCCTCCTCTGTTCTTGTTATTGTTCTTGGAGACGACGAGCGCGCCGACAGCGACAGCGACAGAGACGGAGACGGAGACAGAGACAGAGACAGAGCGAATGGTGATTTCTCAGTTGTGGCCACCATAGCTAGTAGCTAAACGAGTTTCGACGCCACTCGCGAGGATGCTTTGCATTCATTGCATTCATGCAGATTGCAGGCGTGCAACAACCATCCCAAGCAGCCATTAACCACTCTCTGCTCCGGAGTACAGAGGAAATAAAGACGATTGCCCGCCCTGGAGTTTGATCGACGGTTGCCCGCTCGATCTTTCTGAAATTCAAGCGACAGTGTCTGCTTGTGCTTCCACGTAAAAATTCTTAAGAGGAAAACTAGTCGAGCAATAATAGCATGGTCCAAAGCACACTTGCTGGAAAGATTAATTGAAAATAAATGAAGTAATCATTAAAAGGGTTTTAAAAGTAATAAAAGGAAGAGGAAAAAAATTTAGACCATTAAAAAAAAAAAACGGAAAATTTCAAATAATAGTCCAAAATACCTTTTTTTTCTCAAATAAAAATTTGAAGTGGATTTTATTTGAAATAAAACTTGAAATAGTTATGGTTGTTTCAAATAAGGGTCTAACCTCGGTGACTCGTCAATCGGCAAAAATTCCTATCAATGAGGGATATTTTGTCCAAACACAATTTAAATTTAATTTAATTACATTAAAACTTAAAAAATTAAAAAAATAAAAAAAATAAATAAAAAGGAAAGCGAGAGGCTGGCTACGGCCCCATTAATGATGGGGCGGCAACAATAGTCGACAGGGTCATCGGTGCCAGGACGAGGGCCGGTGACCCCTACCCACCATAGGCGAGGGCTAGAGGGCAGCAACCCTCACCCAATGCCCCCAAACCCAGGTGGTGAGGTCCAAGGGCCCTAGGCAAGGGCTTGCCACCCTTGCCCCTAGGTGAGAGCGGGTGACCCTCGGCAATGTCGCTGCCTTCTCAGCCGTGGTTGCCAGCCCTCGTCTAGGCGCCAACAACTCCATTGGTCGTTGCCACTACCCCATTGGCAATGGGGTGGCAATTATAGGTGGGTGTGTTTTCCATTTTTTTTTTTTTTGTAAAGTTTTAGTTTTATTTAGTTTGTTTTTTATAGAAAAAAATATAAATAATAAAGAAAAAGAAAAAATTTAAAAGGAAGAAATTACCCTTCACAACTAATGAGTTTAGACTTTTATTTAAGATTAATATGATCACTTGAGACCCTTATTTAAAATTTTAAAAAGACGAAATTACACTTTAGGCACTCATTTGAGAAAATGAGGACATTTCGAGCCATTATTTGAGAAATAATGACATTTTGGGTCCTTATTTGAACTAATGTTCATTTCAAACTTTTATTTGAAATAATGAGGGTATTTCAGACTCTTATTTGGAATTTTTTCAAAATAATGTTTTCGTTTGGGAATTAAAGGAAAAATAAGTTCTTTTTCAGAAAAACAATGACAAACGGAATTATTAAAAAAAAAAATGGAAGCCCCGAGGGTGGACGCCATTTTGATTTTTTCAAAGATATGTTACAATATATGATAAGTTGGGAATGTCATAGGTATTGTATACTACGATATTATCAAATATATTTTATACTGAAATTTTTTCGTATCCTAGACAACTAAGTGTATGGGTAAAAAGCAAGAACATCGCGTAATTGCTTCTTTCAATAATCTCTGTATAAGGCTAAATGGTTTTCGCATCTATAGCATTCTTTAGGTCTTCTCTTTGTTGCTTGATGATGAAAATCAAGATAATGATAAAATATATAGACCTATTACTTTGGTTCCGAACTCAAATGCATAAGTTTCACTATTTCGAGATAATTATTTTGTCAAGATTTGTACTCTTATAGAAGCTACGCAAATTCATGATATGTGTTCACATTTTCCACCCATAATCCTCAACAAAATTCTGTGCATATAACATTACTCCAAATCTGCAAATTTCACAATCAAATTATAATGCATGATATATGAAGATATTACTATTAGAATAGTCTATAGAATAGAGAGAGGGAGAGGGGGAGAGAGAGAACTAAGAAGTATATCATATCTACAATGGATGTCGCCTTTTTTTTTAAAGGCATACTTAAAGGAAAACGAATTGAAAAAAAAATGACAATTTCTTAATTTGTGGAAAAAGAAAGAAAGAAGAAATTGAAAAGTAAAAGGGTTGGCTGGCGGCACCAGGAAGGATCTAATTTTTGTCTTAGGTGTTGTTTGGTAACGTGCTTAGAAGCAGTCTTTGATTCGATTTTCTACGTTCCTGGAATCGGTTTGGGACGAGAATCGCGTTTGGTAAAATTTTGTTCCTAGGGAACAGTTGGGAAGAGAATGAGAATAAAAAAAAAAATGATTCTTCGTCCGAGAATCAAAAAAAGAATCAAAACAGTGAAACTTTCATTCTTCCCTTCCGTCATCCCCCAATTGTCGTCCACCACCACCCGCCGCCGTCCGCCGCCGCCGTCCGTCGGCCGCCGCCGCCGTGCGCCCGTCCAGCAAGCTCGCCGGTGGCTCGCCAGGGCCAAGGCGAGGTCCGGCGAGCTCGCCGAGGCAAGCCCGACCACCGGTGAGGCTTGGCCTCGCCCAGATCTGGCGAGGCGAGCCTGCCGGTGGCCGCCCTCGGCGAGGTCGGCTGGCCACCGCGGGCGGGCGAGCCTCACCGGTGGCCGGGCGAGCCTCGCCGGCGGGCGGCGAGGCTCCCGGCCCGCCCGGTGGCCGAGCCGAGCTCGCCCGCCCCCAGCCGAGCCGGCAGCCACGGCGAGGCTCGGCCTCGCCGGTCCTAGCGAGGCCGGGCGAGCCTCACCCGGTGGCGACGAGGCTCGGCCGACGAGGGCCGACCTCGCCGAGGGCCGGCGGCCTCCGGTGGCGTCGCCGACCCTCGTCGGCGGTCGCCCGGTCCGACGACCGAGATGAAGAAGAAGAAGAAGAAGAAGAATAGGAGAAAAGGGGAAAAATAAAAGAAAAAAAAAGTAAAAAAGTAAAAAAATTATTTAAAAATCAAAAAAATTAATTTGGAACAGAATCAATGCGACGGTATCAAACGCATTATTCCGGAATAAAAAATTTTGAACAGTTCTGCAAAAACGCGTTTTTACTCGAGAATCGGTTCCGGAAATAGAATAAAAATAATCATTTAGTCGAATCGGTTTTTAATCGAGCAAACGCGCTTTCTTAGATTTCGTCGTCTAATAGATCTATAAAATAAAATAATATATATATATATAAAAAAGATTGCTAATGAATTTGACAGTAGCGCGACATTGCTCATGTGTGAGATCTCCAAAATCTCACTCCTCACTCCTATGCTGACCTTCTGGTCGTGGCTTCTGCATATGAACAGATGGAGAAGATGGCCGACAGTGTCTGACTCTCCCCCTCTCTCTCTCTCTTTCGGTCGCTGGGTCGATGGAACACGAGGATTTCTGAATATCAGAGTAATTTAATTCTCTGGTGGGTAATAGGTATAATGATTGACGATAGCATCACCTTTTAGACGTGGATATTTGCAAAAGCTTTGCTTAGTTTGACCTACTCTGTTGGTGCCCACGTCCTCGAATTTTAGTGCTGGCAGTCGGCGCCTTCCGCACGTCTCATTTTTTAATTTTTTTTGCATGTCATGAGCATGTTCAAACGCCTATGAACAAGTCTAAAATTTATTGAAATACCCGGTCATCTCAACAGGAATAGTATGCTAAGTGCGGATTTAATCTTGTCATGAACGAGTTAACAACGCTTTTATGAGTTATGAGTTACATATAGACGGATTGACCAGTTTATAAATGGATCATGCATTGATTAAACTCCGTCCGAGCATACTAGATTCTCATATGGTGTGGACAAGTCAATATTAGAAAGCTTTCAAATTTAAGCCAAACATGATCATTTTAATCAATGGCGTTGTATCATCGAGACATGCATAATTGATCGAACTCATTTAGCATGTTGAACATGAAAACTCAATACAAACATGTAAAAGCGAGTTTTAACAAATACCAACAAATCTAAAACTCATTGAAATGTGTGTCGTCTCAACAAAAGTAACACGGTCATAGCCTGTTTTTCAATTGAATGTGCTTCAACGTGCCACGAATGAGCCAAAATGCTCAACCATACCAATAGTGCTTTTATGATTCACATACGAACAGATCGACCCATTTATGAATCAATTGGGCATGATTAAACCTCCAACCGGGAATGCCAGATATGGCATGGCGTGAACAAGTTGGCATCAGAAGGTTTTCAGCCACGTCTTTTCAATGGCAGTGATAATTCGGCCATGTGTTGCATGATTATCTAGGAACCAGGAAAAGCCGACTTCTCTGTTCAAAAATCTCAATTCTCGGGACCATTTTCTCGATCAAAATAGCGATGGATGGTTTTTATAGTACGAGCGCAAAGCGAAGAAATCTGGCATGAAAAAGGGAAAGAACGAATTTGACCCATTTCTTCGGTCAACAACTACCGTTCATGCTCCCGTCCAAATCCAGCGGACATTCAATAGATGCGCACGAACGTGGTCCAATAATGTTGCTACTTCACTTGAGATTGGACACTTCTCCGTCTGGTAATCAATGAAAATCAGCCCATCTTTTGAGGAGAGAATCTTTCGAAAATTTATACGTATCGGGATTTTAAGTGGTGTAGGCTTACTCCAGAGGTTCCATTCAAATTTAATAGAAAATCACTCCATTCTTCGAGGGCTTTTGGAATTTGAAACTCATGCAAGGAACCAACATCTGACCTGATCTATCGCTATAATATTTAGCTGGATTCGCTGTCTAGCCCTTTAAAAATGCCGTTTCATCTTTCTTTTCGTGGTATAATATGTCCAACGAACGATTAGATTAGGGTTTCGCTTTTGTTGAACATATCGTTTCTCATCCATCAAGACACTAGTCGAGCACGGTTTTAGATATGTTGCCATCAACAGTTTCTGCACTGCTATTTCGTGTTTGAATCGATCTTGTCTCTCCTTCCTCCTCTCTCGTGACCGTGTTAGACTGTTAGTTCCGGGTTCACTTCTTCGATCCGCTTGGGGTCTTGGTTTTTACAGCTACACTCCCAGTTTCTGACAGCACTTTAACCCTGATTCCTCGATTGGCTTTTGTTCAGTCCTTTCTGTCTTTTCTAAGAAAACCCTAGGATGGGTAAATGACGATGCTTTGGACGAGTTGCACGTAGGTAAGAAAACAACGCATGACTTGGGCTCTTCCTGTGCTGGTGCTGACAGTTTTCACCGGTCTCTGACGATTGTTTATTCCTCTTTGGGTGTGCAAATTGATGTCTCGATTGGCTTTTGTTCAGTCATTTTTATCTTTTCTAAGAAAATCCTAGGATGGGTAAATGACGATGCTTTGGACGAGTTACACATACACAAGTCAGAGGCATTTTTGTCCACAGGGTAAGAAAACAACGCATGACTCGGGCTCTTCCTGTGCTGGTGCTGACAGTTTTCACCGGTCCCTGACAATTGTTTATTCCTCTTTGGGTGTGCAAACTTGATTTTTCTAACCACCAACATCATTTTTTTTTGAAGAAATAAACCGTCACCCCCCCCTGATAAATAATCAGGAGAATGAAGGCAGTTGGTTGATTTTAACAAGATGTATAAATAATCATTAAATTTTAGCAAGATGTATAATATCATCCTAAATGTTTAACTTATTCAATATGATTCCCAAATTTTAATCCAATGTAAAATATCATCTCTGAATTTTTAATTTATTTAATATAATTCCTACACTTTTGATTCATACTCGGTGTAATTCCTGAATTATATGAAAAATATTCAATATTATTTCTAAACTTAAATTAATATAATAACACATTGAATATTTTTATATAGTTCATGATTAGATTGAATATGTATAAAAAATATAAAGGTTATATTGAATAAATTAAAATATTAGAAAACTTTTACCTAATGCCCCCTATATTTTCCCCCCCAATCATGTACATCCTTACCATGATTGATTATGACCGTATAAGATTGTGGTTGGTTTTGCCTACTTCGTCGATCGAGACAGGTCTGGCTATATTCTGTTTTTTTCTTCCTGTCGTTGGTACTTGTCATGTCAATTTTTCTTATATGCCGGACAAACTTTTGATAATTGCAACGTGCGGTGGATTTGTCTGGTCATCATCTTTTCCCTTTCCCCAAGGGAAGATGATCTGATTTGATACCCAACAATGAGTTTTGGGGCATTTAGTAAGGATCTCTAGCACTATGTGTTTATTGCAAATAACGTGACCCTTCTATTGAATCTTTTGAGCATACATGCGTTTCGCTTCTTTAATTATTTCTTTAGAACTTCTTATAACGCCATACAAACCAAATTGATGAATGATGTTTATTCTGACTGCGATCAATGATAAAAATATATTGAGTGATGATGTTAGGGGACGATCGAATATACAATTGAAATTCATTTGCACAATGACTTTGTTTTTTAAATGTACATGCAATTGCATCTTTAAGATACTATATCGAAGTAATCTTCCTTCCATGAATAAGGACAAAATGACAAACGTCTATGGAATTTGTCTCCATATCTTTAGCTAATCCTCATAAGAATGTTCTACTTTATTCTAACGTGGCAAAATATTTATTTGGTTAGGTTTGTTTATGATTTATGTTTGGTTGTTTGAGATGAGATGAAGCGTGGAAGCTACCTTGCTCGATTAGGATACTCAAGTCTTGCTCAGAGCCATTTCAAGCGCTTGGAGATTGATGCACGAAATCAATATATTAAGTAACATCTCACATCATAAGTAAATATTTAAATAAATGTATCACCTTTAATGTCCAATAAAAACTTATCAAAACGCTCAATAATTGAACTTAGATTTGTGTCAGTATCCTTACCACGGTTCAAAAATCTGTTCACCAGAAAAAGGTGGTAAGAGACCGAACATTGGAAAACAGCAATACCAAAAGTTGCATGGATTCTTTTAATGCTGAAAAGGTGTTCCACAGTATGACCGAAAAAAAAAGAAGAAAAGGGTTCCATAGATTCTGCACTAAAGCAAAAGGACATGGGTTTCGGACAAAAGCATGAAAGGCAAGCACCGAAACGACTGCGATTAGATTGGTGTCGTCGTCGTGTAGATTGTCGCCAAGAGCTAAGACCATCCTTTTCCTTTCTTGTTTTTTTTCTCGTGACCATGTTAAGAGCTTGCTCCAAAGCCAGTGCTAGTTGCTGGGCATTGCTTGATAAATATAAGTGCTCAAAAATGAAAGCATGGATGGTGTAATTCATGGCAGAACGAGAAAGGAGGAACTTGTCTAGCAAGACGTCAGATCGAAGAAGGATCGAATGTTGTCAGGGGGGATTGATGATTGAGAAGTAAGCTAGCAACGTGACGTTTGAGATTGTATTATTGAGCTGATAGAGGCGAAGAGACCAGCCATCACCAATGATCGTGGCTATCAGACTTGATCAAATGTACGGATCTCGATGGGCTGACCTCAAAGAGTCGAGAGCAAGCACAAGAGGCCATGCTCGAGTCCGTCCATCGGATAAGAATCTTTAAAAACATACTTAAGACGGTTCCAGCTTGGCAGGCACGAGCTGATCAAGAGCATGAGGAAGAGCCATTCCAACCTAATTTGACTCTTTAGACTCTCGATCTGGTTGGGCCAGACGGGGCACTTCGATCATGCCCGGACTGGGGACTCTGGACCACTTTGTTGGCAAGTTGTTTTTCGCGATTACATGCATAAATATGAACTAAACGAAAGTCCGGAGGTCACGTCTTTTGGTCTGGGACAATTTTTCTATGTTGAGATCCTGAGATTTTACAAGCACCACGTAGAAGAAATTGTCACCATTGGGGTAGCAACGTGCAACCAGAAAGCAGAGCATTAAAGTACAAATTCATAGCAAAGTCCTAATTAGATACCGCATTCTTGTTGGTAGGGCGCTCGTCTGTTGGCATGAAAGAGAAGGTATGTTCTTGGATCGAGCTGAAAAGAGCACTCAGTAGAATAAAAACAAAGGAGGGTACAGGTGCTATACTACCATTGACATAGATAGTTTTCTTTTTTGGGGTTGTGCATAGATTAATATACAAATCGGTACGATTAATAAAACAAAGAAAGGGTTTATCAATATTCAATAACATGCTAAATGCAATAAAAAAAATTATAGTGGAAAGCTTTATGTACCTCGAAGCAATTCAATCTTTGATTTGGAAGAATCGGATACTAACTACCATAAAAATTGCCAGATGATTCGGATTGTATGATTGTACAAAACAATCTTTATCATCAAAAACGTAATGATAATCGATCGAGATTTCTGAAAAGGGCTTGATTGATCAGCAATCGACTTTGGATTCCTGGAGTTGATTTTGCTAGCATGCATATCATTGTTGTTCTTGGCGCTCAACTGACATTGAGCCGATCGAATTTATCCGACTCTCAACAAGTATGTAACATTCATTTTGCGCCAACACATACACGCAATTTTAAATTAGTTTAGAAGAGTTGCATTTGTGAATTTGTGATTTGACACGCAAATGGAGGAAGAGGATGCGGTCGGGATCAGGGCTACAAATGTTGAAGTATAGGTGTAGTGAGCAGTGGAGATGCTGTCACAGTTAAGGGTGATCGGTTCCCAATCCGAACCAATTTCAAGGTGGATTTGGGAACTGGACCGGAAGGATTGGTTCCCAAAAAATTGGAAACTGGGACCGGATCGGAAACCGGATCAAACCATTGGTCCAGTCCAGTTTCGATTCAGTTCAATGGAACCGATTGCTTATTTTTTCCCCGTTACTTTTTTTACCACTACTTAGAACCAAACCAAGATAGTGTTTAGTTAACATTTTATTAATTTTTAAAAAAAATAATAATAAAATAAAAAATTATATTTAGTCGGTTTGGTCTGATTTCCCTTTGGAACCGAACCATATCATCCAGGACACCGGTTGTACTATTAGGAACCATGAACCAAACTGATACTTCGAGAACCAGACCAAACCAACTGGTCTTATTTAATCCAATGATTCCCGGTTTAAGTGGTTTGTTTTGCAGACCCCTAATGACAACAGAACTAAGAGTGGCTTTGGTTTGCAGGCATTTATGGAGGAGTCGACAGCCAGATTGGTGGTCGCGATGTTGTAATGCTGGTTATGGTTGATTGCAGAATGGAGGCAATGTCAGGTTGATCTTCTGGCAGGAGGAGGTAGCATTTATAGCATGGAAGCACAACCCGGAGAAAATATTCAGTGATTTTTTGATTTTTCACCATGAACCAATTACAAATCAACACACATGTATACTAATAAAGATTTAATTAAACAAAATAAAAAAATCTCAGTCCACCTCATTTTTTCTCACATTTACGCTTCCTCTAGCCACCTTGAGCCCAACCTCCCAACCGTTGCCCCTAGCGAAGTTGCCAGTACCTGGTCCAAGGTGACCATTGTCAGGCGACCACCCCTCTCTGTCATCTTTATGGTCTGCCCGTCCATGACGCCGCTTGTCCACGGCCGCATTCAAGCTCCGGTCATCTCATCTGTGACCACACTCAAGCTCCACCATCTTCCCTAACGTCTATTCCTCTATTTTTTCTTACACTGCTACTTTGACAATGGAGGGGTGGCTCGCCCATGGACAGGGCCGACCACAAAGCCGACTGCAGGCAATGATGGAGGACGATGGAGCCGACCACAAGCACAACGAAGGGGTCAATGGCAGTCCACAAGCCATTGTTGGTCACGACGGGACTTCCAAATCTGCAACCATGGCTCCAGCGACGACAGCTCATCCATGGCTACGAGCGGTGATGGTTGAGTTCCAGATATGGAGCTTTGTCACTATGGATAGCCATATCTCGAGATCTAGAGAAAGATGAGACAGAGAAAACAGAGGAATCCTGCCACACTCGACTTGGATATGGCGAACGCCAACCTAATCAAGATGCCGGTGACTCTGCCTGCGAACGGCAGTGGAGGGCCGACCGTGGACTAAGAAGGAAGAAGAGAGGGCTGAAGAGAGAATTTTTTTTTAAAAATTTTTAACTTAGATTCCACATCAACTATTGACATGGAATCGGTAGACACATGTCAATATGTTGGTGGCTATGAGTGAAATTATACATGCCACATAGGATGCTGACATGGCGATATCAAACCGCCGAATAATCCTCCTCTCGCTGACTGTCCCCGAAATTCCAACCGCAAGCGAGGGCAGATCTCGAAACACAAGAAAAATAAAAGGAGAGTGCATGCAAGTACTGTTTTCACCGGTCAAGGTTGAGCCATCTCAGTAAAAATCATAGAGACCCGAGCATCCGCAATCTGGCATTTTTATTCGTTGTAAATAGCTAGACTTATCAAATAATTATAGGTAGCAATCAGTGCTTTACCACACTCCAGAAATAATCTTGAAAAACAAAAGAACGAGTTTCTCAACTGAGAGCACAAATCAATCGAAGCTTACAAGAACACACGATCTTGTGCCCATACACATCCACGAATTCCAATACCTCTAAGTTTCTGACATATAGGCACAATCAAACAGAGCGATCTGACCAAATTAAGCAGCAACCTGACCAAATAGCCACTTGCGAATCTGCAATAGCAAAGATTAAAAACTCTCTGTCAAAGGGTACCACGAGCATCTATAAATAACAGTCTGCAACTTCCAGAAGAACCACGGCAAACAGAAATCACAAACTTTCCTTGGAGATTCTCACTCGTCAATTAATGGAAAAGAAACGTACTCTGCTATGAAACCATCAGTACAGTGTGAGCCTAATCGAACTCTCTACCACTTGCGTTCTTCTATTATAGTGAGACCTTTCTGAAAGGGCCCCAGAAGGGCCCCACGAGCAAACCTCAGTCACAACGTAACCAGTTTCATTTTATTCTGACCATTCCAAGCAGACATTTTCCAGTCAAAGCACCAGTACAACACTCATTCCACCAACATTCATGCTGGAATTGATGGTATCCAACAATTTTTGTTGAGGTTTATGTCTCGACTCGCGAGTCACAGAAACTTGGAAAAGACGCATCTAAAAAGCACACTATATTTGCTTTTCTAGTCAGAAAGTTTTAAATATTAGAACAGAAGTACTACCATCTTCCACTTTGTGCTCCCATTGCACAATGAGGACATTTTACAAACTAAGATGTCTCCAATAACCTATAGACACTGATCAGTGCATCAGCAGAAGGTTTTAATCTCAGCCAAGTCTTAGTAGTTAGTAACATCCTCAGGAGGTTTTCCAAAGAGAAAGCAAAGTAAAGCCCAACAGAGTTTGCATAGAGCATCAAACACCATGATGGTAACAGGCACACCATCTTGTTGATCCATTTACAAGGCAAAATGAAACAACATGTACACTTGATGAAGCAGCAAAAGCAAAGCCATAAGTGATTTCTCCATTACTAACCACCAGAGATTTCAGCATTTGTTTGTAAAACAAGCAAATGCATTCTGAAGATAGAAATGGAAAAGCAAAGTCAAATACTCCTATTTTCTTTTCTTTGTGAAATCAATATCTATAGTAAGTAAAGTCTCTAAGCCTCAAACCAATCTATCCTACTTCCTAATCTTTTAAACTTTCTTTGTAACAAAGTATAGGAAACTGTATGAAAATTTTCCATTTCATTTCAAGCACTAGAAAACAAGAAAAAGAAAGAAAAGTAATGACTTAAAACGAGTACCTCTGGAAGCTTTTTCCTGAAGACAACATCCAACCGCGCATCAAGTGTGTTCTCACACACAATTTTCCCATCTCGGGAAGCCAAAACAACTCCTCCTGAGCTGCAATAAAAAACATGGAAACAACTTCAGAAACTTCTTTACCAATGTTGTGCTGCCGACTACAGTCAGATGGCATGAAATGATGCAGTTAGCTGCCTTACGAACCCTTACATCCAGATAACGATAGTATATACCCCACAAGGCAAAGGACCAAGTGTCAGTACCACCACATGCTTTTTAGATGCTAGCAAACTGACCCAAAGCAAGGTTCAGCTTTGCCAACCAACAACAAACTCAGTTATCTCTCAGTCTTACTACGTCAGTCACACATTCCTTGCAGAATGATTATCTCTTACAAAATGAATGACACAGTAAGATAATTACCAGTGAAGGGCATGGGCATCGTGATGGGAAGGAGCAGGTGGAAGATAAACATGATTGTCAACTATGATTTCTGGAGGATGAACGCCTGCTTTCCTTGCATACTCTTCTTTGGCAGAATCCAGGACGGATTCCACCAGATGCAGGTCATCCTTTCGACAACGAAGTAGCACTGCAGGCTCTTTCAATCTCAACAAACTCTGAAGCACAGAATCAGTAATGTAGGAGGGTTAAATTTCATTCCAGGAGATCTCTAGTCCAGAGCATATACATGCTTTATCACTTGTATAAAATGGTCAGACAGAAGTAAATGACTCAGATGCTTACTAAAACATCAACCTATATAATAATGATGGTGTCAAAAGTCCAATTATTTCAAGTTGCTTCAAAATGATACAGAAGCTAATAAAGTTATCATATTAAGAATAGTATTCACCAGCAATGTTATAAAGCATGTTAATAAACTGGGAAAAAAATTATGTATGTTGCTATAAACCACTATGAAGAACCACCCAATGATTAAAAAGACCATAATCCAACCATTTGTCATTTATTAAACCCCCCCCCCTTTCTTTCTTTTTAAAGTCAAACCTAAGAGTTTAAACAGTCGGGAAACAAGTCCAAAATGTTTATCTATGTCTCAACTCAACACTTTGTCTAAGTAGAGTATTACGCATAAAATGTGAGGTGCGAAAAATATTAGGAAACCCAAAAGTTCGGGATTATCATTGCGTTTCTAGAATATTTCTTAACATTCTCAAACATTGAGAAAACTAGCACTCGGCTAGCATGAACAGCATTCGGACTACCAAAGTCAAACCTAAGAATTTAACTGGTCAGTAAGCAAGTCCACTGTGTAAATATTATTAATCTCTCAACTCAACACTTTGTGTAAGTAGAGTATTTTGTGTAAATGTGATATGTGGAAAATATTAGGAAACCCAAAAGTTTGGGATTCTCATCACATTTGTAAAATATTTCCTAACATTGTCAAACATTGAGAAAACTAGCACTAGCATATATAGTATTCAGACTACCAAAGCGATTTAGATTTCACAAACCTGGACGATGAGATCGTTCAGAAGCTTTCTATAGACATGGTGATCACGACTCACGCTAAGAAGCTCCTTGGCTGCTGCCTCTTTCATAGAATTAACCACATCATCTTGACCTTGAAGAACCTTGATCCGAGAAGCATTCAGCTGCATCGAATATTCACTGCGAGAAGCAATTTCAACAAACAGAAAGGCAAATATTGAGAAGTCTAGCATATCATCATCAAATTTATAATGGCAAGCAAGATCACATTCAGATGAAATAAATTATGTCGACAGAACAGAACCCCCAAAGGATACTCATTTGATGCCCTAATGGTGAAGCCCAAAAATGGAAAAAGAATTCACGTAAGAGTATAAAAGAACTCCCTACAGAAAGGCACATTTTTTCTTTCCCTATAAGTCGCACGTGATGTCTTCTCATTGGCAAAAATGCGAATTTTAAATCTTCAAGAAAATCCGAGGATCGTCATTGGTAACATTTCAATGGCCAGACAATCAATACAATGAGCCTTTCAGCACATAAAAAATACATTTTTCCAATGTTTTAATGCTCCTCCTCTTCAACCGATATTTCAATGGTCAGACAATCAATAAAATGAGCCTTTCAGCACATAAAAATTACATTTTTACATTGTTTTAATGTTCCTCCTCTTCAACCGATAACGATTCCCTCCAGTTCACCAAAAGATTCGGCTTATCCAATCGCATCCTAACCATATATACAACGTTAGTAGCATCCAATTTTCATTCTGTCCACAATAACGCATTCAGATCAACGGCAGCCATTCTGAATCTCGACAGATTATCGAGATCGCTCGAAATTCGAATGCAAAAGAACCTCAATATCTCAACCACGAACTGAATTTAACCTAATCCGAATCCAAGGAAGCCCATCTATCCGGCGAACAAATAATTAAAAGAAATCGTCGCATAATCGAATAGGGAGGTTACATCTTCTTTCGAATGTCCACTTGCTTCTCCTTGCGCTCATACTCCTGCCTGATCTTCTTCTTCTCCGCTTCCACTAACTGCAACTTTTCGATGTTGAACTCCTGCGACAAAAAAAAAACAATCTCATCCGCCTCAACACAACACAACCGAAATTCCACCGACATTCCACCGAAATTCGCGTTCAATCCCCCCCCCAAAAAAAAAAAGAATAAAAACCTAACGATCGGCCGCAGCAAAAAAAAAAATCGAGATCACGAATCAATCGAATCGAATCGGGAGGGGAAGAGGGAATCGCACGCACCTCTTCAGCAGAGACGGAGATCTCGTTGGCCTTCTCCTCCGCCTCCTGGCGGATGAATCTGACCATCTGCTGAATCTGCTTCGACACGTCGGCGTCGTTCATCTTCGCTGTCGGCGGCGGCGATCGGCGGCGGACCGCGACGGGGGAGAGATCCGGACGAGGAGGGGAAGGGGAGGGAAACTTCCTTCGGGGGACGAGATCGACCGAGGCTCGTCGGGAGTTCGGAGTGACGACGGAGCAAGGCGACAGCTTCTATAAGGCTAACGTGTGGAGGATCACGAGTGGCCGGGGCCAATCTTGTCGTTTCTTCATTAATTTTGGTTTTTTTTTACTTTTTTTTTGTTTTTTTGTGCTTAACTGTCTTGAGAGAATTACACTATTGCCATGAATTAATCTTTCCAACTTTAGGAAAATTTCAAATAAAAATCATAAATGCTCTCATTTTCTCAAATAAAAATTTAAAGTGTATTTTATTTCAAATAAAAACCTAAAGTGGTCATATCAATACCAAAGAAGAGCTTGAAATAATTATGATTATTTCAGATAATGGCTTAGCCATTCCGATTCCATTGATCAGCAAAATATTCCAACCAATCAAAATATTTTCGTTCAAACACAAATTAAATTAAAATTAAATAAGATTATTAAAAAAAAAAAAAGGAAAAATACTAGTGAGAGGGAGCCCTTCCCACCTAGGGCTGTCGTCCCATTATTGAAGGCCGGTAGGGTTGCCAGCGCCTAGGCGAGGGTCTGGAGTCAAGGACCCTCGCCTAGGCCAAGCAACCTCCACCCAAATTTGGGAGAGGGTTGTCACCCTGTCTCGCTTCTGGCTTGGCCTCACCTCTAGTCCATAAAGGTCGTCGGCGCTCACCTAAGCATCGACAACCCCGTTAGCCTTCACTACCATCCCATCGACGATGGGATGGCAGCCACAAGTGGGAAGGAGCACCTTCCCAGTTGTGTTTTCCTTTTTTAAAATTTTTTTTATGAAGTGCTCTCATTTTTTTAAATAAGAGCTGACAAAATGTTCCAATTGATCAAGGATATTTTCATCCAAACACAAGTTAAATTAAAATTAAAATAATAAAACTAAAAAAGGGAAAAACAAAAGCAAAAGCGGTGGCCATAAGCGGGAGGGAGCACCTTCCCACCTATGTTTTCCTTTTTTCAAAAGTTTTTCATAAAAAAATTAAAAAAGGAAAAAATTTATAAGACAAAATTACCTTTCATAACTAGTGAGTTCAAGCCATTCTTTGAGACTAATATAAACATTTTAGACCATTATTTGAGAAAATGAAGATATTTCAAGTTTTTATTTGAAATAATGCCACTTCATACCATTATTTGAGAAAATGATGGTACTTCAAACCTTTATTTGAATTTTCCTCCATATATTTTTAAAAAGCTATGGATTAATTTCATCGATTTAACTCTTTCAGCCAAATTTAATTCATTCATCTATGACCTAGTTATTTTAATTTTATGAGAAAGTAATTACGCTTGGTGCAACCCACTTTCTTTTTTTTTAAGTTGATAAAAACTTCTTTCATTACTCATTAGGAAATTCACCATAGCAGTGTCCCACGTCTTTACATAACAAAGAAAAAAAAGACAATGGGAAATAGCAGACTACCAATTCATAGGCAAATAGTCATTCCAATGGACCTTCGCTACCCAACCGCAGCCCAATTTACTTCTCTTGGACAAAGAGTAATTGAGACAACCTCTTAGCAATCCAGGAGATGTGTACAATCCCTGAGTAACATTTGGATAGCCTATGGAGCTTCGACCTGACCCATGCTGAAGCTTTCCAGTAAAGTACAATCACTCAATCTAAATTAACACACTTCTGTCATTCAATACGCTCGGCGAGGCTTCTCTTGGATTCTTTACAAACAACAGACCCTGCCTCAAGGCTAGGGGCTCGGCTACGGGGGCGAATAGAGCAACGATTCTCTTCGTAAAGCTACCCATTAGTCACCTGAGATGGTCTTTGCGGATTACGGCTATCGCTCCTTGCTGCAAGTCACTACATCATAACCCGCCAATGTTCAATTTCTATGAGCCAATTGGTGGTGGTGACCATCTCCCAATCGATAAGCCTCTCTTTCCACTTCCCTCTATTCCCCCTCATTTTGATTCTAATACTCGTAGAGGTTGAGGTCGCTAATTGCTTCAAGCATTATTTCCCAAGGTCATGGTTTGTTGTTTTGAAAGACCCTCGCGTTTTGTTCTTTCTAGATGAGCCAAAGCACGCCAGCCAGAATTTCACTCGAGTAACTGCTTCCGTTGATATCTTCAATTTAATGCGAGAATGACCATATTTCTCTTGTCTAGTCTCCAAAAGGAGAAGACATTCCAGCATTTCAGGAGCGTTATGACACATCGAGCATAATGGATCAAGTACGAGTCTTCTCTTGTAGAGGTATTCCTTCGTAGGAAAAGCGTCGTTGCATATTCTCCATAGGAAGAAATAGATATTCGGGTAGTGCTGAATCTACCACATGCGAGTCCATGGGTTCTTGGGAGGCTGATGTGATGTTAACATCAAGTTGGCTTTAGGTTTTTTTGCTCGGGAGCACATTTTGTTGTAGCCACTCTTAACCAAATACAAGCTAGTATTATTACCCATCCATACTAGTCTATCCCTCTATGAATTACTGTTTAGTGGGGTGGAAAGGATATCTTGGACTATCATTTCCTCAAAAAGTTCATTTAGCTTCACTAGGTACCCATCATAGGTGACTGACTCAATCAATTCTCCTACATACTTAGGGTCACGTTGATTCTTTAGGCCACCGATGTGGCCATTAGGTAGCCAAAGGTCTTCCTTGATTCAAATTCTTTTACCATCTCCCATTACTCATCGCACTTCCGATCCTATCACATCTCCCAGTTAATAAGCTTTGCCACCCTCATGAAGGGCGATGACCTCTTCCTACATGCCAAGAATTCTTCCCGCGGGTAATTATGCCCTTTATAACTTGGTTTCATAGGGTATGAGTTGCCTATATCAGTCTCCATGCCTGTCTTCCAAGCATCACTTTATTGAACTCCGGTAAGTCCCTGAATCCTAGTCTCCCCTCCCCTCATCTTTCCTTGTTTTCAATGACTCCTAGTTCCTCTAATGGATTCCTTTTCGCTCAACATTTTATTTCCACAAAAAACAAACAATCATTTTCTCAATTGATTTGCAAAAAGAAACCAAAATTTTGGATCCGGATACTACATATTGTGGAAGTGCTTGGACCACTACCTTAATGAGGATCTCCTCTCCCGCTTTAAACATCAGTTTTCCTTTCCAACTGTCTAGCTTCAAGTTGAAACACACTAAGGCCCAAGCAAAAATTTGTTTCTTTGACTATCCCCAGTCTGAAAGAATTTTTAGGTATTTACCTGATTTGTCAATGACAATGACTCAAAACTCATCCACCATATTCTCCTTTAATAACTAGTTTGGCCCAAAGAAGATGCATGATTTGTTTAGGTTTATTGCCTGACCCAAAGTATATCGGTATTAATTTAGAATATTCACTAGGCTTTAGCATTTTTTAATTGTGCTATCATATCATCTGTAAAGAGTAGATGGGAGATTGTAGGGCACCACATATTTAGATTGATTCCTCGCAGGATCCCATTTGTGATTGCCCTATTTAGAAGCATAGATAATACATTTACCATTGTGACAAAAATATATGGTGATAGTGATTCTCCTTGTCTTATCCCTTGAGAAGACTGAATATTGTTGAAGTGGTTCTCCATTCATTTTCACAGTGAAAGCCACCGTGGAACTACACTATTTTATTCGTTATACACATTCCCTGTAGAAACCCATTGTCTTCATGCGGCCACATAGGAAGTCTCATTCGACTCTATTGCAGGCATTTTGTATATCAAATTTGAGGACCATCCTGGACTTTCTTTTCCCTCTTTCGGATGTAGAGTTGATGTGGCATCTCCTGGATTATCAAGATATTATCCTATATTTGTCTACCACCCACAAAGGTACTTTGTTTTATCGCAATAGTCTTAGGGAACTATGATTTGAAACAATTAGTCATTACTTTTGAAATAATATTATAATGGAAGTTACACAAGCTTATTGGCCTGAATTGTGAAATATTCTTCGAGCTGACTACTTTTGGAATTAATACAATATGGGTAAGTTAAGTGAGGGTTCAAAAGTACATGTAATGAGGAAATTGTTCAGCCTGTCGAATACATTGGATTTCGATCCAGTATTGATGATAGAAATGCCCATTTAATCTATCTGGACTAGGTGCCTTAATTGCTCCCGTATGAAACATCGTTTCTTTCGCTTTCTTTATAATCATCTTTTTCATTAAGGCTGCATTCATCTCACCATGGACAATGTTTAAACATTGGTCAAGCACCGATTGGTAGTTTCTAGGCCCTACAGTAGTATGTAAAGAGCGATAAAATTGCCCAATATGTTGTTTTAAAGCTTTAGGGTCACGGCACTATTTATTGTCTTACATTTTCAAAATTGATACCCGATTTCATATTCTTCTTTGCATCGTTGTGACATGAAAATATTTTGTATTTGTATCCCCTCACTTTAGCCAACTTATCCGAGATCTCATACTCTAATGCATCTCTTCCTACTTCTATAATCTCTCAATTCGTTTTTTGCGCCTTTGCAATTCCTCCCTAAAGTTAGTCCCATTAGGGTTATAAATTTTTTCAGTAAGTCTCTTCATTAAGCACTCAATTTACTTACCAACATTGGAAAATTTCCTTTTACTCCAGGTCCCCAATGTGCCAGCCACCTTCATTAGTTTCCTCCCTAGGTCTCCACGATGATAGAATCTATCATGCCAGGCCTTTTATATCACTTCATTACACTTCAAGTCTTCTACCCAAAAAGCCTCAAAACGAAACTTCTTTTTCCTCTTGTTGTTCTTTAGATGCATTGTAACAAAAAGCGGACTATGGTCAGAGCTTACAGTTGGTAAAGCATATGCCTCCACACTTGCGAACTCTACTCACCATTCGAAGTTGCATATTGTCTTATCTAATCATTCTCTCACTACAGTTTCCCCTTCTCTATTGTTAGACTATGTATAAGTGCATCCATTACTTTTCATATCCATTAAAGAACAATTATTCAACATTTCCCGAAATGTCAACATTCTATTATATCTACCCTTCATCCTCTAGGTTTTTTCCCAATGATAATTGACCTCATTATAAATCACTTATAAAAATCCATGGAAGAGTATTAATGCGATGAATAGCTTGTAATTTGTGCCATAATTATAGTTCTAATCGAAATTCAGTAGATACATGAAGAAATGATATTCTCATTTGATTTCCACAAGTGGGGTCCTTGCATATGATGTCAATCATCTCCCTTGAATAATCTCGTATTTCCACTGATAGCTTCTCTTCTTCCCACATAAGAACCAAACCCCATGTTGTGCCAATCCGGTCAATAATGACTGACTTCTTGAACTTAAGTTGTTGTCTCAATCTATCCATCACTATTCTTTTATTTTGGTTTTCATAAGGAACACAAACTTGGCCCTGTCAAGAGCCACTAGGGTTTGGAGGTGTTGGAATGTCAAGGTAGAGCCTAGTCCCTGACAGTTCCAGCTCAATACTTTCAACTATCCCTCGCTGGCTTATTAGGGCTAACCACCAAAACCCATTTTTAGAACCCCTCCTCCACCAAAATAGGAGCGTTAAGAAGAAGTGTCTCATCTATAGCATTCATGTCTATACCATATAAATGCAGTTATTTTGTCTTTTTGATTTCTTGGTTGCTATGGGAATACATCCTTTCTAGCCCTTCTTATATGAGTTGGATGTGCCTTAGGAAGAAGCTGCCGACCATGGTGAGTTTAGCAATAGAGGGTATGTATCTTTTAAACTTTTATCTTTTCCTATCATCAAATCCTCGATTAAGCTTTTTCCTTTTTCTTCAGATGATTTTGAATGTTGAAAATCCATGGGTGTTTTCCAATTGCATATCATAGTATTCAAGAGGGGCCGGGGTCTCCTTGGTGATCAAATCAATAATCATGTATCATTCTATTAAATTGAAATATAAGTGTTTCTCCGCCTTTGCCCAATTACACACCAAATTAGGTGGTAAATTGGTGTACCAAATAAAAATAGTTTTAAACAAAGACAAGAAATAATCTAAGTCTTAAAAATCCATTTGGTCATACTTATCCGCATTAAGTTATAAATCAACAAATGTATTCAATAGTCAATCGTTCATCCTTACTAGTAAAATTGACAAATTTAGGGATTTCAAAGTCTCTTGGAAAAAATCACTGGGGGTTCGCCCTAGTGGCCACCCTTCCTACTTGGAAGGGGGAGGTGGGGGGTTCAAATCCCCACCTTCTCGGGATTGGGGTGGGGACGATTTCATTTCAGGAGTGGGTTTCGACTCCCACGTCCTGCAAGGAGGCAGGACAAAAGTCTGAGAGTGAGTGTTAGAGTAGGATTAGAGTAGGACCGACAAAAAAAAAAAAAAGTCTCTTGGAAAAGACTAGTTATCAACCCATTCAAAATGTAGTTTCCTACAAATATGTATGATAACACCATGTATAACCCAAAATGTTATCAAACTTGTTCAACAAACTATACTGGGTCTAATCATGGATTTGGTTGGCTCTTTTGCCTCTAAGTGATAATGCTGGTCTTGCCAAATTATCAACGTTAATCGGCATGTTAGGCCTAATAGAATTATTCACATTGAGTAGAATTGGCCTTATATCTTCAACATTCAACTATTGACTGGCCTATTGACTACTTTGATTTGCCATATTATTATCACCAATTTGATTATTTTGAGCAATATATAGTATAATTATTCTCATCAATGTGACCTTTATTAGAAGATTGAGGCCTTTACATAATTTTTACAAGGGTTGACCTCTCTGGCCAATATTAATTGCATTAATAAATGAAGAGGGTCTAGGAATGTACCTTATTATCGCTAATTGGATAATGGTGGTTGATTAAAGCAATCTTGGCCTCTAGAAAACATCATACATGGCATTGAGAATGATATTTGACTTGTGAGTCATAATGTAATCAACAATATCAGTTGTTTTTCGAACAATCTCTTCATAGTGACCAACATATGAGGATTTAGGGCAAATTTTCTTGATGGTCTTCATTGAGATGTTGAGAAAGGTCTACCCCTCACGATGGCCTTTTCTACTACTCGATTAATGGCTAAAGATTTGAAATGTGCAAACTTGATCTTGGCAAACCTATCACTACCATTAGGCTCATTACCCATGACATTGTCACGCTCTATATGATCCTTATTCTCTGCATTGAATTTCCTCAAATTAGACTATAAGTTATCCCATCAAGCCTGCAAAAAAGATGTTTTCTCATTGAAATTCATTCTTTAGCTTCTTTTTGTTAAGATTGAGATGGGTTTTGTAGTGATTCCAAACAAGAGTCTCAATGAATCACAATGAACATATATGCTTCGTCGAAATTTAATCAACAACAAAATATAGAACACTTTACCAAAATTTGATCAACATCAAAGTGAGATGATAATGAGCTATGATATCATAATGTAATCGGCGGTGAAGATTTGAAAATTACAACTAAGATATACACCAAAATTTTATCGACAACAAAATATTTGAAATATAAAATTTTATCGACGTTAAAGTGAGATGATAAAGAGATATGATGTCAAAATGTAATCAGCGGTGAAGATTTGAAAATTACAACTAAGATATACACCAAAATTTTATCAACAACAAGATATTTGAAACTATGACTAAAGTACAAGAATTGAAAGATATTTAAATTGCTAAAAGTAAATGTAAGGATAAATTTGCAAAAATGTTGAGTTATGATTGATCGATAGGGGTTTACAAAGAGTACACTTGGGATATTTATAATCCTTTACAGGCATCTACAACTTAAAATTCAAATAATAAAATAACCTCCGAATGGCAATTATTAGAATTTTGCAAAGAAAGAACAATCAATTACAGATTTCTATGTGCAATATGATCCTTCATACCATGAACCAAAGTCCAAATCATGTAAAGGGAATTGTCCTCCAAAACAACAAAAAGCACAAATTAAAGTCTTCCAATACTCAAAACTTTAAACCTTGTCCCAATAAACCTAGGCAAAGAGAAAACAAAAGATCAATAAAGATATCAAATGTCTTATGTGCGATAAAAGAGGCCATATCTCTAGGTTTTGTAAAATTGACAAAAACACTCAACGAACTGCCTATCGATGATGACACCTATTATCAAATCAATGAAGGTTTCAATACTATTAGCATAGAAGATGACACTTCATCAGAAAATTTATATGAAGAAAAAGAAGGTCTTCAAGTTAAGGCAATGGAAGGTTTCTCTTCAGAATTAGACACCACATCTCCATAAATAAACATGTTAACAAAAGACGTGGAGTTCCTATTAAAATTTTGCTAAGAATTAGTTCCTATATGTAGACCTATCAAAATGGGTCATAACCCCATTTCTTGACCCATATTTGATAGGATAAGTTATTATATTTAGTTATTTAGTAAACAAGTTTAGACTAGTAAAGGCTAAAATAATATAGGTATTAAATGGGTTCATAACTTACGTAAACTTATCTCTATGAATCTCTCTTGCTCTCACTCAATCTTGCACTCGCTTACTCTATGTTCTCACCTCAATGTGGGCATGAGTTTTATTAAATTGGATTAAATATGAAAATGTTTTACCAATATGAGCAGTATTCAACATATGTTGGGTATGGGTCAGGTTGGATTTAGGTCACTAAATCTACATTGCATGGAAATAGGTCAAAATGAGTTAAATAGGTCAATTTGGGTTAGATTATTTCCAACCAACCTAAACCCAACCCGAGTCACCCATAATATTTATTTTCAATATGTTTCTCATTTCAAAATCTCTCCTCTTATCATTTGTATCTCAATCACATTGTTAGTTGTTACAATTTTAAATATATTTATTAACGTTTTAATTCGTTAATATTATTTACCTTTTTAATTTACATTTTACGTTTTTTATGAGTTAATGTTATTTGCATTTTAAGTTAGATTCACTTAAAATCCATGGTATATATATATTCTCTCAACCACGCATCCTAATAGATTGTTGAGCTCCATCTTTGGTGGATCTATTTCCATGGTGCAAGGCACCATCTCTCTAAAGCAAACTTGTATCCAAATCATTCAATTTTAATTTTAATCACCGGATGCACTGAAATTTTGCTTACTTGCAATTGCACTTAGACCATCCTGCGAACAATCAATTATCACGGAGACCAGGGAAATAAAGTGTTCTTGTTTGGGACTACTAATGGAATACCCTATAGAGAGTACTCCAATTTGGACAGATTAATTAGTCAGAGTAAGAGCTAAACTGCAAACAAATTCTAAGATAGTGGCCTTGCACTTATCTAATAGTGACCACACGTTTAGCTGTATCTACATCATCCTCTAGCATCTTCAGCCACATCTCAATTGATTTCCACACACTTTTTCAGAATTGGCGAGTGAACAATTGATTATTAATTATACAACTGCAAAGCGTGCCTTTCGTCCTCGTGTTCCTTATTTTATATCATTTTTTTCGACTTTAGCTAGGCATACAATTATTATTATTATTTTAACATTTCTTTTGGAATTTAGCCGAGTCATTGCGGATTCTTTAACCACGAACTCTTGAATCTTAGGACGTGCCGCGCTGCCGCTGTTTAATTGACTCGAAGGGTGATGGTACCATACGTGCTCTAATCCTCGTGAAAGCAACAGTAGTTGTTGAAGAACATGCATAAGGATTAGCCTATACCTTTTAGTCCGAATAATCGAATTGATTAGAGAGGCTTGATGTGAAAATTTTGAGGATGACAAGTAGATGGGATCTTTCCCCTTTCATTTTGTCACCGTGGGCTGGTACATCGATCCGATAAAAGAGGAAAAGCGGTACGTCGATCGGCTTTTACACACTGAACCTAGTAATTTCATCTTTTCAGTCCTGTCAAATGCACGCCGTCTATTTTGAGACAAGAAGGTTTGTTCATGTTGAGATAACACTTTGATCAAGCAAAATCAACTTGATCATTCTATGCAAATCTAACTCAACCAAATGGACCCATCAATCCATCACCACCAATCACTCGAGGTTTGACCCCTTCCCTATGCAGGTCTTACATGTACTATAATATGCAATTTGCTAAACTGAATTAGGAAATTGTGGAATGGGATACGGTCTCATCAATAAAATAATATTAATTACAATTTCATTAGTTGTCACTAGTACGATAACAATGACACATCATATGTGCGGCGTGACAAATTATAATCGATTTTCTTCTCACAAACGAATCAAAAAAGCGAATCGAACTTTTCTCCATAAACAAAAACTAACGTTTGAATATATGAATTTTATGCATATATGACGGCATGGATTATCCTTTTCAAAACCTAGCGGGTCTAAAACTCCAAAGCCGCCAAGCGATCAAAATCCTCCATGGATGTGACTAGACCGATCGAGAATTCTTCGCCCTTTTATTCTCTTTTCGCCGCTGGCGTTGTTAGTACAAAGCAGACCAGTCTCGGTCAAGAACGAAAGCACGGGGCGATCCTAAAATCTTCCTCCTTACATTAAACGAGGAGCACGTTTTTTCAACGGACGGACGGAGCCAACCACATACCCACGGAAAAGATCGCGCGGCAGGAGCCCGGAAATGGCCGAACAGGGAAAGAAAACTTCGGGGGAAAGAACACCACAAACGATGTCCGAGCGAGTCATCATGGCTGGCGAGACCCGTGCGTACATCCCGCTTGATTCCGTGTCCCTCGTTCGTACTAAAGTCAAGCTGCCGAAAGTTACTCCCGCGAGGAGATGCATGCACGTCGTGCGCCCAATCGGACCCCGCTTTTCCATTTCAAAACCTTTCTTTTCATTTCCCATCATTTTCACTCTGACCAACCCGGGGGGAGTTGAGATAATTCGAAACCGGGGGAGTTGAAATGGGGATGGAACCTGCGCGAATCGCTCGGCGGATCGTGGTGGCAGGATCCGATATTGAAGATTCGGGGTAATTTAATACTGGGATAGTCTGTAATTAGGGGTGGATATGATTCAATTGCGGCTAAAAAGAGGGGATAATCCGATGCTAGAATCACCCGACATCAACATGAAACGGTCGTTAAAAAGAGGGGATAAGTACATTGAAAGTCCTAAAACTCATTGTGAATGTGCAATTGAATCTCAAAACCTTCTACAAGTGCAATTGAGTTATAAAATTTATCGCGAAAATGCAATCGAATCCTAAAATTTTCAAAAGATTCAATCAAGTACTCGAATTTGTCAAATTAGTCCAATCAAGTCATTTTGTAATTTGAAAATTTTAGAACTCAATTGCACTCTCATGATAAATTTTAAAATCCAATTGCACTCTTTGAAATTTTAAGACTTAACTGTACTTTCGTAATAAGTTTCAGAACTTTCAATGCAATTATCCCTAAAAATTGACTTAAATAGAGTCTCGAGCGAAAGATGAAAACGAGAGATGGCGTTCGAGACGAGTTATCTTATCCGATATTTGGACGGTCCTCTTGACAAGGGGGTCTATTCAGATAAATTCTAAAGTAGCCGGCCGTAAGGATAATCCCAGAGAAACTGATTTGATTGAATCCTGTTGGGACACGAGTATAACAGAATAAAGTTAGAAAAAGAAGAAAAAAACCGCAAATTTGTTAGGATCTGAAGCTCGAGGGGGGTCGTTAATTCAGGTAATCAATCCCGGTCAGGCGTTCGGACAACCGACCTCGGCCCAAGCTTTTCATTAGGATCTCGGCGTTGGCGTGAAAGCATCCGCCGTTGGATTACCAAAAGTCAAACCATAATAAAAAGCAGAAGCGAGAAGAATTCTTCGTGGGTTGCTCGGTCGTGAAACGTGAATTCGGCCGGTGTTTCATTCGACCGAACGTCTTTTCTATTCGCTGCAGGAGACATCGTCGTCTCTTTGACTAATCCTTAATCTGGGAAAAGTCGTAAAGCAATGGCTAATTGATTTATGTCCAAAAGGGTGGTGTTGTTCTTGAGTCGTCGCCTGACCTCTGCCAAACTGGGTGTGCTGGCTGGCTGCCGGGTGCTTGAGTTGTCTCTCTTTGGTGGGCAAAGGCTGAAATTTCTTTTCTTTTCTTTTTTCTTTGGCTTCGTCAAATGCCTGAATTTGTCTGAAGCATTCAGTTGAGAACCTCTGTTCTTTGTGGGATTTGATGGGTCTTCGGTACCCACTTTGAATTTGCTCGTTCTCTTTGTCAAAAATCCGACGCATTGTCTTGTCAGGTGTTTCTGGAAGTGGGGTTCTTGTCTCTATATATTGTCTTCGGCCCCTCTTCGTTTTTCCCTCTCTCCACATCAGTTCTGCATTTTCTTCCCGGCCTTAGAAATTTTCGAGTAGCTTTTTCGAGGCATGCTCAGGGTTCGGGTTCTGTCCCTGTCGGTGAGACTCGTGGGACAATAACTGTTGGCGCTTTGGGCGTTGGGGGAGATAAAGAGAGTGAGGTAGGCAGAAATGGTAGCTCAACTTTTTTCGGTTCGGGTTCACGAGATTGCTTTGGACTGTCACCGGAAAGGTGTTTGACGAAAGTCCCGGGAGGCGCTCGATTTTATTGGTGAAAGCTGACCTGTTTTTTGTTGTTTTGCAGCCATTGTAGGCATCTTCAAGAACTTGAGAGAGGAGAGAAGTAAGAGAGAGGGGGAGAGAGAGGGGGAGGGAGAGGGAGAAGGAGAGGTACTTTCTTTCTACTTCATTCAAATACACTTGCAATTTCGAAATGAATCACTCTGGAGTAGCCTGTGACAAAAAAACAGCTTCCGTCGAAGTCGTGAAGGACCGTAATGGAATACACCAAGTCGTGCTTCAGAATTCTCGCGGGGCTTCAGCCCGGGTTAGACCTTCTTTGAATTTCTTGACGAACCTCTGCTCCATTCTAATTTTCTTGGCATCTGAGCTTTACTGGGTCATTCTCTGATGAACGTTCCTGAATGTGTCTAGTTGAAAAAACTCAAAGCAGATTAAGTTGTTAAGGTTTGGGCACGTCGGACGATGCACTCGAGTCTCGATTGCCCTTATGGGGCATAATTATCTGGATATCCGTATTTTGTTTCCTTTCAGCTTCTTAGATGCAAGAAATTTGGTGCTCACCTATGACATGTTGCAGATTGCAAGTCATAGATTAGATGTTTATTTCTTATTTATAATCTTTCAGGTTAGTTTGCATGGAGGGCAAGTTCTTTCATGGAAGACCGACCGGGGAGAGGAACTATTGTTCATAAGCAGTAAGGTAAATGATTTTGACACAAATTCACTCTTGAATGGATGGATACTTTCATGTATACTTCTATTAGCTAGATCTCAATTTGTTTAATTTTGAAAAAGTTGAATACTACTTAAATACGCTATAATTTCGTGATGTCAAGATACACCAAGAGATTGTTTGAGGTCTCTTGAAGTTGTACTTTGTACTCTCTTACTTGTCAATCTCTGATGAACTTGTTTTCCCATCAGTTTTGATTAAGTCTGTTACTCTTTCTGGCTGAGTTTGAAACTGCCTAAATGTTGTTGGAGTGCTCACTACTCATCCTTATTCGTGTACTCTTTCCACCTTGGTTTTGTATATACTGTAGGCAATCTTCACGCCACCAACCCCGGTACGAGGAGGAATTCCAATTTGTTTCCCACAGGTATCCATTTTTATGCTAATGGTTGCTTCAGTAATTTGGTATACGCGAGATTGACAGATTGAATTGTGAACATCAAGTTTGGAAAACGAGGATCACTGGAGCAACATGGATTTGCTAGGAACAAGATTTGGGTTATGGATGATCATCCTCCACCACTACAGCCCAGCGACTCCAGTGGCAAATCCTTTGTCGACCTGCTTCTTAAACCTTCTGAAGATGATCTCAAGATCTGGCCACACAGGTAATGCCTTCTTGGACTCCTTGTAGGTTTTTTCTATTTAACATGGTACGTGGTTGATGTTAAGGCTAAGAAAGCATCTACTTTGTGGAGTAATTGTTTTTGAGGACTCTAATTAAGGTTTTGAGCCACTTCTGAGGCTGCTCTTGTGCTTTGAAGCATGTCTAGTGAACTTCTGGATTTCTATTAATTTATGGTCACATTACTAATCTGGATCTTGCTCCTTAGTTTCGAGTTTCGCCTGAGGGTGTCTTTATCAGCAGAGGGGTACCTGACCCTAATATCACGAGTCAGAAACGTCAATTGCAAGCCATTCAGTTTTTCAATGGCGTATCACACATACTTCTCCATATCTGATATCAGGTAATCAGCAGGCAGTCATACCGACTCATTTTCTCCCTACAAATAGGATTCTTAATGACCTTCGAGTAAAAAAAAAAAAAAAAAAAAGAAACTTCTGTGCTAGGAGCAAAGATTGATGTTTTAAAGATTCAAGTCGCAAATTTAATTCACACTATAATGAGTTCCAAGTGTGTTTCCAGGAGTCCAAATTTGTCAAGTTGATAGTGGATCCGCCACTGTATTTTTTTTCCTTTTTTGCAGTTAAAGGTCTCTTGGCTGCATCTTTTTTTTTTTTTAACAGCTATGCGGAACAATTTTCTGCAGCTTGCAGCCTTCTAAGATTTTACTTTTTGATGAACTGATCTTTATGACTTCATAATCATCAACGAGAAATTAAAAGCATCAACCGAAATTAATAGTGTGAAACTTAATGGGATTAAAGAAGAGAAAACGGACGCTTCACAAAATAACTGGAGACATGGTTCAGCCAAACTGCAGTTATTACTTACCGTCTTTGGTGTGTCTGACTTATCATAAGTGTTAAATTTTATTGCATGAGCGGATTATTGTGCATGTCAAGTGCCTCCTTAGTCAACTCACTATTTTACATGCACATGGCTGGATATGGTCATTTCTGAAGGAGCATAACAAGTAACTTCATTTAATTTCCACTAGCAGTGAAGTTAGAATTGAGGGATTGGAGACGCTTGACTACCTGGACAACCTATACGAGAAAAAGCGCTTCACAGAACAAGGAGACGCTTTGACATTTGAATCTGAGGTAATGTTTTAGACTAGTGCTATTATGCTGGTAACAATTAGCAAAGCCTCTGTCATTTCCAATGCCGCCCTGTAGGATACTAGCTTTCCGTTTAGCTACTAAGCGGAATTGGTTCAAGTCAGACTGAAATTTCCAAGATGAGCCTTCTTGTCTCAGTTGGTTTCTTTATGTTGTAGGTGGATCGGGTGTATCTTGGCTCCACAGATACGATTGCAATTTTCGATCATGAAAGGAAGCGGACTTTTGTAATTCAAAGAGAAGGACTTCCAGATGTAGGTAAGCTTCCTTTGCATCACTGTGTGCATGGGTGATTACCTCTATACCAGAGCTTAAAATGCCACAAAGCATGCAAAAGCCTCTCGTTACTTTTCTGGGTCGGTATCAACTTTGACGTAATCTTCATTCTTGAGCGTGCCCATTTCATCAGACGATGGAAAGACTAGTAAAGTTGACTGTCAACTGAAAGAATCATATGTATCTTGACACCGTCAATGTCTATTCTGTCACCAACATTAGCTGCTCCTTGGTTTAGCTGCAATCAAGAGGTTATGTCATCTCAATACTCATTTCTCATGATGTCCTGCATCACTTTAGTCCACATGCCCCGGTTATCATGTCACTTAGCTGGAAAGGAAAAAGAAAAAGAAGAGTAGCATGTCCTGAAAAGATTACCACACCGTCTAATTCTCACGGTGTCTTGTGACTGCATGTCTGCACAGTGGTTTGGAATCCATGGGAGAAGAAATCCAAGTCCATACCCGATTTCGGGGACGAAGAATACCGACAGATGCTCTGTGTCGACGGGGCCGTGATCGAGAAGCCGATCACCCTCAAACCGGGCGAGGAATGGACAGGAAGGTTGGAACTCTCTTACGTCCCTTCAAGCTGAAACCTGATGGAAGTTCAACGTCAGGTCGGGGTGTGTTCGTTGTAATAATGGAGGGCGAGGCGCTACAATCTTCCGACTCGTCCGCTGTTTTTGCGGGTGGAAGCATATGCTTTGCTAAGAAGATCAAGATGTATTATTATCATTAGGACAATAAGCAGCTTCCAAGAAGATGGTGGCCTTTGTTTTCCTGTTTGCAGAGAGTCCTTTTTCTTCTCTCGGCAGTAATGTGATGTATCAATATCAGCAAACTTTGTATGAGCATTGACTAGTCAGTTAGCACTTTTGTACTCTATAATCTCTCTCTCTCTCTCTCTCTCTCTCTCTCTCTCTCCAATGAAAACAATAAAGGAAAAAGAGAAAATGACACAAAAGACTCTGGAATTTTGGTCAAATGTAATATATGATTCTTGAATTTTAAATTTGTTCAGAATGATTGTTGAAATAAAGCCCAATTTATAAGTTTAGGGATAACATTGAACATTTTTATATAATTTAGAGGGACTAAGATGAACATATATCAAAAATCCAAGAAACATATTAAACAAATTAAGAATTCGGGAACTACAATATATTTTGAGCTAAAGTTCAATGACCATTTATGTCATTATTCCATACATAAATTCAAGGATTAAGTTGAATATGTATAAAAAGCTTAAGGACCACTTTGAACAAAATTTTAAGTATTACATTGAATAAATTAAAAGTTCGGGGACTATATTGCATATCAACTCAAAGTTTAAGGACCATTTTGTGTCATTTTCTCAAGAAAAGAAAAAGGGAAAAAAAAGATATATAGGGAGAGAGAGTAAAAAAGGATGGGGGCAAGGCTCGAAGCTTTTCTCTGCTTATCAGAGCCAGGTTTCGATCCTGGGACCTGTGGGTTATGGGCCCACCACGCTTCCGCTGCGCCACTCTGATTTATTGAGAGGGGGATGCAAAACATCAAATTTATTTTGTACTTCATGATGACGAGGAGATCGATGGGCCCACAAGCCCAACAACAATCGTGACCGTCCGTGGGCCCGAGGCTCGAGGGCGAAATTCCCCTCCAAAACACGTAAATCCAGCCCCGACGTCGCCCCGACCATATGCGATGCGGAGCCATATCCCACTTCCTGATTTGACTCCCAACCTCCTCTCTAATTGAATCAAAACCAACCACTTTTCCCAAACGGATGAGAAGCCTTCCTCTCTCCAGGCGCTGTGCCCTCGACGTGACCTCATCGCCGGTCGTGAATCGGTTCGCTCTTATCGTCCAGACCATATGCGATGCCGAGTCATCCGTGTCATGTTATGTTCACCGACGAAATGAAATCACCGTTCTCAGATCACGCAGCGTTTGCAATTTAAGGCGCATTGTTTCGAGCTGAAACGGAAGTGATCTGACTTGCGGCGTGGAGCATGGTGACCCTGTTGCTATCTCCATTTAGTGGCCCGCGCAACATAACGAATGATCGATGAATGAATGGTCGAAAATCATCGAGGCGTCGTCAAGATGCGTCGAGCGGGCGCAGGGAGTGCGGGTTGGCCCCCCTCTTATCCATTGGAAAAGGCAATCTTGGGGCCTACGCACAGGGCCATGCTCGGGCTGAATCAGACTCGATGAGTCCAAGAGCCGAGAGCTCCCCGCGAGCTCCGGCCGTAATGGCGAGAGCCGCTTTTCAGGCGCACCGCAACACGGGTCGTTCGGACCCCGGTCGGACAAGCTCTCGTCGACACGCACGCACGCACGGCCCCTCGGACAGATAGAGCGAGCGAGGGAGAGACGATTCGCCAGGGCCCGTCAGCGGGCCCGTGCGGCAGGCCCCGAGACATTCACGCCGACAGGGAGAGGCCCGCCGGTTTTTGGACGGTGGTCCGCGGCTCGTGGCGCGGACGAGCCATGTGTCTCTCTCGTGGGTTGGTCGATGCGGGTTGGGTTTCTGTAGGTTCGAAAGGGATGGCTGCTGTTCTCGTGACGCTTTCTTGCATTATTTTCATCGCTTTTGTTCTCGCACATGTTAGCCGTTCGTGTGTTCGGATTAGACCGATTCATGGGTCCGGCAGTCGGGTATGCTTGCCCGTCATCCGGGGTCGGTTGGATAGACTAACCAATCAATTTCGCTTGACTCGGTTTTGTTACAATGGGTTTCTTTTTAACGGTGGCTAGAGCTTTCAGTAAATTAGCTCCATTCATGTGCCCTTCTCGACCTTTTGTGATGATTTCGTGATTTGTGAATCCAATTGACCAATTTGAGTCAAGGGTTTTAGGCTCAACTTTGATCCTAACGGATCTCTTATGCATTTCAAGTTAAGTGCGGGATGTTAGTCATTTCTTAGCAACTTAAATTTTGTACCATCCGTTGAAATATCTCAGGCTTTTAAGTGCTTTCTCGCACAATACAATGTCGTGGACACACGCCTTCGAGAGACCTGAAATGAGCAATAACGATGAATGTATCGAACGTACTTCCGGATCACGTGACATTATTGATACACACACGTGAATAAACTCCCGCGTGTTTATTTTTTAAAGTTGATTGATCCGGTGTGAAAACGTACCGCGGAAATTATGGTAATTTTCTATGTCGAATCTAATAATAACACTAAGATTCGGGTCCACTCCTGGCAATTACATTTGAAAATGCCCTTTTTCCTGCCTCTTTCTGTGGGTTCCATTGACATACACCAGCCGTACAAATCCATCAACTTCCCCCACCTAATTGCCAGGCCACCCCTAGTCACTGCCACCATCTTCAACGCCAAATTTCAAAGCAGCTTGCTCCCATTCGCCAAAAAAACTCAAACTCTACTTCACTTCAAATCTAACCTTACTCCAATTTGACTACCCACTTCTTGCTTGAACTCTACAAAAAGTCCGAGTCTTTCATTGGGCGAACAATCGTTCTTGTTCGTGGGATTCTAAAGGATCACCGTCGACTATTTAGTGAATTTGAACCGATAAATGAGGGCATGACTTAACGGGATACGCTAGAGCTCGACCTGAGATTTCTAGAATGCGTGAGAGTTTGCGCTGTGCGGGCGCATCTGAGGTCTAGTTTGTGCCATGGGAAAACAAAAGGAAACAATGATAAAATGGAAGAAAGGAAACGGTCAAAGAACTCAAGGACTGATGTGCTTGGTAGGTGCATTATCGACGTCCCCAAAGAGTAAACAGTCTTTTTCTCTCTCTAATCTCCATAAGAAACACACCAAAAACCCAGTCTCCATCTCCACCATCGCAATCCCCTTTGCCACTTTCCACAACATCATCTGCTTTGGTTAGGACCCAAACCAGAAATGAAAAAAAGAAGCAGAAGAAGAAGAAATTTTTAAATAATTATATCTTTATAGACTATGTCAACTTCAAAATAAAGTATAAATCAATTTATATATACATATATATACGGGCCATTCAAAAAATTTCAAAATTTAATTTGCTGGGGTGACTTAAAAAGCCTGGGCAAAAGGCTTGGCCGCAGCCAAAAAAGACATTAAAAAAAGAGGGGAAAAGGCGAGGAGATGATCGACAGGTTTTGTGGGGAGATCTTTTGGACCAACAAGGTTTGCCAGGTAAGATCGGTTGAAAAAGCTAGGAATCTCTCCCTCCATCTCTTCTTCAAAAATTCAACATACCAAAAAAAAAAAAAAAAAAAAAAAGGAAATATGGGACAAATGATTGTTGAAATTTGGCCTAATATATACAAGTGATCCCTAAATTTTTAATTTGTTCGATATAGTTCATGAACTTTACCCTAATATGTAACTAAATCGAACATATATTAAAAGATTATAAATCATATTGAATAAATTAAAAGTTTAGACACGTTCAGACACAACCTTCAAGGACCATATTAAATAAATTAAAAATTATGAGATTATTTGTGTCATTATTACAAAAGAAAATAGTGAAAAAATTACTGAAATTTATTTTTAAGGAAATTATTTACACTCTTAATTGCACTGCTTAAAGTAATTTCTACTCTATTGGTGAAAGAAAAAAACTCGTCCTTTGTCTAACACATTGTAACATAGAGTTCTCTTCTTTTAAACCCAAAAAATAATAATAATAAAATAATAATAATAATAATAATAATAAATAGAGTTCTCTTTCAATTTTAATATGAAAAAGCATTCGAAATTCAAAGTGAATGATAGTAAAGCAAAGCCAAACCAAACCAATGTGTTTGGTATGAGTTGGGTTTGACTCGAGCCACTCAAGGTATACTTTGTTCCGAAGCATCTTCAAATTGAAACGAACTAGATCAAGCATCGAAAAAACAAAAAGTCCTTTTTGACTAAATGATTTCTCAACGACTTTTTCATTGCAATTCAAAAAAAACCTCCAAGAAGATTTAAATTTTTCCTTCCTGGATAATTGTCTTTGCCTACCAAGATGAACAACAAAAAACTCTATCTTCATGTTCCACACGTTACACATGCCGTGCATTTTTTCCTTTTTTTTCTTTTTTTCTCAACAAAGGATATTTTTAACGTCAAAAGTTTTGAACAACCACAGTGACTAAAAAAAACACATTGCAACGTTAATTATCGAACAGTAAACATATATCAAGTGATCGATAATCATCATAGCCAATGAAATTTCGCGCATTTCACCACTACGATTCGATTCCATCCGACCGATCGCAACATCGCCCTTATTCGAACTTCAAAGCCCCGTACAAGTTTTTTTTTCCTCTAAAGCGGCCAAAAGATCAAAACAGCCCATTCTCCGGACAATCCTAATCCGTCAACGAATCAACGCCAAGGAACCCGCCACGTCACCCTCCCCCACCAAACCCAACCCGAGCCCGAGCCCGAACCCGAACCCGAACCCTAACCCAACCCCAATCTCTCTCTCTCCTCTCTTCCTCGTCACATGTCGCGTGTCGCAGGTAAACAGCAACCAGCACGAGCAAAAACAGTTCGCCTCTCCATGAAAACCGCATAAGTACGCGCCCCACTCTTCTCCATTTCCACTCTCATTAATGCTCTCTCCCCCTGTCGGTTACGGACTCCCCCCGAAAACCGATGCAGAAACGACGCCCATTGATGACGACGGCGACGGCGGCGGCGGCGGCGGCATAGAGCCGTTGCGGCCGCATTCGATTCCTCGGTCTTCAAACCCCCCTCCCCCGCCCCCTTAACGTTCCGTTCTCCGAGCAGCTGCGAGGTGCGCGTTCGAGACAACAGCTTCAGTCGTCCGGCGAGACGTTTCCGGCAGGTGGGTCGAGCTGGGGTGGGGCTGCGATCGATTGAGCTGATCGGCGGGGGGGCTTTCTCGGCGAGGTTCCCGGTTCGGAGGAGGCGGGCCGCGGGAGTTGAACCGGCTCTCCTCGGTTCAAATCCGAGAAAAAGCGAGAAAGCGAGGAGGAGCGCGAGGCGCTTGTGAGTTTTTTTCGCCTTTTACTTTACTCCTGACGAGCATTCTTCCTGCCTGTTGTCCTTTTTTTCGAATTTCCTTTTACTTTTCGCCCACCTCTCGGACTTTCTCAGAGTTTTCAACGGGGTTGGGGAGCTTTTTCCTGGGGCCTCCGCCTCACGAGGAGCTCTCGATTTTCGCCACCGGCCCGAAAAGCTAGAGAACAAAAAGAAACTCGGCTTCTTCTGGTGTGCTGTCCAGGCTTTGAGTTTGCAGATTTAACTACACCGCTTTTGACCGCGCCTGCACTATTCAAAGCCTGCTGCTTTCTTTTATGCGTAAATATTCATCCCGGTCGCGAACTTTTCTCGGAATCTGGACCCCCATTTCCTTCCCTCGCCTTTTCTTTGAAATGCTCGTCGCTTCCCATTTAGGGTTGTTCTTCTTTTCGGCCTGCTGAAACCCGTCGGTGGTGGGCATTTGCAGGAACGGCTCGGTGGGCATTTGCAGAAACAAAGCAGCTCCTCGTTTGGGGAAAGGGAGATGATGGGTGGGGCTCTCTGCATCTTGTCTTCGGTCCTGCTTCTGGCGGTGGGCGCCAGCGTGTTGCGGGCGAATGCCGACTTGGCCGGCGACAAGCAAGCCCTGCTCGATTTCGCCGACAATTTGCCGCACTCTCGGTACCTGAACTGGACCGAGAGTTCCCCCGTTTGCAGCAACTGGGTCGGAGTGACCTGCGACAAAGATGGGTCCAGGGTGATAGCCTTGAGGTTACCCGGCGTCGGATTTCCACGGCCCGATTCCGGCCAACACGCTCGGCCGCCTTTCGGATTTGCAGATCCTCAGCCTCCGGTCGAATGCCATAACCGGGAGTTTCCCGTCCGATTTCGCCAACTTGAAGAACCTGTCGTATCTCTATATTCAGTCCAACAAGTTCTCTGGCCCTTTGCCGTGGAACTTCTCTGTTTGGAAGAACTTGACCATTTTGAATCTTTCCAACAATGCCTTCAATGGAAGCATCCCTTCTTCGCTCGCGACCTTGACCCAGCTAGCTGGCTTGAATCTTGCCAGTAATCTCCTTTCCGGCGAGATTCCTGATCTCGAGCTGCCGCATCTGCAGCTGTTGAATTTGTCCAACAATAATCTGCACGGCAGTGTTCCGAAGTCCCTCGAGAGATTTCCTAGCTCGGTTTTTGCTGGAAATGACCTTTCCTTTCCAAATTCTACTCCTCATTCTTCTCCTTTTATTTCGCCTCCTTGTGATCTTCAGCCAAGGTCCAAGACTCCTAGGATGCTTAACGGAATGGCGTTATTAGCAATCGTCATCGCGGGTTGTCTCTTGGCACTTGCGTCGGTGGGCATTCTCATTTTCATTCGTCGCTCGAAAAGGAAAGGCGAAGAAACGTTTTCGGGAAAGTTGCCGAAGGTGAGAATGTCGCCCGAGAAAGCTATTTCGAGGAGCCAAGATGCAAACAATAGGCTGGTTTTCTTTGAGGGATGCAATTATGCATTTGATCTGGAGGACTTATTGAGGGCTTCTGCTGAAGTTCTTGGAAAGGGGACTTTCGGTATATCTTACAAGGCTATTTTGGAGGATGCAGTGACTGTAGTGGTGAAGAGGTTGAAGGAGGTTAGTGCTGGTAAGAGAGAATTCGAGCAACAGATGGAAATTGTTGGGGGCATTCGGCATGAAAACGTTGTCGAGCTGAAAGCTTATTACTACTCCAAAGATGAGAAGTTGATGGTGTATGATTACTACAGTCAGGGGAGCCTCTCTACTCTTTTACACGGTACGCTCCTTGGTTGTACATGTTTCTACTTGCTCGGTTTTTCACTGCATCAACTTTACTTTGCTCGGTTTGCCCTAGGAATTTCTTGGTCTTGCAATCTGCTCACTATGAGCATGTCTTATTTGCATACTTGTTGAGATGTTTATTTGGTGAAATTTTTCCTGTTCTGATGCTGACTGCTAGTTAGTGTGCTTCCACCAATATGGGGAGATAATGACAAAAGAGTATATATAATCTTCAAGAAATGGAGTTCTATATGGCTTATTGCAGCTAACCAGGCTGCTTGATATAATCTGCTCAACATCTCTAGTGTCTATGAATGCTCTCCACTGAAGATTTTGGGGCAGAAAGGAAATGATGTGGAGAGAGAGATTGAATTTGGAATGGATTGCATAGTATATACTTGTGATTTATTATCAGAAAATCAAATTTCACTTTGCTCAACAGGTAGATAAAAATTTTCTTTCACTTGTCAGTGTTATGTCGATGCCATTAAGCAGTGCATTTACCATCCAAGTATAATTTTCTTGATGACCCAGTCCTTGATTTTAACCCGATTCGCATAATTCATTAAATACGGCCATGCAGATACTGATTTCATTGTTTTTGATCTTATAGTTAAACCTTTGGACTGTCCTGGTGGGATAAAATAGGCCACTATTTCATTTTCTTGAGAGTTAAATTTTCCCCAGGGTTTTTATTAGCCGGTGCCTTTGCAACTTTGCAGGTAAATTAGGTGAGGATAGGACCCCACTAGACTGGGATAGCAGAATGAGAATAGCCCTTGGGGCAGCTAGAGGCATAGCTCGTGTCCATTTGGAGAACAACGGGAGACTTGTTCATGGAAACGTCAAGTCATCTAACATCCTTATCAACCCACAGCAGTATGGCTGTGTTTCTGATCTTGGCCTGGCTGCTGTAATGAGTTCCCTAGCTCCACCCGTTTCCAGAGCTGCTGGTTATCGAGCACCAGAAGTGACAGACACTCGTAAAGCAGGACAGCCATCGGATGTCTACAGCTTCGGAGTCGTCTTGCTTGAACTGTTAACTGGAAAATCTCCTGTTCACGCTACAGGCTACGGTGAAATGGTGCACTTGGTGAGGTGGGTTCATTCCGTGGTGCGAGAAGAGTGGACAGCTGAAGTATTTGACGTCGAGCTGATGAGGTATCCAAATATTGAGGAGGAATTGGTGGAGATGTTGCAGATAGCAATGGCCTGCGTCGTGAGGATGCCGGATCAGAGACCTAAGATGGCTGACGTGGTGAAAATGATAGAGAATGTCCGGTGTCTTGAAACCAATAATCGGCCTTCCTCCGAAAATAGATCCGAAAGGTCATCACCATTGCAACCAGCTGTTAGGTCGAGTCCCGCGCCCTCACAATGAGCTCCTTTTCTTCATCACTCAGTTATATTGGTAACTTATGTTTTTAAACCTCATTTCACTGGGTTCATATTCTTGTTATTTACTCTTTTCTTGCTAATCTTGCCCCTTCTCGTTCTCAGTGCAACAGAATTTCTACCACTCAGCCTACTGCCTGATACATGTTAAGCCAAAACCGTGTTATGCCTGCATCTGTCCTTTAAATCCTAATGCCAGGTACAGGCAGTAAAATGGATGTTCTGCACATAGTTGTGATTCCAAGCAGCTGATTTATGCTCATATTTGCAAGAACCTCCGGTTCCTGCTTTTCATCCTAGTTCCTTCTGATGCTGCTGCACATTTGTTAGGATTGGGATGAATAATTGTGGAAAGGGATGTGATGGAAATGTGTACTTGGGATTAATCAGATCGCGCATGTTCTTCTTGATCTTGTAATTTTTTCGAGCTTTTCCAATTCAGTGCAACCTCTAGATCATTATCAAGAATGTTGTAATTCTGTTCAGTACCCGAACTGATCCGTAGCTGCAACTTTTTGTCTTGAGGGATTGCCCTTTGTTGACCATTCAAACGTGTAGAGAAAAGAAGAAAAGTGAGACTAGAAGGGTGATCGGTTTCCGATCAGGTTGGGTTCCAAAGTGGAACCAAAAACTTGGGACCGGACCATTTGGTCCTAGGACCGGGAACCGGACCACTAGTCTCGTCCAGTCTGATGGAACCGACGACTTTTTTTAAATTTATTCCAAGAAGATTTCAGTTTAAATTTAATTTATATACATGTGTTTAAGAAATAAAATAGTCTATTTTAGGATTTATCGTTATTTTTAAGAAATTTAAAATATTTTTTTAAAAGAAAATCACCGGAGCAAAAATTACTAATTCCATTTTCTGGACCAATACCTTTGGGAACTGGACTAATGCTTCCAAAATCAGACCAAACATGTCAGTCCGAGCGGTTTTCAATTTGAGCAGTCCGATATGCTTACCCCTAACTAGAAGGTGAAGCTGATTATGAGAGGATTTAGTTGGGTGAACTCTTGCATAAATTTCTCTCCCTTACGTTCGGGTTGATCCTATGATCCTCGGATTGCCTCTCGGGACTACCACCGTTGCATGGTTAACTTTTGCACGAATTTTCTCCCTGCATTCGGGTTGCGATATCTTGTATTTCAATTCAACGGTAAAAGTACCAAAAAGTGTGTTCCGGTGACCAAAAAAAGCCTGGAAGGGTAATTTTGGTCCGGCCCTTTTTGTAATTTTTCTGGGCCGGGCCAAGCAAAGTCGGGTTCGATCGAGGCCTGGCCCATTTGCACCTCGGTCTCACCAACTCAAACTACTACTTTGGAGCTTCTTGCTGGCTTAAGAGCGTGAATATTAATGCCTGCGAAATTCGGGTTTAATAAGATCCTGCATGTGACTGAACACAGCAGAGCCTTTAAATTATTAGGTTGGTACAATGGTGAGGTGGGGCATGATTCATTATGAGAGCTTTGTCAGTGTACGAAATTAGAAAAGAGTATTTAATGACGGGAATGGCAATGAAGGAATCGAGGTTGAGGTCGTTGCCGGCGGGAATGGCGACGGCCAATAGCCTCGCCTCAAACCTCGCTCTCTCTCTCTCTTTTGGCCGTCGCCTCGAACCTCTCTCTCTCTCTCAGGCACACATGAATTTTGTCTCTGCCTCCCCAGCCCCGCACGGCAGGTGATCGGCGGTGGCATCTCCGCCGCCTAAGTGCAACCATGGGTGGTTGGAAGGTGACTCCGCCACCATCTGGTTGTCTTCGCAAGAATTTCCTTTTATTTATATATTTCTCCAGATTTTGTTCGCAAATAATGTTAAAAATGCGATTTTCGCTTAATTTCTTTTAAAGCTCCATAAGCGCTACGTGGCTGCGCCATGTTAAATTTGACTTGGCACTTACTGTTCATGTTAATTTTTTTTTCTGTTTGGTAATATATTATCGAAATTATTTTTGAGTGTCATTAAAAAATGATTTAAATCTCATGAATTTATCTCGAATAGAAAAAAAAAATTTTAAAATCATATTATAATTATTTTTCTAAAATTTCAAATTTATATTATTTTTTAATATTTTCTTTTCTTTTCCTAACTTCCTTTGATGTGATTGGTCGGCGATAGTCATAGGTGAGCTCCTCAAGTGAGTCGTGAGTTCATCAGCCTAGGTTGAGCTCAACCTCGAGCTCTCTTTGATCTAGCAAGCCCCTAGCTTGATGGCCTTGGCTAAGCCCAAGCTCGCTTGGACATGGTGAGCCTTGAGTTTGATAGCCTCAACTAGCTTAGGCACACCTAGATCAACCGTCTCAAGCTTTCTAGTTGCCTCATGGTTGGCTGTCGGACTATTAGCTATCACCAAGGCACATGTCTAGCGATAGAAGAAAGAAATAGGAAAAGAAAGGAAAAATAAAAAAAAAAGGAAATAATAATAATAATTCGAATTTTTTTAAAATAAGAATAAGGCCCTATTTGGTAACCATCCAAACAGTGCCAAATTCCGATTCTTTATTCCTGGGAGTAGTTTGAGAACATAATTGCGTTTGGTAAAATTTTTGTACTCGAGAACAAATTTGGAGTGGAATCAAGAATAAAAAAAAAGTTGATTCTTGTTCCGGGATTTCTTCCCTTCCGCCATCCCGCGATAGCTGTCCACCACCGCCCGCTGCCGCCAGTCCGGTGAGCTCGCCGAAGGCTCGCCAGGCTAGGGCGAGATCTCGGCGAGCTCGCCGGGAGGCAAGCCTAGCCACCGGCGAGGCCGGGCGAGCCTCGCCCGGCCGCGCCGAGGCTCGATCGACGAGGGCCGGCCTCGCCAGGGGCCGACGACGCTCCGTTGAGGTCGTCGGCTAGAAGAAGAAGAAGAAGAAGAATAGGAGAAAAAGGAAAAAAAAGAAAAGAAAAAAGGAAAAGAAAAAAGAAAAGAAAAAAAAAGAAAAAAAAGAAAAAGGAAAAAAGTAAAAAAAATATTTAAAAATTAAAAGAATTGATTTGGAACAAAATTAATGAAGCACGGTACCAAATACAATTCTATTCCAGAATCATAAATTTTGAACAGTTACCAAATGCTAAGGGTGAGCGTGGTTCCTAGGTAGAACCGGGAACCGAATAACCGAATTGAAACCTCCGGTTCGATTCCCGGTTCTTAAAGGACCGGTTCCGATTCCCAGCCTTTTTTTCCGGAATCGGCAATTCCGGCTCCGGTTCTAGTTCCAACCGGAACCGGTTAGGGCTCCAAAAGAGGCCCCAAATACAATTTCTTTTGCTTAAAGAGCTATACATTTATTAAAATAGCGTATCTTATATAATTACATTCAAATTAATGTGAGATGTGGAGCATTTAGACCTTATAGAATACTTGATACAGAATTTGGCACAATAGTCTAAAAGAATTCATATAGCTAGACCTGGCTAGTGGCATGAGGCTTAATTTATTATTGTGTATATTGATTTGAACCTTCCATGTCTAATTCATTGTTGAGAAGTCGATTGAGTCTAATGCAATGCTCAAGCACTTGCACAATTTCAACACTTTGTTTTAGGTCATCAAAAAGCCTAATAATTTACATTTGCCATTGAATGCTGGACTAGTCATATCTTTTGCTGATCTACGGTTTGTATCATGATGAAATCTTGCAAACCTAGACTGTTCTTTGTGTGATTTAACCCGAGTTATGAAAGGACAATGCAATCAAGTGAGCCAACACTTCTCTCAATTAGTAATTTTATCAGATGTTTATTCTGTTTGAATGACAGTGTCCGGATGTTTAGCAATGAGGACATCACAATTGGTGCATGAATGCTTGCAATGAATGTCCACCATGAGAATAACAAAGAGCTATGTCAACCAAAGTGTACGTCCTCATCCATAGTTGTGTGGGATATACCGAAATGTTCAAGTTGGTCTCAGTACTCAACAAAGATCTGTTTTTGATAGACAATACTCTATAAAAACCCAATCATCATTACGCACAAAAAATTGGTAACGGCATGATTGAATTTTTTAGTGGTTTGGCACAGTTATTTGTCAAAAGTAGTTGATCTTTCTGTTTGGTGCTCATCAAAGTATCTGGTCGGTCCAGAATGACATTCTAAAGCTTCATCAAATTTCTTATTGGTTTTGATTATGTATGTCAAGATTCTTGGCACTGGTATATTTGCTAAGATGTGGGAAGTTACTGTAGAGTAAGTGCGTACATTATATTTCAAATCTAAAAAAAAAAAAAAAAAAAAAAAAAAAACTTGTTGGAACCCGGAACCGACCCTAACCCGTGACAGGGGGTAGGTTCCAAGTGTTCTTGCTGACGGGTAGGTTCTGTGGTTCCAAAAAATGAGGAACCTATACCCAAGGGGTAGGTTTCGGGTTCCGCACGGGCCGAACCTAACCTCAACCGCTCACCCCTACCAAACACGTTCTTTTACTTAGAATCAGTTCTCGAGAACATAATAAAAGATAATAATTTCTTATCAGAATTTGTTCCCCGAAATAGAATCGTTACCAAACGCACCCTAAGAGTTTCATTGACCAAGATTCCCAAGACTAGGAAAACATTTGGGAAAACGTTTTTTGGCTCTTTCAAAGGGGAAATCATTTCGTTAAATTTAAGTTTTGATAGGAAAATATTTTTCATTGATTTGTTTTTCTAAGCGAACCAAAGTATAATAAAGAAAATGTTTTTTCGAAATATTTTTCATGAAATAAATGAACCCTTATATAGGTAAAAGACACATTTGCACACGCAATAAAAAATAAAAATAAAAGATCAAGAATGAAATTATTCCAAAAGAAACAAAAAGCTCAAGGATCCTAGGTGGCTTTCATCCCTTCTTTTTAAAGCCGTGTAGCTTATTATATTAAAATAAAAAGGCCCCTGCTATCACCAATCTTTTTCGCAAAACGAAAGTTAGATTGAGGGGTACCTGATTTTATGGGGAAGTCAAGTAACCCGAAAGTCAAGAACTAGGGAGCACTCCAATTGCAAGTCTCTTTGTTGTTTTGAATGCAAGAAAGAGATATTTGCTACACTTGATTTGATTAACAAGGAAAGGAAATTGCTCCACAATGCTGGCAACCTAATCCACCCCACGATTTGACCAATTAGAAAGGGCCCTTATTTTTTTCCCATGTTTTCAAGGATTAGGTATCTCCGGCCGTGGGTTCAGTTCCTATGTGGAGGAACTCAAATTTAAGTGGAAGGGTATGGCAATCAATTGTTGCGCACACCACGTTTCAATTGGGCAACGTGATTCTCCCTTCTTATTTCTCTATAAGGCGACGACTAACTTAACTCAAGCCGCTAGCATCTACACGAGTTCGGTCTATATTTGATCCAATGCGTCATGGATGTGTAAGAAACGAAGCTCGAGTGTCAAATCGTAACCACACATTAGCAAAATTATTATCAATCATCGTCCTTAATAATTCATGATTCACATCTTAATGAAAACTTTAAAGAAATGGATAATAATATAAATGGTTCATGAATTATGGTCAAATATGTAGTGTGATATCTGAATTTTTGATTTATTCAATATGGTCCTTGAACTTTTGATACATATGAAAATTAGTTATTGGATTATATGAAAATATTCGATATATTAAGAGTTCAATAATCATATTGAACAAGTTAAAAATTCATGAATAATAATAAACATTTAGCCAAAATTAATGGATCAATTTTTTTTTTTTTTTTTCGATCCTACTCTATTTCTATGTTAACTCTCACTCTTGGGACTTTTTCGCTTTACCTTCACAGTGTGCATTTGCCGAAACCCACTCCTGAAACTAAATCGTCTACATCCCAACCACTTCTGAAAATGTGGAAATTCAAACTCTCATCTCCCTTTTCTATGTTGGAAGAGTGGCAACCCAATAGTTTAATGGACCATTTATATTATTAATAGTCAATCGGAGTACACTCAATGTCCACCGACAGCAATTAAGATCATTGGATAAAAGAATCAAGATCTAATAGTACAAAACAAAAGGGTTATCTTCTTAAATGAATTCCGAAAGCGACCGGATCAACATCACCGCTCTCATCCAATCATAAACACAATTTGAAAGATGGAAAGAGAGAGAGAGAGAGAGAGAGATGGCGACACTATGAGGCAAAAAACTAGGAGAAAATACCAGAGAGGCAACGGCGGGCCCCACAGGAGGAGGGAACACGCCAATGGCCACTTGGTGAAGAAGAAGACGCTGCACTTCTTCGTCTCCCTTCCTCTCTCTCTCTCTCTCTCTCTATCTCTATCTCTGCAGAAAACGTCCTTTTCGAAGGTCGCTGTAACCTCCCCCTCCTGCTCCTCCTCCTTCCTTCCTTCCTTCCTTCCTTCCTCATCTCTCCGTCAATCGGAGGCTCGCCAAGTGAATAACAACCAGAAGGATCTCCCCCGCAGGTACCTCCTCCTCCTCCTCTTCTTCATCTTCTTCCGCGTCGTTCGCTTCTTGCTGTTCGTTCGTTCGTGCGGTGCGCGTGAGCTGACGCAGATCTTCTGTTCTTGTGGAGATCTGCTAGGGTTCATCTCGTCCGTTGCCGATGGCGTCTAAGCGGATCTTGAAGGAGCTCAAGGATCTCCAGAAGGATCCTCCCACCTCCTGCAGCGCCGGTAACTCTCTCTCTCCCTCTCTCCCCCTCCCTCCCCGATTCGGTTCGCCTCCATTGTAGTTTACGCGTCTTGGATAGTCTTCCTTGCGATCCGGTGCGTCCGTGAGGTGGGTGACCGCGCGTTAGGACGGGTTCCAATGACTTGGTTTAGCTTGGAATGAGGTTGAGTTTACTTGCTGCGCGTGTTTTCTTAGGCCCGTACTACGGAAGCGCCTGTCAACCAGCTCTGCTGATGCATGCTCGTTGGCTGTGCAAACCTTAGATTGTAGCGTTCGCTGTTTGAGTGCGCGAGATTGCGATCCGTACTGTGTGTTACTCATTCGGTCGTCTTTTATGGCAGGTGCTCACCCGGGAGTTTTCATTTCTAGAGGGAGGGATGAGATGTAGCCAGAGTAAAAACTTGTTAACTTTAGGCGGTTTTTTATGCTGGCAGGAGGAAATATTAGTTGCAGAGATTAGCTCTGTTTAGATTTTTACTCGAGAGGGAAATGATTGTTAAACTACGTTAACAATAATTATTAATTAACAGAATTACTGTGAACTGAAAAATCACGACCCCAAATTGATATTCGGTCATCACTCGGTTGTACTCCCATAATATACTAGTTGGGTTACATAGCCAAGAGCTAAGCTCCTGCATGGGCTTCATGGCATCCCATTCTAGATGATTTCCTGCGGCCTTCACTTCATGCAGTCTCCACCCTCGGCTAGTGGAGGAAGGGGCTACTCTTGGTTGCTCTGTTTCCCTTCCCATGTGTAGTTGAGCAAGATGAAAAATAAACTACATATATCCCTGCTACTGTGATGACGATAGTTAGCAGTCATATATAAGTTGTGATGTAGAATTTCGCCAATGTGCAGCCATAAGGGCACAGTGACCATGACCGTGGTAACCATGCAATCAAATTCTAAATGTTGGGAAACTTTTTTGGTCAAATTGCCTCGCGATTATATTTTTGTGGCAGTCCTTCTGCTTATATCTAAACTCACCTTTTTTGGTAAATAATAAGTAGCTTCTTGAAGTGAAATTAAACAAACTGCTTCATTTTCTTTAATTTGGGAAATTGATCTCTGCACCCTGGTCTGTGGTGGTGTCATTGTTCTTCTGTGGCATTGTGCCTTTCTTATTTTGAAATTAAGCTGATTTTATTTGGCTATTAAGCCATGAGATTGAACCTCCAATCTCTTGCCCCCAACCGCGTCCTTCATCCACTGGCTAATTGCCTACTGGTGTAAATGATCTGAGGCTTTTATTGGTTACAAGAATTAGGGAAATGACAATATGAGTTAAGCGTGATGAAACATGGAATTTGCCGCAATGACAAACACGTTATACTAAGTTTAATGAAAGATCATCAACCTCCTGTTTAAACTATACAAAGGCCGGTTCTACATATATAGAGAAGCCTATGCTTTTCATCTTGTTATGGAGCATCCCATTTATTTAGGAATCACACTTTATTCCTTAGGATAAATTGGTGTCAACTGTCTTTTTTGGAATAGCAAAATTGCATGTTTGTCATCATCTATGTCTTTGGTGAAAACCTGGAAAAAGTAAATGAAGGGAGGAAAAGAGAGCCAGTGTCACAAAAGATCGAATATCTGTTTGTGACTGAGTCTAACCAAAAGAATCCCTTGCATAGGGGGCAATTATGGTTATCTGCTTGATTGATGCAATGGATATTACTTTGCTGATGGATAGCTGAGTATCATCAACAAAGGGTGCCGATACCGAGTTTTGCTTCACATACAAACCAAAAGATATGAAGTGTATTTTTTGAAGTAGTGAATGCGAACTTTGATTATATAGACTACAACATATAAGGTGTAATTGGATGTGAAAGTCTTAAGAATCGTTTGATTCCCATACTAATGTAAGTTCTATTTGATCTTTGAGATGATTCATAAAACATCCTGATTCAGTGCCTCGGTTTTCTCTTGGCTTCTTGTTTAAAATTCCTTGGAATGGCAATTGACATGGATTGCTTTTGCCTTTCAGCTTTGTTTTGTTGAGTTATTTGTGTTTCTAAATGTGTCACTTCTTAGTAATTCTACTTCCTATTTTTTTGCGACATTTAGCATTGCTGGTTCTTGTGTATAATTTTTTTTCGTAATCCTACTAATTGGTGCATTTTGTCTATGAATCTCTGAGTGATTTTTATCATTCTGTGTTATCTCTTGTTCTCCTTTAGGCCCAGTTGCTGAAGACATGTTTCACTGGCAAGCAACAATTATGGGTCCGCCAGACAGTCCATACGCCGGGGGAGTCTTTCTTGTTACAATTCACTTTCCACCGGACTACCCATTTAAACCACCAAAGGTATTGAAGGATGACCTAACTGAAAGTTGCGATTCATTACCATGTTGCCCTCTTCCTTTTGGGCCTTCGCCATCTCATTCTTCCTGTAATTACCATCTTGCCATAGACGTTTTCCTTTGTCAATCAAAAGTTCTGTCTCCAATGCTTTGGAAGGATTTGATCAGATAGTCAAGCAATCCAACAAGTCTTGGCTTACCTGTTGCTCTCTTCCTTTTGGACCTTCACCACGTCATTCTTCCTGTAATTACCTTTTCTTCAAATGTCATCCTTTTGTCAATGAAAAGTTCTGTTTCCAATGCTTTGTAACTATCTGATTGCCATCTGACAAGTCTTGGCTCTTACTAAATTCTTGAATTTCCTCTTTGATGTCATGATGTTATGTTTCTGCATTGTGTTGCAGGTTGCATTCAGGACGAAAGTGTTTCACCCAAATATCAACAGTAACGGTAGCATTTGCCTTGACATATTGAAGGAGCAGTGGAGCCCTGCCCTCACCATTTCGAAGGTGAACCTTTAAAGACTCTCAAGCTGTGTTATTTAATCTTTTTGGATGGTAGGATCAATGGTCATCACAACATGGAAAATTTTTGTTTATATGAATATCTAGGGGGCTGGAACAGTCTCCTAGTTAAGGTAAATTTGAGGAGTTGAAGTACTGCTACTTGTTTGCCTATGACTTGATAACAAGCTATGCATTTTTATTTCTAGTGGTAAATGTCAAGGCTTGTTTGAGATGATGCATTTCTAGCCTTGTTTCTCTTGTACTTTGAACGTCATATATACTTGAAAAACAATTTAATCAAACTGCAGCTTGGTTCCTGGAAACTGCATTGTTACCTGATGGCCAAATACTAGTTTCATGATAATTTGTTCAAGACTTTCCCTACAGACCTCTATAGTTTTGTCAAAGACTTAAAATCTAGTCTCAAGCAATTGGTTTATTCTTTTCAAGGAAGTCGGCTGCAGAAAATTTATACCGATTTCTCTTATAATTATCATAAATGCTGCTTTGCATCCCAGAATGTCATAATTTGTTTGGTTCTATATGTTAAGAAGTGTTAACGTTGCTCTCTTGTGATCACTATCTTTGTTAGAATTTAAATATGCGCAGAAGCATGGTTTTGGTATTGATGATAGTTTTTTATTAGTGATGTGTGCAAGTGTATGGTATATTTTGTAGAGGATGGACAAGGGACAAGATATGATAATTGAAGAATATAGGACATGAGATATGGGGGAAAATAGTTTCATTAGTTGAACAAAATAGTTTGATGGAGGTACAGCGGTGGAGGGTTCACCTCACTCACACACTCAAATGAATGAATTACAAGCCTATTTATAGGCTTGAGTCACACCTTAGTACAACATTCTAGATTTCTATAGAATGTTGTCCCTTCATCTAGAAAATTATAGATTGTAGTTGTTCTAGAGAATTCTACATTTATGCTTCTACATTTTTCTTAAATGCTGGAAATTTTCAGCCACAATTTTTTTAACCATCCAAAACTTTATCTAGAGAATTCTAGATTGTAGTTTAGCAACTCTAGGAAATTCTAGAAAATTGATCGCCATTTCCAACAGTTGTGACCTCTACAGCAGTGTTGATAAAAGTTCTTTTATATCTGATTCCCAGGTGTTGCTCTCGATCTGTTCGCTATTGACGGACCCGAATCCTGACGACCCTCTGGTACCGGAAATCGCACACATGTATAAGACCGATAGGGCGAAGTACGAGGCCACCGCCAGAAGCTGGACCCAGAAGTATGCGATGGCCTAGGATGTCGCTGTGTGTGATTCGGGAAGGGTTTTGTGTCTCTGTGACTTTGGTCTTGCAATTTGTATGTGTTAGTGAAAGACCGTCATTCATCTTTGTCCTTAGACCAAAACGAACGAAAGTCTGAAAAATTACCCTCCCGGCAAACGCATGCTCTGCTGCTTTCCAATTGTTTGTATGTTAAATAAGTATTTCGAACTGTGGATACTTGTTTCCATTCCCTTATAGTGATTAAGTTAAACTGTGATTAACATATTTTTTTAGTCTAAATACCACTTTTCACTTCATGCTTGGAAACTGCAATTGGAACTTGGTCATTTATTTCCTGGACGTGAACTGGCTTCCCCATGACTGCAAAATATATTAGTTCGGGCTTTATAAATTACTGAAGAAAAATTGTTCATTTATAGCTATTAGATATTTTGCCTGATCGGTATGACTCTGTGCGGATGCTGCGTGACAATTACAACCCGAAACGTGATATGTTCTTTGAATTGTGCGATCTCATTCAAAGCAATCAGACATTATCATGTGCTCTCTCTGAGGTCTGAGCTCGCGGCTTTATCTTCTCAGTTGCCAGTTTCCTACCGAGCAAATTTGACTAGAAAGTCAAAAGTAAAATGAAAAGGAAGAGCCAATCGACAAGTGGGAAGCAGATGCTGATTTGAAAGAGCGAACCCATTGGAGAAGTAGGATGCGAGAAAAGAGACATTGTTTGCAGATGTTCATATTACTTCAGACGTTTCAGACACTTTAATCAGCGGATCCTCTAACTCCACATCGGGCTTATAGGTTCGAATTATACGATGTGCTTATTTGAATCAGAGAGCGAAGGGAATGCACCCGCTGCCCCAGCGTGCTCCTACCGTATCAAATCTTGGTCACAAAAGAAGGAACGGTGGTGTCGTCGCTCTGATTCTGGCTAACTTCCTTCCTGACCGCACGCAAGAGCCGAGGTCAGAGCTCATGAAACCCATAGCTAATCTCACGAGGATTTGCAGTTACGTTATGTGCAAGAGAAATTAGCTGGACATCATGGGGCCAATAAGGATCATTTCTTCACTTCTAATTTTCTGCTACTTGGGCCTCAACGGATGTTTCTTCTCTAGCTTCCTTTCTAAATTTGCGGAGAAGATCTAGCGCCTCTTTGAATGAGATCTTGGGGTTTGGTGAGACATTAGGGCATTTAGATTGGGATCGAATTAAATGCGGGTCTGCCCATTTCAAATCGTGACGATTTTCTTTGCGTGCCCTCCGCAGAAAAGCAGACACAAAAATTCATTACAGACATCACAGTAGAGCTACCAAGGCTAATGTCTATAAGGCCACAGCTCCCTCTCGGTAACCGCAATAATTCAATCTCAGAATCTGTCGTCTGACATACTTGTTTTCTGGAGCTCGCATTAGGCTTTTCGAAGCTATTAAATTAGTTGTCTTCCTGCCAAACTGAATCCTACACCTAGCGGTGTTCTGCTTGACTTGGAGAATCTGTCTGTCAAATCACACGCTCTTGGCGGCTTTCGCCTCCTTTGAACATATGTTAGGTTAGTCTATGGTTGTCCTTTTTATAATCTTTTTTCCTTCGGGAACTTTATTTTCTTTTTATAAATTGAGTTGGGCCTCGTGTAATCGAGGCCTAAGAGAAAATTCCTTGTTCTCTCTGTCTGCATCTCTGCTCATAGTCAAAAGGCATTCTTCCTAGGTCGTCGCCGTCAATCGGAGGCTCCATAAGTGAATTACAACCAGAAGGATCTCCCTCGAAAGGACCTGCTTTTTCTTCTCCTTCTTCCTCCTCCTCTTCTTTTGTGTCGTTCGCGCGGTGCGCGTGCGCTGACGCAGATCTTCTGTTCTCTTGGAGAATTGCCGGCCGCAGTTAGTGTTCCAGAAGTCCTAAAACTTGTCACGAAAATGCATTTCAGTCCTAAAACTTGTAAAAAATGCATTTAAGTCCTACAACTTGTCAAAATGTTTCAAACGAGTCCTAAAATCGACGCCGTCTAATTTCTTAACGGAAAAAGGCGACGTGGCCCCCGCATGGCTTTTTTTTTTAATCGTTTCTCTCTCCTCCGTTGCGAATAATTTAAAAAAAAAAAAAAAAAAAAGTCACGCAAGCGAACGACGTCGTCTCCTCCTTTCTTCCTCACCACGACGTCGTCTCCCCCTCCGTCTACTCCACGACGTGGTCTCCCCCTCCGTCTACTCCTCCTCTTCACGTCGTGTTCCCCCTCCCCCCTCTGTCTCTACTTCTTCTTTCTCTATTACGAGTATCCCCTAAGCCCCAAATCGATTTCGTCCGAACCCTAAGCCCCAAATCGATTTCGTCCGAACCCTAAACCCCAAATCGAATTCGTCCGAACCCTAAGCCCTAAATTGATCTCGTCCGAACCCTAAACCCCAAATCGAATTCGTCCGAACCCTAAGCCCCAAATCGATCTCGTCCGAACCCTAAACCCTAAATCGAATTCGTCCAAACCCTAAGCCCCAAATCAAATTTGACGATCTGCAGTTATCTTGCGATTTGGGTCCTCATCGACCTCGAGTTCGACGCTCGTCGTGAGTTCGTGTTCTTTCCTTCCTTTGACGATTGCGCGTTCGTGCGAAGATCTCGCTTGTGGGAGTCTCGACATCTCAGCGGCGAAGCGATTGGCATTGGGAACAACGACAGGGTCAACGACGGCAATGGCGACTCCTCCTCACGCAGGTATTGCTCTCTGCATTATAGCATTTTGTTGTTTTCCATTCTCTAATACTAGTGACAAATTAGAACATTGATGCAGAAGTAAGTTATGGTTGTCTATTCATCCAGTGCATATGAAAAGAGAGATGTTTTTTGGAGATTGAAAACATCTCCTAAATCTCTCAAGTAAACACATTGCATTATGCAGAAGTTACTAATATAAAGACGTTATAAAGGAATCATAATATAGCTAATATACTTCTATTAGGTTCCTATAATACGAAGCCCGGAAGAATGAGGGCGGCAACATCTGAATCAAGTGGCGTAACTCCTAATGAGGTCAACTCGGAGCCAACATGTTATTGTGGTCTTCAATCGCCAATTCTTATGGCAAAGATAAGGAAAAACGCAGGAAGAAGGTTCCATGGATGTGCTAAGTTTGATAGTCCAAGTCGCTGCAATTTCTTCATGTGGGTGGATCCAAAGATACCGATCATGTGAGGGACATGATAGTTGACCTCCTTGAAAGAAATCAAGTATTGTCTGAATCAAACCAATCGAGGAGTGACGAAGTTGATGTGAGCTCATTGCTAGCTGAAATGAAGACTCAAAAGGCGAAAAATAGACGTTTAAAGGAGGAGCTCGCATGAGTAAAGAAAGGAAAGATGCTATATCAATCAGCATTCATTCTATGCATGTGTTATATTGCTGTATTGGTTATATGTAATGTGAAAGTTGGTGGGAAATTTCTAAGTCTTCCATATACTTTCTTTCTAAGTTTGTAAATTTGAACAGTAGTTGTTGATAATTGAGATGGGAATGAAATCGATGTGAGTTTGTAGTTTGCAAGACCGGTTGCTTGCCATGCGAGAAATTACTTTCGCATTGCAAAATGTTGCTTGATTTGTGTGCTTGTCAATAGCACTACATGAGCTATTGCCACTAGAATAAATTTGGAATTTCGAAAAATGGTGACAACTCCCTTATTATGCAATCAAGAATGTTAATTGGTGATTTCTTCATGATTTTAATAACAAGCTTGCCTCAAATGGAATGTGTCAAAAATCAAGTGAAATCAAAGCAGTCGGCTACAATACCTAAGTTACCTAATCAAATCTTCCATGAATCATCTAATGCGGGCCATAGAGATCACGTAGAGCAAAACCCCATCATCTAAAATGAACAATTAGCAATAAGAGGTTGTGGTATCGGTTACCATTAATGCCCCCGAGGAACTCGAGAAAAATGTATGGGAAAGAAGATGACAAAAGTATTGGAAGAATGAAAATTCTGCATGGCCAATTTCAATAATTACCTATTAACAATCCTGAAGAGCAACAACTTTCGTGCATTATCCAAACCAAAACCAAGCATCCCACATAACTCGTTGAAACACGATTCATTAACAAAGCAACATGCTTACATTTTCAGTACACAAAAGGTTTTGTTCAACAAAATACCTGCACTTTCAGTGCACAAAAGGTTCTGTTCAACAAAATATGCACTTTCAGTGTGCAAAAGGTTTTATGCACAAACGCTACACGTCTCATACAGAAAACCAGCTAATAATTAATATAAATTCACATAACAACACCAATTTCAGCAAACATATCAATCCAATATGATGGTCTCCGGTGGTCCAGTAGATTGAGCCTTCGCTTGATTCAAAATTCTGGCGCTTTTTCTTATATATGGTCTCGCAGCAATAGGCTTTGGAGGAGTTGTTGTAGCCTGAGATGACTGAGCCTGAGGTTGTGATAGTGGCTTTGGCTTTGGCTTCATCGCAACATGCTTTCAAGAATGTAATGTTGCACGAGATGATTAACATTGGGAACTTGCTTGGGGTTGTGATGGTGCTTTTCGCTTTAAGCCAAGATTCTTCTGAGCTATTGTAGCCTGAGATAACTGAGCTTGGGAATTGGCCTGAGGTTGCGATAGTGGCTTTGGCTTCAGCGCAACATGCTTTCGAGGAGGTAATGTTGCATGAGATGATTGAGGTTGGGAACTTACCTGGGGTTGTGATGGTGCATTTCGTTTTAAACCAAGATGCTTCTGAGCTATTGTAGCTTGAGATGACTAAGCTTGGGAACTGGCCTGATGTTGCGATAGTGTCGTTGGCTTCATTGTAACGTGCTTTGGAGGAGCTACTGTTGCATGATATGATTGATGTTGGGAAGTGGCCTTGGGTTGTAATAGTGGCTTCGGCGTCACCGCAATTTGTTTTCGAGGAGCTGCTGATACATGATATGACTGAGGTTGTGCACTGACTTGGGAATGCACCTTTGCTATTGACGTAACTCTTGCACCCGGTTGTATTAGGCTACATAAGAATGAGTATCTTTTTAGCTTAAGGAGATAAGCAATTACTATTATAAAATTTTAAAAATATTACTCACCTTGCGAATATGAAGGTTTGTCATAGGATTTGCGTCAACACCCAACCCTACCATTTTCATCCTCTTGGCTTGTGATTCTCTCTCGTATTATGTAATTTTCAATGGCAGGTCTTTTAAACTGAAATAATAAAAATTCATTCAACATGAGAACGTAGTCACAATACATGTATACTTGGGGATTGAGGTATTACTCACCGGAATTTTTTCACGTCTATGCTTAGCCATTATATTGGCCGGTGCACTGCCTTCCCCTTGATCCGAATGAACTTCACCAAAAACATTTGCCTCACCACTACATCCTCTAACATCAGCACTAGCATGAGCAGAAGCAGTGGCACTACATTCTCTTACATTTGCACGAGCATTACATTCTCTTACATCTGCACTAGCTCGAGCGAAGCATTAACATGCCCACTATTGTCTCCTATTGAATTGGCATTTGCAGAAGCATTGGCATGGCTTTCGGATCCTCCTTCAGTTACGCTTGTCGTTGCTTTAGATTTAGCCTGAATATATATTCATAATTACTAAATTGGAACCTTGATATATAAAGCTTACAATAATGGTTAGATGACAACTTACTTGTCTTTTTCTGAGCCTTGGACCAGTGGAATTAGCCTGAAATTGAGCATGAGCTTCAGTTGTACTTGCATTGGCATGAGCACTGGATGTACATACATTGGCCCGAGCATTGGATGTACGTACATTGGCCCCAGCATTGGCTTGAGAAGCACATATTAAGCATTGATTAACAACATGTTAAAATGACATGCCCAGCATTAAGATGATCAGTTAGTTGAGGAAATACCTTTTTTAAAGGACATCCCTTGCGCTTATGTCCAATTTGTTTGCAAGCGTAACAAGTCATTTGCTTACCCTCTTTAGTCATTCTATCACCTCTTACAAGCTCAATCGGTTGCTTTCTTCTGCTCATTTTTGGCCTACCAGGCATGTTCTTCATTAGTGGGGGTTGAGGAGCTTCTTTATTGGCTTTTTTTCCAAAATTTCTGTCCTCTCACCGTAGGCATCATGAATTGATAAGCACTTAGATACTTTGCCTTGTTGAAGCACTCAGCTAGATAGTTAGTCGGATCATTTCTCTTATGGTGTATTGCACAAATGGCATGGCAACGTAGGATTCCACTAAGTTTCCAAGCTCTACAAGAACAAGTTTTTAAATTCAAATCAACAACATATTTGTCACCACCTTCTGTAATCTCATATCCTTCATTTCCATTCCATATCAAATGGCAATACCTACTAGCAGTTGTATTCTCATGTAACTTACGCATAATCCTTTGACCATAATTTCTAGTCCACTTAGCACATCCATCCATCTGAGTATGCATTCTATTCATAATCATGATTCTAATATCCTCCAGCATACTCACAATGGCTTTGCACCTAGCTTCCACACACCTGCCATTGAAAGCTTCACTCAGATTATTATCCACGACATCACATTTAATGTTGGTGTCAAAGAAGGCTTTGCACCAATGTTTTGGCTCAATACGGAATAAATCATCTTGACCTTCCCGAGTTAGTTCCTTCAACCTTTGTCTGTGCATCTCGAAATCTGACATATTATTGCTCTTGACACATCTCCAAAATTGCCTCAACAACTGTTTTCCTTTGTATTTTTGACCCCAGTTGGAATAAATGTGTCTTGCACACATCCTATGCTCTGCATTTGGCAATAGTTCAGCTACAGATTGGATGAGACCCCGACAATTACCCAAAAAAGAAAATATATATGAAAACAGAAAGAAAAGTATTGTAATGTCACAATCAATTTACAAATGAAAACAGAAAGAAAAACATACCTTTTGTTGATCACTTATCAAAGCCCATCCGTCACCATTACACATATCGAGGTCGACTTCAACAATTCGATAAACCAAGTCCATGTGTCCTTATTCTCGATTCGACCACCGCCCATGCCACTTTGGATACATCGATTGTTGCCATCCCTTCCGACGGCACATAACAACTCACATTTGATCTAACCCCTCAAAAAACATCCATCTAATCCAATGATCTTCCTACATCCAGCCAAAAAACCTTTCTTGCAAGCATCAAAGCAAATGTAAGCCCTATCAAATAATGGTAGAGAATTTTTGGAAATGGCCTTTCAACTTTCAATTTAAAATTGCTTGAAGGGCTTGCAGTGTAAAGCTCTCCCAAGTAGTCGTACATCTGTGCATATTCCTTCTTGTAATTGCCTTGCAGTTCCTTCAATACTTTCGGCTTTGTTCTCCTACACTGACTGAAAGTGACATTTACTCCAAATTGTTCTCTAACTAATTTCTTTAACTCAGGTGCTTTGATTTTAGGCATTGCAGAAATGAGAATCATGAAGTGCTTAGCTAAATAAGTGCTAGACACTCTCTTATTCTCGAAAGTGATACTGCATATATGCTGATTTATAAACTTTCTCAAATGAAATGACCCAGTTTTTCTATCAAGAGCACCATAGATCATCCAGTTACAATTTTTCTGGGCACACCTGGCTCTTACAAAGCTTTTTGTGTTCTTAGTGTATTTGATTGCTCTTTGCTCAACCACAGAATACTTCAAAATTGCATTTTTGAACTCAGTTGCATCCTCAAATGTCATGCCAACAATAAATTTTGGATTTGTACCACTTTGATCATATGATGGGAACCTACTTCTCCTCCTTGAAATAACATCAACCTCTTCGTCACCCTCATCATTTAAAATTGATTGAAGATTGTCTTCCTCATTTGAATCAACATACTCTGTTTCGTACCCAGAATCATCTAACAATTGAGCCTCATCTACCTCATCCACAATCGGTGATTGGGAAGTACCAGTTGCCTCACTATAATTTAAAACTTGGAGCCTATGTCTTGCTGAAAATTTCATTAATTTTTTCCTTGCATTGACCAGTTCAAAGTCATCATCATCACTCGACCGTTCCATATCCATCAAATTATGTGCATCATCATCCTCTTCCTCATCTATATCCCTATTGGCAACTTCAGCCTGATTCCCGTCATCATCAGTATTCCCAATCACATTAGACATACCTCAAGTTTCCATCTTAACACCCCCATCTCGCTCCCCGCCTTTTCATCATCAACATGCTCAACATATAGCTTAATATTTTCAGAGCGCGAGATGATGATAAAATAAATCCATCACATCGAGTTATCCCATAAATACCTAAAAGTTATTCCGTCTACCGAGTCTTACTTCCGGAACTCGTAAAAGAGTTTCTCTATTTTATACACACCCAAAGCCTCAATAGCTTCAATTATACTAGACAGTGAACTCTTACTTAAACTTATTTCAGCAACATCAGCCCTTCCACCTATGTATTCCAATGGTGGGTCAACTTTAAATTTACCTTCATAGCGAACAGTGACATAAACTTTGTTCTCGGCCATTGGACCTACAAGAGAATAGAAACAAAAAGCAAAGTACTTTCAATCATCAAATTATTGAAGCAATGTTCAAGTTCTAAATTGAAGATATTTTTATAAAAGACTAGCAATCAATACAGAAACAACAAATTAGCATAATCCACTTTACAACCACAATGCAACTACATGATCAATAGTGAGAGTAATGTTCTAATTTACAGCAATGTTCTAATTTATCGCAAGAATTAGAAAATGTAAAACAACCATAATGCAAAGAGTAAAACGCCGCTATAATGTAGATAGTAAAATGCCTTTGCAAAACAAAAAAAAAATGGTAATATTACTATGACATACCCAAATGCTGTAATGTAGAGAGTCATACCTGCATGAGGAGTCACCATCGCCGTCCCCGATGCTGCTCGCTCCGCCGCTGAGACACCGATATGCCCACAAGACATGTCTTTACACGAACTCGCCATCGTCAAAGAAGAGAACATAAAGTTGATGTGTGTCAAACTCGAGCTGTCTGAACTCCAAATAATGAAAAAATGAGGACGCCAACTGACGTCATTTTGCATAATGCAGAGATTAAAGCACATTTGCAAAACAAAAATAAAATAAAATCGTAAGATACCCAAATGCTATAATGCAGAGAGCGATACCTGCGTGAGGAGGAGTCGCCATCGTCGTCGCCGATCTTGTCGTCGGCCCCGACGCCAATCGCTTCACCGCTGAGATTTTCAGACTCCCTCAGAGAGGTCTTCACATGAACTCACAATCGTCAAAGGAATGAAAGAACATGAACTCACGACGAGTGTCGAACTCGAGGTCGATCAGGACCCAAATCGCAAGAGAACTGCAGATCATCAAATTTGGGGCTTAGGGTTCGGACCAATTCGATTTGGGGCTTAGGGTTCGGGTTCGATTTGGGGCTTAGGGTTCGAACGACTTCGATTTGGGGCTTAGGGTTCGGACAAAATCGATTTGGGGCGTAGGGGACACTTGGAAAGCGACAGAATACGTAGAGACGGAGAGGGGAGGGAAAACACGACGGTGAAGAAGACGTACAGACGGAGGGGGAGACAACGTTGTGGTGAAGAAGAAAGGAGGAGACGACGTCGTGGAGTAGATGGAGGGGGAGACGACGTCGTGGTGAGGAAGAAAGGAGGAGACGACGTCGTTCTGCTTGCGTGGCTTTTTTTTTTAAAAATTATTCGCAACAGAGGAGAGAGAAACGATTAAAAAAAAGTCACGTGGGGGCCACGTCAGCTTTTTCCGTTAAGAAATTAGACGGCGTCAATTTTAGGACTCGTTTGAAATATTTTGACAAGTTGTAGGACTTAAATGCACTTTTTGCAAGTTTTAGGACTGAAATGCATTTTCGTGACAAGTTTTAGGACTTCTGGAACACTTATCCCTAAGTGAATTACAACCGGAAGGATCTCCCCTGAAGGTACCTGCTTTTTCTTCTCCTTCTTCCTCCTCCTCTTCTTTTGTGCCGTTCGCGCGGTGTGCGTGCGCTGACGCATATCTTCTGTTCTCTTGGAGATCTGCCGGCCACAGTTAGGGTTTTTCGGTCGAGGCGATGTCGTTTTGGCGGATCTCCAAGGAGATCGAGGAGGATCCTCTCATCCTTCCCAACACCGGTAACTCCCTCTCTCCCCCTTCCCGATTCGGTTCGCCTTCATTGTAGTTTACGCGTCTGGATAGTCTTCCTTGCGATCGGTGCGTCCGTCTTGCTGATTTGTGTACGAGCGATGTCGATAGCCGTGACTTGGTTAGCTTGAAGTGAGGTCGAGTTTATTTGCTGCGCGGGTTTCCTTAGGTGCGAACTACGGAAGCGTCTGTCGTCTCGTGTTCAACCAACTCTGCCGATGCATGTTGCGAAGCTTAGATTGTACGGTTCGATGTTCGACTGCGCGAGATTGCGGTCCGTACTGTGTGTTACTCATTCGGTCGTCTTTTATGACAGGTGCTCGAACGGGACTTTTCGTTTCTTGAGGGAGGGATGAGATGTAGCCAAAGTAAATCCTTTGCTAACTTTAGGCAGTTTTTATGCTGGCAGGAGGAATTATTTGTTGCAGAGATTAGCTCTGTTTAGATTTGTACTCAGAGGGAAACGATTGTTAAGCTACGTTTCCAGTATTCTTTAATTAACGAAATCGCCATGAGCTGAAAAATTACAATCCAAAATAGATATTTGCTTGTCACTTAGTTAAACTTTGATAATCTACCAGTTGGGTTACTTAGCACACATTCTAGATGATTTCCCGCAGCCTTCGCTCCATTCAGTCTCCGCCCTTGGCTAGTAAGGAAGTAGCTCCTCTTGGTTGCTGTTTCCCTTCCCATGTGTAGTCGAGCAAGATGACAATCCAACTACATACATCCTTCTTCTGTAACTGAGAATGGTTAGCATTCATATACATGTTGTTACGTAGAATTTCACCGATGTGCAGCCAAAAGTGCATAGTGACGGTTACCGTGTTAACTTTGCAATCAAATTCTAAATGTTGGTATGCTTTTTTTGGTCATATTGCCTCGCAATTGATATTTTATGGCAGTCCTTTGACGTATGTCTAAGCTCGCTGGTTTTGTAAATATCAAGCAGTTTCTTGAAGTGATATTACACAAACTGCTTCATTTTCTTTAATTTCGGGAAGCGATCTGTGCATCCTGGTCCATGGTAGTGTCATTGTTCTTCTGAGGCATTGTGCCTTTTTAATTTTGAAAATGAGCTGCTTTTATTTGGCTATTTTAACCTTTGCTAGAACCTGTGTTCGTCTACGGGGACAGGGCATGACTTGATGACAGCAACTAAGATGATAGCAAACGATTGGCATATCCATTCCGGCGCTTCTTTCCATTGCACCTCGCAAAGAAACTTATTTGATGATTATACTAGTGGAGATTTTGGGCAGGTGTCTATGGGAAATGGCCACACGTGTGAAATTATTGGAAAAGAAACTGTGATTGTGAAAATTCCAGGTGGAGGAAGTCTACGTTTGAATGAAACTCGGCATATTCCAGACTTAAAGGCAAATGTGATCTCAACCAGTGCACTTGAGGAAGAAGGTTACGGAACAATCTTTGGATGCGGAGAGTGGAAGATAACCTTAGGGGAAGAAGTAATAGCAAGGGGAAAGCGTGTGGGTAAACTTTACCGTCTCCAAATGGATAATATCGATGATATGATTGCAACTACAACAGCTATAGGTAATTTTTCTTTACTCTTGGGCGTTCATCATTTAGGATATCTTGATGAAAAGGGTGTAAAGCAGTTACACTCGAAAAAATTACTTCCGGGTTTGCAAAAGTTTGAGTTAGATTTCTGTGATAGTTGCATTTATGGAAAATAGAAGGCTACTAGTTTTCAATTGAATGGGAGAGAAAATAAATGCTAGAAGCTAGAGTTGGTTCATACTGATGTGTGAGGACCAGCTCAAGAACTCTCTTATGGTGGTAAGAGATATTTTGTCAGCTTCATCGATGATGCAACAAGGAAGACTTGGGTAGAAAATGAGACAGATTATCAAATTAAAGTTTTGAAGTCTAATAATAGTGGCGAATACACAAGCAAGGAATTTGCAAAATGTTTGAGTTGGGAAGGAATACATGAGTTGATGGCTGTTTCTAGAACTCCTGAAGAAAACAGTGTAGCTGAGAGGATGAACAGGACCATTCTAGAACATGTGAGATGCATGAGTCTACATGCCGGTTATGCCATGAGATTGAACCTCAAAACTCTTTGCCCCAACTGCATCGTCCATTCACTGGCTAATTGCTTACTGGTGTAAATGCTCTGAGGCTTTTATTGTTTACAAGAATTAGGGAAACAACCACATGAGTTAAAGCGCGATGAAGCATGAAATTTGCCACAATTTGCCACAATTTTAATGAAGAACTCTGTAAAATTTGGACAAACACGTTAAGCTAAGTTTAGCGAAAGATCATTAACGTCCTATTTAAACTATGTGAAGGCCGGTTTACAAAAATAGGGAAGCCTATGCTTTGCTTCTTGTTGTGGAGCATCCCATATTTTAAGGAATCACACTTCATGCCATAGGATAAAGTGGTGTTAACTGTCCTTTTTGGAATAGCGAAATTGCCTGTCTGTCATCATCTAAGTCTTTGGTGCACACCTGAAAAAGTAAACAAAGGGGAGGAAAGGAGAGTAGATGTCACAAAAGATTGAATATTTGTTTGTGACTCTGTCTAGCCAAAAGAATCCCTTGCATTGGTGGCAATTATGGATGTGAAAGGATTAAGAATTATTGATTCCCATACCAATGTAAGTTCTATTTGATCTATTAGATGATTCATGAAACAACCCAATTCAGCCCCTCAGCTTTCTCTTGGCTTCTTGTTTAAAATTCCTGGGGACGGCAATTGACATAAATTGCTTTTGCCTTTTGGCTTTGTTCTGTTGAGTTTTTTTTTTTTTTGTGTTTCTAGATGTGTTACTTCATGTCGTGATTATATGTTTCTGCAATTTGTTGCACACTATTATGGTAGTGTAGACTAGTATAATAGGAACTACGTCCACTTAGTTTTTGCTGCCGTCTCCTAGTTAAGGTAAATTTGAGGTGTTGAAGTACTGCTATTGTTTGCCTATGAACCGAAAACAAGCTATGCATTTTTATTTCCAGTGGCAAATGTCAAGGCTTGTTTGAGATGATGCATTTCCAGCGTTGGTTCCCTTGTACTTTGAATGCATCTCTTGCCTCCTGTATACTTGAAAAACAATTTTATCAAGCTGCAACTTGGCTCCTGGAAACTGCGCTGTTACCTGATGGCCAAGCACTAGTTTTATGATAATTTGTTCAAGATTTTCCCTACAGACCTCAATAGTTTTGTCAAAGACTTTAAAACTAGTCTCAAGCAATTGTTTTATTCTTTTCGAGGAAGTTGGTCGGAGAAAATTTATACAGATTTCTCTTATAATTATCATAAATGCTGCTTTGTATCCTAGAATGTCATAATATGTTTGGTTCTATATGTTAAGAAGTGTTGATGTTGCTTTCTTGTGATCACTATCTGTTGTTGTGACCTCTACGGCGGTTCTTACTTCTGATTTCCAGGTGTTGCTCTCAATCAGTTCGCTAATGACGGACCCGAATCCCGACCACCCTCTGGTACCGGAAATTGCACACATGTATAAGACCGATAGGGCCAAGTAGGAGGCCTCCGCCAGAAGCTGGACCCAGAAGTTTGCGATGATGGCCTAGGATGTCACTGTGTGTTTTGGGGTAGGGTTTGGTGTCTCAGTGACTTTGTTCTTGCAATTTATGTGTTAGTGAAAGACGGTAATTCATCTTCGTCCTACGAAGGAAATTCTGAAATAATTACCCTCCCAACAACGCGTGCTCTGCTGCTTTCCAATTGTTTGCATGTTAAATAGGTATTTCGAACTGCGGATACTTGTTTCAATTCCCTTATAGTGATGAAGTTAAACTGTGATTCACATATTTTTTTAGTCTAAACACCACTCTTCACTTCATGCTCGGAAATCGTAATTGGAATTTGGTCATTTATTTCCTGGACGTGAACTGGCTTCCCCATCGCTGCTAAATGTATTCGCTCAGGCTTTATAAATCACTGAGGAAAAATTGTTCATTTATAGCTATTAGAAATATTGCCTGATTGGTATGACTCTGTCAGGATACTTGCTGCGTGACAATTACAACCCGAAACGTGATATGTTATTTGACTGGTGTGATCTCTTTCAAAGCAATCAGACATTGTCGTGTGCTCTCTCTGAGGTCTGAGCTCGCGGCTTTATCTTTTCAGTTGCCAGTTTCCTACCGAGCAAATTTGACTAAAAAGTCCTAAGTAAAATGAAAAGGAAGAGCCAATCGACAAATGATAAGCAGATACCGATTTGAAAAAGCGAACTCTCTGGAGAAGTAGGATGCGGGAAAAGAGACTCGGGACGAAGAGTATGCTCGACCGACATTGTTTGCAGATGTTCATATTACTTGAGAAGCTTCATACGATTCAATCAGCGGATCCTCTGTATCTTCCCATTGGGCTTACAGGTTTGAATTGTTCAATGCGCTTATCTGAATCAGAGGGCGAAGGAAACGCGCCCGCTGCCCCAGTAGGCTTGTTCACAAACGAAGGAACGGTGGTGTCGTTGCTCTGATTTTGGCTAACTTCCTGACCACACAAGAGAGCCGAGGTCGGAGCTCCTGAAACCTATAGCTAATCTCGTGAGGATTTGCACTTTCATTATGTGCTAGAGAAATTAGCCGGACATCATGGGGCCAACGAGGATCATTTCTTCACTTCTGATTGTTCACTGCTCGGGCCTCAACGGATGTTTCTTCTGTTGTTTCCTTTCTAAATTTGCCAAGAAGATCTAGCGCCTCTTTGAATGAGTTCTTGGGGTTTGGTGAGATATTAGGGCATTTAGATTGGGATCGAATTAAATGCGGGTCTGCCCATTTCAAAACGTGACGATATTCTTTGCGTGCCCTCCGCAGAAAAGCAGACACGAAAAATTCATTACAGACATCTCTACGACACACTTGTTTTCTGGAGCTCGCATTAGGCTTTTCGAAGCTATTAAATTGGTTGTCTTCCTGCCAAACTGAATCCTACACCTAGTAGTGTTCTACTTTACTTGGAGAATCTGTCTGTCAAATCAAACGCTCTTGGCAGCTTTCGCCTCCTTTGAACCTTATGTTAGGTTAGTCTAAGGTTGCCCTTTCTATAATCTTTTTTCCTTCGGGAACTTCTCTTTTTTTTTTTATAAATTGGGTTGGGCCTCGTGTAATCGAGGCCTAATTGTCCGTAGTGTTTTCCAAATGCAATGCCTAAGGACCTAAGTCATAGCTGTCAGCGTCAGCTCTCCATCTCCAGGGCTCGGCTTAGCTTAGCTTAGTAGCCCTCCAAACATGAGCGACACTGTTACATTTTACACATCTTGAGCAAGAAATTTAAACCCCCTTTTTTTTTTTTTTCATTTTAGATTCCTTTTAAAGCCCCGAACAATCTTATATTAACCGACTATCATTCACCTCTTGATCTACTCCTACTTATCCGTGGCATAAACAGTACAAGCTTGGAACAAATTACCAATCATTAATCGTGTATCGGATTTTCAAATTATGGCCGCATCACTATCCAAGAAAAAAGGAACTGAATCAGTAATAAATAAATCAATCCATCCCCCCATTTCAATTTCCAGAGTCGTATAAAGCCCTGAACATAAGGAGCAAACATTCGAAAAGACCCCATTTTCAATTGGTCACTTGTCCCCCACGAGCAACGAAACTGGATTGGAAAGAACCCAAAAAGAAAAGGCAAAACAAAAGAAAGCCAACTCAAAAGCCAACGACAGCCCTAGCTGTAACCAGTCCTTAATCTTCTCCATCGCTTGACCCCATCTCACTTGTTCTACGCACATCCGCCAAAGACAAAACGTGGTCCGGTTCTTGCCGATTACTTTAAAACCCAAGTTGCGCACGAGGCCTCCCTCTCCGTCCGCACGCGCCACCAACTCGAAAATTCCTCCCTCCCCTCCCTACGTTCCTTTTAAAAAAAACCAGTTCCTGTTCAGACAAACAGTAGTAGTGCAACAACACGAGCTGGCTGACTAGAGAGAGAAAGAGAGAGCGAGAGACTAGACCAACCCCAGAAAACCAGGCCAACTTAATCACGAGTTCGTGTCGCGATTAGGTTCAGTTCAATCTGCCCTCAATCAATTCGCTAATCAATGTACTTCGCAGGGGGGACCCGCGTCGGTTGTCTGGACTCGGGAGTGAGAACATGGTTATTCCTCCCCACTAAGATTTGTCGCCCCCCACCGATGACGACGTGGCGCCTCGCCCTGTCGAGTCGCCACATGAGATAGAGAGAATGCAACAGCCGATTCCGATTTCGCCTTTGGAGGAATCGATTTCCTAGCCCTACTCAATCGCTCCCCACTCGAGTGGTTGAATGATTCGAGTGCGATTTCGTGGATGACTTCGCCCCCATCATTTTCCCGTGAATAAATAAATAAATGAATGCGGGGGGGATCGAACGAACGAAGGGAACGGGATGCGACGTTTGTCAGAGAAAAACAGAGGCCAAGTTCGATGCACTCTCTTCTCCTTCTTAGCCTTTCCCCGTGCCGCACGGGAAGGAATTGCTCCGTGAGAACAGCTTGACGTCGATGCGTGTTCCTTTTGCTCGAGAGGAGGGGGCTAAAGATGCCGTCTTCGTACCATGCGCATTTCCCAGATGACCACCATCGTAATGATGTCGTTGATTAGTCGTTCGACGTCGACGTCGCGACGGAGCTGCGGTGTGAAGTCTGGGATATTCAAAAGATTCCGACCTGACAGGACGTGAAGATATTATCATGGTGCTCGGCACCATAAAAGTCCGAGTGCCTCGACCACTGGGGTGACTTCCCGTTGCTTGAAGCAAAGGGGGTGGAGAGACGTGATGCGAGAGAGGACAACTTGATTTAAATTAAAAAGAGAGGCCTCCTCATTCTCTTTTTCCACAAAAAAAAAAAATGGGAAAGATATATGATAGTTTATGATGAACCAATTAATGGACCGACCATTTAATGAGTCGATAGGGGGGACATTCATTCCAAGGTCACTTGAGTTGACGAAGACCCGGGAGCTTTGGTGACCTAATACCCTCAATTTTGGGAACACATACAGCGCACTTCCGAAGCACACGCCACTCCACTTCCCAAAAAAAGAAAAAATTAATTTGTCTTTGAAAACGTAAAAGCACCTATTAAAAAAAGGGGCCATGGCAATTATAATTCCAGTTAGGAGCCACACAATCGGGTCGGGTTGGGTCGAGTGGTCTTGGATTCGCTTGGAGGCTACCAGGACTAAGGTGCGGGTTTTCCATCGAGATTCCATTTTGTATACACTGTAAATTTATTTATTTTTTCTCGACAGGGTGTATATTTGGTCAATAGATACTAAATCAAAATCCAACACGACCGATCTTAGTTAAATACTCGATGTTGTTATTAAGTATGACCCACCAATTTATATGAATCATAAGTAAATATGCACTTCATTTATGGTGTCTGCCATTGGTACATGCATTGATTATACATATTTTAACAAATTCAACTTAAAAGTCCTATTAAAAAGCATCTCGACGGCCTTGTTCAAAAGCTAAAAACGATGGCAGCATATATTAGCACGACTTGAGAATCAAATAATAACACGGTTAAAAAAAGTCATCGTCTATTTTGAATAAAGAAATGTATATTTTCGAAGCACAATTGATATATTTTTTAAGTGCCGTAAAAACACTCTATTAACATTTTCCTTAACATAATCCAACGGGTTCTAACACGGATTATATATATATATATTTGTGTAATTAAAGGTGACCAAGTTTGAGACTTCTACGGCACCGGTTCAATGCATATGCAAAGGGCTCATCGAGAGGAGAGCCACGTGAGGCTCGCGTGACTGGCGTCCCCGCAGAGACGTCGCCGTTTTTCCCACCAATGAAACAGGCCTCTTGAAGTGGGCCCCCTCCCCTTGGCCTAAAATTAAATGGCTTTACATAATTTATTCTCTATTTCTTTCTTCCTTTTTTTTTACACCCTTTCATGAGTTGCAATCGTCAGTTGAATAATTGCTCTGGAGCTGTTATTACAATACACTAAATAAGTCTCGCGGCGAAAAAGAATCTCAAAAAAAGAAGATTTATCTCGACTTAGTCGTTCACCAGAATCGTCCACTGAATGTTCTTTTATCTTTTTTTTCTCAAATTTATAAACCTATAATCTATCAAAGCGTGGTGGTCAATATTCACTTCTCCATTACTGTGTTATTTTGGGAAAAATTCTTGTTCTTTGGGAGTACGATATATTGCGCACGTATGCAACACGTGATGTATTAAAATTTACATGAAAATTCTTCATCTTTCTGCTTATTTTCTGAATTTTGGCTGGTCGATTGACAATGTAGCAAGTCGGTCATCACATACACCAAAGATACAAGTATATATCATGTCATATTTTCACAAATAAATATAATATCCTCTTGATTTGTCAATATATGATAGAAAGTAATGCCAAAATTCAATTGTTAGATATGATTTTTTTTATAACAAAATTTATGATCAAAATAGGTTTTTTTTATATGCAAATTTTGCTCATTTATAGTACAATTAATTCAAACTCATGATAACAATATTTTTTAGATTTTATTGAAGTAATGTTGAATTTTTTTCACCTACTTATAAGGTAAACGACTATATATATATAGGATAAAGAGGTGGGTCGTTTTCATGGCTACAAGTCAAACTTTCATTTCATTCTTACCTTTAACAAGAGTATATAAAATAGAAGCATAAAATAGTGGTAGGTGACAAAAGGACTTGATTGCAAAAATCAAATGATTTATGAGAGACTCAGTTGAAAAAAAGAAGAAGAGAGAGTTATACAAAAAGTTTGGGATTTCCACCTCACGCTTTGATTTGAAAGGTTCCAAACACAATGGTTATCATTAAAACGAATGTTAATCTTTATTAATAATCATCATTAGTCTCAAATGACATCCTTTTACCACGCCATAAACGTTAGTCAGTATTTCCACAAAATAATTAATAGCATATGACAAAAGGATTTGATTGCAAAAATCAAATCAGTTTTAACATTCAAACCCACAATTATTGTCCTTAGATCTCTCTAGTAACCGCTTAATTCCTTTTTTCCGAAAATAATCTTTATTTTCTACATCATCACATCATTTATAAAAAAAAAAAAAAAAAACACACGTGGCACCAAAAGAGTTACCGTAAGGGCAAGCCACCAATTAAACCTTGCAAAAGCAGCCAAACTTCTCTAAAAAGCAGCTAATCACACGCGCACCTTCTAATAGGACAAACATGTGATTTCTCCCTCCACCAACTCTAATTTCTCCCACAAATAATCATAAAAAAGGACCCAAAAAATAATTTTAAAAAAGAAAAACAATTAGCATCGGAAAATGGTAATTAGCCAAAACCTAGGCATATGGGTCTCAGTGCTCTCGACTTAATTTACGTCCACTAATATTTGATTTATTCCTAAATTCGCATATATCCAAACAAAAAACAATAATGAGCTCCCCACTCCCTTCCCTCCTCGTTTAGTGGCTCGAAGAAAGGCGTCTCGGGGCTTGACGCCTATCATTGACTTCGCTCTCTAATCAGGTCAATTTATATTCGCATTATTTCGCTCCAAATTTAATTATTTTGAGAAGAGAAAAAAATAATTAAATACATTTAAATTGTACTAATTTTTGGGATTACGCACTTCCAGGATACAGACAAAATCGTTATATTATGTAAGATTTGGCTCGGACCAAGGCCTCTCGAGGGATTTTGTCGAATCCTATGTGCTTCTTCCGCTTGTTTTTTTCTTTTTTTATGGTTTTTTTTTTCTTTTCACCAAGTTCGAGCAGCATTTGAAAGAAAAAAACACAAAAGATATTTTTGAAAGAAGAAAAGAAATGGAGTTTTTTTTATTGGATTACAGCTCTTATGTTTCGATTCCGCGCAAATCCAAGCAAAAGAAATCGCAGCTCTTCCTAAGTACGCGACTCTTCGTGAATTTGATATTTTTTTATTTTATTTTTATTTTTTGGTTATTATTTTTATGGCCTCGATAACATATTGCTCGAAAGTCTGATATGCATTATTTTGTCTAGTGATTATATGTTAATTATTTTTACTCATTATTACGACAATTTTTTTACCTCATTTTCCTGGCCAAAAAGTGACGCTTCATTCAAAGCAAAATGAATAATGACAACGGCTAACAATAATTAGAAGAAGCAAATATTGTAATACTCGTGGGACAAAACATAAAAAGACTCACAAATATGTCTTCGGGGTATTTGACGATTTTAGTCTTTGGAGTGTACATGTATATGTTTTTTTTTTTTATAAATGTTGCATTGGAGTTTATACGAGACTTGTCGGACCACCTTCATTTTTCCCCGATGTGTAATTATGGGGACTTGAAAATTGATCACGTATCAAAAGATACACAAAGAGATTTGGAGATTTGAAATCAGGACATGCCAAGATACTATATAATTATATATCGCCGAATTGTATACTTTTGTCTGCATTACAAATTTCTTTGGTGTGTACATGTTCAAATCCATGTTAAAAGATTCCAGACACGTCGCCTTCATTATACCAATATGGAATACAAACTGAAGTATCCGCACGCACATAAAAACTCGGCCAAAGGAGAAAAAGACACGTGGATACAGACAAGTTTTATAAACTAGAGGCGATAATTGATGGCTTTTGAGCATGTCAACGTCCAAGAAAGTCATTTTCGAAGCCGGTTTCGCCAATTTGAATAATTGCAATCTCTCCATCTATCGAATAAGTTCAGGAAAATGCATGTCCTCATTGAGCGAGCAACGTGTATAAATATAATTTCCCAAGCACAAAATGTCATCGAATAATACGAGATTTGACTATAGTACAAAGCGGCATATGCAACATGGAGCGAGGTGCACCCAAAAATTTTGTCGCTTCTCTCATCTAGCCAAACTTAAAGGGACTAAAGTACAGTATTTATGTTGGCCCGATTTAACCAATTATTGATTGGCATCTCGAATATATAAAGAGACTGGCTCCTGAAAAAGTTCTCAGTTGTTCTTATATGAGCCAGGTCATGGCCTAACTATGTTCGACAAATCATGGGTTTTGCATTGATTGAGTTTCTCGATTGAGAAATCACATTGCATCTTTGACCAGAGTATTGGGTCGGTCCTAAATATAGGGAACTCTAATACTTGGTAGTAGCCAGTCTCAATGGATGCTAAAACATTAGTGAAACGATTTGATCATTTCTAAAGCGCAATCGAATTAATACACTGCAGTATACTGTCAGAGACCGTATAGTGCAAGACGAATTGAATTATTCCTATTCCAAAGTCATCGAAGAAGTGTCCACATCTACCCACTTGCTAGGAGAATCGTAGCATCGGCACTATGCCCAAAGATCCTTGCATGTTACAAAGAAAAAGGACAACGTCACATAAAGGAGCACAGGAGAAAAAAACCCAATTCAAAAATCATTTAACTAAAAGCAGGGATTGGCCTGTATCGTTCGTGTACAAAATATAACTCCTCACTCGTCGGCTCATCCAATTGAATAAATTAGAAAAAAATAAAGGAAGAAAAAAGGGTAGAGCTTCGCGAGAACGAGAATTCCACCCAACGAATTATTTTTCCAATCTTTTTTTTGGACTTTATTGAAATGGACAAATCCAATCAGAGCATAGAGAACCGGCTTTCTTTGTTTGACACGTTGTTTAATTCCATTGCAAATATTATATATAGCTCGTTAGAAAAATATCGCATGTTCATCTTACCATTTTCGGTTTTTATGGTTTAGTTATTGTCCCTCGTGTCATAGATATATCTTTACTTATATATCGATGTTGTGACGGTAGAGGACTATTACTAATTTACAAGTACCTATTACCAAACCATTGAGCTCAAGATAAATGTCACTAAGTCAAAACTTATCTCATATCCGAGTCACGACGTCTCGCACTCAGAATAATTTTGTATATCATGCCGGCCACCCAGCATAAGCAAAGTCTTCTTTTATGCACGCCAGGACATCTACGGCTAGCAATGCGAAAAGATTAGGAACAAATGAAAACTTTCCTAAATCAATAGGTTTGATTTGAAAATTCATGATGGCACGGCCGGTATCAATGATCGAACTCGAGTCAACAACCTATTTTTTAATGCACACGCCAGCATCTTGTCATGATATAAAGGAGAGCACATTAGTTGAAGAATATTATGCTTCGCATTGATTGCGTAACCTAATGACGACGATGACATTTCAGAAGCAATCTTTAATTGTGAAAAAATGAAGAAATTCAACGATGTGATCTAAGTATAAAACCACCAAGTTTTGGCAAACGAGATCACATCACTAATCATTTCACCCCGTACAAGATACACACTCGACCTCAACTGAAACGACCCAAATACCCCCCTCGGATCACATAGGGCGTTCGGAAATCGAAGCTCACGTGACTCACGTGCCCGGGGGGGTGGCCACTGGCCGCTGGCGGGCACCACGCCGCCCCGTACGCTGTCTGGTAAAGGTGGGGCTATCCCATCTGGTGAAAATGAAATAACGGCAAGTACTAAGATGGCTAGGGGAAGGAGGGAGGCGGGGACAGCCAGCTTATAATGTTAGTTAGGTCATAAATGAAGAGTAATTCACGACGAGTGTAACTATTCAACTCGGCTCCACCCCGCCGTGCATGAAAGACAAGGGATCATCACGTGATGATATTTAAACCTTAGCACAGTGCAAATAGTACTCCGGTTCCATCAGTTTTGTAGCTAGCTTTGGCCGTTAATGATTCGAGGGAGGTCCCGCTCATCACCTTTCTCTCTCTCTCTCTCTCTCTCTCTCTTTTTTTTTTTTTTTTTTCGAATTTTGCATCCTAACCGAGTGGCAAACATTAAATTGCACCAAATAAGCTGCAATTAGAGCCTCTTTTTTTCGGAATAATTAAAAGTTTGAGTTTTCAAATAAAGGGTTGCCCAAACGAAGGTTTAAAAATTCGAATTCCTAGTAAGAACTCGAGATTCATTTTGTTCAAATTGAACGAAAGATCTTGTGGTGGAATAATTATCCAAGAAGTCCTAAACCTTTTGAAGGCATGCCAATTTAGTCCCAACTCTTCAACTGTGCCACTTTAATGCTAAACATTTTGACGATTTGCCAATTTAGTTCCAAAATTTTTAATCGTGTTAATTTCTTCCTAAACTTATTATTAAAATAATTGATCCGAAGAACAACATTGATAAATTTTCAAAAAATCTTATGACTAAATTAGCATAATCATAACATGATTTAAAACTAAATTGGCACAACTAAAAAGTCTAAGATCGAATAACCGTCGTATAATAAATTTAGGACGTATCGAACAAGTTTCCCCATTCCTGACTAATGCGACATTTTTCAAGAGTCGATGAATGCACTCATGGAAGGAAAGAAACGACAAGATATGAAAATGCGTTCCCGTCATTAATTCCTCGACATCGATTCTTACCCGAAATATTGCGTCACGCGATCATTGAATACGAGCGACCCAAATGTTTCGGCACTGCACATTCCTAAGTGGACATCCGGGACACACCATGTGGTGGTCGGTCGCTTTTTCTTTACTTCGGTAGACCCTTGTTTTTTCTTTCTTTCTATATATTTTTCTCGGGGTCAATATCGAAGGACCAGATTAAATCCCGCACGACTCTCGCCTTCTGTACGGTTTTAATCACGCATTTTCCCCCTGGAAAAGTAGTCGCGAAGTTTCGCCGATCCCGCCCTAAACGTCAACGTCCTTTTTTATGAATTTTTCGTTTACCCTTCCTTTCCTTTCGCGGTAGTCAATTCGGCCACCCGCGACGCTTCAAATCTCGAGCGAAGCTCGTGAGGTGCGTGGGGACGGGGGTCGCCCTCGCCGCCCCCCATGGAGGATGCAGTTGTCGCCATCGGATTGCAAAATTGCAGCGAGGCCTCGCGAGTTAATTGAAACCACTAACGTGAGGCTATAGAAAACATTTAAAGTTTGATCTGTTGAAAATGTATGAACGGTTCCGTTAACAACCATCTCTCGATTATTTAGCATATTTTGCTTTAGATGATCGAAATTTTTTCAATATATCGATGGTGTCCCACATATGTTTTGGAAATTTATAAAAAAAAAAAAAAAAAAACTCTTCTTTGATTATCTATCAAAGTGCCTTTTGAAATGACTCGTTTGTCAACAAAGTCCAAATTAAACACAAAAAAAAAAAAAAAATTATTTAATTATTTAATTATTTAATTATTAAAAAAAAAAAAAAAAAAAAAAAAAAAAAAAAAAAGACGAAAGAGTAGAGGGCAGTGATGCATGGTACTGTACTGTCGAAAGAGGAGCGCGCTCATGAGCATCGCCACCTAACCAAAATCGTGGGCCCCACCCTCGCACGTTGGCCACCCCACCCCTGTCGCCGCAGCTGTAAAAACCCGACAGGGTTCAAAACCCGGGTTAAAAAAAAAAAAATCAAATCAAATTAAATTGCGGGTAAATGTTTTCCGCCAGCTATAAAAAAGGAAAAAAAAAAGGGGAGAGGAAATTTCTAACGGAGCCCGATTTGACCGAAAACGCCCCCAATCCTAGTCCCCCTCCCTTTAACGGACGACGGGCGCGACCGTTAGGAGGGGTATTGAATGGTCATTCAACACTCCGGAGGAGCGCCCTCAGTAACTCCCCCAGCTTTTTTCCTCGGGGTCAAACCGTTTGACCGAGGCCGGCCGGCCCGCCCAGCGCGTCGCGCTCCGAATCACGTGAACGAATCTCGAGACCCGAGGGGGCGCGATTCCGAGTCAGCATGGGGCCCTCGGACGGTCGCGCCACGTGTCGGCATCGTAGCCGCCGTATTTTGCGGCGCGACTCCGAAATATCTGCCCTCCGTTCATACTCTCCAGCGACGGGGCGGGGAGATCCCGCCGGATTTACCACGGCGTCGTGTTTTGTTACCTTCTATTTTACGGCGACGGGGAATCAAAAAGAAGAAGAGGGGACGAGAGAGGGGAATTCTTCTGGCGCACTTTAGATTGAATCAAGTTTAGAATGCGGATTAATAAATACTGTCATGGAATGAGTTGCGGTCGCTGGCGACGTACCCCATACGACGACGCCGTTTTTTCTTGTCCCTCCTTATAAAACGGGAACGTGGACTCGGTCTCCATTTCCGGTCCGACTAAGCTCGACTCCGCTCAGCTCTCTCTCTCTTTCTCTGTGTGTGTTTCTCTCTCTTTCTCTTCCGTTTCTGCTCTGTTTTCTCGCCGTGCAGGGTCTCGCCATAAGTGGCAAAAATCGAGCTTCCCTGCGATCGAGAGGCGTGGTGGGTCTCGGTCAGTCCTCTGCCATTTCCCTTTTCGTTGTTTCCGTCCTCGCCGTATCTTTCCCGGAAAATCTTCCCACCCGCTGCCTCTTTTTCCTCCCCCCCCCCCTTTCTTTTCCAGAGCACGCACCGAAATTTTTTGTTTTTTTTTCCTCCTCCGATTCACACACCGTCCGCCACCGCTTTCTCGCATTTCCTCGCTCCCGTCTCGGTCTTCGTCGCCCCGCCTTATCTACCGCACGCACTTCTCTCCCTTCTTTCGCCCTTCTTTTTGGTTCTTTTCTGGGGGGGCTCTCTCCCCACTGCCTCAGCTTGCTTTTCGTGGGTCTACTTTCCTTGAAATTGCCTTCTCTTTATTTTTATTTTTTGTGCTTTATTCTTGGAGGACTCGCCTCGCTTCTCCCTTTTTTAAACCCATTTCCTCTTTGCGTCTCGACCTGCCACTTGAACTCCTCCTCCTCTTCCTCCTCTCTGTCGCGCCCTCTTTTCTGCTATCTTTATATCTCCGAAGAATATCTCCCCAATCTTCCCCCCTCTCTCTCTTCGCTTTTGGATGTCATCAGCCGCGAGAGCCAAAATCTGATGCAACCCTTCTGCGAAATGATGCCTCCGGTCAAGTTCACTGAACACTACACTCACACCACGCTCGTGAGACCCGACCACCATCTCAACAGCCCCAAGACCCGGCCCGAGATGAACCCGAAAGTCCTCAGAATATCCTACACGGACGGCGACGCCACGGACTCCTCCAGCGACGACGACGAGGCCGAGCCGCTCCCTCGCCGGCGAGTCAAGAAGTTCGTTCACGAGATTGCTCTGCAGTCCGACGGCGGAGACGCGGACGCCGGCTCCGGGAGGGCGAAGGCGAAGCGCCGGAAGCCCTCCGGGAATCCCGGGACTCCGGTCAGCGGCGGGGACTTGAAGGCGTCCGCCGGCGGGAAGAAGTTCCGGGGCGTGAGGCAGAGGCCATGGGGAAAGTGGGCGGCGGAGATTCGAGACCCGAAAAAAGGGTCGCGGGTGTGGCTGGGAACATTCGGGACCGCCGAAGAGGCCGCCTTGGTTTACGACAACGCGGCGATACAGCTGCGCGGACCCGACGCGCTCACCAACTTCTTGACGCCGCCGCCGCAGCCTGCACAATCTATGCCGCCGCCGACGCCGCGGCGGAAGAACGGTGTCGTCCCTCCTCTGCCGCCGACCGCAGCCGCCGCGACGGCGAGCAGCTCGAGCTCGGTGTCCGGCGAGGGCTCCTCCCGCCGCGCCTCTTCTCCGACCTCGGTTCTCCGGAGCGTCTCCAGCGAGGAAGCCGACTCGCTGATGGGCGAAGCGGCGAAGGAGTCGTGCGTGTCGGAGAACTTCCCGGAGCCCTCCGTCCGGTCGGCGTTGGACTTGTACATGCCGGACGAACCCTTCGGTTTCCAGAGCTCCAGGCCGGACCTGTCCGACTACTTCTCCGGCCTCTACACCGGCGGCGACTTGCTCGCTACTCTCGGCGACGATCTGGGGCCCGGGTTCGGGTCCCCGGACTGGAACTTCTACGATCACGTTCCCGACGTCGGGGACATATTCAGGTTGGATCCCATGTAAAGTGAGGAGAGCTATTTTTTTTTAATTTAAAAAAAAAAAAGGAAACCTCAAAAATAGGAATACATGAGTTTTGGAGGTTTCTTTTATGTGAATACTTGTTTTGTGGCAAGGTTTTGTATCTCGGGAAAAGGAATATGTATATTGTCGACCGTGTTTGGTCGGCCTGTTATTTTATTCAATTGCTTTCTTTTGATTCGATAAATTAGTAGTGCAAGTACAAAATCATCTCAGCACGGCGGGTCGAGTACTGAACTATGCATGGTTTCGATGCGGATTAGAAATGGAAAAAATGTAAAATCGGGTAATGCCCGACTCTGGAATATGTCTGAATTATTCCGTCCTTAATTTCGAATGTATATAAATTTTGTAAAGAAATGATCGGGAGATATTTAGCCCCTTTCTTTTTTCTTTTTAATTTTTTTATTGGGTCCTGGGGATTGAAGAAGATGCGAAAGGTTCTTGGTGGAGAAGAATCTTGACGAGCGCCGCGTGGCGCGATGCGTGGTGCGGTCAAGGTGGAAACCACCGAATATGTGGTCGCGACCGAAGCTTCGGGTAGCCGGTACCCTGCACACGATGCGAAATTCGGAGGCCCGAAACCTACTGCTACCACCACCACCACCACCGTATGCAAGAATAATTGCAAAGATGAAAAGGAGCAAAGTCGTGGAGATATGTTTGTGAGGTAATGGATAAGATCGGGACCTTTTTTTTGTTCTCTTGTGCGTAAGTCGCGTCGCACATGTTTTTCATGTGTCGCGTACGATGCATCTCGAGAATCGACTTACTTATCGTGAATTTGGACGGGTAAATTTCAAGATTAAGCATGTAGTTGATGCGATGGATCAAGTAAATTGTGGATTGAAATTTGAGCGCGCGACCTTAACACACAATTTTTTACACCCATGACTAGTGCCTATTGGAGAGTTGTCTCGCTTATGGTGAATTCGACATCTCTCACCTACTCTGTATGCTAGGTAAATAAATTTCAATCAATTGGGTAGAACACAAATTAAATTATGAACGTGCGGTCCACATGGAGAATTCGGCACTTCTTCCCTCTTATGTTTGCGTGACAGGACATATTGGGTCGGTAAATCTCGAGACCAATCATGTAATTAATACGCTGAATCGGGTAAAAATGCGGCTTGAAAGTCGAGCGAGCATCCTAAAGCATGCGAATGGCGGCACCTTTTAATGACGGGTCAATTCAAGCCCGATGCCAAGCAATCCACGTCATGTCTTTGCACGATTGAAAGGTGGGAAAAAAAAAACAAAAATATGGCGAGCGGGTGACAATTAAAAGTGGGGGGAAACATGAATGTTAAATAGAGGAAAAGAGATTTGGCCAATTTACCGAAAACAAAAGGAAGAGAGATTGGCCAAATTATTTCCGTGTGGGCTAACGTCAGATCGTCTCGGATCATGGTGGGATTGGAGGGACATTGAAGGGACCGTCCCATGATGCGTGGTGCGGTCGTGTCCGTCGGTGAAAAAAGAGCACAGAACAAAAGATCCGAGACCATCATCTCGTCCCGCCCGAATCGAAAAATTGGTGGCCAGCCGCCGGTAGCCGGTCGTAGGGGCGTGGGCCCCAGCGTGGGGGGCATCTTCTTCCGTGTGGGCGTTGTGTAGAACATTGGCATTAGCATGAGCATGAGCATCATTAGCGTTTCGCTTTAGCTGTCGCTTTAAAAGCCCCCCATGATTTTGACCACGTACCAGCCTCGTACACAATCGCGTGCGCATCTCGCCTTTGTTCACTACCTCTAGAAACAAAACGTGATGGATTTTTAGACTTGTTTAGTATCTGTTCGTTCCTTTCCTTTTTCTTAGTGTGCAAGAGTGAGGACTGAGTTTGCGTGCGCCTCGATTAGTCTACCTAATCGAATGAACCCAGGATGGAAACCCACGCCTCATGTTTGGGGAATTCCCTAAGGATGGGAAGTTTTTGTCCATGTCATGAGAAGCGAAATTTTGCAAAATTTGGAAGATGGCGTGAACTTCGATCGAAGCGCAAAAATACATAATTACAAAATTTTGCATGGTATCAAAGTGGAGTATTTCGATTTCGAATCTTTTAGCCATTTTCCATATATGGCAACTTTAAGGGTCTTCCCTCTCACCAAGTGACTTTTTTTCTATTGACCCTTTGCTCTCACCTCTCTTTCCTTATTTCCCCTACATAATCCCGACTTCTTTTGTATTTAAGAAAATGTTTCCCACTTCAACACGGCATCGGAACAAAGAGTATTATGGAATACAACAATAGTTGCTCCAAACTCTAATTGTATCCTTATATATACATATATTATTTTTTCATTTTTTGCTCTAATTTTTTAATATCTGATTAAATTATGTTCTTTACATAAAAAAATATTTTCTATTTTATGCTTAAAAACATGTAATATCTAGTTTTACTAATATTGGAATAACAATCTCTGCGAAGTATCTAAAGAGCAGTGCCCAACTGCCCGACCAAACCCGTTTCATTATGCTCCCCGCACTGCCGACCGGCCGAGCAGCAGCAGCAGAAATCCGTACACCCTTGCGCCTCCTTTTCTGGTCGATAGAGCAGCTGCGCGTAGCTACTCCGCACCACCCCCACAAGCCACCCTAAGAAAGGAAAAATTCAAAATCGGCCATCGAATCAAAATCTCCATCATCGCTCACCACGTCCCGTCGAGGGCGGTCCCCACGTGTCCCGCCGCGCCAGGAAAAGCCTCCCCCAGGCGCCGCCGCCGCCGCCGCCGCTTTTTTTCTCGGCCGCTGGTGTCGGCGTCCGGTTTTTCGGTATTTCACGTTTGATCGGTTTTTCATGTGGCTCGTGCTGAATGTAATCCCGGTGCGGGTGTGTTGTCGCTGTCGTGTTGACGGAGGATCGAGTGGAGTGACTCCGGGGGCCTTGTGGACACGCTTCGCGGATGCGTTTTGTCGTCTAGACCTTTAGTCAAAATCGAAACGAGGATGGACATGTGGATGCCGATGCCCGGCGAGCGAATGTTTGGTCCGCTGAATGTGGACCGATATTGTCAATGTCGATCGAGCCACGCTTTGACGGCATGCTGGATATTTCGTTACTCGTTTGTAGAGCCGCCGATCTTGAATGGACGAGGTATTGTATGGTTTTCTCATCGTATTATTTGGGTTGGACTAGTACATGCCCGTATTACTTAATGCTCAGTAGAGTTTAGTTTGAGGAAAATGATTGAGTTCAAAGAGAAAGTTACTTCGGGTGGTGAAATGATTGACTAATGTATGAAAAATCTTAGTCTCAATTTCCGGTCGCATAATTATTGACTAGGGTTTAGAAAGAAGTTACCCCTAAACAAAAATCCTAGTCTCGACTTGGATGACTTTCTTTGACTGTACTAGGAACTCGATCTCTTAGCTCAAAACATCACACCTAATTGAATCACTGATGGAAATAAACTTCTCACCGTCAAGAGTTCAGTCACCGATTTAATCGTTCGTTTTGAACCATGAGACGAAGGAGAGAGAGAAAGGAAAAGGAATCGAGGTGGAGATCAATTCATGACGAATTGTCAACAGGGGCCGCCGTAAATATGGAAGGGAAAAGGGACGGGAGGTCATAAAACACCCCCACCAAAACTTGTGTTGCTAGACTTGCTCTTTATGGTCCACACGTCCTTTTCACTTTTTGCCCGGGTAACGTGCATGGTAATTAGTAAATTGGACCCCCACCTCTGTCGAAACAAGCAAACAAAGATCGCCGCAACGGTATCCGCAGGCACAACCGACGCGTCGCTCTCATAAAAAATTTTGGCCATACGATCCCCACGGCATTACTTTTGTGCAGTCTCTGAGAGAAAGAGTGAGAGAGATTAAAAATGTTAGAAAAAGGCGAGCGTCATTGGAATAGGATCGGGATGACGCTCGCTCTAATATAATATCAAAGCTTAAGCTATTAAATAGAGTAAGATAACATAATTTATCAAGAGCTTATAAACTCGTTGTCGAGCAATACGGGATAATATATCAATCCGTGCGTCTCGAGAACCTCAATCATTTTAGAAGAAAAGGAATTAAGGAATAGCGACACCCTACGTGTATTGATGAAGTTTGGATGAACAACGACATGATGCTACCGGTCAAGAAGCACCTCGACGGTCAATCCTCGACTCGCTTTTAGTCTACTGCTCTAAAATCCCATAATCACATTCAATGAGAGACCCGTGTCGGAAAATATAAATACCAAACCACGCCTCGCCTTCATTTTATCAACTTAAAGTTTGGAACATTCGACAGTGATTTCACGATTTCAAAATGTTCAAAATAATTCCATAATTTCATAATCTTCCAAGCGATGGCCACGACTTCTCGTGGACCCTTTTTCCTCGCCCTCCCCGTCCCTCCAGCTCATCTCTTTCATCATCCATCTTCCCTCCTTCCTCCCTTCCTTCCTTAAGAAAAGAACAAAACCAGCAATCATTATTTTTTGACGGTTTTCCGGCAGGTGCATCGGACGGCTCCTTCAATCTCGTAGTTCCGATCGGGAAATTGATAGGGAAAGGATGGAGAAAAATACCCGAGCGACGTCGACACTCCACCTAAGTCAAAGATGATGTTGTCGTGGATAAGAAGAGCCAAAAAAGGGAATTTTCTCCTTTTTTTTTTTTTTTTCCCAATCCACTTGCGGGGGGGATAATACGGACAAAATTATAGCATTAAATATTCATAAAAAGAAAAAGTGACCCTCGAAAGATTTTTTTCGTGGGCATGGACATCCATAACGTCTCGGTAGGGCTCCTCCGGATGTGACCCCCGATTGATGCGAACCGTCAGTCCTTTCATGGCCTTAATTTTCTTAAAATTCCGTTTATGATGGTTTGAAGAATTGCACATGTCCCCATTGTCAGGGTCTGCTGGTGTAAAAGTCGGTGGGATCAATACCGACCGTCGGTCCAAAGAATTTTAGTTTGTGGAGTGAATATGTGTTTCGACATTTGAATATTCTAATGTTCTTTATCATGCATAGGCTTGATTTTGACTCGAGATTCATAGCAGAAATTTATAATAAAGGAGGCAAAGGCAAATGAGGCTTAAGAAGCCTCATGCTCTAATGTTAATTTCGTGAGAGTGTCGTCGATTGTTTAAAAAATTTAAGCGTTTTAACATTTAGATGTTGAGAGAGGGAATAAATTAATAAAAATATGAAATTTAGAGATACGAATTGATGGAAAAAATACAGGAGGGTCACGCGAATATATACAATGATTTATGTGAGATATTTGGCACGGAAAATCATTTGCCGTGTACGCCGCGTTCGCCGCCGGTGACGTGGCGGGCAGCGGGACAGCGGGAAGGGGCGCGACACGCGTCGGGCGGCCACGTGGCGCGGCCCCGGCCGTGCAAATGTGTGTTGGGGTTGGCGCGCGGGTGGAGAGATTTAGGTAGGCGGTGGGCCCCGCAGGGGGGGGGGGCAGGGAAGGCCCATCCTCGTGTCATCGCCCACGTCAGCCCGACAGGAGAATGGCGAGAGAATTTAATTAGATGCGAGATATTATGTCCTTTTCTCATTTATTTTATTTTTTTATATTATATTTTTTTCTTTTTAGGTAAAGTTGAAAGTTGATAGAGATGGAGACATCTCATGACTTTTGTGGCGGGGGATATTAAATGAAGGGGTCTCTCCCGCCGGGTCATCACGCCCCCCGCGCACTCCTTGTGATTTTCGATCCCGAGTCAATCGGTCATGTGATGAGATTAAGTTCCCCCGTCACGTGGTCCGGATCGATATGGCACATCCTGTTCTCAATCCCAATCGAAAAGTTTTTGCCGACGCACGGTGATGGTATCACATCATGTTTTCCTCCCGATCAAGGTTGAGGAAGCTCTCTCCAACCGGCATTTCGATCGGTGGGTCACAACCATCCACGTCGCACATTATAAAATTTTAAGTTAATTCAATATGGGAGCGATGCCGGCAAACTGTAACCCACGAATTAGAAGGATGATTGGAGGAAGTTTAGGAAATATCGTGGCTCAAAATATCCCGGAGCCCACCGAATCAGGCTCCGCCAACCGTTAGCCCAAACGAATGATGTTGACTGCAAAATAATCAATAGAAAATCACGCATGCCCGAGGTGCCCCATCCGTTCCAGGCCTTGAAAGGGCATTGGAAAAGGACCCGCAAATGACTAAATGGGCCTAAGTGACGCCCATTGTCTGGCCCGACAAGAGAAGGCCTTGGGCTGGCCCATTGCTCACTATGTTAAGTATTTAATCACTTAACGTTTTTTTGTGTGTCGGAAATTAACCATTAATTTACGCGATAAATCATTGATCATCCCGGCGCAATGAAAAACGTGAAGAAAGACCAACACCCCACCAAGTAAATTATCACTTGAAATAATATATGTGTTACTAAATGCATGATCGAGTTTTTCGAACACATAATTATCTAATGTCCATAAGTATTGGTAGCAGCAGTAGTAGGAGATTTTGAATTGACCACGAAAGTTGAAAAAAGTTTATTTAGTCAATAACTTAACCTCTCAATTTTCAAAATTAATTCTTGGAGGTCTCTTTCCGCAATTTGCAATATAGACTCGATCGACCGGTCAATCAACCTTTCTTAATTTCACACGGCTCAGAAATTCGGTTCCATAATTATATAACAAAAAAAAAAAAAACCATTTCCTCGTAGTCGAGGACCTTTTCTTCTCGGATGATCTGTTGGCGCAATTTCTAGGACTCGCAGCCGCAGTTTGAGCTTTTTGAACACATAAATTATCACTTGAAATAATATATTTGTTACTAAATGCATTATTGAGTTTTTTGAACACATAATTATCTAATATCAATAAGTATTAGTAGCAGTAGCAGTAGAAGATTTTGAGCTTACCACGGAAATTGAAATAAGATCATATATTTAATAACTTAACCTCTCAATTTCCAAATTTAATCCCCGGAGGTCTTTTTTCCCCCGCACTTTGCAATATAGACTCGACCGGCCTGTTCAACCGGCCTTTCTTGATTTCAAACGGCTCAGAAATCCGGTTCGATCTCCGATATGAATTTTAAAAAAAAAAAAAAAAAAAAAAAAAAACAAAATACCGTTTCCTCGTTTTGAAGACATTTTCTCTTCTCGGACGATCTGTTGGCGCAATTTCTAGGACTCGCAGCCGCGGTTTGACGCCCGACAGCATCATTCGCAATCTCTCTCTTCCCCCTCTCCCGTATTTTAACCGAACAGTACGAAGGAGGAGCGACTCTTGTTCGTTCTTAACACCCCTAAGGCGCAGAAATCAGCCGCGAACGAGAGAAACAATGAGCGGAGCCGGAGCCGGAGCCGGTGCCGGAGGTGGAGGTGGAGGCCAGCCGGTGTGCGCGCAAGAAGCGCTCGACCTGCTCAATTGCGTCGCCCAGACCCCTTACGACCACGACAAGTGCGTGCGTCTCTTGAACTCCCTCCGGGAGTGCGTCCTCAATAAGGTAAATAACCTTTGCGGGATTCGTGGGTCATCTACGTGTTCGCATTGCGTTTTCTTCGATCTCGCGCGTGTTTCGCTCTAAATTTGGCTATGGGTTTAGATGGGATTTTCCTCTTCTTGTCTTTTATTCTTTTTTGTCCGGTTCATTTGTTTCGTAATCGTGACCGGGACATGTTTGTTTGAATGCGCGAGCGTTTGAGTTGGGTGCTTCAGCTGTCAAAAGCTGAAGATGTGACTGAATCCAGAAAATGAGCTGACCCTTTAAGTGGAAGGTGTGATTATGCGTTTCTTAGATCAAAGATTAGAGTTTTTTTTTTTATCTGTTGGGTGGAGTGGGGGTGTTATCTTTGGAGTTCCTGCTGGTTCGATTGTGTTGCACTTGGGGCACTATCACTGCACTGCATAATTTGTGATGAGGAAAAGAGTGGGGAAGTGATTTGGGTCTCTGCTCGGAGCTTCTGAATTAGTTTTCTGTTGAGGGATGTCTTCGTATCTGGTCGACTGAGAGCAAGCCTCGAATTGTTGGATGATGAACATCAAATGCAGCGCTTGGGTGGGTCTAATACACAAAAAGAATTGACTCTTGAATGGTATCTGTTGGCTATGCCTATCGAGTTCTTAGTGTTGCAGATTGGAATATGAGACCAAGAGAGTTACAATAGGAGTAAGAGTTGAACAATGAGCTGAGCACTAAGTTTACACATTTTATAGCCAGACGTCAGGTTATCAGTCTATGCAATCATTATTTTCTGGCTGCAGAAACCATTTCTTGGTTTCTCACCCTCATCATCTTTTGTCTTTAGTTGAACATTGAATGATAAGAACATTTTCTAATCCGATAGCTTCACAAGCAGCAGTCTGCACTATCGTTTATGTTTTGGGACGATTTAATTGGAAATATCATTAATTTTTCTTATCAAGTTTATTTATAGCCCCACTTTTAATTAGTAGAGGTTAGCAACTGTTATGCCAGCCACTGAGCATTCGAGGTTTCTCCATCTGCTGTTGGCAATGGCTCTCTGCTGATCAAGATTTTTGAAAGTTAGGTGGCTGTTTAGTTCTTTTAGGAGTTACTGCCTTAACAATGAAATGGAAGTGAGGCTGGACTAACCAAATTGTTTCATTTCTAGGCCAATTGGATTGACATTGTTCTTAGTCAAGTGCTTTGCAAGAGATCACAGCTTTCACTACTTATTTTTAGCTCTCATTCTGGTGATCTAAAGCTCTTTAGTATAGGAGATTATCCGTGTCCCAGCATCATATTGGATGCTCACAGATTTCTAGGGGAAAGAACCAATTACCTTTTTGTCTATGATTGTTTCTATTTGTTACGCACTTGTGAATCTATTTGATCATATCATTGGTTCAAAAGGAAATAGATAACCATCTGAGTATGTCCTTAGAAGAATTACACAGTCTGAATTTCTTGGTTGGTTTTTTTGGGAAGGGCGAGAGAAGAACCTATTGCGGTTGAGTCTTGTTGTATTTGTGAGTCATAACCGCTCATTAGTAAGCTTATATTTTTAGCCTTTTCTACTTGTATGCTAACTATTCATTAGATGTCTGCCAGTTCCTTCTTATTATCCTGTCCACAGGACATTATACTGAACTTGTCTGTTGTTCTTGGATTCCTTATGGTGAATGGTGCCATCTCTAGTGTTTATGGTCTCATGCTCCCATCATGGTCTTGTTGTCATCAATATTCAGTTTCAGCTAATTTAGATGACACATTGATGAGACAAGTCTGATGTTAGTATTCATTCCAGCCAAATCCCAGAAATCCATGGACTTTTATCAGGAGGACAAAAACACCCCGACATTTCAAACGACCCAAAAAAATCTCACGAACTTTTACCCGTGGCACATGATGACATGGCTAATGGCGCTGACGTGTCTAGAAAGACACACCGTGAAAGCTGAAAGACCCCGCGGACGCATCAGCAATAGTTAGACAACGCTGTTTTGTTTCTGCTTCCTCTTAATTGGGACAAATCTGATTCACGTACATTTTAGGAGATCAGCTCTTTTCTATGCTAATCCGTTTCTCTGCAACGTCACCATTAGCCACTTCATGTGCCGCTTTGGATTTCTTGGAAAGAAAATTTGAGGGTAGTAGTTTTGTCCTTCATGGGGCATCTTGGGTCTTGTATGTTTGTCCTACAAGACAAAAGTGCAGGTGTTTTTTTATTTTTATTTTGCGATTTGGCCTGTCAATTATCAGGGATAGAGTTAAAGTTTTACGCAGTTTTTTTTTGACATAAAGTGGATGCTTTCCTTAGATTTCGAGAATGATACGAGGTGTTCCGGTTAATAGTAAAGGGTGGAGAAAAAGCAAGACAATCTTTTCCTTTACCTCTGTCCTTGTATGGAAATGAGCTGTTCCCTATCTTTATTCTGTCCTGATCATTGTCCTTCTTTCGACAGAAAGTGAGGAAGTTCTCGCTGGCCGAAGAGCCACAAGATTCAGGCACTGGTAAAAAGAGAGCTTGACGATACTTTCCCTGGAGGCAGCCCACCTCAAGGGCATGCTCACTAGAGTAAAAACAAGCGCGATGATCAGCATCAACTGACTTTGTGTGGAACATATGAAAAAACATGGTTCATTGAATATTATTCCCTTTTACAGATCTTTCCAAGGAATTGAATTATACACTGAGGGCTCAATTCTGATTGTTATATCATCTGATGCAATACTGCTTATCTCATTCCCTCTTTTTGCTCTAATTACAGTACACTTTATCATAGTACGCGGATGTCACTGTCTTAAGAAGAGGAGTCTTCTCATTGTGAAAGAGCCAAAAGGCCTATAAGAGAAGTCTGGTTCAATGATGACATAGCTCTGTAGTTCTTTTTGCTTATATGGTGGCTATTGAGTTCTTTGTTGGAGAAAGGAAAATGCTAGAGAAGCATCATACATCGCATCAGTTAAAGTCGGAGAAAATTGACAAGCACTTCCACGGTCCAACAGAAGAATTGTCGAGTTAGAACACCACTTTCATACACAAGAATCCATGACAAAAGATTTTAAGGAGAAGGAAAATTTTCCAAACCAATGATCTACTTTAAGCATCCCCTGACTAAAACCCAAATGACCCAACGCCGGTACACCAATCCATAGGCTTAGAAGGTGGACGAGATGTCTGCGTTGTGAATGAGGTAAGTGAGCACCAGAGCCACCAACATGAGCAAATATGCTACTCCCTGGTCGATCGATGTTCCTGAGATCGCACAAACCGCAACTATTAGCAACAACCCTTTTACAATCAATCAAATCTTTCCATGCAATGATCTCAAGGGAAGGATGATGCCAACAACAGAAGAAGGCAAAAAATGAAACGGTTTTTGACCCAAGTTATGTTGCACACAGCTGATTTGCTCTTTGCTCATTAGAAACCAGGAAGTCCATTTCAATTGCAGAACTTGCTACATTATAGAGGAATTTTACTAAAGCTCATCTATCAGACGACGGATCAAGCAGCTTTAGCGTTGCAATATGCAAATGTTTGAAACATGAATCGCTTGACAATTCCAGAAAAAGAATTTGTAAAAAGTCAAGATGGGTGGACACGATTTGGCCAGAAATAGAATGCGTCACTATCCGGCACATGACAAGCAGGTACCCATCAAGGAGGGACCGGTCCACCAGCGTCAAGGAATTTCTTAATAATTGAAATGGTCACCCTGAAAGCTGTCAATAATTGAAGGGGACAGGCTGCCAGCTTCACTTTCGGAACTAGATTTGGAAAATGGGCAAGGAAATTAGGATTTGATTTATTTCTGTATTGATTATGACATTTAAATTGAGTCAATGTAACCGAGAAAATTACCCATGGAATTTGAATTCAAAAATCTTCTTTGATCCGCACCATTTTCAAAAATTTCATGTTTCAAAACTTAAAAAAATCAAGAATGGCACCGGAAAGCATTGAGATCTTATCTTCATCGTGTCATAGCGCACGAATCAATCAATGTAATGCTTCAGGTCAAATTCTAAGCCGAAAAATGACTCAATTCAGAATAAAACCCTTTTCCAAAATTGTATTTTGAAAGGAAGGAGCCATTTACAATGAAAATCTGGGATAACTTTCAGATGCAGGGAAGAATTGGGAAACATTCTCCTGATTCCTCCATCAGAGAATGGCCATATTGCCAGAGAAACTAAAGACGATCCATTCATCTCAAAAAACCACAGCAGGAAAGAAAAGAATCGACAATGCCGCACATCTCAACTTCAGATCTCAATCTCACCAAATGCAAGAGAGAGAGAGAGAGAGAGAGAGAGGAGGCTAACCGTCGCTGGCAGGCGCGGGGGCCGGGGCGTGGGACTGGGCCTGGGCGGACGGCAATGCAATGGCGATGACGAGGGCCGCAATGGCGGCCAGCACCCCGTGCGAGAACCTGTAGACCTCCATTTTCCTCCTCGTCCGATCTCGGTCGAGCCCGCTACCAACCCAGATGGGAATCGTCAAACACGAGCAAAAACAGAAACGCAAAGAACCGCAAAAGACCGCCGGGGCGAGAGAAGGGAGATCTCGGCCGGGTCTCTCTCTGCGCCGCCTCTCGCAGTACAAGGCAGCCCCCCTCGCGAGCGCGGCCGCAGAGAGAGAAGCGAAGGAAAGGAAAGGGAAAGGGAAGATTTCGGCGAGGATTCTTGCTGGAATGCGAGAGGAAGAGAGAGGTCGAAAGGGACGAAGAGAGAGAAAGAGGAAGGGACGAGGATCGGTGGAGATTTTGAGGGGTCGCTTGAAGATTTATAGGAGCATAACGTTACAATGTAACACCAAACGCACACATGGGTCGTGTTTCGCCCCCTTCTTTTTCCTCTGATTTATTATTGAAAATTTTCCTTTGGTGTACCTCGGAGACATTTGTCAACAAACTATATCAAAAAAAAAAAAAAGAGGGTTAACACCACAAAATTTTTTAAACTTTACTTTATAGAAAACCTCAAATTCGTACACTTATAATAAATTTACCCCCAATTAAATTCCCTTTAATTTGATTACACTCATTAACTACTATTTATCATCCAACTCACAAATTTAATGAAAGTTAATGGAGAATAAATTTATTATGAATATACTAATTTAGGATTTTTCATGGTATAAATATGTAGTTTCGAGTGAATTGCTTTTCTTTTAGTGTTTGTGATTAGTGTTTTGAAAATTATTATCTTCTTAATTAAATATGATTAACAAATGCTTCAAAAGCATTTTGCTAATAAGGCCCTCATTAGCAATAATGTTGTATCGACCGAGCATCCTCGGGACAGGTATCCTTTTTTCTTTTTTGAGTAATAATAGAGAATGTAGGATACATGTTAAGCATACTTAAGAGTTGTTGGATGCAATTGTGGCATCATTGCTGCTCACGCATACATGCTTTAAGACTATAGCATTCTCAAAAGCATGATGAAGTAAGTTGCTGTAGTCATATACTTGCCATTCGATATTAATTAAGTGTTTCATAGAAATCATTGCGCCATCGTGAAAAGGTTAAATCAATGATTCCATTTCCAAAGTATCTGTTACGAATCTTATTTAGTTGTTTGATGAGCGTCTTAAAAATACATCACTAAACATTATTTAGTGTCCAATGCTTCAGAAAATGGAACTTCTGCCGTTGAGTTGTACTTCAAAAAGTGCATCTTTTTAAAAAAAAAAAAAATTATCGTTACTATTATTATCGTTGAAAAATGTGTTGGTGGGGAGGGATAACTGGCCAGAAAAATATAGGGAGGGAAAGAGAGGAAACCGGTGGAGCCGGTCAATCGTCCGAGGTGTTGGCCAGAAATGGTGGGGCCCAAGCGCAGGAGTCCCCCCACCCCCATGTGATCTCCAGTCGTCTCCATCTGCACTTGTTGCACAGCAATTCAGCCTCCACAGGATTGATTGATTCAATTCCACCAAAAATATATAAAAAAAATCAATTTTTTCAAATATTTTTCGGACCTTTCGACCGAAAAAGAAAAAAAAAAAATCCTTTTTTGGACCGCAATATTCGAAATCAGTGTCGCGAATTCTGGTTCCGTTCTTCTTTCCGACGAGCACATGTCGCACGGCCGGCCATGTCAGTGTTTCAGGTGGGCCTAAAACATGTCACTTAAGGTTAAACCTTAGGTAAATTTTTTTTTTTTTTTTTTGAGGTGGTGATGATGGACCGTCCGTTTTGAATTGCATGTGGGTTTTGAAATGCATTTCGAGGAAGGATGACGGCTGTGATTGTTATTCTATGGTTGGAGGATTATTATTTAAGTAATTTTTGGGTTTTGGTTTTTGTATTGAGTTTGGTTTTGACAGACTGGTGATGATGGTAGTGTACTAGTGACCCCTCGATTGGCGGCACATGCTCCGCTCCGGATTCTCCTCCACGTGCTCCTCCCCTCTCCCCCTCCTCCATTTTCCCTCGCTTGATGACTCGTTTTTCCGTTTCTTTTTCAAATTCGTATTCGAAGCCAATTTAGAAAAGGACAAAATGTTAATCACGCTGCGTACTCGGTTTTTGGGATGGTTTTGTTTTTTTGGGTAATTTCACATTTTTGATTTTATAACTGCGTGGGTCAAGTATTCGAGTCCTGTAACTCTTGATTTGTGCAATCGAACCTCGTTGATTTAGTTAGGGTGTGTATCGATCTCTTTTCAACTAGGGAACCAAACTGGGCTAAACTAATTAGCTGGTTATGGATGAATTTCAGAGGAAATGATTCGGTTCCCGATTCCAAACTAATTAGTCCAATTCTTGATTCCACGTAAAGAATCGAACCGAAGAAAGAATCTCTCACTTGTAAGGAATAGATAAATCCCAAAAAAAAGAAAGAAGAAAAAATCATCGCTTTTTGAGGTTATGTAACTTTTTTTAATTTGAGTTGAATATGCCATATATCTCATCAATACTTACCTTTGCCTTGCCTTTGTAAGATGACATGTCACTTTCATAAAAAAGAAAAGAGTATACATAAATGTAGTCATCGATTCAATCGGAATTTCTAATCTCTAATCATCAGAGGACTTGATTGAACATTAGACTAAAGTTAAAACACCGCAAAATGAAATTCAACAAGCTTGAGGTCTGATGTTGTGATCCAAATTTATGTAGTTCCTTGTTTGATTTCTATGTCACTTGAAGTTGTCATTTGATGCTTTTAGCTGGAATTGGAGAACTAAACATAATTGATGAAGGAGAGTCAAATCTCGATAATAATTGGGGAATCTGAATAATGTGATCCCAATAATGATCAGAATTAAGAAACTAGTGCTGGACAAATTAGAAAAATGTTTGTAGCAAAGTGACAATTATTGATTGGATTATCTAAGAAGCTCAAGTAGCAAGTACAGCTCACCTATCCATGTAAAGGGCTTGGCATATATATTGAATTCCGTGCCAAAAAGTTAAAGCTCGTAATTAGACAAGAGCGATCGAGATTTGGCATAGCAATTTCCTTTCTATTATGGAAAAAATCAAATTATAATCGCACGGTCGACTTGTGAACAAAAATATCGATCTTTACAAAGCGAATTCCTTATTAATAATGGTGGAGGGATTGAAGGAGCCCTTCACTAGTAATTTGGACTAAACATCTTCTAAAATCAGCAATTTTCTTTTCTTCTTCTTCTTGGTTATTTTCTACCTTCTCCTTTGTCCCCTCATAAATGTTCTTCCATGTCTAGCACGGGCGAGTCTGAATTTGTCATCCATCATACCCCTTTCGACGAATACGTCACGATAAAAACACGCGATGTGACCGGTCAATAAGAAGCAAGATACGTAAGTCCGTGACAGCCAAATCAAATGGAATTTATGGCATCTGAGCGGACGACGATTAGTTAATCATATGGCGTCGATGCCGTCCGAGGCTGTCGTGTAAAGTACTTATTCTCTCCCTTCTTGGTGGTGCTGTGCTCGTACAATGTCACTGACAGTTCATATGCATTGGACGCAAGCTACTGCAGGATGCGTTGGACCTCCCAATTTTATTAAAATATAGATAGAATTTGGTGATTCCATCCGATGATCCTAAAGTTGAATTCCTGCTATTAAAATTTGTATTTCTTCATTCTGAGACTTTCGTATGTTTTTAGGATAATAAAAAAAATAATTCATGAATTTTGGTTCAATAAGTAATATCATCTTTTAACTTTTAATTTGTTCAATATAACTCATAAAATTTTGATAAATACTCAATTTATTACTCAAGCTATATGAAAATATCAAACATTATCCTTCAATTAAGTCAACTTCAAGGACAACACTAAATATTTTCATATAGTTTATAGACTCAATTGAAAATGTGTCAAAAGTTTAAAGATTATATTAACTAAATTAAAAGGTCTAGAGCGACATTGCAAAATAGGTTAAAATTCATGAATTGCATTGAACAAGTTAAAAGTTAAAGAATAACATTGCACCATGGAATAAAGTTCACGGACTATTTGAGTCTTTTTTTTTTTTTTAGCAAAAATTATTCCCCACACGATTTATCTCACTTTAATGCTTTTTACCTTTTATCAATTTCTCGTGGAGGACTTTATTCTTTCACTTTAAGCTTTTCAGTCTCCCCCTATCCCCCATAAGCGTGCCCATGCTCGACACTTGCATGCGCAATTGTCAGATAACTTTTCTTGTTCCTCTCTGGTTTATTTTTTAAGAATTAATGAATAAATATATATCATATATAATCCACTTATGATAATGTAGATAATTCTAACAAAAAATAGGATGATGTCAAGTAGTAATATAGAAAATGTGTCATCTTTTGTCCAGATTATGGGATGAGATATGAAGGAACCAAAAAAGATTGAAGCCAGAAGGGATCGGTTGGGTGGCATTCTATCAATTGTCATACTCATTGAATGGTGCTGGTGCCAGGACACTTCATTCCTATGAATCTAATGTCAATCCGCCCCCGTGGAAAACCCTTGTGCCAGTTCATCACCCCGATTATGAACCAGCAAAGAGAATACATTTACTATATAAAGCCGTTCTATCGTCCTAGCGGTTGATCGAATTGATTGCTAGTTTACTTCTCTTTTAAGCAGGGGTAGTGATGTGATGTAGAACGGAAGCGCGTAAAAAATGACAGTTCAAAATCATAGAAATGGCAGAAAAATAAGATTGCTAGAAAGGAGAGTTAGAGAAAGGGGAGGGAGACCCGACTCTTGGCAACAACTTAATAATCTCGACGTCAGTTCATCATAAAAACAAAAAATTAACCAAAGAGATATGATAACGCTGATTACACTTAACACTGATATTTATTATAATTGGTGTATCGAATATCTTAACCGGATAGGCATAAAAAAAAGATAAACATCATCATCTGTAATTAGATTTAATAAATCTAAAAGACAAGCAAATTGAATTGAAAGGAATCTCCGTGTAAATATGGTTCTGCATCAGGTAGAAAAAAGAGAGATGCTAGCTCAAAGACCTAGCCTGTGCTCAGCCCGATTTGATTTTCAAGCTTGAGCAAACTACTTGTTTTCACCCCATGCGAGGGGCATGGAGATGGTCAAAATGGGATTTCATTAGCTTGTTCCAACTTAAGACAATCCGGTCACGAGCTGTGTCTTTATTTCACCTTCCATAAAATTGATAGTCGGGACTTAGACATAGGCTCTAAATTAGGTTTCCGGATTGTGGTAAGAGGCCTCGTCACTCCCTTCAATTGAAACTTATTCTATGTCTCGAGGTGCATGAAACTGCCTTGGCTTAGAGTTAAAATTGATGATCTTCAGGCATTATCACGTTCATTATTTGATAGTCACATTTTTTGTGGATCGTGAAATTTCAAAAATTTAGTGGCAGGAGAGAAGTTAGCAAACGGATTCGGGCTTGGCCCAATCAGCCTTGATCAGCCCGAATCATTTCGATGCAGGCCCAATGATGCAATGATCTCCTCTCCTCTATCAAACATGCAATAATGCATGCACGATGATGTGGAGTACAAGCATCGCCCACTTGTCCATGCAATGACTTGAGGAAAAGGGAATTCAACAGTAGATTTAATCTGATTTGTACATCACAACGTATCAGGAGATTACACCTTCTCTCAGTTACAATTAAGTGGGAGATAAATGCGAAACCATCTCGACTTTTTGGAAATAGACCAGTAAAATTTTTTGCTTGAAGCAGTCGTAAGTTGTAGGGCAAAAGTATTTGCTTATCAATCACAGAAAGCTTCCTGTCAACAAGGAACTCCACGAACTGCGACGAAGATCCCAAATTTTCTAAGTTCTGAAACATTATGATGGAAAAAGCTGTTGAAGAAATGTTAGAGATTATGTGATTGTGTGTGGAAGAGGTAGATTGCATCTCAAAATGCAATTCTATGTGAATATGATGTGCAGTAGAAAACTAGTTTCTCATTTTCATAACATTCATGCCCTGGATAAGAGGTCAATGTAACTATCGTATTAAATGAATGACTTCCCTACCAGACACCTATCATTCTCTGCAGAAACATACAACCTCTAATGAACCTATCCGTTAGAACCAAGAACCTAAAACCTACCCTATCACAGGTTCCAGGGTCGGTTCCAGGTTCTAACGGAATTTTTTTTTTTTTGGTTTCATTTTCAGATTTGAACTACAACGAAGAAGGAAAGAGACAAACCAAAGCTTCTATGTCAGCTCAAGTCAAGATCAGAAAAAGGATGGCAACTTAGCCACTTTTGTTGTGACAATTGACAAACACAAGAAAATCACTAATGCAAGCAACAAACTTCAACCAAGCATGTCAAAGTGCAGGATTGCAGCCCCCTTTGATTTTGAAAGTCACGATTCATGTCAAAGTGCATTATCTATCTCTTAGCAAAAGTGTCTTTTTAAAGTAGCTGTAAGAGTGCTCTCACATGCCAAGGGTTGGGGCTTTGGTTCATCGCGTTAAGGTTCAGGGTGGCTTCTACTTCAGATTGTCCTCCTGACAAAAACTGGAAACAAAGAGAAATAAAATGCCAATTATCTAATAGGTTCTATTGAAATTGATGCTCTATGATTATAACTATGCAATTACCTGCTATCATGCTAACCTCCCCAACAACGGCAATTACTATCATATATTCATAAGAATCCCTCCCACATCAATATATCTATAGCAGTCAAACCTAGATGCCCAAACTTACCCTTGGGTTCATATATTGGTGCCTATTTCAGCAGAAACATACTATATGCATCATGTACCACAAAAAGAAATCAACAAGAAAAGTCATCCAACATTAGAATGAGAATGACTGACAACACACGACCAGCCCGCCAAATCATTAGGCTTATATGTACTACAATAGGCTGCAAAGATGGATAAATGTTAACACAAACATACCATGATTCCTGGAACAGCAGGTGGAACTCTCCTTCTCAACATTGTAAGAGTGTACTTGGCAATTGTCTCAGGAGAAGCCTTCTTCTTATGCTCAGCTCCAGGAGTTACCATGCTGGGTTTAAGCAGGATAATCTCAAACAAGACATTGTTTTCAGCCAAATAGAAAAAGACCTCGGACCAAAACTTCTCTGCCACTTCAAGAGTCCTCTCAATAGGTTGGTCTCCAACAAGAAGAATCTCAGGTTCAACAATGGGCACAAGGCCATTATCCTACACATTAGACAATATATAATAACTAAGGGACACCAGATATGAAAGCAGTGCATTCTATTTAAAACCTTCGATACAGATGTTTACTAAATCGAAAAATTTCAGCCTATCAGGAAATTTAAGTAAAATAATCATCTAAAATTGTATTTTCTCTATTTTTAAATAGAAGGCATCACCCAAAAAGAAAGCATTTTCAAGGACCAAATTGTGCTGACAAGTCAAGCGGGCATAAAATTGGACATATTGTTGAATGGTCAGTCAGTTCAAATTTCAGCTCCAAAATAAAAACAGTGATCAAGAAGTAACAGTTGTCGAGAAGTTCGTTATTTAGTTCTTACACCAAAAACAGTTCGTAAAATGAGAACAAAGGTGTCTTAAGTTGATGAGTTACCTGAGAGATGGCAGCATATCGTGCAAGTCCCCATGCAGCTTCTTTTACTGCAAGAGCAGAGGGACCACAAGGAATGCTAACTACTGTCCTCCTGCATGATAATTTAAGCATTGAAAGCTAATGAGCATAAGTGTAAAGCATTCAAATAGCAAGGGGAATATTCAGCAATGGCAAACCGATTAGTTACAAGTCATGTAATAAGATATTTTCTGGACTTATTTTTCACAGAGAGAAATTAAGGTAAAAGGCCAAAAGTAACATCTTAATGAACAAATTGGAGCACAAGTTGACTCACCGTTTGGCAAAATGAGCACCTTGCTTGTAGTATTCAGCGGACCTTGAAGCCAATCCATCCAAGCCTTGGCACCGGGATTCATTATTGGATCCAGGAAGAGGAACCAAACCCTTTGGACAAAGAGAGTGTACCGATGATAAGCACGTTGACAATGACAGTTTCTATTTGAAGCATAGACATTCAGGAAGGGCCCTCAAAGCAAACCTTGTCAACTTTAATGCCTGGAACAATTTTCTCCTCATGCAAGCAGTCAACAAATTTCTTCCCATCTGTTGTCGATTGGTAAAGTGTCTCCTCAAACAAAATGGCACCAGAGATGTATTCACCCAGAACAGGCATGGTCAACAGAAGTTGTCTATAAGCTTGACGATTGACTTCAGTATTGTCCAACCCGATGGATGCTAACCTTTTCCCAGAGGTTGCATTTGACTTGTCAATGGCAAGGATACCATGACCAGGAGATGCAATGGATTTCTGTGCATAATGAACCAAGAAAAAGCTCACCGGACTAGTAGAATATGTTCACAAACATCTACTTTCAATAAAATCCCATTGTGAGTAAATGATGTTTGAACTCTTAACTTGGGGAAAGAATTACTTGACAGTCTCTCTCTTACATAGACTAACAACAGTTGTAATTTATTGCAAGATCAGATAAAGGGAAAAATGTTTCGGCTTGTCAAATGCACTACGACTCATCCAACATAAGAATATATTATATGTTCAGATGACAAAAATATGAAGCTGTCATGCATTGCCAGAAGACAATAATGATAGCAAAACTCAATCTCATTATTCCAAAATAACAGGAAGAGAGCAACATGGTAATGAATCACAACTTTCAGCCAGGTCATCCTTCAATACCTTTGGTGGTTTAAATGGGTAGTCTGGTGGAAAGTGAGATGAAACGAGAAGGACTCCCCCGGCATATGGACTGTCTGGCGGATCCATAATTGTTGCTTGTCGGTGAAACTTGTCTTCAGCAACTAGGTCTAAAGGAAAACAGTTGATAACGCAGAATGATAAAGTCACCCAAAGATTCATAGACAAAATGTACCAAGTAGTAGGATTACACAAAAATATAGGGATAAGTGCACCGAAGTCCTAAAACTTGTCACAAAAATATATTTAAGTCCTAAAACTTGCAAAAAGTGCAAATAAGTCCTAAAACTTGTCAAAGTGTTTCATTTGAGTCATAAAATCGACGCCGTTGGCCTTTTCCGTTAAAAATGCCGACGTGGCATTTAAAATTAATTTTTATTTTCAACGTGGCTTTTTTAATGATTTTTCTTATTATTTAAAAAAATAGATTTAAAAACTAAAAATTAGATTTATTGATTTTATCTTATTTTCAACAAAAAAAAGAAAAATAAAATTTATTTAAAAAAGAAAACAGTTCAAAAAAAAAAAAATGGCAGCCTCGCCGGGGGCCGGCAACCGTCGCCGAAGGGGCCGGCGACGATTGCCGGCCCCGGGCGCGGTGGCTGGCTCTCGCCTAGCTTGGCGAGGGTGCCCGTCGCCGGCCTCGAGCGAGGGCCGACGAGGCGTCGCCTAGGTCGAGTGACGGTCGCCGGCCCTCGCGAGGGCCGGCCGACGACACCTCGCGCAGCGGGTGATCGCTGCCGTCCCCCTGCGCCGACCCCGAGCAAGGGCCGACAAGGCATCGCCCAGGCCGGGCGGCGGTCATCGGCCCCTCGTGAGGGCCAACGACGCCTCGCCTAGGGCGGGCGATGGCCACCGGCCCCCCGCGAGGGCCAGCGGGCCTAGATCTGGGCACCCTTGCTCGAGCTTGGCGAGGGTTGCCGGGCGAGGCCTCGCCCTAGCCGGGCGAGAGCCGGCCACCCGCACCCGGGGCCGGCGATCGTCGCCGGCCTCTCCAGCGATGCTGCCATTTTTTTTTCTTTTTTCTTTTTTAAACTATTTTCTTTTTTAAATAAATTTTCTTTTTTTCTTTTTTTTGTTGAAAATAAGATAAAATCAATAAATCTAATTTTTTAGTTTTTTAATCTATTTTTTAAATGAATAAAAAATCATTAAAAGAAGCCACGTGGGAAATAAAAATTAATTTTAAATGCCACGTCAGCATTTTTAACGAAAAGGCTAATGTCGTCAATTTTAGGACTCAAATGAAATATTTTGACAAGTTTTAGGACTTATTTGCACATTTTACAAGTTTTTTGGACTCAAATGCATTTTCGTGATAAGTTTTAGGACTTCTACAAGATTTTTATCCCAAAAATATATACATATTTACAATAACCAACAATGCCAAATGTTGCAAAAAATAGGAAGTAGAATTACTAAGAAGTAACACATCTAGAAAAAAAAAAAAAAAAAAAAAAAAAACAGAACAAAGCCAAAAGGCAAAAGCAATTTATGTCAATTGCCGTCCCCAGGAATTCTAAGAGAGTTCTTGAGCTAGTCCCCATACATCAATATAAACCAACCCTAACTAGTAGCCTTCTATTTTCCACAAATGTAACTCTCATAGAAATTTAACTCAATTTTTTGCAAACATGGAAGTAATTTTTTCGAGTGTAACTACTTTACACTCTTTTCACCAAGATGTCCTGAACGATGATGCCGAAGAGTAAAGAAATTACCTATTTGCATTGGAGTTGCAGTCATATTATCGATAAATTCTCTGAGATAGTAAAGTGAACCCGTACGGTTTCCCCTTGCTATTAAATCTTCCCCTGAGGTTATCTTCCACTGTCCGCCTCCAAAGGTTATTGTGAGACCTTCTTCGTCGAGTACACTGGTTGAGATCAAATTTACCTTTAACTCTCGAACATGCCGAGTTTCTTTCAAAACTAGATTTCTTCCACTTAGAGTTTTCAAAGTCACAGTTCCCTTTCCAATAATTCTACAAGCCTGGCCGTTTGCCACAAGCACATCCTCTAAATCTTTACAAATACAATAATCATCAAATACGTCTTCTCGCGAGGTAAAATGAGAGGAAGCGCCGAATCAATAAGCCGCCTCGGTTGTCGTCGAGTCAAACCGTGTTGGGAAGTGAGACCCTATGGACAATAGCCAAATAAAAGCAGCTTATTTTCATAAAAAAAAGAAAGGCGCAATGCCTCAGAAGAACAATGACACCGCCACGAACAGGATCGGGGAGGGGGAGAGAGGGAGCTACCGCTGCCGAGGTTAAAGATGAGAGGATGCTCTGGGAGATCCTTCGACTCCTTCAAAATCTGATTGGATGCCATCGCCTTGACCGAAAAACCCTAACCGGGGCAAAATGGAAAGAATTAATTGACAGTCTCTCTCTCTCCCTCTCTTACATAGACTAACAACGGTTGTAATTTATTGCAAAATTAGATAAAGGGAAAAATGTTTCGGCTTGTCAAATGCACTACGACTCATCCAACATAAGAAAATATTATATGTTCGGATGACAAAAATATGAAGCTGCTATGCATTGCCGAAGACAATAATGATAGCAAAACTCAATCTCATAATTCCAAAATAACAGGAAGAGAGCAACATGGTAATGAATCACAACTTTCAGCCAGGTCATCCTTCAATACCTTTGGTGGTTTAAATGGGTAGTCTGGTGGAAAGTGAGATGAAACGAGAAGGACTCCCCCGGCATATGGACTGTCTGGCGGATCCATAATTGTTGCTTGTCGGTGAAACTTGTCTTCAGCAACTAGGTCTAAAGGAAAACAATTGATAACGCAGAATGATAAAAGTCACCCAAAGATTCATAGACAAAATGTACCAAGTAGTAGGATTACACAAAAAATATAGGGATAAGTGCACCAGAAGTCCTAAAACTTGTCACAAAAATACATTTAAGTCCTAAAACTTGCAAAAAGTGCAAATAAGTCCTAAAACTTGTCAAAGTGTTTCATTTGAGTCCTAAAATCGACGCCGTTAGCCTTTTCCGTTAAAAATGCGACGTGGCATTTAAAATTAATTTTTATTTTCAACGTGGCTTTTTTTTTAATGATTTTTCTTATTATTTTTAAAAAAAATAGATTTAAAAACTAAAAAAATTAGATTTATTGATTTTATCTTATTTTCAACAAAAAAGAAAATTTATTTAAAAAAGAAAACAGTTCAAAAAAAAAGAAAAAAAATGGCAGCCTCGCCGAGGGGTTGGCAACCGTCGTCGAAGGGGCCGGCGACGGTCGCCGGCCCGGCTCGGGGTGGGGCTCTCGCCCGCCCGGGTGAGGGGCCGGCAACCCTCGCCAAGCTAGGGCGAGGGTGCCCGTCGCCGGCCCCGAGCGAGGGCGACGAGGCGTCGCCTAGGCCGAGCGACGGTCGCCGGCCCTCGCGAGGGCCGGTGACAACTCGCGCAGGCCGGGTGATCGCCGTCGGCCCTCGCCGACCCCGAGCGAGGGTCGACAAGGTGTCGCCCGGGCCGGGCGACGGTCATCGGCCCCTCGTGAGGGCCAACGACGCCTCGCCCGGGCCGAAGCGACGGCCACCGGCCCCCGCGAGGGCCGGCGTGCCTAGATCCGGGGCACCCTCGCCCGAGCTTGGCGAGGGTCGCCGGTGAGGCCTCGCCCTAGCCGGGCGAGAGCCGGCCACCCGCACCCGGGGCCGGTGACCGTCGCCGGCCTCTCCCGATGCTGCCATTTTTTTTCTTTTTCTTTTTTTTAAACTATTTTCTTTTTTAAATAAATTTTCTTTTTTTTTTTTTTTGTTGAAAATAAGATAAAATCAATAAATCTAATTTTTAGTTTTTAAATCTATTTTTTAAATGAATAAAAATCATTAAAAAAAAAAGCCACGTGGGAAATAAAAATTAATTTTAAATGCCACGTCAGCATTTTTAACAGAAAATGCTAATGTCGTCAATTTTAGGACTCAAATGAAATATTTTGACAAGTTTTAGGACTTATTTGCACATTTTGCAAGTTTTAGGACTCAAATGCATTTTCGTGATAAGTTTTAGGACTTTTGGTGCGTTTATCCCAAAAATATATACATATTTACAATAACCAACAATGCCAAATGTTGCAAAAAAATAGGAAGTAGAATTACTAAGAAGTAACACATCTAGAAACACAAAAAAAAAACTCAACAGAACAAAGCCAAAAGGCAAAAGCAATTTATGTCAATTGCCGTCCCCAGGAATTCTAAGAGAGTTCTTGAGCTAGTCCCCATACATCAATATAAACCAACCCTAACTAGTAGCCTTCTATTTTCCACAAATGTAACTCTCATAGAAATTTAACTCAATTTTTTGCAAACATGGAAGTAATTTTTCGAGTGTAATCGCTTTACACTCTTTTCACCAAGATGTCCCGAACGATGATGCCGAAGAGTAAAGAAATTACCTATTTGCATTGAAGTTGCAGTCATATTATCGATAAATTCTCTGAGATAGTAAAGTGAACCCGTACGGTTTCCCCTTGCTATTAAATCTTCCCCTGAGGTTATCTTCCATTGTCCGCCTCCAAAGGTTGTTGTGAGACCTTCTTCGTCGAGTACACTGGTTGAGATCAAATTTACCTTTAACTCTTGAACATGCCGAGTTCCTTTCAAAACTAGATTTCTTCCACTTAGAGTTTTCAAAGTCACAGTTCCCTTTCCAATAATTCTACAACCCTGGCCATTTGCCACAGGCACATCCCCTAAATCTTTACAAATATAATAATCATCAAATACGTCTTCTTGCGGGGTAAAATGAGAGGAAGCGCCAGAATCAATAAGCCAGTCGGTTGTCGTCGAGTCAAACCGTGTTGGGAAGTGAGACCCTATGGACAATAGCCAAATAAAAGCAGCTTATTTTCATAAAAAAAGAAAGGCGCAATGCCTCGAAGAACAATGACACCGCCACGAACAGGATCGGGAGGGGGAGAGAGGGAGCTACCGCTGCCGAGGTTAAAGATGAGAGGATGCTCTGGGAGATCCTTCGACTCCTTCAAAATCTGCTTGGACGCCATCGCCTTGACCGAAAAACCCTAACAGGGGCAAAATGGAAAGAATTAATTGACAGTCTCTCTCTCTCCCTCTTACATAGACTAACAACGGTTGTAATTTATTGCAAGATTAGATAAAGGGAAAAATGTTTCGGCTTGTCAAATGCACTACGACTCATCCAACATAAGAATATATTATATGTTCAGATGACAAAAATATGAAGCTGCTATGCATTGCCAGAAGACAATAATGATAGCAAAACTCAATCTCATAATTCCAAAATAACAGGAAGAGAGCAACATGGTAATGAATCACAACTTTCAGCCAGGTCATCCTTCAATACCTTTGGTGGTCTAAATGGGTTGTCTGGTGGAAAGTGAGATGAAACGAGGGAGCTACTGCTGCCGAGGTTAAAGATGAGAGGATGCTCCGGGAGATCCTTCGACTCCTTCAAGATCTGCTTGGACGCCATCGCCTCGACTGAAAAACCCTAACCAGGGCTGGCAGATCTCCACGAGAACGGCAGACCTGCGTCAGCTCATGCGCGTTGCGCGAACGGCACAAAAGAAGAGGAGGAGGAAGAAGGAGAAGAAAAGCAGGTACCTTCGGGGGAGATGAAGGAAGGGAGGAGGTAGGAGGAATTGAGGAGCAAGACCACCTGGGAAAAAGACTAAGCAGATGCAGAAAGACGGACAAGGAAGCAGAGACAGAGATAGGCTGGGGAGAAAATAGTGGTTTGGTGGTGATTTATATTTCTGTTTCTTTTTTTAATTCGTATTCGAAGCCAACTTAGAAAAGGACAAAATGTTGATCACGGCGTGATCATCACGCTGCATAATCGGTTTTTGGGATGGTTTCGTTTTTGGGGTAATTTCATATTTTTGATTTTATAGCTGCGTGGGTCGGGTATTCAAGTCCCGTAACTCTTGATTTGTGCAATTGAACCTCGTTGATTTAGTTAGGGTGTGTATCGATCCATTTTCAATTGGGGAACCAAACTGGATTAAACTGAATTGGCTGGTTATGGATGAATTTTTGAGGAAATGATTCGATTCCAAAAATTTGGAATCGGGACTAATTAATCCAATTCCTAATTCCACGTAAAGAATCGAACCGGAGAAAGAATCTCCCCTTATAAGGAACAGATAAATCCCAAAAAGAAGAAGAAAGAAGAAAAAATCATCACTTTTTGAGACCAACCTTGGTTATTATTAGTCTATTGATCAATGTAGCCCTCCGATTACTGAATAGCAAAAATCTTGATCATACTGATAAGGACCAGTTGTTCCTTGCTTTTTATCAACTTGCTTACTCTATCAAAATCATAACTTTTTTCATTTGAGTTGAATATGCCATATATCTCATCAATACTTACCTTTGCCTTTGTAAGATGACACGTCAATTTCATAAAAAGAAAAGAGTATACATAAATGCAGTCATCAATTCGATCGGAATTTCTAATCTTTAATCACTAGAGGACTTGATTGAACATTAGACTAAAGTTAAAACACCGCAAAATGAAATTCAACAAGCTTGAGGTCTGATGTTGAGATCCAAATTTATGTAGTTCCTGATTTGATTTCTATGTCACTTGAAGTTGTCATTTGATGCTTTTGGCTAGAATTGGAGAACTAAACATAATTGATGAAGGAGAGTCAAATCTCGATAATAATTGGGGAATCTGAATAATGTAGTCCCAATAATGATCAGAATTAAGAAACTAATGCTGGACAAATTAGAAGAATGTTTGTAGCAAAGTGACAATTATTGATTGGATTATCTAAGAAGCTCAAGTAGCAAGTACAGCTCACCCATCCATGTAAAGGGTCTTGGCATATATATTGAATTCCATGCCAAAAAGTTAAGCTCGTAATTAGACAAGGGCGATTGAGATTTGGCATAGCAATTTCCTTTCTTTTATGGAAAAAATCGAATTACAATCACATGTGGACTTGTGAACAAAAATATCGATCTTTACAAAGTGATTCCTTATTAATAATGATGGAGGGATTGAAGGAGTCCTTCATTAGTAATTTGGACTAAACATCTTCTCAAATCAGCAATTTTCTTTTCTTCTTCTTTGTTATTTTCTACCTTCTCCTTTGTCCCCTCATAAATGTTCTCTCCATGTCTAGACGGGTGAGTCTGAATTTGTCATCCATCATACCCCTCTCGACAGAAACACGCGATGTGACCGGTCAATAAGAAAAGTTCGTGACGCCAAATCAAATGAAATCTATGGCATCTGAGCGGACAATGATTAGTTAATCATATGGCGTCAATGCCGTCCGAGGCTGTCGTGTAAAGTACTTCTTCTCTCCCTTCTTGGTGGTGCTGTGCTCGTACAATGTCACTGACAGTTCATATGCATTGGACGCAAGCTACTGCAGGATGCGTTGGACCTCTCAATTTTACTAAAGTATAGATAGAATTTGGTGATTCCATTCTATGATTCTAAAGTTGAATTCCTGCTATTAAAATTTGTAGACTTTCATATGTTTTTAGCATAATAAAAAAAATAATTCCTGAACTTTGATTCAATGTGTAATATCATTTTTCAAATTTTAATTTATTCAATATAACTCATAATGGACCACACTAAATATTTTTATATAATTTATGGACTCAATTGAAAATGTATCAAAAATTTAAAAATCATATTAACTAAATTAAAAGATCGAGAGTGACGTTGCAAAATAAGTTAAAATTCATGAATTGCATTGAACAAGTTAAAAGTTAAAAAATAATATTGCACAATGGAATAAAGTTCACGGACTATTTGAGTCTTTTTTTTTTTTTTTTTTTTGCAAAAATTAGAGGAAAATGAATCTTTTTTTTTCTTCCGACACGATTTATCTCACTTTAATGCTTTTTACCTTTTATAAATTTCTCGTGGAGAACTTTATTCTTTCACTTTAAGCTTTTCAGTCTCCCCCTATCCCCCTTAAGCGTGCCCATGCTCGACACTTGCGTGCGCAATTGTCAGATAACTTTTCTTGTTCCTCTCTGATTTATTTTTTAAGAATTAATGAATAATTATATATCATATATAATCCACTTATGATAATGTAGATAATTCTAACAAAAAATAGGATGATGTCAAGTAGTAATATAGAAAATGCGTTATCTTTTGTGCAGATTATGGGATGAGATGTGAAGGAACCAAAGATCGAAGCCAGAAGTGATCGGTTGGGTGGCATTCTATCAATTGCCATACTCATTGAATGGTGCTGTTGCCAGGACATTTCATTCCTAGAAATTTAATGTCAATCCACCCCCGTCGAAAACCCTAGTGCCGGTTCACCACCCCGGTTATGAACCAGCAAAGAGAATAGATATACCATATAAATATGTTCTATCGTCCTAGTGGTTGATCGAATTGATTGCTAGTTCACTTCTCCTTTAATAGTAGGGGTAGTGATGTGATGTAGAACGGAAGTGCGTAAAAATTGACAGTTGAGAATCATAGAAATGGCTAAAAATAAAAGGGTTAATATTCTGAAAAACCTAAAACTAGTACACATGTGATAAATTTACCCAAAATTAATTTTTTGATCATGAAAAATCCCAAACCGGTACACATGTGATAAATTTATCTCAACTAACCATAAAAAAATCCAAAACTGGTATACTTGTGATAAATTTATCTTAAACTAATTTATTCGACTATCAAAAATCTCAAACCGATACATCTGTGACAAATATACCCTCCGTTAAATTGAATTAATACCATAAAAAATCACAAAAATTGTATAACTGTGATAAATTGAGAGTAAAATCCCAAATTGGTACATCAATCAACTGTCATATGTCATTCAACTTAGTAATTTGACAGTAAAATTTAATGGAAATTAACATAGAGTAAATTTATCACAAGTGTACCAGTTTGGGGTAAATTTGTCAAATGTGTATCAATTTTGGATTTTTGGTGATCAAAAAATTAGTTTATAGTAAATTTATCACAATTTGGGGTTTTTCAGAGAATTAACCCAAAATAAGATTGCTAGAAAGTAAAGTTAGAGGAAAGGGGAGGGAGACCCGACTCTCGGCAACAACTTAATAATCTTGATGTCAGTTCACCATAAAAACAAAAAATTAACCGAAGAGATGCGATAACATCGATTACACTTAACATTGATATTTATAGTAATCGGTGCACCGAATTTCTTAACTGGATAGGCATAAAAAAAAAAGAAAAAAAAAAAGCGAACATCATCATCTGTAATTAGATTATAATAAAACTAAAAGACAAGAAAATTAAATTGAAAGGAGTCTCCGTGTAAATATGGTTCTGCATCAGGTAGAAAAAAAGAGAGACGCTAGCTCAAAGACCTAGTCTGTGCTCAGACCGATTTGATTTTCAAGCTTGAGCAAACTACTTGTTTTCGCCCCATGCCACCCCATGCGAGGGGCATGGAGATGGTCAAAATGGGATTTCATTAGCTTGCTCCAACTTAAGACAATCCGGTCACGAGCTGTGTCTTCATTTCATTGTCCATAAAATCGATAGTCGGGACTTAGACATATGCTCTAAATTAGGTTTCCGGATTGTGGTAAGAGGCCTCGTCACTCCCTTCAATTGAAACTTATTCTATGTCTCGAGGTGCATGAAACTGCCTTGGCTTAGAGTTAAAATTGATGATCTTTAGGCATTATCACGTTCATTATTTGACAGTCGCATTTTGTGGATAGTGAAATTTCAAAAATTTATTGGCAGGAGAAGTTAGCAAACGGATTCGGGCTCGGCCCAATCAGCCTCGATCAGCCTGAATCATTTCGATGCAGGCCCAATGATGCAATGATCTCCTCTCCTCTATGAAACATGCAATAATGCTTGCACGATCATGTGGAGTACAAGCGTCGCCAACTTGTCCATGTAATGACTTGAGGAAAAGGGAATTCAACAGTAGATTCATCGGATTTGTACATCACAACGTATCAAAAGATTACACCTTCTCTCTGTTACAATTAAGTGGGAGATAAATGCGAAACCATCTCAGACTTTTTGGAAATAGACCAGTAAAATTTTTTGCTTGAAGCAGTCGTAAGTTGTAGGGCAAAAGTAGTTGCTTATCAATCACAGAAAGCTTCCTGTCAACAAGGAACTCCATGGACTGTGACGACGATCCCAAATTTTCTAAGTTCTGAAATATTATGACGGAAAAAGCTGTTGAAGAAATGTTAGAGATTATGTGATTGTGTGTGGAAGAGGTAGATTTCATCTCAAAGTGCAATTCTATGTGAATATGATGTGCAGTAGAAAACTAGTTTCTCATTTTCATAACGTTCATGCCCTGGATAAGAGGTCAGTGTAACTATCGTATTAAATGAATGACTTCCCTACCAGACACCTATCATTTTCTGCAGAAACATAAAACCTCTCGCGATTCCTCCACCGCATGACTTCGTGTTCACACCGAGCAGCTGCTTTCACAGATTCTTACAACCAGCGGTTGCTTAGCATTAGTATTGTTTTGGAATTTCTCAATCAATGGATCTTGTTTGATCTATATGCGGCTAAAAGTGGTCTAACTGCATCGAGCAATGAATCTTGGTTTGATCGTTATGCAGTTTAAAGGGTTTGACTGCATCGATGTTGCGATTCCCTGAACTCTTCTTGCGTTTGTTCTGATTATATCACTTGGTACCGATGAATTTCCCCTTTGCTTTTGCTTGTACTGCAATGTTTCTCACATCTGGTTGCAACATCTGTTCTTAGGAGTTAGGAGGTTTGCAACTCCAGTCTTGAAACTGGACATAAATTTAAAGTGGTCTGAGGCTACTTTTTGCTCCAGTCCATTGTAAAGAAACTCTCGATACTGTAAGTTGGACAATCATTTGCCGAGGAACTCAGCTTAAATTTTTTCTTATGATACAGAGAAAATATATTGACTTTGTTCATTCTTTATGAGATAATCAGTCTACATAATATACTAAAGAGTCAGATTTTATGTGCTTAATCAGAGATAATCTTGGCTTAATTGGATACCGCATGAAAGTTTTGTTTCAAGTTATATCAGTCATTCATAACAGCCGATTTGGAGTGAATAAAGTACAGAAACTGGTGCTACATGTTCAAATATAAATCACACCACTGATAGATCCATAGATTCATACACTAGGGAGCAGAATATGATAACCACACCAAACTAAACTGACACATGATTATTAGCATTTAGCTATCCTCTTTCTAATACCTGGTCACAACAACATACCATCATACAACATGTTTTACCCTTCCTGCGAAGGCCAAAGGAAGGCCCCCATGGCGAACTTCCTCTTTTGGTTGACATCACCAGACACAGGCAAACCATACTCGTTCAGGAGGCGATCCAGCTTCCACTCTGGCATATTCTCATAGTCTTTCTTCCCGTACCTCGGATAGTGCAGCGGCATTTGGAATGAGGACTGGTTATTAGTGCTCTTGTTCATATTTTGCCCATGAAGCCTCCCCCCGAGCATGGATAAAGCGGCATTTGCTAGACTAGTCCCTGCCATCGACATCTTCTTGCTTCACACTATTTCTTGCTGCATACGGGGACTTCAATCTGCCCTTTTATAGGCGTCCTACAAGGAAGGCGATTAGAGAGAGAGCGAGAACATAGAGGCGTGTACTGGATAGGGTAACATTAATGTCATGAAAGCGAACATTTAGAGAATGGTGGTGGGGTTTCGTTAGAATTGTGGTATGCAGCACTGCAATTATGCAGTGCACTGAACTTGTCAGGAAAGGTACCTTTCGGAGAATGCAAGTAACTACATATGTGGATTGAATGGTCAGGAATCTAGGATGATCTTGAGATACACGTTGTCACTACTGTTCGCCGATTATCTCGATTTTTCTGTGTCAGGATGTGATGTTCCCAGTTAGATCCAGATTTTTCTAGTAGAGCGGCATAAGCTTTTGAACTCAAGAGTTAAGTCTACACAAGTACAGGTGAAAATAAGACCGGGCTTTCTTAAGCATTGCATATCAAATGTGATGTTTCAGACCTAGTAGTTAACGAACATGAATCAGATACATATACGTGATGCAATAACACAAATCAAGAGACAAAATGAATTTTCTTTCCCCTCTTTTTCCAATGCCCAATTGCATTAAATTGCTTCCTGTGTTGGCATGATCAGAATTCTTCTGAAGTCAAATACCTCAGCTAACATGATGACGATGATTCTGGTATTTGTCCAAATCGAGCAGAATCGAGCAGTTGGATTTATGTTTGCTGATTGTCTTTTCCGAAAATCATATCAGGCTTCCATGGACACCGTCACCACACGCATTCACATCACTGCCTATTAATTGCAATGTCAAGTCTGCTTGCCTTATCTATGTACATCAGCGGATAACTCCTATCGGCAATTTGAGTCCAGTCGGTTATTTCACTTCCCTTCTGAGATCCTTGGGGTCCTATGCACTCCCTGAACCTACATCTAGGTGGAAAGAAACAGATACATCCGTGAGATGTTCTGTTTTCTATTACATAACCAAAGTGATCTCTCCTTCTAAACATGGGTCTAGTCACTACCACTTTTGTCCATTTGATTGTCCTGTCAAAAACATCAATGAGTGTAAATTCTCCAATGCCTCAATTCTGGAAAAACCCGTGAATTGACATCTTATTTAAGGACATCTCTACGCTCATTCAATATTTTCCTGTGTCAAGATTCAAGTAGATTCAGATACAAGTGAATTGTCACCGTTGCATTTGGACAATGTCCTCCTTCTAAAGCAGTTAGAGATTTACCACTTGGTCCTATAATGGACTGCTATTTTTATCCAGAGAAACGAGAAATATTGTCTTTTGAAGATAGAGTAGAAACTTTTATACCAGGATGTCACTAACTAAGCAAGTACTCTCGCGTCTCAGCATTCCCTGCTTTGCTGAGATAAGTGTATGTGCCCCAACGAAATAAAGCACCCCGGAAGAACTGCTCTCACTCTGCATTGGTTACTGCAAGTAATTCATCGAATTAACATTCAGTGCACACCATTGCTTTAAAAGCTTCTAACAACAGAAAATGCCACATTAAAATCATTCAGAGGACTCGACAATGTGCTTTGCAATTGCCTCGTAGTTACTGCAGGCGGTGGTGATTGACTAAGGCAAATTTTCAGTCACATGACAATATGAATAAGTTGCAAATGCCATTTTCCTTTCTTCATTCACTGAACAGAAAAACATGTAGGCGTAATGCCTGCAATATAAAGAACAAACACTGACTGAAGTCGATTGTGGACTCCAGCGTTACCTCTATAAGAACTTACATCGAGCAGTAGACGACTAAGGCGATCCTTTTTCCCCCTTGTTTGATAAACTAATCAAGGCACTGAATGATTATGACATTTCGTCTGGCCAGCTTGAAATTATGGAGCTTAGAGTCATGGTGGCTCCTCTGAGTCTGATATATCCTTTAGCAAGTGGGTTGCGCCCATCATGATTTTAGAAGTCTTAAATGTCGTCAACCCAATTCATATTGTAGATGTAGAATACGATATCATCTGTCAATTATGAATTTGCAAATTCTGCAAGAAAAACTAGGATTAAAGTGAGGTACAATAAATCTGTTTGATTTCTAGTATGTCATTTTGTTCTTTTTTCTTTTCGGTTCAATTTAGGTATCGAAACTGGGGAGGAAGAGCTAATAAGCCATGAAAATCTGGCTGTCTCCTGGCCACTTGACTGGTTCCATGATGGCTTTAACAATTTGTGCACTATTCCATCGACTACATGTCCACTTGGACGTGTAGTAATTATCATCTTCCCGGGTTCATGTGTTGGCCCATGGATTATCATGAATACATGCACAAGCATAAAGTCAATTGAATTATGGCTGGCGAATGAGCACATTAATGGGCTAGCTGCATAAGAGATATATCCTAGTTCATACAGAAACTCTGTATGCTCTACATGTCGACCACTCACTCTAAAAAAATCGATCCAATCATGAGAAAATAAAACACAAATGCTCTGGCATAAGATTTGCATTTTTTGAGGTTGATACTGAGACAGGATGGTCGCCTTTTGTATGCCTCGCAAGATATATTTGCACCATGACACACTTGACATGAGTTAATCAGTTGCTGTCACTGAACATATCCACTTCACCGGAATAAAAAGAGGAGAATAATATAGTATTCATTCAAATGAGCAAATTGGAAATGATGTGACTGTAACATCTGTATATTACAAAATCAATGTATAAGAAGAACAAGAATCTTAGTTTTGAGCGTCTGCTAAGAAAAATTGGCACAGATTGTGTACTAGGCTACTGCTTTTGGCTATAAGCCAAAAACTGCATGCATCTGTGGTCGGAAACTTCCACACGATAACGTCGATAGACAGATCAAAAGTTGATTTTTCACATGACGACCGTGTTCCAGCTTTCTCGTGAGTGCATTTCACTCTACTTCCAGCAGAAACCAGAGGAGTATGTACATGTCCTCAAGAGTGCTTTGCAAAAGCATTACCCTATTGTATGCCCGATACAATGTTGCAAGGAAGGATGGAAGTCAGTTGTTACTTTCAGACGACTACTTGAAAAAAATGTCATTGATCATCTCATATGGCCTTGGCATTGCATCATGGATCACTCTTTCGCTCAATGCTAATCTCTTTCAGATTTTCAGGAGCTGCTTTTGCATTTGGAGGATAATCAAGAAGCATACTTGGAGGAGCAAAATACATGTGTAGCGACATCATACAGATAATGATACCCAAGAAAAGCTGCAGCAGTCACATAAATGAAATGGTCATTTATAGTCTAGATGAAACAAGTATATATGAAAAAGAACATACTGAGGATTAAGAAATCCAATGATTTAATAGTTTGAGACTTACTTGCAGTGTAGGCTTAAAGTTGAAAAGATAAATGGAAAGAACCATTGTCAGCAGCATGGCCATTGACGTAGAATAAACCTGGCAGAAATAATTATAAATAAAGACAACCATGATTAAAAAGACTATAAGCTGCTAGGAAATGAGCCAAAAAAGTATATTTAATTAAGCACATGTGCTTATATTCTCATGCCAATGTCCCCATGCCATAACTCAATAGATTTGCAGACAAAACTCAGAAATGGTCCACCCGAAACAGATACGTTCAGAATAATGAAAAGTAGAATACATGAATGGGGTACTGAGTTTCAGGGGTCAGGAGGATCATAGCAAATGCTGAAGAAAAGACACTGTAACAACTAAAACCACCAATTTTATTCCAAAATTCTGATTAAGATATAGATCAGTTCTTTTGCAACGGAACTTTAGCAAAAGTATCAATAACATGTATATGAAAACCATGATCTGCAACAAGGACTTACCTTCACAATGTTGTCTGCATACTTCATCAACCATGAAACCAGCAAACCAGTCGAACCCAGGTTCAATACCACCATCCAAGTCGTAATGGTATACCCATCAAAAAGCCGTTGCCACCAAGGGCCCTTTTCAAAGCCCCCTTGAAAATCATCGAAGAGAAGTCGTGCCATGTTGAAGATCACACCAAATCTGCAGAAGAAAAGAATACCAGTAAGTTACAGCCATGAAGAAAATTTTTAGCAAATAAGAACCCAACCATGTATTTATGATAAAATTGTAGCATTTGAAGAAACTTTTCTTTTGTTTTTCCAGAAAGCTAATCTTAAGCATAAATCTTTTCACTTTGGCATAGAGTGGAACTGTTAGAAAGTCCAACCTAAAAGCTTAAGCTGATAGGTGGTGGAAGACCACATGTACAAGCCGGTACGAGCAGCACGTGGCATGCACATTTGCGAAAGGGATAGCACTGGCTCTAATAACATGTTAGAAAATCCAATCCACTAGCTTAAGTTGATAAGTAGAAGGAGACCACATGAATATAAAAAGCATTTAGGATCCATTGTCAAGCGATGTGGGGCAATACTTCAATCAGAATACATACATTGCTTGCTAAACTGTCATATAAATCAGCTCACAGCTCTTCACCTTTGTTTTAAGCCCTTATATAAGAAAACAGGGAAATTGAGTTCTGACAAAATCATATAATGTTTTCCCACTATCACAGGAACCCAGTTCTCCCAGAGTAAAATGTTCAACTGAAAATACAACACTTTGCAGAAGACTACTGTAGAATCAAGAGAGAACTCTCAAAAGTAATATTTGCACTATAAATGCGACAAAGAAAAGCATCATTTGAAGACAGAGAACACTAAATATCATGAAGTATGAGTAAGGCATGTAGTAGTAGTTCTTCTGCATGCTAAATTGTGGAATGAGTACTGTTACACCAAACTAGGATATACAGAACAAAGAAAAGATACCTACGTATATAACTGTACATTCTGCCAATACAAACTATCATTGTTCTTCTTCATCAGAAATTCTGTGTAGACGCCGGCTGATGCTGACATACATGCAGATAAAATTCCAAGCATGTACCCTTGGATTGGTGCTGAGAACAAAGATTGGCATGAGGCTTCTCCACAACCTTTAACCTACAATGCTAGCAGAAATATATTATCACCGACTCTACTACCACAAGGGGAAGTGCTACATCATTTCTTGATTCGTTGATTCTACATCTTTGCCCAAAAGGATTATGGGCATCAAACTACTTTCAATTTTCTAAAAGTTACATAATCTTCTCACTAATATATCCATGATGAATGCCTCAGTCAATCTCAGAAAAAATCGAAATGAAAAAAAAAGCAAATGAAGATGAAGGCTCGCAAATCGGTGAGGGCCAAGAAGAACTGCTCTTCAGCAGGCTGAAACATTGTTCTTCTTACATTCACTTAATATGCTTCACAAACAAATGCAAATTCTTAGCGGGATTTTTGTCTTTCGTTAACATGATTAAATATCTTATGGGCCTTTAGAACAAGATTATAACCTTTTGCAGTTATTGTTAACTTTGGCTTGTTTAGTTGCATCATGAGTACTTTGTTTCTTTCTTAATGATTGTCTCATACTGAGATTCTGACTTGACCCATCAGTACTGTGTCCTTTCCTTCTTTTATCCATGACATGGGCCAGCAAAGGATGTTATCTATTACTGTGTATTCTTCATCTAGCTGTGCAAATGGAAATTCTTAAAATGAATAACAAAATGATAAATACACCCATGAGCTTTCTCCAGTTGTAAGGGTACTGTCTTCTTCTGGGAATATATAGGACTTCATTCTCATTTGGAGTGGAAAGAAGAAGAAGAAGAAGAATTATTGCACCCTGCAGTCGTACTTAAGTGCCATAATTCCAGCATCTTGCTGGGCAGAACCATAACTTAACACTTCTGCCCCAGAGTAGCTATGGCACATTCCTCTTGTTTATGACAGCAAATTAGAATTGCATTAAACAAACATGAAAGTTTTCAGCACTTCAAATATGGTTTGCTAAAGCCATTTGACATGTCATAAGAAAGATCACTCAATCTAATAAAGGGTTCACATAAACTCCCAATATGACCAATCCATGACTAAGAATAACTAACTGTAAACCATATGCCTGCATTGTTCTTGTCACAACTTAACACCTCTAGAGCTTCACATACATTTCATAGTTCATGGACATGCAAGATGACATGGGAACAGGTAGAGCAAGCTTATAATCACCTGGCTTGTGGTTGTCCCAACAGCTAGTAGAACAATCGCTATCCATTGCAAATTGGAGAGCTTCCTTCTCAGGAACAACCTAAGCATGAAAACCAAACCTATGAAAGGGATGTAAATGCTAAACTAATGCAAGTTTCCATAATAAGCTAATTGCTTAATGTGCTTGACATTTCTTTATTCAAGGCAAATAAATGGAAAAAAAGTTCGGAATGTCAAGGCTAAATCGATAATATTAGTAAGAACCTGAATAATATCCCCGTAGTAACAATCTTCAGGTTACCCATGATCTGGTACGTGGATGTGTCCACATAAGTCAGCGTGGCAAACTGAACATTATTGTGGATCAGATATATGATCGAAGGAATAGGATATAAGCGCACGCTTCTCCAGTCTGTGGTCATCCTTGTAGAAGGATTTGCCCTAATTTCTCGCCAGAGTAGGAAACTAGATACAGCTAGCTGTGATGTACATGAACAAACAGAAAAGTTGGAAGGTGCTTAATATGTCGAGAACTAATAGAAAGATAAATATAGCTTATGTTTAAGAAGGTCTTCTTCAAAGTGTAATGGAAGACATGAGCGAAATTCCCCACATATTTGGAAAAACATAATGTTTGGATTGTCATATTGCAGTAGTTTAAGAGAGAATTACCTTGAAAGCCTCAGCTAGAAATGGAACGGTCGCATAATCATACTTATAACCCCCATTACTTTGAGAGAGTGTCGTCAAAATTCCCTATCAGAAAAAAAGTTCCAATTGGAAAAAAATCACCAGTCAGGAGGGTGACACCTTGTTAATAGCATCAAAACCCAGAAAGCAAACTAACAACAGCTCAATTAAGGTCATCTCAGCCATTCCTATACATTCATCCTGTGGGAGTATCTCGTAGCCTCTTAAAAAGCAACTCTAATTCAAAGTTGCTCCCGGAAATGCAGAAAACAATGCATCAAACCCCTCACGATATCATCGCCAAATAAAAAGTTGGGGGCCAAAGAACACCGAGATCCCCAAATCAAAACCAAAGCACGAACCACGAAACACTAACACCTGGTGACCTCGAAAAGTACTACAAAGCAACTGAAGCCGGACGCTAAAAAACATGGATTCACACGCTTTCCCACCCGGCATTACACCTCGAGCAGCATGATCAGTCGGCAGGGTTCTCTGAAATTCATAATCCTCTTCACAGCGACAGTGTACCACAGGAATCACGAGCCAGTTCGATACCATAGCAAAACGACGGCTTAATTAAACGCCGAAACACTTTCACCTCCGAATAAAAAGCACGTTTCAGGTAGCCCCAGATTGAAATGCCGCATAGAGATTCAATCCCAAAACAAATCAAACGAATTCGATTCACCACTAGAGCTAGCAAATTAACGGACTCGATTCGCCATTAGAGCAATCCGGATCAAATGCGGGGGGCCCCGTCGGAGCGGACGCGGATCGATCGGCGGTCCACGCGCAATCCGAGAGATTTTCCCGACGGAGCTCGAAAAAGGAAAACGAGCGTTTGAAGATCCGGCGACGGCGTCCGACCGACCTGAGAACTGGTGAGGACGGTGAGGAGGGCGGCGACGAAGTACCACTGCATCGCGTCCGCCGCGCGTATCGCTCTCGTATCGCTTCAGTATCTCCTTCTCCTTCTTCTTCGATTCGATTCTGCGATTCGCCGTGTTCGGATTCTCTCTGCGTTTTGCAGCTTGGAGTAGCTTCGGGAGTTCAGCCTATCCTCCGCCCGCAGTTTTTGTTCCTTCTGCTTCTTTCTTTCTTTCTTTCCGCGTCCGTCGTTCAATTCAGGCTTTCGAGCTAGAAACGGGAAAGGACGAACGATTGATGGATGGTTACATTTGGGGAAGAATCGACGCAAATAGTCCAGAATTTCCCTCCCAGCGTGAAGTATCAACTATCACGTGCGATGTCTACGTTTTTGATTTGTTGAACGTGATTTATTAACTCGTATTGTAATGTCCTCCCCGGATTTTTTTTTTTACGTGCTCCATTTATTTCATAAACCGTATGAGAATAATTAATATTGCTTGTGAACTTAAATGAATGGGATGATGACATTGAATAAGATTAACGAAAATTTAAATTTATCAAGATTGAATTGAATGAATTAAAAGTTTAGTGACTACATTACACGTTAAGTTAAAGTTCATGAACTATATTAAATAAATTGAAAGTTTAGGCACCATATGTATAATTATCTCTTATTTTCATCTACTATGGCTCTCATTTCCTAAAAGTCACGGATTTAAACTCGGATCTCAATTCTAGCATTTATTTATTTTTATCTTATAAAAATGCATCAATTTTTCAGTTGTTACCCACATTCGGCACTCATCAAGTTCTTGTTTGATGACATAATTAAAAATGCAACGTATCATTCTGTGTGTATTCGATGACTTATGAGAAGGAGCCAAATTTGGGTATTGACTCAAAGTCAATCTTTTTAGAGAATATAAGCCATCTTAATGTGACGGGATTGATTATTCACATTTATTTAGCCCATTTTAACTATTATCGATACAATTGCAAAAGTTACTTATCTCAAATTGCTCATATGTTTAAAGGATGTTACTATTCACTCATGGGATCTTGCCATTCAAAAGTTCTGAAAATAGATGCTGCAAGTGATTCACAAAATTAATTTACCAAGTTACCTGATAGACCGAAGGCGAGTTTTTACATATCTAACGCGTTTGAAATTTGTAAATGGGCTCTTTTCTCAATTATTACATAGGCCTATGAGGAATTGACAGAGAACAATTTGAGCTGAAATCTATGTAAAATGGGCCCGTGGAGAGTCGGTGGCTCGTTTGGCAACAAAATAGGGCAAAATGAGTTCGACGAAAAAACAAAAGCCCATTAAAATGGGCCATGATGGGTTGCTGGAAGGACCCGTATTTCGGATCATTTGGCATTTTAAGATTAAAACAGGTCTGGAGACTTGACTCAATTTAAAACTAAAAGAATTCAAAGCTGAGATCTTGTTCTTCCCTGTCCTCCTATTTTCGCTGTCTCATTCATAGGTAGGTTGACTTCGTTTGAAATTGCAAGAGCAATTCTCAGTTCTCGCAGCCAGTCGAAGCAGTCGTGCTTGTCTCTCTTCAATCGTCGATGCTCTCAATGCTGTTGTTAGTAAATTGGTAAGTTATTGGTGAGTTTTTTCTTTATCTGATGACATTAGATCCCAAGATCAAATTTGCCGAAGGGTTTCTTCTCGATATGTATTTTTAGCCATATGGTGATTCGTGGAGGTTAAAGGGATGCAATTTGAAGTAAAATTTATAAAGAGCCATGTATACAATTTTTCAGCCATCTAGTGGTTTTGCAAACATTTGAACATTCCAGGTTGTGAATTGCAATTTATATTTTATGATTAGGTTGGATTCGATATGAGCTAAGTTTGAATCAAGTTGGGTAGGTGTTGCCAAAATTAAATTGTATAACACTAGTCAATATGAATTATATGGATCGATTTGGATTGAATCCATTTTTGATTCACTCAAATATAATTCAGCTCATCCATTTGATATGTCTAAATAGATATCAGCAATAGTTAAAGCATGACTTCTGTTGTGGATTACCCAAAGCTTTCTAACATAACTTAGAGATGTTTATCACTTGTTCGATAATCATCGCACACGACTCTGATCTAATCAAGACCCATAATTCTTTGAAAACTTTACTTCGGCTTAATTAGTCTTTTAGGGGCAATGTACTCGCCGGATGCTCGAGGAACCATGCACATGTCTTAGCAGGAGTAGCAAAAAGCAGGTAGTGTGCAGCTAGGTAAGACATATTAACAACGACCCACGAAACTGTCATCTTCTAGCAAAAGTTGGGCAGCTTCTCGCATCATGACCTTAAATGATCGACGTATCACACTTGACGCTACAAGGATGGGAAGATCAATCCTCCTATAAACATAAAACAACCGGCAGTTGCAGCTTAACTAAAGCCACAACGAGCTTCCTTTAACAAGAAATGAGAGCACAAACGAAGGATGACAAGCAATCGAATTCTCTGGGTTTTAGGAAGGGAGTCCATGCTCGGGGTCGGCTCAAAATTTTGACGGCCTTGGTGAGCACATATATCAGAACACCTACCTGTACATGCTGTGCATACTAGTGCCTTTATGTCACGTTCACATGATATTTCGGATCACTGGTCATCTTCACTTTCGGAGCAGCAAAAACAGCTAACGGTCACAACATGGATTAACACTAGTCTCTGTAATCAAACTTGTGGTGAAGCAGCTACCGAATGAACAACCATCATCACACAAGATGGTTGAGTCATGTCTCGCTTGCTTAGCAGAAGTAAAAAAACGATAATCCCTTACTGACCTGACTCAACAGAACAGAAATAGTTGATGAAGACGGATAGATTGCCACAACCAAGACCACAGATAAAGAGGCATAGATTGCAAAAGATCTAACTGCTTCACACTTGATAATCTATATTCCAGATCCCAAGATGGTCGATTTTTGCACACCATGTTCAAGAAACTAACCAAAAAGACAAAAAAAAAAATTTGTGGGCACCTAATCAGTAGAAACTGCAAATAGCAGGCAATGGCAGAAGTAGGTAAAGGCAAAAGGCTATAAACACGAGATCTGCTAACCAAATAGCCCTTCAATAACTGCAGCGCTTCCTGGCACGATGATCACAAATAATCAAGGAGTTATATCACGTACTACGAGGAGGGGAAAAAGGGATCCTCTTTCTTCTGGTACATTATAAACAGCTGCTCGAAGTGTTTGGTAACTATATTCCTGCAGGCAGTCAGGCCTTCAGGGCTGTGATCATGCAAATCCATGACAGATTTTTTCATCTTACCCTCTGAATCTCCCCCTGTCAGAAACTCAGCCAAAGCGTTTTCCCTGTAAAAATGGCAAAATCAAGAGTGCAATTGTTAAACTACTGAACAAGTTATAATCTACGCATGACACAGAAATTTTCTTATTATAGTGACTCGAGTAAACAAATGACGAGGTGCAAGTCCCCATGCCACCAAGAAGCAGATATGCACATTGACATATTTACACCCTCACAAGAGCACACCCCTATGCACAAACACATATAAATCCTTTTGACACCTTAACATTCTAGAGCAGAACACTTCGGTAGAAAGGGCAAAAGGCTCATTTGGACTCTTGTGACACGACCCCAAAAGCTTACCTCTAAATAGCAAACTTTTGTACTGTTATGACAAAAATCAACAAAAGAACAACATATTTGAGGAACAATTTTATGGTCACAGGAAGTACAAACCATCCATAGAGCATTGTAATTGTCGCAGTGAACACTTCAGAAAAAAAATTCAAGCAAGTGCTCTATTATCTCCCAAGAGAAATCAGATAAATCCATTTTCAAACATCAGGTCAAGCCAACGTTCATCGGTTCCAGTTTAAAAGAAGCATCCATGTAACATGGGCATCCATTGTTGCTCACACATTTTAATCCATAAATAATAAATTTCTTAATCAAGTTTTATTCATCTAACAAGCGATGAATGGCTTCCAGATCTACAACAACTACACGAACAAAGTCCAGTGGCATGGGCCAAAAAATACATAAAAAAAGTCAGCATGTTATAAACAGTGTTATAAACAGCCACATGCATCTGCCAACTTCTGGTTGACATGGAAGCAAAGAAAATATTTGGGTGGTGTAACTAAAACTCTGCATGCTTAGAGTAAATTGGAACTCCCCTTTGCACACCAATAGACGGACGCATTTACGAATGAATTAAAAAGCATGGAAAATAAAATGATGCGGCGGTGGCGGCAGCATGTGTATGCTAATACTTTGGTGAAAGGAGGCCATCAAAGCCCTGGCGGGTCCTCCTCTCCATTAACTTTGACCTTTGCCATCTATGAAGTGCACAAACAGCCTTCATACATAGCTCATCATCTTCAGTGATATCATCAAGCATATCGGCCTTATACTTCCAATGTCCGTTCTGCAAAGAACTTCCATCATATGACTTAGCGGATGCTGAACCAGCCCCATTTTCATGCTTTATAGTGTTGACCCCAGTTGACTTACTGAAGCTGTTATTAGAGTCTTTCTCTTTGATATTTTTCTGACCACATTGTTTGAGAGCAGTTGCTATACCTCGCAGAGTTTGGGTTAAAGGTTCATCAAAAACAGAAGAAAACGAACCTGATAAGCATATATCAACAGAAAAATTGTTAGCTGCGTGATTATATTAGTGGAAATACTGATTGTTGAAGCACCCAATAATTTATGAATTAGACAAGACACAAACCTCTTTTCCTTTTGAGCTCTTTGTTCCCTTTCTCATCATTTCTTCTACCATGATATATATCCCCTACTAGCTTTTCAGAGGGCCCACCGCTATCCTCATCACTCTCAATTATCTCAACAATTGGGGTACTTCCATCACCTGGCAAGGCAAAAAAAAAATAAATAAATAAATAAAAATTAAGACAATTAAGATTTAAAGCGTGAACTGGAAAAACGCTAGGAAATTGGGAGCTAAGTGCTCATTCTAATGAGCAAGGTGAAGAGCACATTTTATTGCTATAAATCTCATAAATCATACTAAAAGCAGGAAGTTGCTGTTCTTCAATAGCAAAAAATGCTAAAAACACAATGTGTTCAGCTCGGAACACTTACAACTTAATTATCATTTGTAACAACTACACATATGAAGTGCAACTACCAAGAATCCAGTCCTGCAAATCATATACTAAGCAAAGGCCCTGATTGTAAATTTGTACCACAGCCATACTTAATAGCACATAAAAAGAAACACGAAGGTTTCGTTGAATGCAGTATATCTAACCCTCTTGTTTCTTTCTACATCATCTTTCTTGCCGGCATGCATTTCAGACCGTAGCACCAGCAATATAAGTCCTGTTTATCCTCATAATATTGCAAAAGATACACTAAAATCATCACTAGGAAATAACATGTTGACTGCATGAGTTACTAACATCTGAGCTAATTTACTTACCCCCTAAAACTCCATCCTCTTTCACTGGAGATTTACTATTCGAACCCGCTAAGTGTGACAAGCAAGAACCTGTACCGAAATCCACCTTCCTCCTCGCATTGCACCCGAGGGAGACACTTCCGCCGACCCCCTTAGAATCACTTCCACGCTGAGTAGAGCCGCGATCACCCACCACATTGACTAACCCATCAGGCTCTCGCAGAACCACCGATTCCCCTTCTCTGTTACCCAAAACGCATTGCCCCTCATCTTTCCACATCGAAGTGTCTCTTTCCAGCTGCAGGACCCTCTTGTCCAATTCCTTGTATTTCCCCTCCGAAACTCGAAGCTGACTCTGCAATTCTCTCTTCTTACCCTCCAATTCCCTCTTCTCGCCCTCCAATTCTTCGTTCTTCCTCCTCATCTCGACGACCATCTCCTTCAAACTCTTTTCTTCTCCTCCTCCTCCTCCTCCTCCTCCTCTCCCCACTTTATCCTTAAGAACATTGTACACATCCTCCGCCGTCTCAGCCACCTCACACTCATCATCGCCGCCGCTCCCAGAATTCCACAGCTCGCCCGCCAGGCGTATGTTCACCAGATTCAGGCGCACGAACTCGTCCCTGAACGACCGGTTCTCGCTCCGCAGGCGCTCGACCTCGCGGTCGGACCTCCTCTTGACGGCCTCCAGGACCTTCTGGACCTCGTCGAAGGTCACGACGCTGAAGGCCGACCGCAGGGGGGCGATGAGCTCCGCCACGGACCGGTCCCCGACGTCGTCCTCCGACGCGTCGCCGGCGGCGGCGGCGGAGGCGGTGATCATGGCGACTCGAGATACGCGAAGGAAAAGGGTTCGGGAGACTCACCGCGCGCGAATCGTCCGCCGGCGAGGAGGTCGCCGGAGCGCGGGGCGCGAGGAGACGAGGTTTCCGCGAGCAGGAAATGCGCGTGTTCTAGAGAGAGAGAGAGAGAGAGGGTTTTTCATTTCCGAGGGAGGTGACGAGGAAGACGAAGGAGGGGAGGGTTTGTTGTATGTATGGATCGTGATCGTGATCGTGATCATGCAGTGTACGGAGTTCGGAGATTTGTGCAGAGATTTTTCGGGTTAAATTATTTAATGACGGATTAGTGGCTAATTCCTCGCTTTCGAATTTTCCTTTTTATGTATTCTTTTTCCGGTTTCGAGCTGTTGGGATTTTTTTTTTTTCTGCTTTTGGATGGTCAAAGGCTGTTGGGATTTTTAGTAAGTGGTAACGTGTGTAATTTCTTTGGGGTTGATACTCCCCCATTATATGTCCCGAACGAAGCAATTTAAGGTCATATTCGAGACCGCATGTGTCGAGATTAGTAAGCGTTAACTTGTATAATTTCTTTTGGATTAATGCCATGAAAATCCTAAATCGGTACGTCTGTAATAAATTTACCTCATAACTAATTTTTGAGCCACTAAAATCCTCAAATTAATATACCAATAATAAATTTACTCGAAGCTAGTTTTTGGGTCACAAAAAACTCTAAATTGATATATTCATAACATATTTATCCCCATTAACTTCCGTCAAATTTTACTATAAAATTGTTGAACCGACAAAAACTCAATAGACCGAAATCCATATCAAATAAGGGGATGAATTTATCATAAGTATATCAATTTGGAGTTTTGTTCTTATATGTACCAATTTGAAGTTTGGAGTAAATTTTTTCATAAATATACCAATTTGTGATTTTTTTTATATTAACCCATTTCTTTTTATTTTGGTTCCATTTGTTTTGTGGAAAATAAACAATTTATAAAATATTTTCCTAAAAATGATGTATGTAGTGCTTATAACAATAAATATTTATTTGTCATTGAAGATATAAATTATTATCGATAATTAAAATACTTTTGATTAATTATTTTATGCGATATAAGTGATCATTTTTTTTTTAAATTCCAAATCATTCATTTTTTACTATACAAATAGAGATAGAGAGACTTTTGCAAGATTAACATTAGCCATTAGCCATACTGAGAGTACTTTGTAACAATTTTTTTTTAAAAAATATCATAAATTTTTATAGAGTGATTCTCTCTTTTAAATACTTACTTGTAGCTTTATCATTTCGTATAAATAAAATTTTATGCTTAGTTTGTTTTAAATTGAAATTTCTTAAAAATTTTCAAGAACTCATTTTCAGAAAAATGGCAATAATTTCCGGTATTTAGCTAAAATTTTCTATTGTTTGAAAAGGAAATTTGTTTTAATATCTCTTAAGAGACTTGGGTTATTTGAGTGACATAAGGGCTACACATGCCATATCAACAAATTTCAAATACTTTTTGTCGAATTGAATTTATAAAATAAAGTCAATGAACAACTTTTGTTTCTCTGTCATGGAACCAAGGTTAAGGTGCTTCGATCTCGAGCCTCAAGGGACTTGGTTTGGTCATCGAGGTCTCAAAATCTAGGCGTCGGGTTCCAATCACAATGGTTGGGGTTGTCAAGGCCATATCCATTGGAAACCCGAGCATAACTAATGGGAACCTAAGCTATAGCCACAATGGACTTGAGTCCAAACATTAGTGACTTCGGCACAAGAGCTAGTGCAAGGGTATGCCCGCTAGGAACCCAAGCACGAGCACCGATGTCCTGAGCCCAACCCTCAGAGACCAAGGTCCGGCCTTTATGGATCCTAACTGGGCCTTTAGGACCTGGCTCCAAGTATCAAGAATCCAAGCACATGCATCAATATTCTCGTGCCTAGATGTCAGGATTTCTAGTTCAATTGTCGATATCTAGTTGTATTTTAAAAAATGTAAAAAGGAAACCATCTTCCTAAATTTACATTTTTCTAAATTTAGTTTTTTAAAACTCTTTTTTTTTTAAGTGATGCAAATGCCGAAAAATGAAGAAAATATTTCCCGACTAAAAAACTTCCCGCCAAACAAAACAGCCTTATATACATAAATATTCTGTTCACTTCTAGGCGCCTCATCCACTCAAAGTTACACTTGGCATCTACATTCATTCACTAAAGACAGAAGACGCCCACCAAACGCAGAAACAATCTTGAATACCCCGCCGTCTTCCGCCGCGGATTACCGGCTGCTCGTTCCTGGCAATGCCAGGTCAACAACAAACCTTCCTTCCGTATCCGCTTTTGCGCGGACGAGACGCCGCCACCACCCCCTGAGCATCGTTCTCCTTCCCCGGAGCTGCGGTAGTTCCGTCTCCCGGCTCCTCCCATTTCTCCTCCGTTGGCGCCGCTTAAAACCATGCAAAATCCTCGAGAGGCCTAAACCGACGACCTCGATGGAGTAAGGAGCTCGGGGACGGTGCTTGTTTTGGGACTCTTGTCTCGACAGTTTCGCCTAGGCGTAGAGAGGAAATGGGGAACCGCGACTCGTGTCTACACGTTCGAGAAGCCGGCTAAGCACGTGCCGGTGCCCGGTAAGAGCTCGCCTTAGAGCGACACGAGGGACTAGACAGGCTTCAAACTGAGGCTGCGAGGAAGAGAGCAGTGAAACGTTTCATTTCCAAAAGAAGTTCAATCTCAACCTAAAGCAAAAGCACGATTCGCTAGTGCCAGATTGAAATGTCGCTCCTCCAGCAGCAAGCCAACTCCACTCGGAGCTGGAGCTTCAATACAGATGAACAGACAAACTCGATGCACATGTTAAGGCAGAAGGAGCAAAGAGACGGGCACCGTGCAAGTTAGACGTGCTAACGACGAGCCGCCAAACCTCGCGCCTTCCTGCAGAAGTCGAGCAGCTTCTCCCAACATCGCGACCTTCGAATATTAAGCGAATTGGCGACGGATCAAGCCACGAGGATGGGGAGATCGATCCTCCTTCGATAAACATAAAACGACTGGCTATCGCGGCATAGCTTGAGACGCATCTAACTTCCTTTCGCTAGAAATAAGAGCGCGGACGAAGAGTGACGAGCAAGCAAACTCTCTGGGTTTGAGGAAGGACGTCCATGCTCGGGTCGGCCTCGAAGTTTCCCGGGTTTGGGAGTACATTCATCAGAACACCAACCCTTGCATGCATACTAGTGTCTTTATGTCACACTCCTATATATGGCAAACGGGACTTAGAACCCATATTTTAACTTATAATTTAATGGCATGGATGGCCTTCAATTTTAAAAACAGGTTAAAGTAGGTCATAGATGGGTCACCTAACAACTTAATGGATCTTAAATGGTTTTGAATTGATCATAAATGGGTTGGGGCTAACCTACAAGCTTAAATCAATAAGGTCATTTTTTTTTTATTTTTTAATTTTTTTGAATTTTTATAATCTTTTTTTTTTTCTATTTACGAAATGACGACGGTCACACTCGAGTGGTTGACCCAAATTGAAAATGGTTGGGTTAGGTTTGGTTTGGGTTAAAAAAATGATTTAACCAAATCAAACAATTTAGCCAGTTTTGACACATTTTTCATGTAATATAAATCAAGTGACCCATATTCGACCAACCTATATCCGACTTGAATCATATTGCTAAAATACTTCTATATTTAATTCAATTTAGAAAACTGATACCCAAACTAAGGTGAGAGAGCGAAATGAGTAAGAGATGTGAGGTAAGGGAGAGTGAAGAGTGAGTCATAGATGTGAGTTAGAGTTTAGGTAGACTTGTCAAAATGCGTGAAAGATGCATTTCTTAACTCATAGTCAATGAACTAAGTCATTATAAGGGTTAGTTATGTTTTGTTAATGGGTTTAAAATGAAAAAACTTAAAAATATATGGGTATTAAATGAATTTACAATTTACCCAAACCCAACCCACTTTTGTAACTCTCTTTTCATCCTTTTATGAGAAAACAATAGACTTATCGAACTGTTTCAAGTTTAAAAAAGTCATTGATAGGCCTACAAGATGTGGACCTAATTTCACTCTTGCAAAAATATTAAACAACTTCTTTTTTTCCCAATTTTTTATTTTTATTAATATTGTAAATTTCTTCTGTTAGTTACTAGAGTTTTTCTTTCTAGATTGCATTTACCATTGTTATTTTTACATCACATTCTAATATTAGTTCTTATCATTGCAATTCATAGTCAATATAAATCATCTTCTTAAATATCATATATTCCATTTAAATAAAATTTCAATTCCTCGTCATTATTTGTGCTGTCATTTTATGAACCCACTATCTAGTACCAAATTTTTCTTGTTCTTCATTGTGAATCAATACAAAAATTGAAAATTTTATGTAATGTTGCAAGCCAATTTTTTAGCATCTCATAGTCAAAATAGAGATATCATCCAAAGAACGTATACATATGAAGAGCTTAAAGTGGGTTAATTAGGTGGATACGAATATTCATAGGTTGGATTAAATATGAAAGTATTTTAGTAAATGAGTCAGGTGAGGTAAGGGTCATTAAATTTATGTTGCATATTAAATGGGTCAAAACATGTCAATTTGGGTCAAACCATTTTCGACCCAATCCAAATCCGATCCGACCCACTCATCTAACAACCCTAGTCTCTAGGCAAAGGATAACCTTATTGTTCATGACAATACTATGGCATCAACCTCAAAATATGTAGTTGAACATTAGCATTGAGTAAAACAATTAAGTATAATTACTAGCTAGTTATATTAATAGTTAAATGGATTATTATATGAAGTTTCGTGTTATATTTTTTCTTTGGCATTTTGCCCCTGAGATAATAGCGCTCCCTAATCTAAATTTTATTTTAGTCCGGTCCAAGCATCAATAAACAATGTGTCTGAAGAAGCCTTACAAGGAGAGGAAGTGAATTAATAAATAACTTTATTTCACACACACACATTGCATATTTCAAGGGAATTCTTTATAAGAATTCTGGGGAAAGAAATACTGTCAATGTCTTCTAAAATCCTGATTGAATATTGCATATTACCTCAATGTATCTAATAATATTGTTTGTGATAATTAGTCATGCATGATGAAATATTCATCAACCCTTGACCAAACAAACTGATAGACATCAAATTGTTACCAAAAAGAAAAGGCAGAATATATAAAATAAAATAAATTATTTGGAATTGGACGATAATATTGAAAAATCACTTCCATGTCTCTATAAACAAAGAGGAGCAAATGGAAAAGAGAAAAATCATTATGCGCCAAGTCGAAGACCTAAAGGCGAAGATTCCACTTAATTGTGGAAAACTATCTTCTTCTATACTTTCATGTTTCTAACCTATTTATATTATTCTACGTGATCAAAATATTCCAATCAATTATAGTTTGATTCAATATATATCGCAGTTCTATGTGTTATGCTTTCTTTTAATCTAGACAATAAAAACCACGTGAAAAAATCGGGTTTACCTTGTAAAATATCCACGTGAACCCTAACTTAGAATTTGATTGATGTTTATATTTATATTATAATAATTTTATGTGTGATATTTTTCTTGCAAAAACTTATGCCTGTATAGATGTGCAGCATAATATGACACGCTCTTTTTTAATTTTAAGAAATTGTAATTTTTTTTAAAATATATATATATAAACAACATTCAAGATATATATATTTATTTATCTTTGCATAATGGATTATTGGATATGCGTTACACGTCATTCTAGCACTCAATAGGGTAAAAAGCCCTAGATCTCTGAGCAAGTAACTCCATGTTTTGGATTTGCTAGTTCTCTTATTGCTTGTGGCTCCTAGCAACTATCTTTTCTCATATGAAGATAACTTATATATATATGTTTATCTTTGTCTCGCGTAACAGATTGTTGGATATGCGCTACACGTCATTCTAGCACTCAATAGGGCAAAAAGCGCTAGAGCAAGTAACTCCATGTTTTGGAGTTCTCTCATTGCTTGTGGTTCTTAGCAACTATTTTTTCTCAGACGAAGATAACTCATAACCATCAAGAGAATTAGAAATTAAGTCAAGAAAGGTTAGTCCGTCTGCCCTACGGGATTTCTCATCAAAAGTAATAGATGTTAATTCCTATCTTATTTCCCCGACACGCCAAGTCACGATAAAACATAGACGCAGAATTCCCCTCAAAGATGGAAACCCCAAAACAAGATTCAGCCGGTGCATCGTATCCCTGTGTCCGCCCAACTTGACAAGATTCAGCCGGTGCATCGAATCACTATTCACATGCCCTGCGATTGCTCCTGAAAAATGGATGAGACCTTACATTCTCTCTCTCTCTCTCTGCTGTGCCGTGCGAAAGTACTGCACGAGCTGTAATCCCTTCTGGGGTTGAATTCCCAAGTACGAGAAATGATAAAAAAGAGAAAACAAGTCAAGTGGGGTTCTCCAAACCAGATATGTAGGGATCCTCTGGCCATTTGAATATTCGACCATATTGACCATGGACGGCTTAGAGAATCTGTGTAGTATCTGGACTCTTATAATAAGATAGGGTTTCCAGATAACAATGGTCAGGAAGGAGGCGGATTGAATTCTCAAAGGGACGGTGCAGTAACGTTGAAGTAGTACGCGCAAGAGCACATGCGAGGCCTAAGGGGTGGTGCCGCCTAATCATTTACTTGGCTTGATAATCCCTTCTCCATCAAGTCAACTCAGGGAAAACGAGTTATTTCTGTGTAAAAAAAGAATGCGCATAAGCTAATTTCGTGACTATAAAACGGGGTGGGCGAAGTCGAATATATTATGCGAAAGATGGGTTGAGAAATCGTGTTTTTTCTCTCGTGAGAATAATGCAAAGCCCCGCAATATTTCGATGATATGATATTAAACTGGTTATTTGATTAATGTGTATGACAGAATTTGAGCTGGTGATGGCTTGGGGCTCATCATTGCAAGTTGAAATAAGAGCTGCATGGCGCGATGCAATGTATCTATCGGGGAACAAATTGAAACATGGTACTATAAAATTGATAACTATAATTCAGCGTGCCTCTCAGATATCAATGGTCATCTGACTTGTTGTAAGATCAACTTGTCTGGTTATTATATTACTTATCTTGCTTCAGCCAGTGGGACATCACTTGTATATAAAGACCTCCACATCCTTCCTATCATCATGATAACCACAGAGCAAACTATAAATTCCCAAGTTGTCACACATAAGAGTCAGCACTCTTTCTTGGCCATGGAGATCAGCTACTACATTTCCTCTTGGCTCTTTACTCTCATTTTAGCCCTAGCACCTTTGTTCTTCCTTCTCATACTCAAGCAGAAATGTGCCAACATCAAGCACAAACTGCCCCCCGGCCAAATGGGCCTCCCGTGGCTCGGCGAGACCATGGATTTCTACAGAGCCCAGCAAGCCAACCGGTTGTTCGAGGATTTTGTCCGACCTCGAATTGCGAGGCATGGCAAGATCTTCAAAACGAGATTGATGGGGTCGCCAACGGTGATTGTGAGTGGAGCTGAAGCAAACCGATTCTTCTTGTCCAATGAGTTCAAGCTGGTGATGAGCTCGTGGCCTTCTTCTTCAGTTCAGCTCATGGGCAAGAACTCCATTATGGAAAAGCACGGCGAGCAGCACCGCCATGTCCATGGACTGATCGCCTCTAGCCTCGGCAGCTCCTCAGCGGAGTCCTTAGTGCCAAAGTTGAGCAAATTAGTACAACGCCACCTAGATGCACATTGGAGTGGACAGGAGAGAATCAACCTATACAACTTCACCAAGAATTTGACATTCCACATTGTGTTCGAATGTTTGTTAGGGATAGACGTGGAGCTGGGAATGAAGGAAATATTTGAGAGGATTTTGGAGGGAGTCTTCGCGCCACCAGTTACGGTCCCTGGAACTAGGTTTTCGAGAGCAATGAGAGCGAGGAAGGAGATAGAGAGAATGTTGGTGAGGATTGTGAGGAAGAAGAAGGAGGAGATGGAGAGGAAAAACTCGGGAGGAGGCGGAGGCGGAGGCGGAGGCGGGAGCGAGGAGGGCGGGGCGGTGCTGCTGCCACGGTATGTGGCAGCAATGCTGCGGGGCGAGATGAGTGAGGAAGAGGTGATCGATAACATCGTGTTGCTGGTGTTCGCAGCTCATGACACCACCTCTTTTGCCATTGCCATGACCTTTAGAATGTTGGCTCACCACCCAAATTGCTATCAGTTGCTGCTAAAAGGTGAAAATCTGTTGTTAGGTTTTATGACTTTATTTTTCCTCGTGTCTTTGATCGGTTTATAGTAGATGACGTTCTTTAAGTGTGTATAGTCTTTATATAGGTGACGTCGCATAAAAAATATGGACTATGCTATTAAAATTTTCGGGAAAAGTACCAAAAAAGTCCTAAACCTTTTTGTTTGTCTGCGGTCTAAAAGCTTTTCAATTGGACCATTTAGTCTTAAACCTTTTGATATTGGTACCAATTAAGTCCTTCCGGCCAATTTTGGCCGGCCGGTGTGATGTGGGACGTCGGCCGGTGACCGAACGCCGACGTGGAAATTTTTCTGATTTTTTTATTATTTTTCGATTTTTTCGATTTTTTTATTTTTATTTATTTTTATTTTAATTTTTTTGCCTTTTTCATTTTCTTTTCCGGCAGTGGCCGGCGAGGGTCGCGGCCCTCGCCCGGCCTCTCCCAGGGCCGCCCGGCGAGGCCATGGGGGCCATCGCCGGGCGGAGGCGAGGCCGCGGCCCTCGCCCGGCCGCCGGGCGAGGGTCGCGGCCCTCGCTCGACCTCACCCGCGGCCCCGGCGAGGCCGAGTGAGGGCCGCGACCCTCGCCAGCCGCCGGCGAGGGCTTCGCGGCCCTCCCTCCGCCCCGGCGATGGCCGCCATGGCCTCGCCGGCGGCGGGCGAGGCCGCCCTCGCCCGCGGCAAGGCCGGGCGGGGGCCTCGCTCGCCTCCGCCGGCGGCGAGGGCCGCGACCCTCGCCGCCGGCCGGCGAGGGCTTCGCGGCCCTCGCTCGCCGGATTCGGGCGGGCGGCCTCGCCCGCCGGCTAGCGAGGCCATGGCGGCCATCGCCGGGCGGAGCGAGGCCGCGACCCTCGCCGCCGGGCCGGGCAATTTTCTCTTGGGTATTTATATTTTTTGTTAAATTAGTGAAGCTTTGTTCTTTTGCAGAACATATGGATGTCAAGAGCAGAAAAGGAGAAGGGGAGGATATCAATGGTGAAGATATTAAGAAGATGAGTTATACTTGGAAGGTTGCTCGTGAGAGCATAAGATTGTTCCCTCCCATCTTCGGCTCTTTCCGGAAAGCCATTGTTGACATCGAGTACGAAGGATTCACCATCCCAAAAGGATGGAAGGTACGTAACTTTTAACTCAATCGCAACGTTTCAATCGATAACATGAGTTTGATTTACTCTCGTGAAATTAGAACTAGTTAACTTTAATTGCATCTCCAAGACTAATTCATCTCTCGCAGCAACATGTCGTGGTGGATGAACTAGAAAAGAGCTGATGTCGTCGTGTCATAAGCCTAGATCGAGTCTCGAAACCCTCGATACATCTCCATTTTCGATCAAAAGATTAATTAGTGTCGCCATATGCCAATACGTCGAATGGTATGGACCGAGTCCAACACCGGCCATACGTTTAATTTACTGAAGATATAATCGACCTAACTGCGAATGAAAATCTTTGTATGCCGCCCACGCTCATATGATTGGAGTTGCTTTTTAAAAAGAGAAAGTGCAGGGCACAGGCACGCTTTGCTTATTTTAAATTAAATTCGTCATGCACTCGTCACAAGCACGCATGGCGACGAGGTTCATCTGCATCTTCCTTAACCTCAATTATTAAATGACGGTCGAAGCTGTATTAAAATAAGTCACTCGTTTAAATTGTCAACTTTCCCTACCTTACATAAAAAAGAACAGCCGACTTTATATCTTATGGAGCCATTCCAATTTCAGGTGCTGTGGACAACTTATGGAACGCATTACGACCCGGAACACTTCCAAGACCCGATGAGCTTCGATCCGGACCGGTTTGACGAAGCGATGCCGCCGTACGTGTACATGCCCTTCGGAGGAGGGCCGAGAGTCTGTGCCGGGTCCCAGTTAGCAAGGATGAACATCCTTGTGCTCGTGCACCATGTGGTGACCCGTTACGACTGGTCCTTGATCAATCCTGACGAGCCGATCACCGTGGACCCGCTCCCATTCCCCGTCCACGGAATGCCTATGAGGATTTCTCCCAAGTGATACACCGATTGATTTCAATAAATGCGTTCTCGTTTGTATGGCGAGATATGCAGTTGTTATCGCTTCTTTGTTTAAATCAATTCTAATGAACGTTCTTCAATAAGTTGCTGAACTCAACTTGCATGGAAGGTCTCGATCTATGAAATCCGACGAATATGGTTTTAAATGGACTTTTCGAGAACAGCGAGAGTCTGCATTGAGGAGGGTGATCCAGGTCATACCTAAATGTAGAGATTACTCAAACCAAGATCTGCTCTTAAATAGATCCACAGGACTTCTCTTTCTAGAACTCTTGCATTGCTAAGCAATAAGAAGTGATTGGCATGGAAATATTAGTTCCGTTCCATGTAAGTCTGTCCCAGTCTGTCCCAACCGAGTGACGTGGCTAAAATATGTTAAACCCATTCATGACTCATTCACTGAATATGACTAACCCATATAATAACTTGGTCTATTAAGTACAATTTAAGAAATGGGCCTAGGACCCATTTTAACAGGTCTAATTAACACCAGCCTCTGCAACGGAACTTGTGATGGAGCAGCTATCGAATGAACAACCATCATCACACAAGATGATCGTGTGATGTCTTGATTGTTTAGCAGAAGAACAAAAGAGAAAATCCGTTACCAACTTGAGTTGACGGAACAAAAATGGTTGGTGAAGAGGAATGGACTGCAACAGACAAGCACAGATGAAGAGGGACAGATTGCAAAAAGATCTAACAGCTCTATCCTTGATAATTTACAATCCAGATACAAGATGGCTGATTTATGCACACCAGGTTCGAGAACCTGACAAAAAGACGAGGAAAAAAATTTGTGTGCACCTAACTGGCACAAGCTGCAAATAGCAGGCAATGGCACAAGTAGGTAAAGGCAAAAGGCTACAAAAACACAAGACCTGCTGACTAAATACGAGCAAAAGCCCTTCACCAACTGCAGCTCTTCCTGGCATCATGATCCCAAATATTTGAGGATTTATATCACATGCTATGAGGATGGGAAAAAGGGATCCTCTTTCTTTCGGTAGATTACAAATAACTGCTTGAAGTGTATGGTAGCTGCACTCCTGCAGAGAATCAGGGCCTCTGGGCAGTGATCACGCAAATTCATGACAGATTTTTTCAGCTTACCCTCTGGATCTCCACCCATCAGAAACTCAGCCAGAAAGTTTTCCCTATGACAAACAAGGGCGAGATCGAGGTGCAATTGTTAAACTACTGAACAAGTTATAATCTACACATGAGAGAGAAATTTTCTTCTTATAGTGACTCGAGTAAACAAATGACAAGGAGCAAGATCCCATGCCACAAAGAACCAGAAATGAACGTGAACGTTTACACTCTCACAATGCCCAGGAGCGCGCTCCTTTGCCCAAACATATACAAACCCTTTTGACACAGTATTACACTATAGCAGAATCCTCTGATAGAAAGGGCAAAAGGCTCATTTTGACTCTTGTGACAACCCCGAAATCTATGTCTCTCAACAGCAAAATTTTGTGCTTTTATGACGAAAATCAACAAAGGAACAACATATCTGAGCAGCAATTTTATGGTCACAGGAGGTAAAAGCATCCATGGTGACAGTGAACACATCGAGAAGAAATTTCAAGCAGGTGCTCTACCATCTCCCAAGCAAAATCACATATATCCTTATTCAAACATCAGGTCAAACCAACGTGCATCATGCCAGTTTAAACGAAGCATCCATGCAACATGTGCATCCATTAATGCTTGCATGTTTTCATCCTTCAAATTAAATTTGTTAATCAAAGTCTCATTCATCCAACGAGCGATGAACAGAGACCATTACATAATGATGTCAGCATGTTATAGCCAGCCACATGCACTACCTACTTCTGGTCAACATGGAACCACAGAAAACGTTTGAATGCTGTAATTAAAACTCATCATGCTTAGAGTAAATTGGGACTCGCCTTTACACAAAAAACAAACGCATAACACATGGATGAACAAGCATGGAAAATAAAATGACAGAGCAGCAGCAGCAGCAGTAGCATGTGTATGCTAATACCTTGGTGAAAGGAGGCCATTGAAGCTCTCACAGGCACTCCTCTGCATTGACTTTGATCTTTGCCATCTATAAAGTGCGCAAACGGCCTTCATGCATAGCTCATCATCTTGGGTGAAATCCAAAAGCATATCGGCCTCAGAATTCCAACGTTCTTTGTGCAAAGAACTTCCATAGTCTGACTTAGCAGATGCTGAAGCAGCCCTGTTTTCATGCTTAATCGGATTGACCACAGTAGACTTACTCGAGCTGTCATCAGAGTCTTTTTCTTTGATTCTTTTCTGATCAGAACTTTCAGAATCTGACTTAGCAGATGCCGAACCAGCCCTGTTTTCATGCTTAATAGGATTGACCACAGTAGACTTACTCAAGCTGTTGTCAGAGTCTTTTTCTTTGATTCTTTTCTGCTCAGAACTTCCATAATCTGACTTTGAACCAGCCCCACTTTCATGCTTAATAGGATTGACACCAGTGGACTTACTCAAGCTGTTATCAGAGTCTTTCTCTTTGATTCTTTTCCGTTTACATTGTTTGAGGGAAGCCGCCATAGTCCGCAAAGTTTGGGTAAACGTTTCACCAAGAACAGAAGGAAGGGGACCTGATAAGCAGATATTAAAAGAAACATTATTAGCCTCATGAAGCAGATCATGGTCTGTTTACCTCATATCAGTGTAAATACTGATTGTTAAAGCACCTATAATTTCTCGATCAGATACGACACAAACCTCTTTTCCCTTTGAGCTCTCTGTTCCCCTTCTCATCATTTCTTCTACCAGGATGTTTATCTCCTAACGGCCTACTGCAATTGTCATCATGATCACTTACCTCAACAAATAGGAAACTTCCATCACCTGGTAAGGATAAAAAAAGGTCTGAGACAATCAAGATTTGAGGTTTGTCTAACGCTAGGAAATGGGGAGCTAAGCGCTCATTCTGATAAATAAGGTGAAAAGCACATAATCTTACAAATCTTATAAAAAGCAGGAAGTCACTGTTACTCACTAGTCGAAATGCCAGAAACACAATATGTTCAGCTCGGAACTCTTACGACTTAAGTATCACTCACGATTAAAATAGAAAATGCAACTACCAAGAATCTAGTACTGCAACTCATATACTAAGTGAAGGCCCTGATGGTTAAATTGGACCATAGCCATACTTAACAATAACACAAAAAGAAACAAGAAAGCTTCTTTGAATCCAATATTTGCAACCCTTTTGCTTCTTTTTATGCCATCTTTCTTGCCAGCATTAGCACCAGCAATATTACTCCTGTTCATACTCATACTGGCCAAAGACACACTCAAATCACCAGTAAAGATAATACGTTTGTTGCATTAACTACCAACATCTGAGCTTATTCACCTACCCTGTAAAACTCCATCCTTTTCACCGGAGATTTACGACTTGAACCTGCTGAGGGCGACAGGCAAGCACCTGCACCAAAATCCAGCTTCTTCTTCTCATTGCGCGCGAAGGAGACAGTTCCGCCATCCTTAGAATCATGTCCATGCCGAGCACAACCACTATCGCCACACACATCCACATTGATTAAGCCATCGGTCTCTCCCAGAACCGCCGATTCCCCCTCTCTCCCACCCAAAATGCATCGCTCCTCATTTTTCGGCATCCAAGTGTCTCTTTTCAGCCGCAACTTGTCCAATTCCTCGGATTTCTTCCGCCAAACCTGAAGCCAACTCTCCAGCTCCCTCTTCTCGCCCTCCAATTCCTCATTCTTCCTCCTCAGCTCATCGTATATCTCCTCCAAACTCGCTTCTCCTCCTCCTCCTCTCCCCACTCTCTCCACACGAACGTCATATGCACCCTCGGCTACTCCAGGTCTCTCGGCCTCCTCCCGCTCATCCCTATCCGTCCTGCATTTCCGCACCTCGCCCTCGAGGCGCAATCTCTCCGAATTCAGGCGCTCGAGCTCGTTCCGAAACGACTCGTTCTCGCTCCTCAGCCGCTCGATCTCGCGGCTCGACCTCCTCTGCATGACCTCCAGGACCTTCCGCACTTCCTCGAAGGCGACGGCCCGGACGCCGACGATCGCAGGGAAGCGAGGAGCTCCGGCGCGGAGCGGTTCCGGACGTCTTCGGCGACGCCGCCGACGTCGCCGGCGGACGGAGCGAAACCGCGTCCGGGGCCGCGGCTCATGGAGGGACTCGAGTTACAGAAAAGGCATCAGGAAGGTAACCGCGCAACGAACCGTTCGGTTTCGGAGACGAGGCAACGCGTTCCGTCGCGAGCGATCCTGACGATCGGATCTCTTCCCGCTTGGCTAGTTCCTCACTTTCGAATTTCTTTTCATCTCCTGTTTTTTCTTCTATTTCCAATTTTTGGGATTAGCAAGTGACAACTGAGAACGTGGTTCGGATGGATGATTCCGACCTTAAAATCGAAAATCTTATTAAGGATTGATTCTGAAAAATTGAAATCTAGAACCGCCTGTTGGTTTCATGAATCCACCTGAGAACTGGACTGTCATGAGTGGGTATATAGAATTGGTCTTCCAATCTCTATAAAATTGTATTTATCAATTAATTATCAAGTTGAACCTAGTATACTAAAGTATCAAAACTTCTTCGACCTTATATTGGACTCATATTTTTGTATCATGACGACTGAATACCACAACATTTATGAACATCTCCAATCGGTCATCTCATTCCTCTTTGTGCGTTTATTTTATTTTGTTTGAGAAAGCAAAAAAATGGATTATTAGAATAAATAAAAAAGTAAGGAATTAGTCCTTGTACACACTCGATCGACAAAATCAATCAATAATGTTTAATAGCGACAAATATACATATATGTATATATATGATGGAAACACTACAAAATTAATTAAGCAACCAAATTAATTGATATATATATACTAGTTTGCTCTGGTTTGGATGGGTGGGTGGGCGGTTACATACCTAAAACTAGGAACCAAATTGGTACTCACCAGTTCCACTAAATTGGAGTCGAGAACTTAATCGAAACTGGACTGACCCCATGGGAATTGCCGGTTCCAATCCGATTCAGTTCGATTCCAGGCGATTTGGGTGGTTTCTGGTTCTTTTGCACACTCGCAATATAATTCCTTTGATTTTAGCATTCTTTTTATTTCGCAGAAATTAAAAAGTGTATATATATTTTTAAAATAATCGCTCATATTTTTTATAAAAATGAATGAACAAAAAATTTTTAAATTATTGTCAATAACGTAAATCGAGGCGATCATTTTTAAGAGAATATTTTTCAAATTATTTATTTTTCACAAAATAAATAAAGCCTAGGTAGAGATTATTTTAAGCAAAATTAACATTAGCCATCACGCAAAATTGAGACTACTACTAGTACTAACGATGATTTTTCAAGTAACATCACCGATTTCTATAGGGTGATTCGATGGTACAAATACATATTTGAAGCTTCATCACATGAGATAGAACAATTTTTACATCAGATAATATTCCGTTTACTTTTCAAGTGCCTCAAGGGGCACATTGTCTCTAATTAAGTAGAATATTATGTTAAATCTTTAGGCGCACCGGGAAAAAAGGGAGAAATTTCCTTTTCTTTATTTTTTTGGCCGGAGAAAATAAAATGGGAGAATTTAAATTGGTATTTCAACCTTTATCTAATTCACATGCACTATTAAATATAGGGGGCACGTGCGTTAACTAGGCACATTCTTTGTTGAAATATTCAATCTCCAAGGTACCCTTATCCTTTGTTTATAAGAACTTTGGCATTTGGCATTTATTCTTTGGGAGTCTCATAACTTTGTTTAAACCCAACCAAATACATGAGTTCAAATATTCATCTCATTGCATTCTTTGTTACATCTCATCCTTTTCTCCATATCCTTTTTATCATAATTTCATTATATCCTACCGAATATGTCCAAAAAGAAAAATTAAAATGCCTTCACCCATGGAGATAGCCATGAGGAAATCCAAATCCGAATTCATCAATATATCTAGTGAAACTCACATTTACTAGAAAGTTTAAATCAATGAGTTGTTGGGCTATTTTATACGATTTTTCGATGTAGGACTTTTTCTAACACAACTCACATAAAGTCACAAAATCCTTACCATAAATGATTGACTTTTTCAAACTTACCAAACATTCCAATAATTTCCCTATATTTAGTTGCAGAACTTAAATCACCAACTTTTATATGGAATTTTAACTTTATTTAAGTCAATTATCCACATTATTTGATTGTCCCATTTATATGAATCGTAACAGCAATTGCCCATATATGATGCGATGACCCTTATACGAGATCATCGATTGTTATTTGGTAAATTTAACGCGTTGGTTAGAAAAATCAAATCAGTGACTCAACATCAAAAAAAGAAGAAAGAAAAAAAGAAAGAAAAGAAAACGTAAAAAGAAGAAGGGGCACAAAATTTCAGATGGTCGCGACGCTTGTCCTCTCAAATGGGGTGGGCCATCGCCCACCCTTTGCCGGCAAGGGCTGTGAGCACTCCCTTATTTCGTGAGCTTAAGCCGAAAGTGATTTAATTAGGCTGCGTTTGGTAAAGTTTCTGCTAAAAAATTATTCTCGGAGAATAATTTTTTGATTAGAAGAATGCGTTTGGTAGAATCGCACAAAATTTCTGTTCCGGAATAGAAAAAGAATAGAAATACGTTTGGTAAAATTATGTAATTTTTTTGTTTCTTTTAATTTTTAATATTTTTTAATATTTTTCTTTTTTTTTAATTTCTTCCTTTTGGCGGTCGCCAGCAATGGCTGAGGCCGACGACAGCCAAAGAAAAAAGAAGAAGAAAAGAAAGAGAAGGAAAAAATAGGAGAAAGAAAAATTATTTCTCGGAAGCATTCCCGGGAACAAGAAACAGATTTTTCTTATTTCTTGTTTTTGTTTCAAATTTGTTCATAGAAATATAAGTGTAAACAAACGCGTTTTTTTTTTTTTGTTTCTCGAAACAAAAGAACAAAAATTGTGTTCTAAGGAAAAAACAAAACCCAAACAAACAGGTCCTTAATGGCCACGGCGGTTGGGCCCTGTTTGCTTTGAAACAAAGAACAATCGAGACAATGGTGCGGAGAGTTGAAGATGGTGGCCGATGGAGACGAAATCTTTTGCCACGCACGAGCTGGTTTGTCCTCTGCCCCAATTGCTTTTCAACAAAGCCACTGGGAATACATCTTGTTATTATGATTTGGGAGGGTGGTATGTGTTAAGAGGTTGAAGAAGAGGAGATGAAGCAAGGCAATGTAGAGATTGTCCTTCTCTCTTTCCTATCTCTGTCGATCGAGTTCACCTCATCTTCAGCCTCATATTCCGAAGAAGATTCGACTGCCATGGCCAAGAATCGGATAATGTTGGTATTTTTCTAAAATTCTTACTATTATTTAGGTGTTATAGTGATTAAGTGTATGCTAAACTAGGGATAAGCATAGCTCTAGAGTATAATCTGAAATTTAAGAACCGGATCAATGGGACCTGTAGGTAGAGTGGGTCCAGGTTTCAGAAAAATGAGAAATTTATTTCGACCGATAGGTTTCAAATTCTTAATTAGAGGAACCTAAAACTTAGAATCCGAAACTTGTAACCTAGAACCTATAATAAGTTTTAAAATTTCTCTTGGTTCATTTCTTTGTGCGATCTTGTGATATTTCATATTATTCAATGATAAGTGTATAATCCGTAAGCACTAGTTTGAGCTTCCATTTTATGATTGAAATTTTTGCTTTATTAATGTTCATATTTTTTTGTGTTTTTATGGTCAATAAATTGTAACAGCAAGTATTGGTCATTAAGGATTTTAATTCATTGCAATCGTCAATTAATAATATAGGTGGAATTTAAGTAGATTTTGGAACCGACCTTGAAACTTGTAACGAGGTAAGTTCTAGGTTCTAGGGTATGCATGGTAAGTTTCATGTTCTAAAAATTGAGGAACTTGCTTCAACGGATTAGATTCTATGTTTCATATGGAACTTGTACGAAACCTGAACTTGGAACCGCTCACCCTCATGCTAAACATCTCGTGAAAGCTGTTAGGGAAATTTTGTATGATGTTTTAAATATGACAAAATAAATCAAAGGATACTAACTTATATAATGATTGAGTAACTAGATAAAAGACGCACAAGAAGGACATTGTCAAGGATTCTACTTGGAAGAACCGAAAGATAGACTTTATGTTGGAGCTGAACTTATTCAGATTATGTTCAGATGTACATCTAGATTGTAAAATCTACTTTAGACGGAATAGGTCCAGAACGTGATAGATTCAAAATGACACAAGTACACAACGTGATCCAGAACATGACAAGTTTCAAAATGAAGCAAGTTTAGAATGTAGTAAGTTTAGAACAAAATAACTTAACAAAACGTGACACAAGCCCAAAATGTATAACAACTAATGATTTGGTTTGGATTTTACATCAAGATAGATTTAATTGACTTAATCTAATTGATTGACAATTGAATCTTGAATATAAGAACTTTCTAAATGAAAAAGCTCTATTTATAGAAACTGAGATTCTATTTGTATGGGCAATCAAAATCAATTAAAGATCACGTTTCAGTCATAATCTCCTATCACTTAATGGCTATTAAATCTTCTTGATATAGTTTTGTCCAATGGGTATATTAGAAGACGGTCTTCTAAATACTATCCAACAACTAGTTTGGAAGTAGAGCAGTATTTAAGGAGACCAAGAATCGAGGAATAAGAAAGAGACGAAGCGTAAAATCTAGAATTCCAAAATCTGAGCGAACTTTGATCATACACTATCTTTTGCAAATTTAAACATTTGTGATCTTGAGAGAAATATAAAAAGAGTGATTTAATAGTGTAATCTATCGCTAAGTATTTGCACTCAAAGTTAAACATTTGTGATCTTGAGAGAAATATAAAAAGAGTAATTTAATAGTGTAATCTATCTCTAAGTATTTGCACTCAAAGTTATAATCTCTTGTTGATCAAAGTAAAATCCAGACAATAGGCTTTTAGCGTGGGAGGATGTACATAAACTTGATATAAGCCGAATCATTATAAAATCTATGTGCAATTATCTTATCTCTTATCTCTTTATTTAAGTCCATTACACTATTACAGGTTACCTTAAAAGTCTGTTCAATCGCATAATAGATTCTAAACATTTACCAGAAGTCTGTCTCTTAATCAGACTTAAGAGTTTTAAATATTTTATTTCGCTTTAAATTTATTTTTGAAACTCTTTTATCACCTATTCATCCCCTTTAGGTGATCTTACTTAGCATTATCAAAAGCTACACTACTCATTTCCACAGCTCGCGCAGAACATGTACGAAACAGCTTGCAGACTAACATAATCTTTAATACAGTGCAACTTCAGATGGAAACGAGGATAGTAATAAAGCAGCTTGTCTTCATATCCTCTAAAAAGAATGAATTCTCCTTGCGGTTCATTTTCGAAAGAAACTCCTCCAGCATTCATGGGCTATATACATCTACTTACATAAGCCTTAGTAAAGGACCAGCTACTATGCATACTGGAGAATTCATCTAAAATGCTTTGCAACAACCAAAAGGACGACCTGAGAATCCTAAATGCTAAGATTAATTGCTCTAATTCTGTACTTTCTACAAGTATGAGTGATGATGGACAACTTTTCGTGTGATGAAGAGAGAGAAGAGAACACTCTGCAAATGTCTGAGCAGGGAGCAGTAATATAGAATGCAACGGAGGATGCAGGTCGAGCAAAAAGATACTAACAAGCAGACCCCAAAAAACCATCTCCGCCAAAACCTCAAGCAGCATTAAGCCTCAGGAACCTTCAGAAAATAAGAAGTAACTTCCCTCTGTTGGAAAACAGGGGTCCTCTTTGTTCTGACAGATTGCAAACAACTGTTTGGCGTGCTCAATAGCTATATTCCGGCAGTCAATCAGGCTTCTCGGGCAACGATCCTGCAATTCTTGGACAGACCGTTTCAGCTTACCCTGCGGATCTCGATCAGTCAAAAACTCACCCAAAAAATTTCCCCTGCAGAGTGTTAAATCAGTGGCGGTAATTGTTAGACTAGTTTGAAGAAGCGACCATCTACATACAAGTGAGAAAACAAATTAAGGAGATGAGGTTGTTTGCTTAGAGCATTTTGGGTGTTATCATCATATCCTTTATATATGATTTATCTCGAAAGAAGAAAAGAGATTAAGACGTTAAGGAGACAACTCATTCACAAGTAGGCGCATGAATGTTTTAATTATTTAACCATATTTTTCAGTCAGAGTTTTGTTTATATAACAGCCAATGCACCGCTTCAGAATGGATGCACCTAGAAGAAAAAAAATAGTCTAGCTACCCAGTTAACAACTCCAACAGAATCACATAACCACATAAGGATGTCACAAAAAATCAAATGCAGCTACTAAGTTCTTGTTGACAATGACGAGTTCAGAAAAGGACTGTATCCAGTTTCAAACAACAGAGTATCTAATGAGTAACATGCGTCATGGTAAATTAGAACTCAAACTTCCACATACATACAGAGAAACTATATAGGAAAGAGCAATGATTGATGTTGCTGCTGCCACTGTATGAATCTTAATACCTTAGCACACGGAGGCCATTAAAGCCCCGACATACGCCCTTCTCCATTGCCTTCCGGGCTAAAATTTGCCGTCTGTAAAGAGTGCAGATAGCCTTCAAGCAAAGCTCATCGTCTCTTTCCAAATCTGAACACAAATCTTCCACATTCTTCCATGCTCCTCCACGCAAACTACTGCCATCCCCTGGCTTAGCAGTATCTGAGGCAACCTTTTCTTCATGCGCAATGGAATTAACCACGGTTAACTTAATCGAGCTGTTTTTGCAGTCTTGCCCTTTGATGTTCTTCTGTTCATGCTGTTCCACAATAGCAGTATCTGAGCCAACCTTTTTTTCACGCGCAATGGAATTAACCATGGTTAACTTACTCGAGCTGTTTTTGGAGTCTTGCCCTTTGATACTCTTCTGTTCATGCTGTTTGACAATAGTTACATCTTGAACAGAATGGTTCAAAGATTTGTGGAGTCCATAAGAAGCAGGAGTTGATGGGCAAACCAGAATGGAAACATTCTTACTCCTCTTTCTTCCATCGGCTTGAGTCAGGCTTATACCAGCGCCATTGTCATGGTTATAATTGTTCTCCCACTCAATTAAATCGAGACACGAACCTCTTTTCCTTTTAAGCTCTCTTTTTTCCATCTCCTGATTACTCTCCCCAGGATGCCTACCCTCTGTAGGCTTCTGATATGACAAATAATTTCTGCTCGAATGTCCCGACCCAGCTATGCCATCATCGATACTACATACCTCAACTTCCTTCAATGGGGTTCTCCCATCACCTGAAAAAGGAAACATATACTAGAGATTGTACATGTAATGGGCTTAAATCGGCAAAATCTAGATAACTAGGAAGATCTTATCATCCTGAAAGCAAGGCGACATGCACAACTGCAATCTCGAAAATCCCAGAATGTTTCATATCAAAAGAAATTTCCTAGTCCTCAAAGGTAAACTTCTGATTCAGTAGTCCATCCTCGTGCATTGATTGCAAGATACTCATTTTGCACCTATGGATAGCTCAAATAGAGCAGCTTGAACACAGGAAAATTGCCAAAGTACTAGGGTGATGATCAAAATACTTACTTGTTGAGTATTACCAATATATACATTGAAATGGCGACTACCAAAGAATCCAGATCAACGATCACATTGACCAGTTTACTAATGACAATCTTTCAACTCCCTTACCTTGCAAAACCACGCTTTCTTTCACAAGACATTTGTCGCTTGACCCCGCCGACCTCGTCGCCGAAGCGCAGGTGCCTTCTCCGAAATACAGCATCGTCCTCAACTTCCGCGAGGAGGAGGCGCCGCCGCCAACCCCAAAATCGTCTCCCTTCCGGGCGCCGACGCCATCGCCGCCGCTATCCCCATTCTCCACGTCGAAGCCACCGGCCTTGCCGGGCACGCCATTCTCCCCTTCCACATCCTTCACCTCCTCCTCGCTCCCCAGCACCACGGCAGCTTTCTTGGATTCCAACACCCTCTTCATCTCGCGCAGCAACTCCTCGCTCCTCCTCAACCTATAATTCTCCCCCTCCAGCATCGCCATCTCCTCTCGCTCCCTCTCCTTGCCCCTCCGCACCTCGTCCTCCAGACTCGCCACCTTCGCGCGCAGCCGCCCGTTCTCCTCCTCCAACATCCTCACCTCGCCCTGGAGACTCGCGAGCCTCGCGCGCAGCCGCCCGTTCTCCTCCCTCAGGACCCTGGAATCCCGCGCCTCGTCCTCGAGGCTCGCCCTCAGGACCTCCTTCTCCTTCCCCAGCGCCTCGATTTCCTCAATGTCGAGCCGCCACGCCTCCGACATCGCCGCTAGCAACTTCGGAGAGCCCTCGACGCCCCGGAACGCCGACCTCAGCGAGGCCAGCGCCTCGGGAGCCGAGCCGTTCGCGGCTTCACCGGCTTTCTCGCCACTCGCCGAGCGAGCGCGAGGATCGCAGCGGCTCATGTCTGCAAGGGGGGTCTCGGCGAGAGAGCCCGGCGGAGCGCTCGCCGTCGCCGGCGTTGAGGAATCCTCTACTTTCGTCTGTTGTCGCCGGGAGATATTCCAGGATCGATCGATTGTTAGCGGCTACTTTTTCGCAGTTCTCTCCGAGGACTAGAGCTTCAGCTGCCACCTCTTTTTTGGGGGCCTTCGAAAATGACATAAACGCTAGTGAGTGCTCGGATTTTTAATTTATTAAATATAATTTCTAAATTTTAATTTAATATATAATATTTTCCTTAACTTTTTAATTATTTAACGTGATTATTAAACTCCTAATACATATTCAAATTGAAAAGACGATATCGAACATTTTTATATAGTTCTGATGATGGAACTCATGAACTCATGTTGGTAATTTTGAGAAAATTGACAGTGATTTTTTCACTAGTTGACAGGATTAAAATAAAAATTGGCGACTGTTTTTATATAAAAAAAAGTTGGAGATAAATTTATGATTTGATCCCATGTTTTTTTTTTTTCTTAAAGGGATTTAGGCCTTTTTGACTTTGGTTATTGTAAAGGTTTTATGGGGAAAGATGGTGGTTGGCTCTAGTCCGTGTGGGGCCGCGAGATCAGAGTTTCTTCCCATTCCAGGGAACGAAAAAACAATTAAAAAAAAAAAAAAAACAGCAGCATGTTATTTGTAGAAGCTATGATTTATACAGCTGTTTTCACGATGTAAAGTCACACGGATGAAACTAGTAAGACTTTTGTAGCATTTACGTTGAATGTGTTTGAAGCTGTTAACGTTTTTTTTTTTCTTTTGATTTTTAAATATTTTTATTTTATTTTTCCATCGCCGGCCTCGGCCATGGCCGAAAGGGGTGAGCGCGGTTCCAGTAGAAAAAAACCGAATTTCCGGTTCGGTTCTCGGTTCTTAAAATTTTTAAAAAAGAACCGGCCGCGGAACCGAACCGCGTTTGGTAACCGGTTTGTTTGGAACCCCCCTCCCCGCTCACCTCACATCTTGAGTCCCGACCGGGGCTCGCCCGTAAAAACGTGCGTGTACATTATAGTTTTTGGTAGAATGTGCGTGTAGGTAACACGTTTGGTAAATTTGTGTTTTTTTTTTTTGATTTTTAAATATTTTTATTTTATTTTTCCTTTTTTTTTTTCTTTTTTTTTTTTTTTTCCTTTTGCGTATCGTTATAGTTTTTTTTGGTAACGTGCGCCTCGGCCATGGCCGATGTGGGTTTTTTTTTGGTAACGTGCGTGTACGTTATATATTTTTTTTTAACGTGCACGCCGTGCGCGTACGTTATAGGTGAAAATAACAAAAAAAAAAAAAAAAAAAACTGCTTGACCTCGACCGGGGCTCCGGTTCGAGGAACCCGTACCGCAAGGTCGCCGGCCCTTGATGGCCGGCGGCCTCACCGCTGAGTCATGGCCAAGAAAGTCGCCGCCCTTGATGGCCGAAAATAAAACCGACCAAAAAAAAAAAAAAAAGAGAAAAAAAACGAGGAGAGAAAGATTTGTTTTTCAGAATTGTTAAAAACAAGTTTTTTTTTCTTGTTTTTATTCTTTTGTTTCCGAACAAAAATAGATTTTGAACAAAACGCAAATAAACGCGTTTCTTCTTTTTGTTCTTTGGAACAAAAAAAAAAATTGTGTTCATAAATATAAATAAAGAACACAAACAAACAGGGCCTAAGTAGTGTTTGTTTGTGTTCTTTTTTTGTTTATGAACACATTTTGTGTTTTATTGTTGGGAACAAAAAAAAGCAATGTAAACACGTTTGTGTTTTGTTTCCAAATCTGTTTTTTTGTTTCTAGGAACAAAAAAAAAAACAAAAAAAAAAATGTTGTTTCTTATTTTTGAAACAATTTTTAAGAACAACTTTTCTCTCTCTCTCTTTTCTTTTCTTTTTTTTCTTCTTCTTTTTTTCTTTGGCGGTCTTGGCCATGGCCGGCGACCGGCCGTTGAGGGCCAGTGACCTTGCCGGAGCATCGCCGGCCCCTAGCGAGGCGAGCTCGAGCTCGCCTAGATTCAACGAGGCCAAGCCTCGCGCCGGGCGACACTCAGCCTCGTCGGATTTGGGCGAGCCCGAGCTCGCCCAGCCAAGGTGAGACCACCGGCCACAAGGAAGAAAAAAAGAAAAAAAAGAAAAAAAAATACAAATATTAAAAAATTAAAAGAAATAAAAAAGAACACGAATTTACCAAACATGTTTTTTTCTTTTTTTATTCGAAACAAGTTTTTACCAAACGCATTCTTTTTATTCAAAACTATTCCCTAAAACAAAAAAAGAACGCATCCTAAATCGTCTCGCATAACATCAGCGTGGGATCGTTATATTTGCAATTCGAGTCGCCTTGCCTTGAGCTAAAATAATTTAATTTTAATTTTACATGCAAATAACCGAATTATAACGATAACTCATCAATTCATGTCACTAAAATTAAGTATATCATGTTGTATTCAATTTTTCTTTGTGTTTTACCTCGGGACTCATGTCGTGCAATTGGATTGCGGCTCGTCGAGAATTGAGTTATAGGTCGACATTTAAATAGGCAAACAGGTAGCTTAGGGTCTGATAAAAATCAAACGTATTGTTATGCAAAATTTAAATTTACATTTTCAACGTTGCCTACTGGAAAAATATGACATGGGGTCATGGACACGGTCGAGATGAGCTTTTTCAATTTCCTTTCTTGTTACCTTTTTCTTTTTTGGAGGACCGGAGCTTGATTCACTTGTAGCTAATTTCACACAAAATCATTTAACATGGGAGTAATTTTTCCGACCCACAAAAAAAAAAATCATGTATATATGGCCCACCCAAGATATGGGTCTAGGGACAAAGTTTATGGACGATAATTTACATTAACGCGTTGTTTCATTGTTCTTCCTTTTTCAGATGGGCCTGAGCTTTTTCTGATTTGTTGGTGGCTATTTTCGTACCCAATCGAACGGTTCGAGAGTAGTTTCTTTTCCCTTTTTCCGGACGTTTTCCATTTTGGGTTTTTAATATTTCAATTAATTTTGCTCCTTTTTGTCCTTTTCCGAAAATTGGTTCTGGTCAACGGGTGGCTTTCTGCAAACTCATCTGGTCGGCCAAAAAGGAAAATGGCTTTTCTTGGTTTCCTTTTTGTTTTTTATGGGCTCTGATAAAAGTGGCTTTTTTGCTTTTTTGAGGTAAGGGAAAACAATGGCTTTTCAGGCGGTCTGTTCTCCACCGCGTCTATTTGCAAGAGCAGTGATTGCCAGAGTTGTTTTGGCAAAATGAAGGTAGGTCATTATTTTGATTGTAATTCATGTTACTCTCCCATCGATTTAAAATATTCTAAATTTTGTATTGCGAACAAAATAATTGAATCGTGATGAGTACGTTTTAACTCGCATCAACAACATAGATTTACGTATTTTGTATCATATCCAATTTTTCTCTTTGAATTCGTATTTTTCCGTGGCTCATGCCATATGGACAGATTGTTACCAGCGTTGCTGATCCTAGTTAAAGATGGAGCATAAGTCAAAAATTTGAAAGGCTAGATAAAAACTAAGCATCATGTAAAATCACTAATCTTATCTTGTGAATTTCTTGTTGTATTTTTCGCGTCGCTTAGTGAAAATATTATATAAAGTCAAAATATGATATAGAGTTAGATCGGATCGCAAAATTTATGCGAGTGAAGAGGCACTTCTATTGAAGCCCGAAAAAACTACTCCTTTTTCTTGATATTTTGTGTATTTGATCTAATAAAATGAGATAAACACAAATAAATGAATTCCTTTGAGAGCCAAAAATAATCACATGGACTGGCTTAATGGTTAAAAAGAGAACCTTCCAGGAGAAAATATTCTATAGTTTCAAACCACCACATTACCTGCTTACTTGGCACTCGTAAACCTACGTGGCTCCACTTATAATGTGACACGCGTCGCTTGACATGGAGGTACTCTTTTCTCTTTCCTTGATTGAAAAAAAAAAATCTTCTGTTTTCCTGGTTTCCTTCATTGAGTAAACGGCCCTACACACTCGCGTTGTTAGTTTGCTTTTTCCTTATTCAATAGTGAATCCTTTCCTATGCGCTTAATCGGTGGTTAGCTGAATATGCAAACTATTGATATTTCAAAGTACTATAAGACTCATTTGTTCTTTTTAATCATGTATCATTGGTGAAATTTCAGTTCGGATTTAGCTCGTGGAAGGCCAAAACATCAACTTAAATTACAACATCCCCTTTAAGCGTCACTTAGGTGGCTCTTGTTGCAGCAACATAACTATCCCTCAAAATTAAGGCAAGGTGGAAGTGAATTCCAAATCCTTCTCAGCATTTTTGTATATAAGTCCCAAAGTCTTTCTGTATATTCCTAATATGGAGAAAAGAAAAGCAAGCATAACAAGAGAACCAAATTAAAATTAAAAGGACTCCGACCAAAAAAATAAATGGCTAGAACTGTTTTGCATCAAACATTAACCACTTGCAAACACAGAACAAGTGATAGACAAACAAGTGAAAAGTTTTAACCCACATTATATATCTTCATGCATGCATTGTTGTCTATAGTCATCTCTATCCTCTGCCACAATATTCTTTGCAGCCATCGCCGGCATCATCGGTACCCCAAAACTCAGTGCAGCCATCGGAATAATTAGCGTCGCAAGCCTCTTTTGCTTCAAAATCATTGGCGATGTAACTGAGCCAAAATTTGGGACTGAACTAGAAGTAGAAGATGAAGAAGGGTTCAAGAGGCCAATCGACGGTTTATGGAGCTGAAGCTGGAAAGGCAACAGTGAAGAGTTCAAACGGGAAGAAGAAGGGGGAGGAGGGGAGGGACAGAGAAAGGAAGGGAAGAGAGTTGCAAAAGAGAGGGGGTCACAAGGGAGGACTTTGAACCCCAGTGGCCACCCTTCCAACATGGAAGAGGGAGGTGGGAAGTTCGAATCCCCACCTTCTCAGGAGGATTGGGGTGAGGACGAATTAGTTTCAAGTTTGGATTTCGACTCCCACGCCCTGCAAAGAGGCAGGGAGGGCCAAAGTCTAAGAGCGAGAGTTAGAATAGGAGTAGAGTAAAACCGACAAAAAACAAATCAAAGGGAATGGGAGAGAGAGAAGAGGCAATAAATTCTGCATTTAATGTTGCATGTGTTTTAGCCAGGGAGAGAGAGAAAAGAGAGCCTCTTCGAGTCCAATTTTTTAATTCCACGTCAAGCAACGCATGTCACATTTTAAGTAGAGCCGCGTAGGTTTACGCGTGCTAAGTAAGCAAGTGATGTGGTAGTTTGAAACCATTGAATATTTCCTCACTTCTAAGAGTAATATGTTAAGCACAAAATAAATTTTCACATGGACGCATAAAATTTGAAATGCATTTGACCTGCTTTGTGCGACAACTCAATCAGCAGTTGGAGAATGATGATGGTTATGGACGAGTTAATTGCCCTAAATGAAAGGCGTTTTGTTTAGAACAAGAATTTAGCATGTAGGTATTTAGTCTCATGCGGTGCCTCTCTTAGCCCTTATCTTGTCAAGACTAACTTTTAACATCTACTTAAACTCTCATTCTGAACATAAGACTTTCTGGCCTTAGTTTTCGATGCAAGATCCTTATGAAGGCAAGTGCATAGCAAATTACCAAGATAAGATGTTATTTTGCCATTTTAAGATCTCTAATACTAGATAGAAATTTAAAAACAAAAAGGAAAAATTAGCTTTGCATGGTTTAAGCACACGAACACACACTTTTTTGTTATTGAAGGCTAGTCTTTTCTCAACATATTACAAATCAAGCCTTTTAAAGGCATAAGGGAAAAGAAAGACGAACAAGATTACATCACCGGTGGCTCGGGCATATTAATGCCCTCATAGAAGATTATGGGTCATGCTAGGACACCTCTGACTTTTAATCATGACTCATCCTAAAACATTAATTACAAAGCCACGGTCATCACCATGACTCTTGTTAAACATTAATTACAATGCCATGACTCATTGCCATAACATCATGACTCATCCTAAAATATTAATATCTCATGAGTCATAAAAAAAAAAAAAAAAAGATTTATTTTCATCTAATGTCTAATGGAGTGCATGAAATTTTAATTTATTTAATATGTTTTTTGAACTTTTGATACATGTTCAACTTAATCCTTGAATTATATCAAAATATTCAATTCCATTAATTTAAATTCATGGACGGTATTAAAATATTTTCATAAAGTGTAGGATCTATATTTCACATATACCAAAAATTCATAAACTACATTGAACAAATTAAAAAGTCAATGTTATATTGCATATTGAGGTAATATTCAGGAATAACATTAAACAAATTGAAAGTTCATGGATCATTTGTGTCATTTTCCCTATATTCTAAATTTTGTGCAATATACAAATGAAAGTGACACAAGAGAAGAGAAACCATGCAATGTTCTAGCAAATAAGTTTGAACAGTACCGACCCAAAAAAAAAAAGTTTGAACAGCAGGCAACGGATTAGGAGGGCAAAGGCAAAAAGGCTACTCAAACAAGACCGGCCGATACAAAAGATCCATAAATGCCCATCTCCCTCCAAAATTTTTTGAGCAGCTTCTGCATCATGACCACCGGCAAGAATAAGTGAGCACACTATATCGACACATGCCTGCAGGAAAAGAGATCCTCTTCCTCCTCCTCCTGCTGATGCACTGTATGTTTGGCAGCTATATTCCTGCAGTCACTGCTAGCTCTGCGGATTACCACCCTATCAAAAACTCAGCCAAAGCCAAAAGAGTTTCCCTGCAACTGCTACCAGAAAGTGTGAATCAGTGGTTCAACTGTTAAAATAAATCGAAGAAGCGATATCATTTATAAATCAATATGCAACGGAAAGTCTCTTATCATAATACTAGAGGAAGACTGGCAAGCTTTTCCATGCCATCAAACACCGAGAAGCCACATTTGCGTGCTATGCCCTCACAAAACCTGCTAGGTGCTGGTCGACTGAATCCCAGATGCAATTCCTCTAATAAATCACGAAAAAATGGTACCAATATAATTCCTTCTGACACAATCAGCATAGTACAGAAAGGGGGAAAAGAACAATAAGCATCGAATGACCGCATCCAGGCTAAATGAACCACTCATCATCCATGAACATGTGTGTCCACTTGGTGCATGCATATTCTACTCAATTCATCATGTTCTTTAGTCAAAGGTTCTTCTTATTCTACCAGTGTTCCAGTTGACATTGCTTGGAACAGAATCACACGATGGCATAAGCATGAAAAAAAGCAATATATCATATGCAGCTGCTAACTTCAGTTGACTAGTACAGACAAAAATAGCAACAATGTTCCGAGACAAAATAAACTGTTAATATGGATGAACAAACATAACAATAGTAATGATGATGATGGTGCTACTGTCGCTGCTGCATGTATGCTTATATTTTGAAAACAGAGGCCATTAAAGCTCCATGCAGCTGCTAACTTCTCATCGACAAGAATGGAAATTGTATCTATATCCAGAAACGGACTATTGAATGTGCAACAAAGACTCTACATTTTTCAGAGTAAACTTGGGGACTATCTTTTCGTATGGATGAAGGAACAGAGAAAGCAACATCAACAACGATGAGAATAATCATGGTTGTGCTTGATTGAATGCTATAGTCGCTCTTGACTGACTTTGGGCTAGAACTTTGCAATGTGTAAAGTTAGCACATCATTTCTGGCAAAACTCTGGAAGCAAGTCCATAGCCTACCTACTTCCCCGATCCTTTTACTTTCGAAATTTATGCTGATGTAGGGAAGAACTGTCATTGTGTGGCTTAGCAGAAGCTGAGGCTGTCTGGGTTTCGAGCTTAATATCACTGATACTTGAATCTCTTTCTTTTGTGCTCTCTACTCTCTTTCTCAGCTCGCTCTTCCCCTTCTCTTGATTATTGTCGCCAAGATGTTCTTTACCAGTAAGCTTTGGAGAAGGATGATCATTTCCACTCAAATATCCTGGCCCAGTGCTGCCATCGTCAACATCAATAATTTCAACAACTTCCTTCAATGCAGATCTCCATCACCTGAAAAGGCAAAATATGACAGAGATTTTAAAGATTTCGGTCTAATACTGATAGAACCTCGAGAAGTGTAAACCGTCTTCTCATTGAGAAAAGCAAGATGACATGCCCCTGCAATCAGCAGAATTTCAAAGTCCTAAACTACAACTCCCAAGCAATGGGCTGCTCTTGTCCATTGACTGCACAGCACTAAGTCTGGTGGCCACTAGAAGGCAAAGTGGCAGTTTGTCCGCGTTATAATCCCAAAAGTACCTAAAACTACACAGAAAAAGGGTGACTGCCGAAGAATGAAATCCTTGCTGATCGTATTAGGTAGCCTATGAGTGACAGTTTTGGTTGTACTACAGAGCCAACTAATATGTTCTCTAAATTCGACAATTCATTAAGAGAACAAGAGTGTCGTTTGATGAACACAGGGAATGCAGGCCTTCTTCTTTCTTTCGACACATGTGTTCTTGTCGGTATACATCCACCTACTACACATACCTGAGCAAAGAACCAGATGCACCAATCCTGCTTATCCTCTAATGGTTTAGGAAAATATAGCAAAATCATTGTAAGGTGTTTGATGCCGGGTTCTAATGCAACCTTAAGGAGCACTTTTTGAATAATCAGAGTGCGACATTTGGAACTTATAAGACAACGTGAGGTGAACCTAACAATAGTGATGAGAGCTAGGTTGAAAATAGAGAGGAGAATATCAAGCAAAAGGCAGAAGTTCTCGGTAGCAAATTCTTCCCCAAATGAATAATTGAAGGCCCTAGTGAGCCCTGCTCCTGTCCACTAAACCAAGACTCTCTAAAACACTGTAACATTCCAAAGAAGACAAGAACTGCCTAGGATCCTGCCACCAATCCAACTAAATTTGTAAAATCATACATCTTTGGAAACCGCCAAGGACGAGTTCATGTTAATAATTTGTGGGAGTTGGCGATAATTAAGTTTAATTTACAGCTCAAGAGTTGAATAAGAGAAGAATATTCGCAAGGCCGAGCTTACGCATCTACATTCATTCACTAAAAAAGATAACACCGGCAAAATGAGAACAATATCGTAATCCTTTCACCTCGCAAGACTCCACCATCTTCCACTGGGGATCTACGGCTACTACCCGGCAACGCCAGACCCCACGCACCTTTCCTGAAATCCGCCTTTGGCAAGGATGATACGCTACCACCGCCCCAAGAACCGTTTCCGTTCCGACCATCACCATCGCCTTTCTCGAAGCCATTGACCTCATCACTAGGAACACCCCTTCCCGCTGTTCCTGCTCCATCTCGCAGCATCCTCTTGTTCCTCAGCATCGCCATATCCACCTCTAATTCCAAAACCCTCAAGTCCAATTCCACGTACTTCCCTTCGACCTTACTCTCCAACACCTCATTCTTCCTCTTCAGCTTGACATTCTCCCTCCTAAGCGAGTCCGCCTCCCCGGTCCTTCCTTCTCTCTCGTTCTCGAGACTCGCCATCCGCACCCTCAGACGCTCGTTCTCCTTCCCCAGAGCCACCAACTCGGCGCTCAAACCCTCTTTCTCGACGCTCAAACGCTCGTGACCCTCCGTCAGAGCCACCAGCTTCTCGCGCAAACCCTCGTTCTCCTTCCTCAGAGCTTCGGTCCTCCCGGTTTCCAGCAACCATTTCTCCTCTATCGCCGCTAGAAACTTGTGAAGATCCTCGAGGGGCCTAAACGAGGATCTCAATGAAGTAACCAGCTCGGGGATGCTGCTGTTCCGGATCCCATCGTCATCCTCGCCGGGCGCGGAGGGGACACGAGTATCGCGGCTCATGTTCTGCACGTTAGAGAAGCCGGTTGCGCACGTACCGGGGAAGAGTTTTGGCTCGGAGGATGAAGCGAGTCCTTCGCGTCTTAGGTTCCTGAGCGACATGAGAGACTTCACAAGCTTTGCTTCGAACCGAGGCTGTAAGCGAGAGAAGGCGAAACGTTCGGTCTCGGAGGGAGATGTTTTGAAAATACTTCACGAGCACCCGCGCCACTTGACAACACATGCGGACTTTTGTCTCTCCAACGCAAGGGAGGGAAAATCAGTAAATACAGCTACTTCTTTTCTAAAGTTGACTTCACTTTAGAGTGTTTATACCCGAATAATATGTCCATAAAAGAAAATTAGCTATCTTAAAGAATAACGGAATATTAAGTAATATCCTAATATCAAAGAATTAATTCCCCAAAAAATCCTCAATTTTATGTTTAATCCAAATTCTCTCCAACTTCTACCTAATCTCAAATCTACACTGTGAGGGTGTTGATGTCGATAATTTTGAGTAAACTAGTTGTGATTTTTGGATGTGTAGGCAGATTTGAGATTGCAGTGAAAGCTGGAGATTTTTTAGGAGACCAAAAAAAAGTTCATAATAAAGAGAATCGACAAAGAATGCATCTTTACTTAATTGATTTCACTTTGCGGTTTATCAAAAAGGGTATTTAAACTCCAATAATATGCATATGAAATGAAGTTAACTATTTTATTGAAATATCATATAATATCCCTAATATCTAATAATATCTCTAATAAAATTCTGGAAAATTTCCAATCTTTGTAAATATATTTCAAAAGTTGTTGTCAAATTATCATTTGTCGGTCATGTTGGTTAAATGCTTTTTGTGATTCTTGATCTTCTTCCTCGTCTCTAGTGATTCTTTACCAATACAATCTCAGCAAAAGCGGAGTCCCGTGATACTCTTTCTCTCTTTTAATTTTTTAAAATATGGTTGATACGTCAGCTGTTGCCCCTATAAATCTGAATCTCACAGTTGAGTTGGATTGACAAGTCAGATGAAATGACCAAAGATCAAATCGATTTAAATTAAAATTCGGGCACCGAATTGTACAGCCAATTTACATGTTGCCCCAATAATATTTGATGATTTAACCAAAAATATATATGTTTGACTCGGAACACAATTGAAAACTATCTATTTCTACATGGCTCGCTTGATATATCTAAACAAATAGGTGCTGAGAATTTAGGTATTGAATTTTAAGGGTTGACAATTTTTATTGTTGAAAATAGATAAAAAGTTGTTTAATAATTACCGAAAATTAAAGGACTGGAATTTCATTACTTTCTTGCCACACATGAAATTATAACCATTGTCAGCGTATTTAGGCAATATAATTCGTGAGATTCTAATTGCCATCAATTAATTTTTATAATTAATGAATAAGGTTGCCCATTCCCTTCATACATCATTGAGTGACTCTTTTAATTAATTTAATTTTTTTGACTGATTGTTAATTATGTTTGTCAAAGAAGCTTAATGTCATCAACGATTTTTTTTTGTAATTTTCAATACTTGATTTGATTCAAAACATGCATCCATCTTTCATCTAGCTTTTGATTATGGGAAACAAAAATTGAACTATATTTAGAGTGCGTTTATTTCACGGAAAACTTGAGTTTTGAAAAAAAAAATCTGAAAATATGATCACTTGTATCACTTACAAAAATGGACGAATGCAAAATATATTTGTCATTCATTAAAATAACTAGTCATTAATTATTGTTGATAATAAATATATTTTCCCTCGATTACTTTTTCTAAGCAATATAATCAATCATTTTTCAGAAAATATTTTCCAAATCTTAAGTTTTCTAAGCACCCTTAATTTATCTCAATCTTCTCCAAAGTAGTTTATCTCGGACTTGGACCCTTAGCTTAAAAGGGTGAGCATAATTATAATTATAAATTCACAAGAATAGTGTGTAAAAATGCGAAATTTTTTGTTTATTATTCAAATCTTGGGATGATTGCTCAAAACCCGTGAACTTTCGCATTGTCATGTAATAGCCCTTGAATTTCGAATTTTTTTTAAATTGCTCCCTTTGAACTTTGGCATTGATGTGTTATGGCATGCAAATTTGGGAAAATTCCAAAGAAGGATATGAAGGGCCTTAAGAGCCTGAAGTGGATATTGTTTCAAATGAGAGTTTGAAGTTGCTAAATTGTCTCAAATAAGGGTTTGAAGTGGCCAAGTTGTCTCAATAAAAACTTTGGCTAACCGATGACTATTCTGACCATCAAAGAAGGGGTATTTTAGTCCAAAAAAATTATGATACACTTTTCAATTTTTTGATTTGTCGTCTTTCCTTTCCTTTTTCCTTTTTCCTTTTTCTTTTATCTTCTTCCCTCCGTCAGCCATGGCAAAGATCGTTGGGCTCAGGCAAGGGCCATCCTCATCGACATCAAGCGAGGGTGGGCAAGCGAGGAGCACCCTTATCGATCTGGCCCTCGCTTGATCTAGTGAGGGCATTGGTCGCCAGATTTAGCGAGGGGTAACCCTCGCAAGTGTCGAGGAAAGGCGACCCTTGCCTGGTGTGGTGAGGGTGAGGGTTACCCTCACCTATGTCAAGCGAGGGCGACCCTTGTTTGATCTGGCCCTCACTTGATCTAGGAGGGCATTCCTCGCCATATTCGATGAGGGGCAACCTCGCCAGTGTCAAGTGAGGGTCCTAGCCTTTGCCCAACTCCAACGAAGGCGAGGGTAGCCTCGCCTTGAGACTGGCAACCTCTGCTATGGCGACGAAGGAAAAGAGAAAAGAAAAATGAAAAAAAAGAAAAGAATAAAGAATAAATAAAACAAATTTAAATAATTAAAAGACTAAAATGCCTTTTAGCTAGCGAGGTTAAGCCTTTTTTTTTTTTAAAACGATATAGCTATTCTAGGCCTTTTAGGTTCTTATTCGAAATAATTTGGCCACCTAGGTCATTATTTAAAATAATATTCACTTCATACCCTTATTTGAAATTTATACTACAAATTTTGAATAACTACAGATTACACTTAAATTTTTTATTTTTTTATTACAATTGCTAGTTTCTCCATTGTTGCCCAATTAGGGCCTGTTTGTTGGATTTTGTTTATGTTCCTTGGAACACAATTTTTGTTCTTTTGTTATGAGGAACAAAAAAAAAAAGAACAGCGCGTTTGTTTACACTTTTGTTTCCGAGAATAAAAAATCTTTTTTTGTTCAGGAACACTTCTAAGAAACACTTTTTTTTTCCTTTTTTTCTTATTTCTTTTTTTTTTTCTTTGGCTAATCACCAACCTCACCATGGCCGGCCCTCACCGGAGCGTCGTTGGCCCCCGGCGAGCCCTCGGCCATGGGCGAGGCCCTGGCCACCGGCCCTGTCGGCCGCGCCATGGCCGGCCAAGGGGTGACCTACCAAAAGGAAGAAAGAAAAAAAAAAATAAAAAAGAAAATATTTAAATATTTAAAAAAAAAAAAAAAAAAAATTATACATGTTTACCAAATGTGTTTATGTTCTTTTTCTATTCTAGAAATATAAATTATACAAATTTACCAAATGCGTTCATTTAAAAAATTGTTCTCCAATAGAAATAATTTTTTCTATTTTTTTTTTCCTTAACAATTTTTGAATAAACGTTACTAAACGCAAATTTTAGTCTTCAAACTCTTAAAATATACAATTTACCTTCCAAACTTTTCAAAGTTAAGGGACCTTATACAACTGTGCCAAAACTCAAAGTGAGTTTCAACGATTATCTCAAAATTTTAAGCAATTTTGGACAAAAATATCTAGATATCATCATATGTTTTGTGTGGTTGATATTATTTAGATATCATTTTATATCGATTGACATCGTTCCGTGCGGAAAATTTTCACTTGTCCTGGTTCAATTTATAAACTAAATCAAAGTGAATCAATCTATTTAACACAAATCTTGAAACGGATTAAAAAGTTTTGACCTCACCTGGTTCGATTTTACAACTAAAATCAAACCCAATCGAACAGTCTTGCTGGTTTCCTTTTTTTAATTTTTCGGTTCAATTAGATTCGCAACTTGGAAAATGACACCTCATGATTATTGGCATATTTCCTATTGGTGGGACTAGTTTCTGAAATGCATCAGTAATTTGGTGTCAATAATTTTATCATTGCGTCAGTAAACATAAACTGTTTTTTCATAATCCGTACTCATTATTTTATTCAGTGGTCAGATAATATCTGCGTCAACTATCACGCATCTTGAATTAAAAAATTCAAATCGACTGGCCGACGACATGAGAAACACAGAAACCAGACATGAACAGGGCCAAAAAGAGGAGGAATACTTGCCTAGACCCGGATCCAGCGAATTCGACGAACGACAACAGTTGGCATCGCGGGACCCACACCCCGGGCCCGCACCGACTCTAAACTTCTCAATCAGAAAATCAGACATTCGCGATTCCACCTGATGCGATAGAAACGGTTCTAGGAAAAGGATATCCTCCCCCCGACGTCGTGTCCACGTGGCGACTCGCGGTCCCGATGATATGAGATATTCCCGGCGCATTCTTTACCCCCCATATCTCGAGATCGCGAGAATTTGAGCCGTTCCAGTGGCACCGGACGTAATTAACCCCGAACCCGAAGGGCGATGTCCCGCGAGGCGGAGCCAAAACCCCCTCCCTCCCCCTCTGCCCACGGCGCCGGTGAGGACAAAAAGGGACTGCCACAATTATTACCCAAATTTGTCATTTGCCAAATCTCGCCACCGATTAAATTTTTAAATCGCCTATTAAAATCAGATTTCCAGAATTCCAGATTTTATTCTAAATTGGCTTCAGATCTGCTTGAGGTGACGGATCCGATTCCCAGGTAACTTCCCATCTTCGGCGCTTTCTTGCCCATTTTTTGTTCCCTTGCCTTTGGCGTCTCGAGGAAATTTTCGCCTTTTTGGCCGAAATGTGTGACGGAGGATTTTCGTTTCCCATTTCTGTGGATTTTAACGATATGGGTTCATTCAAATCGGTGCAGATTTTTTGAAAAAAAATTTGATCTCGAATTTCGACGCGGGTGAATGACCCTGTCTGGGTTTTTTGATGATGGGGAAATTATTTCGCGTGGTTATTTGTACGGATCGAGCCCACCATGTGTTTGAGTTTTGAGTTTTGTCTAGTTTTTATTTATGGAGGGGGTGGCTGTCTTTTAATAATGTCGGGGGGAGAGAGGATTAGGACAAGAATGCGGCGAGTGAAGATTGTCCTGGCCCAAGGAAGAAGGGAAAAAATGAAAAAGTGGAGGAGGGGGCGAGCAATGAGCGACGAACATTGTTGCTGTGGTGGAAGATTTGTATTGAATTTAAGCTTGATTGATGCCGTAATGGACTGGCGCAGCTTGGGAATTCACGTTCCGAACGTGGCCCAGGGGGACCGGCTGCTTTTTATTTTTATTTGTGGCGTTGAGTCTGCTACGTCGAGCAAATGGGCACATGGCTTTTTGTCTGTGCGTTCACAATAAAGAAAGTCTTTATTTTTGGCCTTTTAAAAAATTTTGCATGGATCTGGTGACTCCTTCGTCTTTTCTGTATATGAAGTTGACATTATTATTGGGTTTTTTTCTTTTTTTTTTTAGCTCTTCGACCACCTGGATGTGAATTGGACCCATGTTTTGGGTTGGCCGGGTATCTGTGCTTTGTAGTTTGGAGTTTTTTATGAGGTGTGCCGTCGGGACGAAGAAATAGGTTTCACAAGCGATGCGAGGGGTTTGACACTTGGAAATCAGCTATTCTTCCCAAATATACTAGCCATGCTCGTCAATAATCTAAAGCTGTCCCTGAAAGCTGATTTTTTTAACATAGTTGATGCTACTGTTTCTGAAAATGTTCACGTTTAGAGCCGAGTTTCAATTCGAATACGTCCTTTGAGATTGTGTATCAGGAGTGATTTTTCTGAGACCCCAAATTGTTCGTCCGTTGGTAAAATAATGTTTTTTGTGATAAAGGTGTAGAAATTACCTAAATGATCAGCATCGAGATAAGAACTTTTTTTATTTGATACTGCCAAAGATCGGGATCAACTGTTCATGGCAATAGTTGCTGCAGCACGATCAAAGTTCCTTGCTTTTGAATTAAGAAGTTTGTCTAATGGAAAACTAATCATGTATGTGCTCCTTTGGTCTTTCATAGTTTTGTCTTAATCAATCGATTGTTCACTTGAGTTTCCTCATGATGCCTGTCCATCAAATTTTTTTCTGTTCTTTTTTGAAGATTTTCCTATTATCTGTAATCTAGATAAAAATCAAACTAATATTGCTTTCTTTTTAGTAGTAGTTAATGCAACGATTTACGGTTCAATACCAGTCCTGATACGATTAAAATTCTTGAGTAGTCTCATTTATTGACGTCTGAGTTCTAGGGTTGAAGGTTTTAGAGCTTCTTACTCCTAGGATTCTAATGGCATATTAAAAAAGACGTTCTTCCTAATGAGAACTTAGATTGATTAAGTTTGTTGAAGCTTGATGAATTGCGAACTGTTTTCTTTTGAATGCTACAGTGGGATTATATTCTGATGTTTTTCTTAAGATGCCAGAGTGCAATACTTGGGAGCATTTATGAGTGATGTCCAAAGAAAGATATTCTTCTCGAGTCTTTTTGTCTGTCAAAAGTGCCTTTTAAGCCTGCTTATTGCTCTTCTTTGGAGAGACATCATCCTAGTTGCTTTGATTTCATTTCAAAGTTTAGTCTCTCTTTCTCAGTACAGCTATGTATTTTGTTTGTCTTTCACATTTTTCTTCTGTGGGATAATTGTACAGTTCAACTCTAAAATTTGATCGTATTCTGCAGTTCAGTAAAAGCTAAGTATTCCTGAATCTTAACTTTATGCGGCTTTGGTCCAGACACATTCTGTTTAACTCATGATTTTTGAGCTCCAAATGACATGTGTAATTGGTTTCTTTCGGCCTGATCTTAGGCCCTAACTCAACCTTCATGGATGAATCTTGTGGAGACTCGCTTTCGCTACGGCTCTAATGGGTTTTCATAACTTCCCAGAGTGAGCTAAAAGTCTGTAACGAGAGATGAGACGGTTTCAGCAGAATCAAGTAATGAAGTCTTCCACAAGAGAAATTGATGCAGAGAAGGTCGAACTAGTGACTAAAGCAGGTGAACTTTTATCCGAAGCATCAGTTCTCTTGGCGTTATAATTTTGAGTCTCAAAAACACTAATGGGAACAAGAGAATAATGTGTACCTTATAGTCATGTATACAAGAGCTGACAACTTATGATGTCCAGTGACTAATGTGATTTTCTTGACATTTTCAAATTTGAGAAAGAGAGAAGATTTTCAGTTCACCTATTAACCAAACTAAGAACTCTTCTCTTTTCCGTTTCGCTGAGTGTTGGTTTTGAGATGTGTACTATGAATTTCCTGCTTATCTTCATTTGACTATGTTACCATCCTTTTATTCTTGTCGATCATTTGGCTAAATCACACTTTTAGATTCTCTTCTTTCCTTCCTTTTAAAGTTCCAGTGCTTGTGAGTACCTTCTGTGAGATTGCATTGAGCATGCTAAAATCCTCTTTTAATGTCTAAGCAAATGGAGCGTTTTATCTGATTGCACTTGATAATGGCTTTTCTTGCATAGCCTAATAGATAAAAGCAGTTACCTTTTTTATCACTTAGTTCTCCTTTTGTAACTTTCAAAGATGTTGGTGGGTAATGCAATATTGAGTTAATAGTCATTCACCTTTACCTTGCATGGACT